>OZ010786.1:546036513-546714013 GCA_963932465.1 Maratus speciosus | reverse complement strand
AAATGAATATGTAATGAAATTAATGGGATTTCAAACGGTTCCCGAATGAATAGGTTAAGAGGATGAATTAAATTCTATAAAATGCAAAGATTTTTTATTGCAAGGAAAAATATTGTTCTGTTTAAGTTTATACGCACAAATTAAAGTTTAAAGAAACATATATTGTACATTAATTACTTTTATAAATTATTATTACACATTGTCTTTATTTCTCATGGTTTATTTTTAGGTCACTATGTTTACAATATTTCTTAATTGCGGTATAAAAAATGAATTTTAAATATCCATTGATTTGTTCATTATTATGTAAAGTATTACGTATTTAATTAGCGATAGGATTATAAAAAGCATTAAATTACAAATGCAATTGTTTCTGCAGATTTATACAACTAATAACGGAAAAAGTTTATTTCTCGTGTTATTTTGAAACGGTGAATAAATATGGTGAATAAATAATTTTTGGCAAAATGGCACTTGACACGTGTCTGGCACAGATTTTGGGCCGACTAAAGTGTCTGTCATTTTCAAAATATTTTTTTTCTAAGCATAAATATGATTCTGCCTCAATCTCAGCGTGCCTCAAATACCTTTTTTGGGTAATCAAAAAATGGCACTTGACACGTGTCTGGCACTGTTTTTGGGGCAACTAAAGTGTCTGTCATTTTCAAAATATTTTTTTCTAAGTATAAATATTATTCTGTCTCAATCTCAGCGTGCCTCAAATACCTTTTTTGGGTAGTCAAAAAATGGCACTTGGCACCTGTCTGGCACAGATTTTGGGCCACGATTCTTCCGCCAGACATTCGATTTTGTATTCAGGCATTACAAAAGAAGTGTTGCACAAATTTTCAGGGTGCCTCAAATATCTTCCATAAAATGTTTAACAGCTCTTGGACTATAAAATATTTGCGCTGCGATAGTTGATTTGGAATATTAAAGGCAAATGTCTTAGATGCCTATATGCTGAATTTCAGAACTGTAGCTGCTAAATTAACATATTTGATTCGTTTGTGGTGTGAGAGGTTGTACCTAGCTTAAAAGGGGGAAGGGGTTTGGAGGTGACAGTGAATGAAACGTGACTATCGTAGTTTGGACACGGGATCAAAGTGATGTAGCCACGGCTCATCCATTGCCAAAAATCTATCACAGAACTGCTTTACGTCTGACCCCATAAACTTCAAACCAGCCTTCCCCCCCCCCTTTCAAACTAGGTGCAACCTCTCACACCTAAAACGAAATAAAAAGTTAATATAGCAGCTACGGTTCTGAATTTGAGCATATAGGCATCTAAGACATTAGGCTTTAATACTGTACATCAACCATCGCAGTACGAATATTTTATACACACTCGGGACAACAATTATTGAACCCCCTCCTCGAATTTAAATTATTATTTAATGAACTATGGAAATATATTATCATCTTCTGTATCTATTTTGTTTTTCCTTAACACTGTATGTTATTTTGAGCAAAAGAAATCTTTGCCATCATTACACTAAAAGAGCCTAATATGAGTGTAAACAACTGATTAAAACCCATCGTCCAATACCGTGGACATCGATAAAAATGTCTGTTTATTCTCCAAAATATACATTCAGTTATTTAATCTACTATTTAATTTCATTAATACAACATTTAAAATTATATATATGCTGCATTATTATCGAAATACTCTTTTAAAATATAGGAAATTTGAGATAAAACTGATGGCTTACATTCAACAGTCTTTCTCTTGTTTGTTGCCATAGTCAAATGGTTAAAATACACACTTTGCCCGATTGTTTATTAATTCGGTATATAGATAGCAACACTAGACGGTCCGGTATAATGGCCAACAAAGTTTCACGAATCCGAACTGGAATTAAATATGTTACATTAATACTGGAGCCGGTGACATAAAAAGCCCCGTAATCGCGGAATTGAAAAATTTTTATGTAAAAAAAGTTATGTTATTCGCAGCCCCCATAAACTCAAAACCGGCCTACCCCCCCCCCCCCCCCCTTCCCCAACGCTCACTCCTTCAGGCTAGGCGCCACCTCTCACACCTAAACAAACAAAAAAAAATAATGTTAATATAGCGGATACGGTTCTGAAATTGAGTGTATATTAGGTATTTAAGGCATCAGGCTTCAATATTCAAAATTAACCATTGCAGTACAAATATTTTATACACACTTTGGAGAGTAAATATTGAACCATAATCGTATAATAACATTTGGATAATTACTGAATTTTGTTTAATCATAGTAACATTCCATTATCCAGAATGAAAAAAAAAAAGATTGAGATATTGTCAAAAATATTATACACTGAATTTTCATTACCCCATATTTCGAATTTCTATTAACATTCTCATTATTAATTAAAATATTAGGCATTTTACTAACAATATAATGATAAAAGTTATTAAATTACAAATACTTTAGTTTCTCAAACCTCATATAAATTAATTGCAGAAATAACTTTCTTTGACATGTCATTTCTAAGCAATTAATAAATAAAACAATAAAACAGACATTAAGATATTGAAAATTGACAACACTGGTATAATAACAAATTGGATAAATATAGAATTTTGTTTAAACATAGCTACATTCGTTTATTTAGAGGAAAACTAAAGCGCGAAATGTTAAGAAAAATAATATTCACTGTATGAAAAAACAACAGCAAAAGTAGCAAAACAGATATGTCTTAATCAAGGTAAATATAATATATCCGAATAATAATATACATTACGATACGAATAATAATATACATTAACCTCTTTTGTATTACCCGCAGTTTCAAAAAGAGATCATTGTCTTTAGAGTTCTCGAAAACTAATATATTTTTGAGATTTAAAAAAAAACATTTGTAAAAACAAGAGTTTCGTTTGCTGACACTAAAATTTGGGAAAGGTCTTCGATTTTTTATAGTAAAATAATCAATTTTCTCAAACAGAAACATAATTTTTCCGGGTGCAATGAATTATCAGATAAACTTTTTCAGCTGAGTAATTGAATTTATACGTGTAAGTGTAATAAAAATTACCAATTTAAATGTTTATCATATGAATATTAATTTATTATGTTTCTCAGTACAATATGTTTCATAAATACGAAAATGTTTGCTTCAGAAGTGTTGGCATGCAAAACACGTTTATTCTAGTTTAATAAATCTGATAAAAACAATGTAAAACTACGCATAAACATTTTCGAGAATGAGCGCAGAAAAAGAAACTTATTCCCTCAAATCTCGAAATTATATGGGCTTCTAGAAATAAAGAATGCCTCACGCATTATTTAACAATACGGAATAGTTTATTGCTTATTTTCAAATTGACGTATAAATAAAAAAAAAGTCATATAATATACCAGGATGTATCAATAAGTTTTAGCCCTCACATAGAAACAATTAAGTAAAATTTATGAAATTGCTACATTTCTAGGCCACTCATCTAAATTTTTCTATACCATTCATGATCCCGGGGGGAAATTTTGGGGAGAGTGGCTCTGGTGGTACATAGCATGAATAAGTGTCACAGGCCTTTCAAAAAATGTGTCACATGTAGGGGTCGGCAAAAGTTTGAAAAATGACCCACTTTGAGTTTACTCTCGCGCCTCTTGAAATTCACCTACCCCTCTCTCTTTGAAATACCATTTGCAGAATTGTGTTACTGTGCATGGTGAGTATATAGAAAATGGCTAATACAATGTTGGAATTTCATAAATTTCAATCAAGTATTTCTATGCGAGTGGAAAAACTTATTCATATACCCTCGTATATATATAGAAGGGCCTGAGTTTCAAATCTCGTCTTATCCAATGAAGAAAAATAGTGTTTTCTGTATTCATCTATTGTGTTAATAAACGTGAACCGAATACATACTACAAGATGCAACAAAACTAGTTTTTTTCATATATTTATCGCATCTTAAAATTTTGATTTTTTTTCAAAACTCGAGGTATATATAATGGATTTTGGGACAAAAGTTTTTGTCTTCCTAAATTTTCTTTAAAATATTGCACGAATTAACGTTCTCATATACTATAAAAATAAACTTTTGGATAATTTCACGATTGTTCTTAAAATCTACACTGTAAAAAAAAAAGAAAAAAAAAATCTTTTAAAATACGGAAATTGCACAGGCAATAGGGACACCAGTAGTATTTTCGTAGTTTAACGGCATTTTTTCCGGCATTTACGTAATAAAATTCCGTTGAAACACGGAAATAATACTGGCGTCTCGATCGTCAATACAATTACCGTATTTTAACGGATTTCTTTTTCTTTTTTTTTTACAGAGTAATGCAATACAAAATAACTTGATCTTTACAATCACATGTAATGTGCATTTAGTTGAACGAAGATTATGGCGATGGTGTTTGTTACAGCGTATTATATGAGTGACCTTAATAGGACAAAGGGGCTAATGCCAAAAGTGGTAGGCCATTCAAAGAAATCCATCTCGTATTTACGCTAGGCCATGCTAAGACAACTAAGGAAAATGCAGAAGGATTAATCCGAGGAGCGCGTCTTGGGTTCGAACCCATCACATCCTTGTTACATCGTGTTAGAGTCTTGGTAGCAGTCCAGTTACCTTGCAGTCTTGGTAGTATGGCATTAAAAGACTTTAAATTGTACGAAAAAAAATGAAGATGAAAATCACTATAAAAGTTGTAATTTTCTCACTGAGTGAAAAATTGCCCAGAACTGGATTTGAAGTAGGAAACTTTAGCTTAAACTAACAACGCTCTGCCAACTGAGTTGTGTAATTACGTAACCAAAGTTTCCTAGAGTTGCATTATATTTGATTTAGTCTGTTGTGCTGTTCTTAATATCAGTTCAGATATCATTATCAAAAATGTTGTCTGAATGAATCGCTTTCCCCCGATTTGTCCATGAATATCTCAGTTGTCAGACCGTTGCCAGCTTAAGCCAAAGCATTTTATTCAAATATTGGCCAGGGCACTTTTTCTCACAGCTGGAAAATTTCAACCCGTTTGATAAATTTACCACTTATAATACTTGTGTTGACCTAATTAAGTAAAAATTTAGTAATTCAGATAATTTTAAGTTGATCTGTATTGATAAAAAATACTTATCAAAGAATTTAAAAATTTCAAAATAAGGGCGATCGCTGAAAAAGACAAAGTTACATTTGAAGTAAAAAAATTAACGTTTTTGTTTTAATAAATATATATAATTAATGCAAAATAATCGTAATTCTGTTTCTTTTATTTACAGTCTTCAATTTAATATTATAATTTCTACGAAATCGTCATTTTTTTTTCATTTAAAACAAGAAAATTTCAATTACATGTACTCATACAAAAAACTTTATTAAAACAACTAAAACAATAACACTTAATATGTTCCAGTAGTTTTGTGGAAAGGGAAAAAACAATAAATAGATAGTAAAAAAACATAACTTAATATAATAACACATCAAAAATCTGAACTACGTCATAACTTTTAATTATATTTGTATGTCTGTAAAAACGAGTTATTTTTGTTTACATCTCCATTTGAGAGTATAATTAAAGATATTAAAGTAATAAAAGTAAATTTACATAACCTTATTATTTAATTTTTAATACATAAATTAAGTTCTTACAACCACTATATTTATGTAGAAATATTAATCCTCTAAAAAGTATAAAAATATGCTACTAAATAAAGTTAAAAATCTATAATTTCTGGTGTCTAATCCTTAATATAAAAATAAAAAAACACAATTTTAAAGAATAATTCATGCAATTAAGGGTTAATACAGTACAAAAATTACTCGAAATATTTTTTTAAAAATCAGCGACAGATTAAAAAAAAAACAAACATTGTTTTTGAATTGCTTTTTTAAGTCTCGAAAATATTTCGGCTTCTGCTCTTTCTAAAAATAAAGGAATGTTTTCTGAAATCATGGACAACTCAGGCATGGCTATTCTGTTTTTTTTTGTTGTTGTTGTTGTTGTTCCGGGCTATTTTATATTATTATAGTTGAATAGATGTTTATTATTACTTACAATATAGTTTGACTGAAGACAATACACTTTTACCTATTTAATTCTTCATTTATTTCTCCTATTTACATATTAAATAAATGAAATTTCCCATGATTTCAGATTAATTGAAATAATTCTTATTATTGTACTGTATGTTTAGAATATATTGTCGGTATTAGCTAAATCACCTATATATATATATATATATATATATATATATATATATATATATATATATATATATATATAGGTAGGTAGGTAGATAGATACAGACATTTATATATATCACTTCCTTTACGTATATATATATATATGTGTGTGTAAATAAAAATGAAACTGGAAAGACTACCAGTTTTTAAAGTCTTTAAAAATTTATTTTCATTATATTAATCATAGTTTAAAAATGTGACATACTTCAGATAAAATCCGAGGCAGCAATATTCACAAATGTTAAAATAGAAACTGACGTTGAAATTTGAGTCATGTTAGTTAAAATGCATATTCGAATGAAAAGAGACATATGTGACATTACTCAAATGCAATATGTATAAGAAGTTATTGTTCAAGACCAAAAGAGACGTGTAATTTAATAAGATGTTACTAGTTTAATAGGCATTTCCACTAACGGAAAAATTATTTAATATAAGGTTTTTATCTAATTTTTTAAAGGGGTTGCTAAATAATTTTATTTTTTATACATGCAGCGTTTGTGTGAAATAATTAATAGGGAATCGTTAATTTTGCTTATTGTGTAATTATTACTTTAACGTTAATCCTTTTACGTTATGACATATGAGCAAAATCCTTTGAAGCTTTTCTTAATGGTGTTTAAACTATAATTCTATAATAAACAATATATATATGTATATATATATATATATAATATATAATATAATGGGATTTATATAAAACATCAAAGTATATTACAAGATGTTTTCTAAAGATTATTACATGCATTAAAATTATCGGTCATTTACAGAGACACACAAAATTTTGTGGTTATAGTATTGTGTGTTATCCATAAATGCTGGAAGAGTGTTATTAATTTTAATGTACGATTTATATTGAACAAAAATGTTGCACACTACCTTGTGTAACAAGGTCATATGCAAGTTCATGCAACCTCATATGCAAGCTCATCAAGGTCATTGCTATAGGTCATATGCAAGTTTATAAAAATAATTCGTAGGTATTACTTTGTATGATCATGAATTGATAATGCGTTTTTTTTTTCTTGTGTGTGTGTAATGTAGTTTCTAGCTGAACTATATTTCTTATCATACGAATTAAATTTTTCCAGCTGAGCAAAAATATGCCCAAATCGGGACTCGAACACTGATCCTTGTCTTACATTGCCAATTCTCAACCAATCAGTATTATGCTTTACCAATGGGTAATTCATTACCAATCAGTATGATTGTGTTATAAAATGTAATAGTATATATTTCTTACACTCCCAGAAATTCTTTATTTCAATTCACGGAAATTATACTGGCGGCAACTCTGCCAGGTTCTTCCCGTTAAATGACGAATATCCGTTATTTTTTCTCCGTTACGGGAGGTAAAATATCCGTCAATTGAAGAAAGACAGGAAAAAAGAAATCTGCAGACGTCGGAATCGAACCAGCTATCCCAGCGTTACGAGACATGTACTCTAAAGACCGCGCTACGGTTGTACATACATGGAACGCTTTGAAGTAAATGTGTTTGCATCATATGTGTATGGTTTGATTAATTTCTTTAAAAGCTTTGAATTTTGAAGTTAATTTCGGGAAGATTTCGACTTTAATGAGATTGTGGCTGGGGTTTGAATATTTTAGTATTAAAGTAGGATAAAAATATCAATTATGAACACTTTTAAGTAGATTGCTAAATGTAAAATATGAATAGTATATTTTTATTCGATAAGATTCTTTTTGAGTAAAATCGATTTTTTCAAATTTAATATTTAGATTAAATGAGCTCTTTAAAAGTATATTTCAAACATGACTATTATTATAAGCAACTTTATAAATTATTTATTTTTCGAACAGATGTCATAAGTTCCCCGCGGCCGCCATCTTGGAATTCTTCTTGGCGTGAAAACCCCTTTTCCGCCAAGTAGTAAATGTCGCCAAGCACCGGTTTATACGCATGTTTGGCTTAACGAAAATAAAATGTAAATAATAAACAAAATTCGCTAAACTGGCAATCAGTAATCCTTGTATGAGCGCTTCGCGCACATTTACCGAAAATAAACACCGCCGGATTCAGTATTTCTCGTGATATAGCATTCTCAAAATTCAGTAGTTCTCGTTTTGTAGCAATCTCAAAATGTAAAAAACTCTTAAAGCAACAAAATATACCTAAAAAACGAAACTCGCTAAAGTGGCAATCAGCAATAGTTGTATGAGCGCTTCGCGCGCATTTACCGAACAAAAACATCGCCGAATTCAGCATTTTTCGCGGTATAGCATTCTCCAAATTCAGCAGTTCTCGTTTTGTAGCAATCTCAAAATGTAAAAAACTCTTAAAGCAACAAAATGTACATAAAATTATCAACATACCTTAACAGACATCTGCTTTCTTGAAACCTCCAGCACAAAATATCTCTCATAACACCGCCGTCATTTTCCAAAATAGTCTTAATACGCATTGACACGCTATAAACAAACTTCCCTTTCTTGTCAAAATTTCCTCATATTTCTTAATTACTTCAGCAAGAGAGTTTAAACGGACTACAGAAACTATAGTTAATGAAATACATCCAATATATTTAACATAAAAATAAAAAGACAACGATAGAACACGATATCAAAATACATTCACAAAATTCTAAGCTTCTCAGAGGTTGCCAGAACACGACACGTCACAACACACACATCACACGTGATTTCCATATCGAGTTTGTCATATCCGTAAACACAGCCAACACGCCAACAGAAAATCGCCAAGCAATTCAAAACAACAACGGCTGAGGGAAGATGTGGCATCTATGCCTGATTTTTTATTTTTTTTCACTTTATCCGACTTAAAAAAATAAACTACGCGTACTTTTAAATGAATGAGAAAAGTAATTGTTATTTATTTTTAAATTCGAAAACATCTTCTCTTTTTTAATTAAATTATAAATCTTAATTTATATATTTTTTGCTTTTACCTTTTTAAATAAATTCGGATTTTAGTATTAATAAAGCGTATACGTGCTAGGAAAGAACGGAATTTCTCCCTCTTTTTCAGAGTTTTTAGAAGCATTCACGGATAAAACATGTTTCCTAGGAGTAAGGTACTTGTACCCAATATGGACAGTGCTCTCAGTATTGACACCCCTAATATCTTTAAAAGTAACAATTTTGATAGAGATATGGCGCTACATGTCCGTGAAGAAAAGCAGTTCAAAAGATAATTAAGCCTGGAAAGAGCAAAAAAGCGCGCTGTTTGCCATTTAGAAGGAAACTTTTTTTTTGTGGTGTGCTGATCGTAATTACAGGTAAGTTTAAATTCTTATTAGATATGGTAAAATTATTTTAAATATTGAAAAATGGAGTGTTTTAGAAAGATGATAAAACATATTTTCGATTGACATTGCATATATTGCTTTAAAATGTTATTTTTTTGTTTATTTATTACAAGATTTAGTAAAACTATGCCCGATTCCCAATATGGACAGCTTATGCCCACATTGGAAATACAGGAAGTGAATCTTTAGATTCACAAATTTGTAAAATATCTGATAATGACATCTGAACCTCCAAGAAAAAAAAAAATCCTCCAAAAAGCCTTTGCAGAAAAATCAAAAGAAGCCACCCCTCAGTAGGGTATTTTTTGGCGAAATCGCAGGTACCAGCGATATGACTTCTTCAACAAAGGTGAGCTGGTACTGCTTCTTATGCAGTATTGACGCTGTTGCAGACATGCGGCTATGCATCACATGCGGCAGATATGTCCATGTGGACTGTGTGGGACTTAACGCCCATGATGAAGAAGTTTTTATTTGCCCATCCTGTGAGGACTGAGTAATAACAAATGTAAATTCTGCAGATAGATGCAATAAAGCTAAGAAAAACCAACTGTATTATTTCATAATATTTTGTAATAACTGAGGTGCTTTGCATGGGTCTTCGAAGAGCCACAACCGAAAATGACCTCCCCCTTTCTAAAGTGCATGTTCTGAAGATATTTACTGTGCCCCCATATTTCTTTTACCCCCTCCCCTCTATAATCCCTTGGAAGAGTGTCTCTTCTATAGACCCTGTGTAGTAGGTCAATAAGGAGTCACCTGTCCCTAATATGTACATGCATGTCCATAATAGGTTCAGGTGGTTCCTTATATGGACATTTGTAAACATTTTTTTTGTTTTTATCATTGAAATGAAACCAGAATAATTACAAGGTCGCTAATTTTAATAATGATAGCCAACAGTCCAGGGATAGTGGTGATATATTTTTGGAGTCCTATGACGTGTTCACGGGTGTGAAAAACATCGATTTTCCTTACGGTGTCCATATTGGGTACAGGTACCTTATATGTAATATATGATTTTAAAAATTCCGTTATAACCTAAAGTAACTATTATGCAAACACAAATGTGGATGATTTCCACGTCGGGTTATTTACTTTCCTAAATATATATGTAAACTACTAGAGTTTTGCCACAGACAATCACGTGACCATACTTAAATTCCTGCCTTCATATCTCAGATTTGCCTACTTATTTTGATATTTTATTGCACAACGGCTATGTGCTTGTTAGTCTAATTTTCAGAGCAATGCATTTGAGCCTAAATGTCACGAGTTTGAATACCAGATCTTCTTTTTATACCACAGTTTTCTTCCAGATCTTTATTTAAAAATATTTTCTCATTTAAAATATACTATATCAAGTTTTTTTTAACCTTTTTTTATTTATAAATGTTTTAACGGTGAAATATTCCATTTCAGTTTTATTTTCAACTTTTTCAGTTAAAAATATGTTATCGGTTGCTCTATATTTTTCATGATAAGTGGAACATATTTAACCCCCTCACTGACAAGCCCGTGTTAATACGTTCACTAAGCTCCAGGTTCAGTCCTATGACGTGTACACGGGGGTGAAAAAAATCAATTTTTCTCAGAGTGTCCATATAGGGTACAGGCACATAACAGAAATTATTTGTAAAAGAAAAAAAAAAAATACATATTGACGAGTTTTTCTGGCAGTGTATATTAAGACAGTCTTTCTAGAACATAAGTAAATGCAAACACGGACTGTATGAAGGAATTTCCATTGCCGTCTACTGATGATAGTGTCTGAAATTGCGGTTTTGGTAGCACAATGCTTGTGTTTCTTGAATTAAATATTAGTTTAATATGAAGCGTGTTTTATGATCTGTAGATAATACACGGGACTTTTCAAAATTAACCGAACGCATCTTTCTATAATATCGAAAATTCCTGAAGGTGACTTTATAACTGCGTTATGTGTTTTGTAATATATAGTTATGGAGTATATAAAGGTAAAATGTCATGTGAAAAGATGCACAAAATAATTTGATTCATTTTCAGTTATCGACTATAATTTCAAAATATCGTTTTCAAATTATTATGTGTTCTCTAATTTGTTTATTTAGATATCTTCTTTTAACATGGAATTGCCATTGTACTACTCTAGGGGAAATGTTGGAAAGTGTTAATAATTGCTTCACTCATTTTTTCTCATATTGTCTTTTGTAAACAATGATGATGACGAAATATTTTCAATAAAAAAGTCCTTTCTAATACAAAATTCTGTTGGCAAATCTTCAAAAGAGGTTATTTGCTCTATTCAAGTATATTACACATAATTTAATTATTTACATTTCATTTTCACATATAAATTTGTGCAAAATTAGAATTGAGGATATTGTTTCTTTATTTAAGAAAACCACAAGAATGATTTACTATAGTTGGGAAACCTTATCTATACTAATAAACTTTTATTTCCCCTGTGTCACAATTTTCATATAGAGGCACTTTAACCACATGTATTCAAAACAGTACAGCAGAAACAGTTTAGTCTAAGATTAAAGTAACACATTAAAAAAAGATAAAACGAAATTATTTCTACAGTTACACCTATCTGTTAAACAGTTAACGTTTTTAAATGTTGATTGATTCAAGTTGATTAAATCCGAGATAACATTTGATTAAATTTTAAAAGAAAACTCACATATATATGAATTTGAAGCATTTTACTTATGACTGTACAAAAATGCTTTATAGCCTCTTACGTCTAGAAAGTCATACTGCGATGTGGAAATTAAACCGAATTTTTTAATTCTTTCTCTTGAAATGCTGAAGAAACGATTGAACTTAATTTTATAAAACGATAAAGTAATGAGAGAGAATGTGTTTTCTTAACATTGTGTAATGTTTATCGGTTAAGATGTTTATTATTAATTTATTTCATAATACAATAGATTTTTATTGTCAGATAGAATATTTTTTAATAGTAAATGATTTAAAATTCGAATCTCAAAAAGGCCAAAGGTTTTTAGTGGCAAAATGATGTCGCGTTTAGCAGAAAGTTCGTCAAAAAATCATGCGTCAAGCATAGATTATGAAACACTTCCCAACACATGCAGAATAATGTAGCAAGACTGTACCGTTTAAAAAAATTAAATATTACGTCTCATTCAACCATATGGAAACGCATAACACGTTTGGATACCCAATTTATTCTGTTCCTATCTACAAACGGATTTTTGTACAGCAGCCCTGTATATGATATATATATATATATATGTATCTATTAACTACATGCATCACAAAATTTAGTTCACTTATAAAATACATATACTTCGGTTGAAAATTCCCCTTTAGCAATTTCCTGTAATAAGGAATACTTTGAATACTTTTACGGGAATAATATTACTTAATACGTAATGAGTGAATACTTTTGTGAAGCCCTGTATATGAGGTATAGAATTTTTATATAACGAGTAACATGCAAACAATTAATTGAATTTAAAAGCGCATACCGAATTTTAAACCGTACTCTCCAGCAATTATTATACAGAGACAGTACTGTAACCGATTTCCTTTGTGTGTCCTTGTAAATGAATAACAAATGCTATCAATGCCCTGATCCAACGTGATTGTAGTGAAATTGAGTGATTTATATCAGTTTCAATACATTTGAATTAGCGTAATGTCATTAAAATACTCTGCAAATGAATTTTCCCCATACACCATAATGTTATGGAATACTTTTGAGTGTCCCTGTAAATGAACTATTAATCCTACATATTTCATACATAATACCAAATATGCTTTGGTGACCCTAGATCCCCTTTATTAATTGCATGAAAATCCGAGTATATTTACAGACAAACCGCATGCATAAACACTTTTCTTCAAATTTGTTGGAAAGTGTTAAAAAGGACTATAAAAATATAAATTAAAGCATTTAATCTATTAAAAATATTTCAAAATTATCTACCAAATCTCTCATGCATTAAAATCTCTTGTAAATAATAATAAAAATCATAATTTTATATCAGCATTTTTCACTATAATCTGACGCATTATAAACCACGAATTCACTAAAAATATATTTTAAAGGAGAAATCTTTGTTGGTAAACATGCTGAGATTGAAAACATCTTTTTTACGTCAATCTAAACATTAATTCAGACGCCAAAATTGCGGTAACGTAATTTATCTTTTCTTTCGGATTTAAAGGAAAATATGATTGATGACAGATTAGCGTTCTGCTAAACTAATTATTTTTCAGCTCAACAATTCCCTTCCACAGAAATTTTCTGTTTTCTCAGCTTTAAACTGTTGAATACAGGTTTGTAATTTTATGTATTGGAAGACAAGTTTTAAGGAAATGCTTGTTATTAATTGATTTATTTATCTTTGCTTTATTTTTTATCTCATTTAATGATTCAGTATAAATTAATATCCAAAAGTAATATACTTTAATATCAAACATTTTAAGGAGAAAAAATAATTATTCATTAGTTATGTTTTTCTAATAAGAAATATCCTCATAAAAATTTGTTCATTTTAAAATAGTTTAATTGAATAATTTAATAGATCAATAATTATAATTATATGAATTAATTCAATTTAGACTTGACTATGGAACAAAGATTTCAAGGATAATTGTATTAAAAAATTCAACATATAATTGTCTGAGCGAAGCGAAGGCTAATACTCAGCGAAATATTACTGTCCGGACACTTTACTACTACGATGGATATTAACGCCATGTCCTACTAAAAAAAAAGCCTAATAAAAACCTTTCGTCAAGCATAACTCAAAAAATATTTGTCGGATTTCGTTTCTGATTGCACCAGAAGGTACCTATGAGGGTCGCCTACTGAATGCACCTACTATGAAAAATAAGTTCCAAACCGTTTAAAAATTATATAGAAAAAACTCTTAAAAAAGCACAGTTTATCTGCATACGTCACAGAAATTTCGTGTGCGTCACTTTCACCGGTTGATGTTTTCGTAGACAACTGGTTTGAACACATGGAGCAAATAAGAAAAAATACGCGCGCAGTAATATTGAATAGATCAGTTTCAACCACGTGATCACAAACCTTGCAACAACCCGTGGCAACCGGTTTTGGTGGGCAAACAAATAATAATACAGTATTCCGTACCACGGTGACCGTTTTTAGCCTGTTGTATAAAATCTGCCATGTTGTATGACATACAATTGTGGATGATTAAAACAAAAGACATGAGTGTTTATTGATCCGGGAGGTTATCTTTCTCAGGATGTCTGTCTGTCTATCATACAGCATGCAATTTTCTTGTAAAGGATGATATTATTATGCAGTAAAACCTCCATAACGGACACACCCGATCAGTGGACACCTCTATTTAGCGGGTATTTTTTCGATTACCAACCCTTAAATAACTGTACATTTTTTACTCTCAGTAGCGGACACCTCCAAATAGAGGACAAATTCTGCCCTCCCGAGGTGTTCGCTATTCAGAAGTTTTACTGGTAAAACCTCCATAGCGGACACACCCGATTAGCGGTTACCTCTATTTAGCGGACATTTTTTCGATTACCAAATCTTAAATAACTGTACATGTTTTACTTTCAGTAGCGGTCACCTCTAAATAGACGACAAATTCTGCATTCTCGGGGTGTCCGCTATTCAGAGGTTTTACTGTATATAATATCGATAATTATTTTACAGGGCCGCACAAAAGAATAAGAATATATGAAACGAATATAAACTAAATTCGGGATTGGTAGATCGCTGATGGTAAAGTAAATTTAGGATGTTGTTACAGTCATTCGTAGCATGTTTTTAGAGTTTCGTTCATCTAACGAAACACTACCTGTCTCACTCCTTTGTCTGTCTGTTTGTCCGTCTGTCACAGAGCCCGTTCTCAGAAACGATATATGTCGGAGACTTGAAAATTTGCATACTTATAGCTGAACACCACACATCAAACGGCAAATAATAAAATTTTGAAAAAGTGTAATATTTAACCCTCTGGGCTCTAACTTGTGTATTTTAAGCAATTTTTCTAACTCAGCCCCTAATTTAATTAAGTTGGAGACATGAAATTTTGCATACTTATAGCTGAACATCTCACATCAAACGACAAATAATAAAATTTTGAAAAAGGCTTAATATTTAACCCTTTGGGCTCTAACTTGTGTATTTAAAGCAATTTTTCTAACTCAGCCCCTAATTAAGTTGGAGACATGACATTTTGCCATTTTGCATACATATAGCTGAACACCACATCAAACGACAAATAATAAAATTTTGAAAAAGTCTAGTATTTAACCCTCTGGGCTCTAACTTATGTATTTTAAACAATTTTTCTAACTCAGCCCCTAATTAAGTTGGAGACATGAAATTTCACGTACTTATAGCTGAAATCCTCACATCAAACGACAAATAATAAAATTTTGAAAAATTTCTGATATTTAACCCCCTGGTCTCTAACTTATGTATTTTAAGCAATTTTTCTAACTCATCCCCTAACTAAGTTGGAGACTTGAAAGTTTGCATACTTATAGCTGAACACTTGCGATAACACGATAAATCATAAAATTTTGAAAAAGTCATATTTAACCCTCCAGTCTCTAACTTCTGTATTTTAAGCAATTTTTCTAACTCAGCCCCTAATTAAGTTGGAGACATGAAATTTTGTATACTTATAGCTGAACACCTCACATCAAACGACAAATAATAAAATTTTGAAAAAGGTCTAATATTTAACCCTTTAGGCTCTAACTTGTGTATTTTAAGCAATTTTTCTAACTCAGCCCCTAATTAAGTTGGAGACATGAAATTTTGTATACTTATAGCTGAACACCTCACATCAAACGACAAATAATAAAATTTTGAAGAAGGTCTAATATTTAACCCTCTAGGCTCTAACTTGTGTATTTTAAGCAATTTTTCTAACTCAGCCCCTAATTAAGTTGGAGACATGACATTTTGCCATTTTGCATACTTATAGCTGAACACCTCACATCAAACGACAAATAATAAAATTTTGAAAAAGTCTATTATTTAACCCTCTGGGCTCTAACTTGTGTATTTTAAGCAATTTTTCTAACTCAGCCCCTAATTAAGTTGGAGACATGACATTTTGCAATTTGCATACATATAGCTGAACACCTCACATCAAACGACAAATAATAAAATTTTGAAAAAGTCTATTATTTAACCCTCTGGGCTCTTACTTGTGTATTTTAAGCAATTTTTCTAACTCAGCCCCTAATTAATTTGGAGACATGAAATTTTGCATACTTATAGCTGAACACCTCACATCAAACAGCAAATAATAAAATTTTGAAAAAGTCTAATATTTAACCCTCTGAGCTCTAACTTGTGTATTTTAAGCAATTTTTCTAACTCAGCCCCTAATTGTGTTGGAAACAAAAATTTGCATACTTATAGCTGAACACCTTACATCAAACGACAAATAATAAAATTTTGAAAAAATCTAATATTTAACCTCTAATATTTTGTCCCGGGCAATTTTTTAATTTAAACTGTTTTGCAATACTATTTTTTGTTCATTTTGCATAATAAGTGTAATGTGACGTAATTTGTTCTATTTCAGATTTCTAACGCATGTTAATGAATTTATTTTACAATATCCTTTCTCTTTTAAAATTCACATGTAAATATAGTTTTTATGGCGTAATTTCCAATAAGTGCCTGCTTTTTATACCTAATTATTTAATTCCAATTTGAAGGTTTTTTTTCTGTTTATAATAGTAACGTGTAAATATTTTTTTTATATTTGGAGCAAACATTATTGTTTGCGCTGTTTATACAGTTGACAACAGTTTAAATTAATACCATTTTCTAAAATATGTGAAAAATATCTGTCAAAATGCTGAATATTTGAATTTAAAATAGAAATAAAACCTCAAAAAATGAGTCAAATTAAAAAAATTAGGGAAATCTGCAGACCGGGATCTTCTATTGAATAAAATGATCTAAAAATGATTAAATTCCCATGTATAGCTTTTGCTCTTATAATTTTTTTTAATGGAACGATTTTGTCCAACTTTAGCATTAAATATCTCTTAAAATAATTCTTCGATTTGAAAACTGTATGCATTAGTGTGTTGATCAAACATTTCGCTATAATACCACCGATTTTCATATATTTGTATGCAATAGCTTTCTTAATATTAACGAAGAAAGACCTCCGGTCACAAAAAATTCAAAACCGGCGGCGGCAACGGCGGCGGTGACAGCGTTAGTTACTTTTTATAGAATAAAGAGATATATAAAAATTAAAACTTGTCTATCTCTCTGTTTGTAATTCTATAAAAAATCCACAATTTGGAAGCCAAAATTGTGAAGAGATACATACATGTGTATTAAAACATGACCGAGACAACTAAAGTAATCCGGAATAGAAATAACTTATAGTTAATTTTTAATTAATAAAAAACCACCAATTTAACAGCTATTTCTTATCAAATTTAAACATTTTTCGTTATAGCAGTTGCCAACAATTAAAAAACACAATAAAATTATTACTACAACAATTAATTTTCTACTGCAAGATTTCCACGTGAAAAATGAAAATGAAATAAATAGTTTGCTGAATTAAAAAAAAAGGGGGGGAATATTACGTCATAACTTTTCTATTGCAAGATATTCACGTGAAATATGAAAATGAAATAAATGGTTTGACGAATTTAAATGAAAGTGAATATAACTTCATAACTTTTCTATTTCAAGGTTTCCACGTGAAAGAGGAAAATATTACGTCATATTGGAAATATAAAGGGCATGGTGGATATAGTATAGCGTCATATGAGTGTGAAAAATGTATTGAAGCATGATAAAAACCCGATTAGGGAAATATTCGCGTATTTTAACATTATTGCTCCAATTATAAATTGAAATAAGTTCATTTATAGCTGTATTCTTTTCCGTCTGTTATATACATTTATACATTTTTATATAGCATTTTTATATGATTCATTCAACAACATTTCGACTGCTTTTTTTAATGTTTGTTTTGTGTTGTATGTTAAATTTTAAAATTGATTTTTCAGAACAAACATCCTTCAAATTCTGGGCAACGCCGGCACTTTTGTTTGTAACAGATAAATGGCTTTTGTATCTGTACATCTAATGCTAATATTATAAAGCGTTATAATATTAAAAAGTATATAATATTATTAATGCTTGTACGCTTGTGAGGTGTTATCTCTGAAACTACATAGCCAACTTAAAAAAATGTTGGTGGCCATCTCTGCTCCGAAAAAAGGACTATTTTATGTCAGTGCAAGAACCTACATCGCTGCAGGAGCAAAAAAGTTCTAAAATTGTGATTTCTGCGATATTGATTGGGTTAGAAACTTTAAATTTGTTGCGGTAGTTACTTTTAAGATGTGAATACTCGTAATGAACGCTCTCTAAAAGGTTCAATTTGACGGATAAACGTAAAAATTTCTAGAAAGTTTCTAAACTATGATTTATTTGGAATACTGAAATTTTTGGCATACTGTTGGGGTTAGAAACTAGAACTTTGGCATGGTAGTAATTAATAAGATGTAAATGCTCGTTGTAGAACGAATTCTAAAAAATAGAAAGACTAAACAAAGCGGAAAAAGATCTAAAGATGATCTAAGTAACGAAGAACATGAACTGTTAGGAATACAAACATGAAAATTGACATGGCTGTATTTATCGTGACGTAAATTCTTGCAATAGAACAATTTCTAAAAATGTCGCTATATAAAACAGTGCAGAAACAAAAAACTTTCAAAAATTTTCTATTTCTCTGTTACTGCTGAGCCCAAAATCTTGAAATTTTGCTTCGGGTTAGGTTTAAAATATACAATTGTCTCCATGAATGGCTTCTAAAAAATTTAAAATTTAAAAAGATGAAATTAACGGAAAGCGATCTCAATTACCATTAATTTGGAATTATTAGGTACAGCAACTTTAAATATTTCATAATGCTGCATTTCCTCCGCAAAACATGCGATTTAAATGCAACAAAACGGATAGATACCCACCTAGCATTAAATAAATTGTGTAAATATTGAATAAAGACATGTATGAAACAGTGAGTAGGTTGCCCGAAAGTACTTGTTAAAGTGTTCCTTCTCTAGGCTTTTCTCTCTCTCGCCAAGGCCACTAACAGAGGGAAGTGCCGTTTTAAATGTGATATGAATTTTTTATCCGATTCATTTTTCTAGACATTTTATCATAAGGTCATATTCTCAATTATCATTAGTAGATTTTTTATATAATAACTTATTCTGGTGAAATTTTGTAATCGGGTTCATATTGGTGTATGTTAGCTTGCATGATTTGCTGAATAAATATGTATGGATTTGTAAATTACTTCAAATGACACTTTGACAGCTCAAAAGTTATGCAGACGATATATTCAGATCTTGTGTCATACTTTATGTTGTAATCATTGCCGATTTCTTTTATTTAATACATGCTAAATACAGCTCAACTTGTGCAGAATATGCTTGAAAACAAAACAATACAGCGTATGTAGTGGCCAGCATACACTCATCATTTAAATCCGATCGAGCATATCTAAAACACACTCTAACGAAGCATTGCATGCCACTTTTGATGTATTCGGTACTTTGATACTATATTAGATTTTGAGAAGAGAATTCCTTAAATGTTATCGACAACCTCATTGCATCCGTGGAAAACAGATATTGTACAATATTAACTATTCCGGGGGAGCACGCACCATATAAAGTATAGTCCATTCTTTTTAAACATCATATATTTGTCATTTAAAGTTACTCAAATTGGTGCGGAGCGTCTGATTATGCTCTTGATATCATTTTATACAGTTAAAATTCCGATATAAGTAAATTATTGTTTCCTTTTCTATTTTACTTTTAATATATTGCGTACTTTCAATTTTATATCCATGCATGGCTGTCTTGAATGGTTTGATTTCCCATTTTTTTAAACAGTGTATACGAATTTATATATAAGATTTTGTAATTCTACAATTCGTTTATTTTCATCATTTCAATTTTTCGCAGTATATGGACAATTAAAGATAACATCTCATTTTCTTTGCTTCCACATGTTATTATTAAATCTATGTTCTCAGTAATATCGCTCAGACTAATCCCTCTGAGGGAAGTCCTAGTATTTATAACATTTTACACAAGATACGATTACATGATAATAATGATAGATTTTCTAATCTACTGTAATAGAGCCTACTGACAAATTTAGGATGAAATACACAGATATTAACAACAATATTTTAAATGTAAATGTGGATATCAGTAATAGCTTTTGGAATAAACATTCTATTGTAGCATATTGTTTTTAGCTACAATATAGCATTTGGCAGTGGTCACAGTTAGGAAAGCTTACTTAATAAGTTTAAAAATTCCGGCCTTAGCTAACGCATTGCATCTGATAAGCAGACGGAAATAAAGCATCAATGTGTGCTACCATAGATCTTAAAGAGTTGTTGATTTCTTTATCAGAATCTTAAGATTTGGCGCAAGATTGAGCAAGTAAATTTGAGTAAGAACAAAAGTAACATGATGCAATTCATAGCGCACATTTAAGAGAAACAAAACTGGTCGCCAGACCCGGGTAGTAATTTCATAAAAACGGGTGCTGGACAGATAATTACACTTATTATCTCATATTTAATTTCTACCCCAAAATTGTCAATTAATCCCAATCATCCAAGCAACCTCATAGTAAATTGGTATGTAAGTTTATATACCTTAAAATTTTAAATGGAATAAGTGATCGTAATTAATAAAATTCTAGTAGAAGAGCTATGCGAATAAATATCTTAAAATTAAATTATAATTCGCGTGAAATTGTAATTATCAAATTAATTAATTACAAATAAAAATTAAAAGGTTGCGTTGTGAATTATTTATGTGAACTCTTCCACTTATGAATTAAACTCAATTTAAGCTGTAAAATAAAATGACACACATTAAACATTTATCAATTAAATAATTACAGAGATTTTTAACTCTTGATTAAATATTTTTTTATTTACATTAAGCACAATTATATACATATACACATTAAATGGTTCAAAAAAAAAAGAAAGCAAAACTTTTGTTTGCTGATCATTGATATATGTAGATTTAATCATTAACAAAATGATTTCATTTAGTTTTATTATTATATATTTTTTTTATTAAAAACAATAATATTCTTATATTCTTAAACACCTTATATATATTTAATTTTTGTTTTGTTGGATCTCAGACAGCCATTTACCATAAAATATCATAAAAGGATATTTATAATTTCCAATATAATTAAAGTGGTAAATAAAAAGATTAATGTAATACCTTGTATTATATACGGGATGGTGGCCTTCATTCATCAGATTTAGAACTGTCGCGATGTTAAGGATCATATCCAAACATCATCCAGATTCATCTCCTCATCAGAGTGGCGAAATCGGGATGACGGGAAGCATAGCTCCGGACCGCTGTAGGCCAATCCATTTTATTTTAACACCAGGAAGACATCATCAGGTCAATTAGGCTTGCTTAGGCTCTCTGATATATGTCCATCTCGCCTGGGCATTACTAAGGCTCTAATGATGCATTACATGGGCTTTCAGGATCGCTCTTGCGTCTTCGGCATCTTTTCTTAGACTCTCTTTTTCAAACTTTTTCCTCCTGCATTATCATCCCTTGGAAGTGGGTGGAACTATTTGTATAGTCCTCCCTTATTGGATGCGAGAAGATTTTTTATTATCCTTAGATAGACCTATCAGCTAAAAGTCTGCAATAGCCCCTTACATATACTTTAATATTATTATATGCCTTAAAGTTTGGGTGGTATAAAAGCCATTATTCCATTTATTCCAACACTTTTATTAAGGCGATAAATTTATTCCAACATTTTTATTATTTTACGATTTCTAATTATACACCACTTTCCACCGGCTTGTCATAAAACGACACCATGGCGTCTGGCTATTGTTGTTATCTGAGATCCGAACTATATTCAGCATTATACATTAATTTTACAATAAAACAATTTTTTTAAAATATATATTTAATATTTAAAATCAAATTAATAATTTTTGTATGAACTTACACTCCTATTTTACTCGAAAATATAATTATTATATATTTACACTCATAATTATATTTTATAAAAAAAAATTGTACAAACAGAAATAACAAATTACGCAACTGTACTTTGACTTAACCAAAATGGTGGGGGAACATGTTATTGTTATATGTTTCCCAGCAACGGTCTTAGTCTGTAAAGTAAAATTCATGAAAATGTATCAGCAAGGAAGAAACGGAACTGACTATTATTTATTTCAAAAATACTTTTATTTTATTTTATGTTTAGGTTGTTTTATTTGAAACTTCAAATGCGTATAATTGTACAATGAATTAATCATCGGAAGTTATTTTTGTAAACACATTATGTCGCATCCTCTGCCGAGAATATGGTGTGAGCGTTACTCGCAGACAAGTTTTTGCATTACGATACAGATTTGATGTTCAAGTTCAGAAATAATTATAACTGTATTATTTTTATTAAAAAATAGGATTTTTTTCACGTAAATTGCCCTAAATGAAACAGATAAGTGAATAAACTATATTATGTGAAATAACATTATGAATTTCTGTTTTAGCACATTTAAATAGTTTAATTATCTTCTGCTACACAATGCTTTTCTGTGAAATGAATGTCTAAAAGTACTTATTTTATGATAACGTTGGTAATTTATAAAAATTATACACTTTATTAAATTCTATCAAAAATTTTCGTTTAAATGCAATTTGTAAATTGCAGCGATTAAAAGAACTGTCACTTACATGCGTTAAACTTTGCGAAAGTCATTAATATTCTGATAAGGTTTACAAAACGTATACTTTCCAAATTTGTATTTTATAAATATAAAATAGTCATAAAATAATGGAGACATTTCTCAAATTCTCGCTGATGATATTTTAATTTATAATCCTTCTACAATACACAGTTGAGTGATATTGTTGAAATAACGATAGATGCATGTAATGTTGTTTAAAAACGTTATTTAACCGTTATTTAAACGTTATTTAAGTTTGTGCTTTATGTATGTTATTTTATCCCTATATTTAAGGTTAGCTACCATGAATTTAAGAACGTGTAATTATTCGGCTGATTATTTAATAGCATTTAGGCAAATAATTTTAACTAAATTTAGTTGCAGAGTTGTAACCAGTTATATTTAATTAAGGTTCCGTTTTACTTGTTAACATATGCATATCTCCGCACTGCCATGTTGAAGAAAAAAATCAGCCATATTTTAGTTAGAAGTATACATTCTTACATTTAGCGAAGTTAATTATTTTATGAGCGTAGAAAAATTTTCACGGTTAAATCTAAAGCACGTAACTTTACGAGAATGCACTGGTTTATTTTTTTTTATAGACGCAAGTACAATTTCAACATATAACCTAGTTTAGTTTAAAACATAATTCTGAGTTAAATACCCATACAGATATATGCAGGGCTTCACTCCCGAGTATGCATAATATCATGCATGCCCGAAGAAAAAATAAAACGAGTAACTATAAATTTCTTCTCAATATTTCTTCATCTCTCTCTTTCTTCCGATGAAAATCTTTCTAGCGAGCTCTATCCATAATTATTAGAATGCCAACTCTCACACCTTCATACCAATTTCATGGGCATGATACCTTTATTAACAAAAAGCCTCTCCTTGTATAATATGTCCACCCTAAAGAAGCATTAACGAATCCCTGTACTGGTTTCATAATTATTTCGTCATTGGTCATGAGAATGTAGTGTGGTGGGGTCGATTTGGAAAAGTAGGTCATAAAATTAAGTGGGTTTATGTACGAATTAAGGCTGCGTTTAAACGCTTGTTTTGTCATCCATCTACATTTTTCCAGGAAATCTTTTATTCTGCACCTTCTGCGGGTTATTCACAAAAGGATGCGTGCATCATAGAATCAGCAATCGGTCAAGAGATAAGGAGTTCAGCTCTGTTTGACGTAAAAGTTCCACTTTTGCAGATCATCAGTCCCTTTCTCTTTAAAGCCATTAAATATCAGAAACACCGTGTGGCCACAAGAAACGACGCCGATACTTATAACAGTTAGAATGATGATCTATTCAAACCTTAAGGAAAAACAAGGGAAAACTGTCACGAACTTTAGCATGGTTTATTTTTATTTTTCTGAAAAAAAAATTATATTTGAACTTGTTGATATACACGTATTGGGAAGAAAATCTTGTTAACATAAACTATTACTGATATCAAATTTCAAGACTATTCTTATATTTTAAAATTTTATTCCTATAAAGGTTTACCAATGTAAATATAAAATGTGTCTGAGAAATTTTTGCTTCCTGCATGGGTAGGAGGAAACTGTTTTGCTCTTCTAAACTTTTACAACCTGTTACAAAGTACACTGTTAAAAAAATCGTGAAAAAATACCTCTTTTTTTCAAGGCTGTCTATTTTCTGACCAATGAGAACGCTTCATAGGTGATTATGTAGCGATCTCATTGGTCAGAAAATAGAGAGCCTTTAAAACAGAGGTAATTTTTCACGATATTTTTAACAGTGTAACAATATAGATACAAACATTTCAAAAAATGTCCATCTTACAAAGGGAAACTTCTTCTCTACAACTAATTGTTCATTTACGCAAACTATTTTGCTCTGTAAAATTTCGACACTATATGTGTAATTTTTTTTTTTCATATGTGAAAAGAGTTTAAGAGTTCGGGTTTTCTATCTGTCTCCCTGTCATTCCGTGTTGAAATTATGGATTACCGCGTGCTTAGAATACGGTATCGATGTCCTACTTTGTTGAAATAATTACTTTACAGTATGGGATGTTGAAAAAAATATTTGTAGTGTATTTTACTTAAGTTACGCTTTGAAAAAATACCAAAATTGGTTAGCATTATTGGTTTGCAATACAAATTGATCTTTCTTAGAATATTTAGAGCATAATGCTTATCATTCAGTTACAAGGGCACAAAAAATAATTTTGTTATATATAGCATACATGAAATACTGCTTGCCATATTTTCTAAAGATGTTACAATATTTATAAATTATTATTTATTACTTACGTGCACCATGTGTTGCTTACTGTAGAACATGCAGTGAACCGTATTTCTTTGTTTATTTACATGGAGGCAAAAAATAATTCACTCACAGTTAACGTCCATAAGCGATAACTTTTGGATGTGCATAGGACTCGCACCGTTCCTAAAATTTTCGCACTTTGCTACCAGTATTGTAATTAAGAATACTTCGTGGTATATCCTTTTGACATCTATAATAGAATTATACAACTAAGATTATCGTTTTAATTTTGTGGTAGCAAAGTACGAAAATTTTAGGAACGCTGCGAGCCATGTGTGCACTTTCAATTCAATGCGTTATTATGCTTAAACTAATTTAGCACATTAAACGGTGTATATAAATTCTGTAAATCACATGGGGTGCTAAAATAAATAATTCTTAAGTATTAATGTATATGGGCGTAAATTGATTATGTTTTTATTTATTTATTTATTTGTTTATTTATATTTTGTGAAGCATTTTCTAGAGCTCTTCAAACGTTTATTATTAGAGACATTTACTGAAACTGAATTACATTTAATATATAAAGATTTGTCTATAGAGCTTATAAAAATGTATTTACAGCTAAAAGTTGGATTTGGCACCGTGTATAAATTTAATTTTCGGAACTGAGTTTTTATCAGTGTTATGCGTTTCCTGCGTGAAATAAACTTTAACTTATGATATGATGTTTGCAAAAATATCTTAATCACTCACAGTGCTGCTTGAAAATCCCAAGTAAAAGCTAATGACCGGTAATTGCTGAATATGTGAATATGTACTTTCAAATGCGTTATGCGTTTTCTTTCCGAATACATTTAATGTAAACCATTCGGGGTTTAATAAAATCTATAGGTTATATACGGAACAGCTTAAATAAATTTAAATTAGGGAATATTGTTTCAAACTGTGCTATGTGTTTTTACATTGTTTATTTGGAAATATTCGGCTCGGTACTTATTGGATACCTATTGGATACCTTTTAAACATTACAGTATTCTGAAAGCGTTGGAAATTTTCATAATCTATGTGCTACAATTGGTATTCTTTATGATTTAGAAGTCCATTGAAATATGATAAGGGGTTACTAAAAAACTAATACATTGGCAACTTTTAAAGATAACCATCTAAATTAATTACAATTCTTTTTATTTCATTTTTATTTTTAAAATGAAAATGACATAATACTGTATAAAAAGTATAATAATCCCCATATAATAAATTTAATAGTAGAAATAAAGAGATGATTCAGTTATAAGTAAGTTTAAAAACAATAAATCAGGGCAAAACTAAGAAAATTGAGAACATGAAAATTGTTTGAAACACCAAAAACAAGTTAACATATTTTACATAAACGTACATATATGCATCATAAATGTACGTGTATGTTTGTGTCTTTTGTCTATGCGTTCTCTTTTTATTTTTACGTTTTCGCAGTTTAATTTTATTGAATATGTTATTTCTGCAATCAAGATTGATTTTCTTATTTAATTTTATCGAGTCTGTAATTCAGCTATAAATAGTTTTGATCTTAGAATATCTGATAATTCGCAAAAAAAAAAAAAAAAAAAAATGAAAATAATGAAAAATTCTTAAAACATAATGTTATCATCTCTATAATTAGAATTTCAAATCTTTCATCATGACGGATAGAATTAATTTCTTATATCTGCATATTTTTAATTATGAATAATGATATTTATCAATGTCTTGCTAAGTACTGATATCTTCACGTTTTAAATTAAAAATTGTAGCGATACTTTTCTCAGACGACAAAACTTCATTACTGATTAGTATGAAGTGTTTTTTTTTTTTTTTTTTTTTTTTTTTTTTTTTTTTTTTTTTTATCCGAAAAAAAAATTATATTTAGGGAAACTTAAGCGCAATATTAATGGATGAACAAAATTGAGCAAAGTGACATTGATAATTGATAATTTTGAAATGAACATTAAGATTATTTTAGTTATTGAAACAAAAGTTTTCTATGAGCAATTAACTCGACTATTTAAACATGCGGTTAAAAAATTCGACACGATTTTAAACGCTCTCAGATTAAAGCGGCATTGAAATATTTTTCCTGGCTATAGCTCAAATTTTGCGTCCTATGCAACATACGATGTCGTCTTTAGTACCGACCGAAATTCATTTTAATACCTTGATACTGAAACAATAACTTCGAAACAATCGTAGAAATGTGTTTGGTGGCGAGCTTCCGAAAAGCACCTGCTATGCGATAACAGAGCTGCCACTATAACCGCATTGACAGAAACTGCAGATCTGTAATAAATCTGTCAGGAGGCCTTCTCTGTCGCAGACTAGGCGGACAGCAGTACTTCACTTGCAGACAACAGCAAGCGAAACATAATATTTCTTCCTTTCGGGATTAACATTTCAGCCAAGAAATCTTAATAGATGTTTGATCAGTTGTAAACAATCGCGAGCGCGTGTTAAACCTATGCACATATCATCTATACACATTCCTAAAAAATACAATTTTTGTAATATTTTATTACCCCTGTCACGGCAGCTGTTATTGTGGTGAATATGATGGTTGCCGGACAACCAATTTACGAATGACTGCATCACAAAGAGACAACATATGTTTACGCATAAGAGCTTCGCTCGTTCAGTTCAATTGGAAATACTTAAATGTTATATCAATGTCTCTTATCATTTTTGCAATCAGCGACAGAATTTGGATTTAAAAACCTTTTGAGGCACAACACAATATTTAAAAGTAAAAGTTACCTTTTCTCACATTTTGGTCATTATTGAAGACATTTTCTTTTCCATCTTATATATCGTTTTTGATTTATCTGTTTCGCTTGCAAAATGAAACATTTGCATGATTTACGGGATTTTTTTATTACTAATAATTTTTTCTACAGTTAAAAGAAGAATCATATGTATAAAATAAAACGTGTTCTTATTTTCTTTAAATCATGGGGTAATATGGCTAATAATTGACAAAGAAGAATATCATAATTTTTGTGGTAAATTATAAACCGTGTTCTTCAGTTTTGCAACAATTTTCTAAAATTTGTAAAATAAACAGGATTTCATTTTTATAGTCAAATCAAGCAAAATTTTCCATCTGTTATTTATTAATCTTTCACAAAATCTTTAAGCGTAATGAGAAATTTTTCTCGTTTCGCAGATATTTTTGGATAAGGGTAAATGATATCCGTTTATCATATTTTATCCCCATACAGTAAATTTTGTCCTCTGCTTTTTTTTTTTTTTTGCGAAAAGTTATGAAATTTTTAAGGTTTTGCGACTATTTTTAGACACTGGTAAAGTGAATCCCGCCACTTTATATAATACTAATATAATAAATATTTGTTCTCCGCGAGTTTAAATTTTTTTGTGATTTTTTTACGGTAATTACAGGTTTTTTGTTACGACTTCAGACGATTTTTTGACATCCATGAAATAAACCTGTTCTTAATATTTTATCCCATATAGTATATTTTGTTTTCTCATATTTTTTTAGTTGCTTTTATTTTTATTTTGCATGCGACTTTTGGCTGATTTTCGGACTTAGCGGAAAATTTAAACAATTTTTGTCTGACCATTTTGATAAGCATTTCTAAAGCCGTGATTAAATTCAAGTTTCAAAAATTGCAAAATTACGATGGGAAAAATTTGAACTTATTCTAAATCGAAAAAAAAAATAATAATAACGTGAGTTTCATTTTTATTCTAGACCGGAGAGGGCGTGGCATGCCCGGGTATAGCATGTCGCAATCGGTGGCGTTTTGGACAACACAGAACAATTAACTACGCGTGTGAAGCTCCTGTTATATACATATATTTTTATACATAAATTAATTATTATTAAGTTATCCTGAAATGTTTTATATTATGTGTTGTGTGGAGTGTCTATTACTTCACATTTCCAAGTTTCCGCATTTATTTTGAAAAAAATTTCAATGGAAAAAATTTTAAATTTAATATGAGTTTAATATTATATTCTTTCTATAATTCTATATTTTTTAAATCATTTTTTTCTTACCTTAAAGATATATTTGACGTGAATTCATCAAAGTCCTTTTTTGTTAATCCGGGAAATTTATCGGTTCAAACAATGGCTATTCAGTCTTTTGTGTTTGAATCTTTATCATTAAGAAAGTCTCTAACTCCATTCCGCAGAAGTAGTCAAAGCTTTTCCTGTTCATATAAGATTTTCCACTAACTCATAGTCTTAATTGTTTTTTCAGAGATTGTCAAAAAAAAAAAATTCTTTTTCACAAATGGTTTTCTCAAGAAGAATTTTCTCTAAGAATGAATAGCGATATTTTACCTTACATTTATTCAGTTTTAACAATATTTACAGTAATGAGAATTTGAATGCATTCATATGAAAAAAAAGTAAATTAATATGATTTTAGGAAAACATGTTTGAATACGGAAATATTAAACAATGTATTCAGTAAGGGATGAAAATTCTATAATCTTTAAATACTATTTCCTTTTTAAGTTTTTGATGCTTTACTTTTTGGCATTAGTAATGCTAACAGAGGAATATCATTTTAATGTTATAGAATAATGTGAATAAATACGTTCGTTTCTTTATTTAAATAATTCATTTTAAGAATAATTCCATTTTTATACGATAAATAAAAATATTACGTTGAATATGTCATCATAGTTATTAATCTTAATACTATCATGTGCATTTTTTAACTTACAAAGTCATTGCTATTTACAGAGATATACTTAATATATTTTAAGTTTAATAAATATTTTTTAATTAAACATATATGTCATGGAGAAGAGTATACTTTTACTATGCAACCGGGAAATAGAATTAAAAAAATCATAGAAATATATTTTTAAAGTTAATATAAATTAGGTTTTATTTATATATTTATTTGTGGAAAAACCTGCTATTTCGTTCTATGCATTTTTATAGTTAAAAAACATACTTGGAAATAGAATGAACTCTTAAAAAATAACTTCAGCTACCAATTTCAGACATTTTTTTTTCATTATAAATACGCTGATTGATTTTTTATACTGAACAAACTTACACTCTTTCTTTTCTGTATTATCTTTTCCCTATCGGAATATCTCTGAGTGGATACATTTAAGCAAGTTCTTAAACTTATGAGCTTCTCTGAGAATTTCCATTCTTTTCAAAGTCGATTAAGGTTTCCAAAAAATCGCATGAAAATATGGTAATGAAAAATATATTTATGGATAAGAACGGCTTTAAGAGAGTTAATATTAATATTTTTAATCTATTTGGAATTCGAGAAGAAAATGAACTTAGATGTAGCCTAGTATTTTCGATTTTATATATATTTACAAAGCCGCTGCATAATGTACATATTCGTATTTTTATGTTAATATTCATATTTTTCGATATTAATAGCGCAATAAAAACAGAAATGAAAGTAGTTTTGCATGGTATTTTTTATTTTCTTTGTATCATGATCACAGCTACGGATTCAGATATTTGTATTTGCAGAAGTCAAAAAAAAGAGGGGGGGGGGCTTTCTGGAAACATTTATTTGTAAAAGGAATAACACTGATATTTTTCGAACGGATTGCAGCGTTTTAAAAATAAAAGTACAATATTTAACTTAGTGTAATTACTTTTTCGTATTTCGGTTAGTTAAACGGATCGTTCAGTGAAAAATAGTGGGTGTGAAAACTATCAACGTTTTTGACCATTTATTTATTATCTGCAGGAAGATTTACTGAAGGGCTTTAACTGCGGAGACAAGAAGGCATAATGCTTTTTTCACGCGTTTTGTTTTTAATTTTTATTCACACTATTAAATATCATTACTAATTATCAAAAAATGTAATATCTGAGCCTCATGTGCATTATGAACATAATCAGCTAAATTGTGAGACATCCCCTTGCGGTATATTTCGTTAGCAATCGCACACACACACACAAGCATATTTATTTGATTAGTAAACATTTGTTAAATGTAATATTTTATGGCAAGATATTTAATAACGTTTTTCAAAGATTTTGTTTACTTTAGTATATTATTCTTTGAATATAAAATTTTTATTCATTTTTTTTAATAATGAATATTTTAGACTGAATTAATCAATACTCTATTTTTTTTCTTTTAAGGGGTCTTGTACCTTTTAAACGCGTTGAAAATTAACGAAAAACTTCAAAGTTGGAATTAGTCTATCTTCAAAGCCTTTTTATGTATAAACATGAAATTTTGGATATTGATTAAACAGATTGTGCTTTGTAATATGCTACCATTAGAAATTTATTAACCCTTTACAGAATTTCTGTATTGTTGAAATCAAAATAGCTCTTTTTTTTACCCCATAAGTCATTGCGCGCATGATATCTTGAGAAAGCATGTATGGATTGGCATGAAATTTGGTAAAGATACTAAACATATAAGTTTGTTTAAAATGACCTACTCTTAGGCTAAAATTATTTCATTAACTATATAAAAAAATATTTTCGTAAAAAAAAATTAAAATTTTGTATTTTTAATGAATAAAAATAGTCATAACTAAAAATATTACCAATATAAATACTTAAAAGTACATCATTTGAAACACACATATTTGTTTAGTATATTTACCAAATTTCATGACAATCCATACATACTTTCTCAAGATATCATGCGCGTAATGACTTATGGGGTAAAAAAAAGAGCGATTTTGATTTCAGCAATACACAGATTCTGTAAAGGGTTAATAAATTTCTGTTGGTAGTATATTACAAAGCACAATCTGTTTAATCAATATCCAAAATTTCATGTTTATACATAGAAAAGTTTTGAAGATAGACTAATTCAAACTTTGAAGTTTTTCGTTAAATTCCGTCGCGTTTAAAAGGTACAAGACCCCTTAATTGTACCTTTTAATTGTTCCAAAGTCAAATATTTGCGCTGTTATGGCTAATGGTTTTTCTTTAAGAAATTCGTCAAGATTTTTTAGTCTTTTCTTTTAAAGTGTTTTAGGTTCTTATGAGATGTTCCAGATATTTACAACCTTAGTTGTGCTTTTTGGACAGTTTAAAAACGAATACTTTTTTGTATGATTTTTTTTTCTAACATAATGAACTGCCAAAATTTTAAGTTTGTCTGGCACATAGTATACGATAACGTAGATGTCTGACAATCTGAGTGATTATAGTTTATGTTCATGATGTACCTGAGGCTCATACATTACATTTTTTGACAATCTGAGTGATTATAGTGTATGTTCATGATGTACCTGAGGCTCATACATTACATTTTTTGACAATCTGAGTGATTATAGTGTATGTTCATGATGTACCTGAGGCTCATACATTACATTTTTTGATAATTAGTAGTGATGTTAACTAAAAATTAAAAACAAAACTCATGAAAAAATTCACGTTAAAATAATTAAGCATATTAAGTAATAACCAGAATCTCAAGATTAAACATGCATTTAAAATCCTACATTTAATAAAACTGAAAAAACAGCGCATTGGACATTACATAAATTAATCAACAACTGGAAGTTGAACAGTAGTGTAGTAACTTTGTAAGATTTTTCAAGTTCAGGGGCTCTAATACTGCTAAAATATTTCAACCTTCCTGCCACTTATTTTTAAGAATATTGTCTGTTGCATTTAAGAGCAGAAATTCTGCGATAAAATAACACAAAGTTATTTTTTTCGAATAAGCGATTGAGGAGAAGCAATCGCTCCCCTGTGCATTGTATAATTTTACGAACTTGAAATTTTGAAATTTTTGTATAGTGTAACTCTAGAATATATGACCATTGTTTTTATATATTGAAATAAAAAATCTTACAATGGAAATACAAGAATTTTTTATGCATGTTTAAAATTCTTATACATATACTCATCTTATTTTGGGAAAAATAATTAAATATTGAGAACAAAAAATGGGAAACGAAATTGAAATTAAAATGGCAGATGGCCATCTCTCCTTCAAGCCGAGGAGATATGGAAAGATAATGCAAGACAAGAAAGAAAAGGTGAAGTTTAAACAACAAAAAACAACACATTTCACATAGTTAATCATGCAAAACATATTGAAATTTTAAAAGATTCAATTATAACAGGAAATTTAGTGAACAAAATTAGAATGAACAAACTTTGAAGTATTTTCAATCCTTCACTTTTCGTAAAATTACAACATTTTTGGGAAAGTTCTTGATAGTTTGCACACATTTCATGGAACCACTTTAGACACCGTTTGCATTGTATGTAATCATCCTATTTTGGCTGGAAACTCACAACCAACACACTGATCCTCATCCAATTTTATTTCCTCGGAATCTGTAAAATCAGATAATTTCAAATATATTTCATCTTCTTCGCTGCTAAAAATGCCGATATTTTTTTTTTCACTAGCATTTATTTTAGACCTTTTCCGCGGTTTTAAATTTATATATCAACTTTATCTGTTTCGGGGATGAATATTTTCGACGTTTTTAATTTCTTCTATAAAAAATACAAAGTTCGGCATAGTTAGGCATAAATACATAGATATTATATTGAAATATTTATATTAGTTAAAATTTATACAATATCAATTAACATAATTTTAAACATAACAGATGTATAATAATTTTAAATATAATTAAATTGAAATAAAATCGTATAATTTTAAAATATTGATTAAAAGTGACATCTCTCCTCGATTTGATGTGGCCATGTATCCTAAAAGTGAAGGACAGATAGCCATCCAATTTAAAGTGCCGATTCGCCATTGTACGCCTTTATTTTAGAATTATATACGTGCCTTGAAAGTACGCATAGTAGAAGAAAATATAACTTAAGTTACTGCAAAATATTCAGATACCTAACTCAAATAATATATATATTCAAACACTAAATTAAATAACCAATAAAATTACACTTACAATTTATAATCGAAAACACAACTGCACTTCGAAATAATGAACACGTGGACTAAAAGAACAAAGTTTATGCTGCAATATATGACTAATTTTTTTTAAATATTTAGGTAGGTTATCTCTCCTCTATGGCCACCTATCCTAAAGTTACCCTAATTCCTTTAATTCAAAACATGTACTTTTTTTTTCTAAACGCAAGCTTTATTTTCCCTTTTTACATACGTCATTTGATTTTATTTTCTTAATTATTAAGTCGTAAAGAAATTCACGAATTTCATTTTTTTACTTGGATTTTATGTGTTTCCCCTCTTATATTTGAGTAAACGGATATTCTTTTCTGTAGCTAATCTTTTATCTTTTAGAAAATCATTAAAGTCATTAAGTTTATCCACTTAAACTGTTTCCGGTGGATGTAAGATGTTCTGGTAATTTTCAGTCTTAATTATGTCTTTAGAAAAGTTCAAAAGTAGATTCTCTTTCACAGTTCTTTTTCTCGAGAATAAATTTCTAAGGGAATGAATTGAAATTTGCTAGGGTACTTCTAAAAGGAATTACAGTTTTTACACTGCATTGTGAATTTGAATGCGTTCATTTCTAAGCAGTAATCAAATATGATTCATTAATCTCATTCTTAAGTACGAAAACTTAAGTTATGTTTACACTAGGGAGCGGATTTTTTTGTAATTTCTAAAGTTAACTCCATTGTTAAGAGTGTAAACCTTTCCACATTATATAATCTTACAGTAGATCTCACAGTAGACCGAAGTTTTGATCGCATATATATATGTTTAACGATATATAATCTCTCTTACTTCTATCCTGCATATTCATAAAACGACAGTATTAATAATTTGAAGAGCTAATTCAGAAGGTTTAAAATTTTCTTTATAAATATTAATCCTTATTCTAGATACTGCCATACTGTATCAACTGCATTAATTTTATTGTATTAAAAGCGCGATATGTATTTCGAAAAATTATGTATAAGGAGTCTCAGTACACTTAAATCTTTAGCATTTTTGAAATTTGTTTTTTGGATGTTACATGTCTATGATTTCTGAACATTTTGATATAATTCTTTCCTTGAAATTCCCATTAGAACAGAAGTTATGGCTTTTAGAATTAAAGCCGCTCAATAGCGAACCAGCGTTTTCGAAATGTTGAAGTAATTTTTTTCTAAAAATGACATTTTTGGGCATAACGCGAACGGTATATCAAAACCTTCTGAATATTTTTCGTGAAATTTTTAAAATGTATGTTTCGTGTTAGTCTGTATAACCTGAACCTAAAATTTCTCTTAATTATTGTTTTTTTTTCGTTTCTATATATTCCAAATAAATTTTTAAAAAATGTTTTTTATTAATTATTTTTCTGTTTTATTTTTAAATAGTTAACACCCACTTTTACATCATTTAGATTTATTTTGCACTTTATTTATTTACATATACTGGCCTCCAAAAGTTAAGGTACAGGGACTGGATTCTTTCGATTGCACACGTTTTGTCGAATATCTCCAAAAATTAGTGGCGAATTGTTCTTGAACTTCTGGGATGAAAAGAACATGTTTGATTTCATATTTCTTGGTGAAGATTTAGTCGGGCCGACAATTAGGGGGCTAATAATAAATTTAATAATAAAATAATATTTGCGATCAGATATGCAATAGAAAATGCTGGAAATGGTTTGTTACTGCGTTAAATGACTATTTGGGCCCTATTAAATGTTTGTGTACATTTGTGTAAGCATAGCACTCATATTTGTGAAGATGTTATTGTGTCTGTGAAAAATTCAAAAGTTATTTGCTTATAGCATACAGAGTTTTCAACCGAATTTAACACAACTTTCTGAAAACTTGCCAAAGAATAGTAGCAACAGTATACTGAAATTAAAATATGAATATATTGAATATTTGATGAGATATGGGCATTTTTATGAGTTAATTTTTAACTGCGCATGCGCGGAAGATTTCAAAATTTTTATTTCATAATTTGGTAGTCAGTATTTTGGGGCAACTTCTATAAAAAGTCCAGCCAAATGTTGTGAAAACTTAGAAAGATATAGTGAGTTGATTGAAAAGTTGTGGAAAATCCCTTATAATAAAGCTATTTTTAGGAAGCAACTCACTATATCGACCCTATCTTTGTGCATTTTCGCGATATTTGACTGTATATTTTATATACGTTGCCCCAAAATACTTACTACCAAATTATGAAATAAAAATTTTGAAATCTTCAGCGCATGCGCAGTTAAAAATTATCTCATAAAAATGTACATATCTCATCAAATATTCAATATATTCATGTTTTAATTGCAGTATATTATTGCTACTATTCTTTGGCAAGTTTCCGGAAAGTTGTGTTAAATTTGGTTGAAAACTCTGTATGCTATAAGCAAAAAACTTTTGAATTTTTCACAGACACAATAACATCTTCACGAATATGAGTGTTATGTTTACACAAATGCACACAAACATTGAACAGGACCCAAATAGTCATTTAACGCAGTGACAAACAATTTCCAGCCTTTTCTGTTGCATAGCTGATCGCAAATATTATTTTATTATTAAATTTATTATTAGCCCCCTAATTTTCGGCCCGACTAAATCTTCATCAAGAAATATGAAATCAAACATGTTCTTTTCATCCCAGAAGTTAAAGACAAATTCGCCAATAATTTTTGTAGATATTTGACAAAACGTGTGCAATCGAAAGCATTCAGTCCCTGTACCTTAATTTTTGGAGGCCAGTGAATCTTGGATGGAATAGCAGGTGAAATAATTATGCTATTTTCTAAGTACATTTTATTTTTATTTTTCTTGCCTTTAAATAAAACGTAGGACATCTAAATATTTTCTACGCAGTTAAATTTAACTTAAATTTTTAGAGTTCATTTATTTTATTTAATAATAAATGTATCTTATTTTATTACTCTAGTTCACCTACGTCTTGGAGAATGAAGTTATCCCTTTTCTCATAAGTCCTGTTATTATCAACACCGAGAATGTTTGGCTGAATGTGCTGATACTTACGTTATTTGGTCTGATGTTGAAAGTTTATTAATTAGAACAGGTAATCAACTTTAATTATTGGTCCTTTAAGTCGCCGCACCAGTTATTACCACATGAATAATCTGCATGTAACATGAATATATTGCGCACTTTCTCGTAATAATTAGCACATAAATGCCGTTTAGAAATATTACAGCAAAATAATGAAATTCAAAGAGAGGTGAATGTAATTTAAAACCTAGTTTTAACATTGAACAAATAAGGAGAAGGACATCCATATGTCATAAATAGAGATATCAGAGACATAATCAAAAGAAGGAAATGAAGTTAATTAAAAAATATATTTGAATAATAAAAAGATAAGATCATTAGTAGTCTAGGAAACCGCATTCCACACTAATCAGTACTCATATTAATTAGTAATATACTTTAGGCTAAAAGCTAAGTCTTAAAATAATCATTAATAATTACTTTAAAAAATTAACACACACAAAAGCTGTAATAATGTTTTAGAAAATGCAAGTTTTATATTTTCAATAAATATTCATACATTTTAGAGTAATGACAGCTTTCATCTGAAAAAGGAAATATAAAGGTGCTTTTTCAAAACATATAACAGACATTACAGAACTTATCGAACATCACGTATGATTTCAAAACCTAGTATTTCGAAGATTTGCATATGGGAGAAAGAATTAATAGCCTGATTCATGACAAAATGTCGGGCATGTCCATAAGATTTCGTTTATTACGGTATTTATCTATCGTCACGGCACATTTATTAAAGATCTGCTAATACCTTATGCAATGAAAGCTGAAGTATATAGGTTTTTAGCTGTATTTAAAAATCATATTACGGAATATGTGGACGATAAAAAAATGTAGAATGTTTTAATGGATAAGTAATAAATATTAATTTTAAGAATTCATAAAGAAACGCATAAAAAAACTGAACTATTTCCTTTCGTTTACGATAGTATTTCCGATTACATTTTGTAAGTTTACTTACCGTAATGAAAATAAATAAGTAAAACCAGTCAATTTACAATGTATCTTTCATAATTCTGGGAAGATTAAAAAATCGCATATGCACGCTGTGTTTTGTAAGACTGATATGAACCGAGAAATTCAAATATAGGTCAAATGTGTATGTTATCGTTTAAAAAATAAAAGTTAAAAAGTATTTTTTTATAAGTAAATAACCGTATTCCAAAAATCCAATATTTCAGCGAACACAATTCCACGTGAGATATCACGGTTCATGCGTATAATTTCTACTTGTATTTTTTCACATTATCTCTTTCATTCCCTATACAATTTTTTTATTGGTTGTTCACCGTAATGCCATATAATTCTATTGGTCAATTAACCTATCCATCGAATCCGTTTCTCTTCCATATATATGAGGAAATTTCCATCATGTTTTGCACTGATGAATTCTACCGAAACTAGATTGCCACAAGTTAAAAAAGTTTTGGTTCTAACAGACGTTGTTTTATTTGCTTGTATTGTATTGAACCAAGTTTAATCTTAATTGTGTAGTATCACATCTCTGCTGGATAAAAATATGCATAAATAAAGTATAATAATATAGTAAAATATAGTATATGTGGTAAAATGTACTATATAAGTACAATATAGTATATATAGTATAATAAAGTATTTATAGTGAAAGGTAGTATTATATAGTAGTGCAATAGCTGATAATAAATGAGAACGAATATTGAGTTTACGACGCGTCTTCTACATAAAACACAATATTTAAAACATATTTGTACAAGAGAGCAAGTAAACAAATTTCAAATCACCTTAAATATTTTCTATACATTTTGAAATCAATATTTTGTCTTTTTATATTACAGTAGCTACATTTTACTTCATACACATACTTTGTTCCTATTATTTAAATCTAAAAACCGAACATTATTTTATATCCATAAAGTAATCTTTATTATAAAAAACTAGTTAATGTATAATTTGAAGTAAAAATAGTCTGGATATTTAACTAATTTTTATTACGTAATTTAATTAAATAGAAGTTCGATACGAAATTAAAATATACGCTAATGAACTTGCTATAATAAAGTATTTGTGAAATATTTGTGCTTCATAAAATTTTCTTACAAATTACTAATCGTTTCATATTGTTATTTACTCCTTATTATTATTATTTTTTTTACTTATTTATTTATTTATTTATTTATTTTTTTTTTTTGCATTCGAACTTAAAAACAGCATACGAAATCTTAAACAAATTCAAAGGTACAAAATAAGAACTTTAATATAATAGGAAAAAATATCAAAGAATGCAAATGGTAAATTTAGAAATAAAATAATTTAAATTGTCGATACTATGAAACTGAAACTAACTGTAATAAAAAATTGCAAACATCCTTAAAAATTTTAAGAAAGCGAAAATCGCGTTTATAAATTAATTAATTAATTAATTAATTTTTTTTTTTTTAAGTGAACGTTTTCCTAAACATTCGGTGTTTATTCCTTTACCTTGAATACCTAATCTGTAAAAAAAAAAAAAAAAAAAAAAAAACCTTTTGCGCAGGAAACAATTGAAACATTTACAAAACAAATATTACAAATAATAATTAATAATATACTTGTAAATTAATGTATGTTTATGTCATTGGTTTAGAATAAAGAAATGGCCTAGAGCTAGTTTTTAATAAATCATCCGAGAATAAGAACAAGATTCTTCAGTTTGATAAATAAATTTTGATAATTAAATAAAGTTTTTTTTTTTTATGCAAATTGAGAAATTCCTTTAAGTTATTTGAAAAATATTTTGTAAACATTTTTTAATTTCTACCGAAAACACTCTAATCTCAATATAGTTACAAGGTCGAGAATTCTTATATCGATATTTATTGAAAGCACTTAAATAAATAAATAAATAAATAAATAAAATCAAGATAGCATTTCCACCTCATTTTCGAATCATATCTTATTTTATGCTAAACAATTTTTACGGAAAACTCCAATTTTAACATTGTTTCCTTTTGTCAGTTATTTAAAAATTTTGAAACATTATTCTTCACCTGTGCTTATATTTAAAATGCATTAGTCTCCTCCTGTCTGCTTTTTGTATTACGTAAATACTGGCATGTTGGCATTTGCTTAATGCACGTTAAAATTCCAGGCGAATAAAATATTATAATAATTATATATGGCGACATTAATTTAAATAGACAATTGAAAGTCTAGACCATAAAATAAAGAAAAAATAGCAAATGTCATATAGAGTTGTATAAAGCTGAATTTTTCAGTCTTTGTAGACCACGATTAAACAAACATATCTGAATAGTCTTTTCACTTCGCATACCTCGTATAATATCGACACATGCTTGTTTTTTGAAAAAAAGCCTCATTTCAAGCAAAAAAAATAACGAATTAATTATTTTATGCACTGTTCTTTATTTTTTAAACGGTACTGGGATTGCGCAAAATTATATTGGAGTTTTTTTTAAAGTATCTGCAACTTTATAATACACGTTTAGAGATAAAAAAATGATAATAAAAATATTTTCGTGATTATATTTATTTTACAATAACTAATTGGAATAAAAAACAATTTTACATATATTTATGTACTCGAATGTTGCTCAATGTGGTTTAAATAGGAGCGGAAAAATAATATTAAAATATTTGAATATAATATTGAAATACTTTCATAAATGTTCAAATAAATATATAAATATTATAGAATAAATATTTAAATGCATAGTTAAATATTTATATACTTATACTATTATATTTAAACATGTTCAGTGTTGTCGCCAGACTTGAAAATCCTGGGTCCCGAGGACCCAGGTTTATGTGTCCCTTCTTTTACAAAAGAGGGTCCCCTCAAATGATAATTCGCATTTTAACCTCTTCAGTTCCAAAACTAAAATAATAATACAAATGCTTATTCATTGGTGTTTTTATAAACAAAATGACATCGTAAATAAGAGGGAAAATATCCCTTCGGAAATTGATCCTATAGGCGCTTAATAATGTAGTTTCAGAAATATGGATCTAAAACTGCAAACCCCTTAAAAACATCAAACCATTAACCTAAATTTAGACAATCACAAATTTAAGAACTTAAAACAAGTAAATAATATACAAATCCCCAAAACTTTTTTATTGAAAAATATTTAAATTAAATACTTATGAAATTTTTTCACTTTCTTGGTCATACTGTCTATTGGGCATTTTTTGGCATTTTGCAAACTCAGATGCAAATAACATTTATTTTATGTGGGAATCAGCTTAGAGGCTGTCATTTATTCGTTTGCTTTGAACGAAAAAACATTCAGCTATTAAGAAAGGATGTGAAAATGTAAAAAAATCAGAAATTTTAGTTTTTAAAAGGAAAAGAGCAGAGGTCCCTGTATGGGGACCTATGGACCGAAGAGGTTAAAGGAAGAAATGAAAATTGTTTATTTGGAAAAGAGAGATGAATTGCATTAATTATTGTTTTAATAGCAAATAAATAAGGAATAATTACACCCTGTATTTGCTCTGAAATAGGATATTTTTAAAAGTAAATATGCAAGATACAAATTTAATTATAAAATAATGCTTTTTTGAGTGTAGAATATAACAAGTATCACTAATGCTCATATTTCTTTTAGAAAGAGCAATGTGGATTTATTGAAAAGGACATTAATGCTAAAAAAAAGAATACTTTTGTTGAGTAAAGGTGTACCTTTTGTTGAATGACAGGTTGTTTTCGTTACATTTCTCATTGAATTATTTGTCAGCATAGATCTCTATTGGAATCGGGCATTTTCCTTGGAGAGATGTTTGTACCTCAGGGACGGGGTGGTGGTTGTGGTGTGTGTTTGTGTGTATGAGGGGGGGGGGGGTAGAGTTCCATGGAAATTCACATATAAATCATTAATAAGCATCAAATCATAATTCGTCTGCAGGCGGGAGACATTTCAATGCACAGAGAAGGTGGGGTTGGGGGTATTTCTCACTTGGCCATCCCTGAATACATTATCAAGATAAACACAAACTATGCTGTATTTTTAAGAATCTCATAAAAGAAATATTAAATGCTATTTTCTGAATGTTCTACCTATAAGTTTGGTTTGTAAATTAGAAGTCCAACACTGCCCCCCCCCCCCTTCTTTAATTTTCTTATGCCTAATGCAAAGTCTGACAATGCATTGTCTTTTAGAACAGCATACAACTTAATCTGGAAAAAATCTATAATAATAAAGATAGAATGTTTTAAACATTTACAGAAGATAGTGGTGTGAGGAGGGGGGGGGGTTCCCTCCAGACTTTAATTATTTTTGTTGCTGGTCGTTGTTAACCCATTTTTTCAAAAGTTAGTTCATTATATTGTTTCAGATCCAAAACGATACCTATCATAATAAATATAGATGCTTGTGTATGTGCTTTTTTCTAAAAAACTCGCTGTTTTTTTCCGCGATCTTTTGAGAAATTAGCTTTTTATACGAAATACTTTGAAAAAATGTGCGTTTTATCCGCTGCTATCTTACAAAAATCACGTCGAGTTTCCCCCCCCGATACTATGAAATTCGAAATTTCTCGCAATCATTTGAAGGAATTCGCTATTTTTCCGCGATTCATTAACGAAATATGCTATTTTTCGCGATCCTTTGACAAATTTTGCGCTTTTTCCGCGGCCCAGTTATAAAATATCAAAACGCGGAGATCGCATCCTGATAAGACGGCTATTCGCGAACAGAATATGTACAACAAAATAACGGTAACTATTGATTTTAATAAATATCCTGATCAAGATTAATTCGTTTTTGTACCGATTAATTGACTGAAGAAGAAATTTAAGATGAAAGTGAAAGTTGATATAGTATTAATCTAATTGAAATGAAATATTGACATTTGTAACAACATTTTGAAATATCAAGATACATGAGATAGAATAAAGTTTTGTGTTAGGCACATCCAACTAGTATATATATATATATATATATATGTGTGTGTGTGTGTGTGTGTGTGTGTGTGTGTGTGTGTGTGTATCCATCTATAATCAATTATTTATTTCTTTAGTTATACTTGTAACTATGACTGTTTGTATGTGTGTATATAAAAATTTTCTTTATCTATAAATTGGTTTAGAATATAATTACTTTGCAATGTATTTAGCAGCTATCTTTGAGAATTTTTATTCAACAAAACTTTAATCCAATGTGACATAGTAGTTAAAAAAGGTTCGTAAATGGAAATATAGCAGTCAGTTACAATGTCTGGTCACAAGAACTGCAAGAGAAAAGAACCGTAAACTTAGTATCTTTAATTTTAATATCTTATTTAAATGCATTGTTATTATTTTTCATTATAAAATCTTGAAGTGATCATTAGATTCATATTTATTTAAATAAGTTTGTGAAACTTGGCTGTTTTAAACTGAAATAATTTATATGTAAAGGAACGAGTTAAAATATAGATTTTATATATTTTTCTATTGCAATAAAGTTTATGAAAGGAAACAATGGCTCGCGGGCAAAACATAATACCTAAAAAATAATCTTTTTTTTTTTTTTTTTCAAACAATTTGTAACGTTCTCCCCCACCCAAAAAATATGCGTTTTTAAATATTTACTGTAATTTGACAATAATAGTTAATGTAAACGGCTCTATACTTTTATTTACTTAAATGATGCAAACAATTAAAGAATAATAATTAATTTGTATTACACTTTCATCCATCCTTTCTATTGCTATCCTTTTCGCCCATTTATGGCCATTTATTTATTTACGAGTAATATAAAACAAAAAAAAAACGAATCATTGTACTAGACATTAATATTAAAAAAAAAATTTTAAATGTTTGCGAATATCCAATTATTGAGAATAAAATATAATAATAGCAAATAATTTTATTTAAATAAAATTTATTTAGCTTTATCTAATGATTTAATATGAATTTGACAGTAAATGGTCTCTTAAATTAGTAATTATGTTAAACTTGATTTTTTTTTCCGAGAGAAAAATTGCTTTTTTATTTAAACATAAAAATGTTTGACATGAAAATACACATGAACATGAAATTTTTATTACACAAATGTTTACATTTTCAGTTATTATAATGTTATTATAATGCCGTGTTGCTTTTTGAAATAATACCTGACACCATTAAAATTAAAAAAATATATATATATTGCCAAAGATTTTAAATATAAATAGATTTTATTTAAACCGTTTTCAAAAATGCTAGTATTTCTGAGTGAAAGAGTATTAGGAGTTAGAATAAATCTGCAGAATAAGTGAAATTGCATGTTAAATTTTAACAGCGTTACAGATATTTTCTCATGTTAATGTAGCCGTAAATTATTTTCCGATACCTCTTTAAACTTTTTTTATATGTTATGATGGATTGTGAAATATCAAAATCACTATTTAAAAGAACTTGTTTAAAAAATCTGCATTTAAAAACTGCTAGACAGTAAAATTCTGACATTACAGCGCATCTACATATTTAGACAGATACGGCAATTGAAGTATCATTTTCTGTTCTTTTCTTACATTAAAAATGCATATGATTGATTGAAGATGTCCGATTTTGTGATTTTTGTTATTAGTCTCTGCGTTAAAATTAGTACATAAATTTTATTATGATATTAAGTAGATTGCTTTTAAATTAAATTTTCTGAGTATTTTTTTCTTTAGTAGTGCAAAACGAAACAAAAAGAAATCATTAAACATCTAAGAATTTTTTAAATCTGATTTCGGCATGCTTTTTGATTGATTTTTATTTTTAAAATTTTCCAGTTTGGCAGCGTCGGAAGAACTTTTAAGAACGTCAAATGAATTCCATCAGAATTTTTATACATGCCATTGTATTCATCACTTGAATACTAATTCTAAGTAATGTAATTTGTTTTAAATACAATATTCAAGTACTACAATAAGAAACAAATCATTCAAAAATCCCGGTTTAATCACGATTTTTATGGCACTCTTTGGCAATGAACATAACGGATGGTAGAATGATTATGCACATTCGAATGTTTTAAAATATCAAACGACTACCATATACAGTAAAATCGTCCTATTTATTCACAATTTTATCAAAATTTCATTGATATGCGTGCAAGAAATTTCTTGAAGGTCTACGAGGTAAAAATCAACTTCGGATATACATTCTAAAATTGCAAGTATTATTTAAGTAAATATAGTTTTTTTGGGGAGTTTACTTTTTTTTCAAAAACAGATTATGTTATTGACATATAATGCTGTGTGAAAAAATACATGTAATTTTTCGGTAAAAAAAAAAAAAAAAAAAAAAAAAAAAAAATGAATTTTTGATTGCAAAGGATAATGCATTTTTTTAATACCGGCAATTAACAACATCCCTGAAATATTTGAACCCCGAATTCTCAATAACGGGATAATGCACTCTAACATGTAATTGCTCCCCACCAGTCTCCGAAATGTTCTGCTCTCAAAACTAGTAGACCGGAGAAACTGGGTTCAAACCTAAATCATGCCCGTTAGCTTAATCGTTCGGAGTATGCAGTGGTTTTCTACTAACCTTCGATTTCATTGCGCAAATACTGGTTAGGTACTGAAATACTTTAGAAAGACCCCTCCACACGGAGTGCCACCCCTTTGCGCCCACTTCCGTCGTGTGGTTGATTATCCATCATAAACAACAAGCACACATACACCAAACATGTAATAGCAGTGATAATAAAAATAACTGCACGAAAAATTACAGAGTATTGAAATATCCCATAATTCCCCCTTGGTAAATGATAGTTACGAAATACTCGCTAATGCTGGTACATTATTATTATTATTATTATTATTTCTACACATAGAATATTTTTGGTATTCCACAAACATTGGAAATAAAAATAAATATATTCATTTATGGTAAATTGAAAACAATAACAAGGAACAGAAAAATAGTTTTTTTAGTCTTCCTACTTCATTTATTTAAAAAATATCAAAACAGTATTCTCCATAATTATTTTAAGTGTCCAGCTATAATTAATTTTCAATTTAATCTCCAATAAAAGACAATGCCTCCCAAAAACCGTTTTGTGATCAAACTAGTGGTGGTTGTTTTATAGAGATTTTCATGTACCTAGATTATCAGATTACTTTCAAGCTTTTAATATATATTATTTCAGGCCCTCATTGCAAAAATTTTCGAACGATAAATATCTAAAATCGTCTATCGTTTTACATAATAATAAAAAAATAGCCAATTTCCATCTTTAAAAATAAATATATTACAAGCAGGAAGAAGGAATTCTATTTTTTCTGAACTTAGTGTCAGCCCCGACGAAAAAAACAAAATGTAAATACAGATAGTACAAAGTTTTAAAACTTAAAATATGTTGGTGAAACTGTTTGTAACACATTTGATTTAAAATATTGATGATAGGTGGCTCTACCAAAATTTTCACAGCTCCAAACTCTTTGAAATAATTCTAATCTCATGTAAGAAGTGACATCTATTTCATCATTTTCTCATTATCCATTTTCTGTGCATTCCAGCTCTGTGTAGACGTTTTCATCTCGCAGTTGTTTGTGAAATTTAAAAACATAAAAGACGGAAGCTATATGCTCCGTAGTACGAACTAAATACAAAACATTAAACTGGAGATAATTAACTATATTTTTATAACAATATAACTAGTTTACTTACATTATAATATGAATATAAATGTGTAAAAAATAAAAAAAATAATATGTAAATTCTTCTTTTTTTATTATTTAACAAGCAACAGCTTCATTCTGTGAATTCAAATATCGTAACGCACAAGTTCAAATAAAAATACACTAACAGAATTTCAGAGTCAAACAATCAGTGTATCTCTGGATACTAGCTCTATACAATGAATTTTAAATGGATTCAGATAGCTACCTTAAAGGTAAGCTAAAATGTTCTTACTTGTATTTTCTTTTTGGACATTTTTTTTATTTTAAAGAAACCTCTGGGCGTCGTCAACTCATGTCTTCAAAATAAAAGCTTTTATTTTATATAAAATAACGTCATTTGTATCCTCTGAAGAATTCAACATTTGCGATCCACTCTTAAACACCATCTATAGAAACGTATGCATATGAGGTCACTATTGCGGAATATTACACAAAATCAGCAAAGTGCTACGTTGCCATTCAAGAAACTCGACAAAAAAGAGTTTCTGATGATTCCCATGCCTTTATATGTTATTAACATAATTACTGATATTGAAAATTAAATATAGTTTATAATAGCTCCATGTTTTATCAGAAACCATTCATTTATATTTTCTTCAAAATTCAGAAAATAGCACTCATTTCTTCAAATATTATGCGAAAATGAAAACAAAAAATATAATAACCTTTTCATTTACTTTTTCCAGAAATTGAGTACTTCACAAGCCACCATTATATAAATAGCATTAATTACTAAAAAAATCTCAAAAACAAAGTGAGATGCAATTTTCAAACAAATTGCAAATTAAAAGGTTCATTTTTCCTTATACGAGGTTGTAAAAACTTAAAATGTACGACATTTAGAAGTTTAAAAAATGCAGCAGATTATCAGTATTTAACAGTACACCTATGTTTTATTGCTGGTTAGGTGTGTAACGTACTTTTGTAGTGATTACACTTTCTTTGATACCTGAAAAAAAAATAGCATATCGGAGGCTAAAAAACTAATAAATCGTCTTCATTAAAGCTTAATTTTCCTTCTTTGCTGATGGTAAGAATACTAAATTATTTTGGAGGATACAAACTTTTACCTGACAGTGAAAATTTATAAGATTTTGTTTTCTCCCACTCGTAAATGTAAGCAGAAATGCAACGAACAATTTACCTTGTCAACAATATGATAAAAGAAAAAAATATGATTGATTGCGAACATGGCAGTATCTTGCTATTTTACTTTCTATTGGATTCACCCCCACACTACATAGCCATATGTTTTCCAGTGAATGATGAATGACAGACTATAGAATATATTTTTTTAATTTTGCTTCAAATAAAGTGTTTTATTGCTTCGGATGATTTTATTTTTCTTAGAGTGTATTTTACATTTTAATATATTACCTTCTATTAAAATGGAGAAACAACATCAACATATATGACAGATTTTTTTTTTATTATTATTTAATAAAAACAATGAAATAATGTTTATTGTAAATAAACCAGAGTGCTCTAAGTATGTTGTAAAAAATATATAAAATGATGTAAAATCAAAGTATATGTATATATTTTTTAATGAAGCTTTATACATTTTTGGTTTAACAGATCTAGGTATTTTGAACACTTCGTTGATACTTTAGTGCAACACTCATGACTGAAATACATAAATTTATTATGAAGTATTACATAATAAAAGAAACTGAATCTTATTATACTCATAGAATAATATAATGGAGTGTCATTAAAATATTAATTTGTTATGTAATAAAATGCATTAATGTACTAAAAATACATTTCCGTCTTATAATTTCAGATTTTTAGTCGTTTAAATGGACCCGGTACAAAAAATGTATATTTTGTAACTATAACCTATATTAAATTTTAAGGTTCATGTTTGAATAAAGTATAGTCATAATTATATCATAAAAAGTTTTAAATTCTCAATTTAGTAATAACTTAAATAAAGTTGTAAAAAATTAACAATTTTAATATTCCTTCTTTTTAATTTTTCATTTTTTTCTATAAATCTAAATATCGGGTTTTAATTCATGCGTTAGATCAGCAGAAAAAAAAGTAGTAAATGTATATGGCAAAAATGTGGGACAATTCAATGTTTTTAAATTGATATATTTTTTTAAGTTACAAACATATAACAAACTTATGGATACATAGTTATCACAAGGAGGGTTTAAAGATTTTTTTATTGTAGAAGCCTTAGCATTTTGATAAAAATGAAAATATAAAAAAATGCGAACCGAGAAAAATTAATAAAATAATGAGACGAAACGAAAATCCCCACATTGATTCAAATATAAAATATATAATGTGAATAAAAAAAATACTGACTTACTTAAAAGGTGACTAAAATAATGAAAAATACTTTAAATAATTAAATAAATAAATAAAATTAATTAAATAAAAATAAATAAATAAATGAATTAATTAATTAATTAAATTAATTAAATAATTAATAAAATAAAATAAATAAATCAATCAAATAAATAAATCAAATAAATTAGAAAAAATAATTAAATAAATTAAATAAATAAATTAAATAATTAGAAAAATTAATTAAATAAATTAAATAAATAAATTAAATAAATAAATTAAATAAATAAAATATGTATTTTTAACTTATAACATTTTTTTTTTAAATTAAGTTATTTATTTCACGATTTTCCTACACAATGACAATGGAAAATGAAAGAGAAAAAAACTCGTTCTAACATTGTGCAGCATGTTCTATATTTTATTGATTTAAAAAATCATTATTCTATTGATTTAAAAAATGTATATTTTATTGATTTTTTAAATAATCAAGTAGTAATGCTCTCTTTCCCCATCCCGACCCCGCCCCCCCCCCAAAAAAAAAGAACATACGGTAGAATTTAACTCTTATGTACTGAATTATGAATTCATGAAATTATTATCGTCTAAAGCATTTTTCGTGAATTGTTTAAACTTCATTGGAAGAATTACATAATCATTTAATAAATTTTAGAAGGATTGAAGGATTAAGAAGAATTATTTAAATTTGAATTTATAGGGATTTTGAGCAATATTTATAGCCCCACTAAAATCATTTATTTTAAATATTTTTCTTAGTATTTTGAAGAATTACGAAATGTACAAATATAATGTTCCTACTATAGAAATATAGATAAATTTTCGAATTGAAAAATCCCCTTCCCTTGCCAACGCCAAGAAAGCTGAAAAGATGTAAATGCAAAAGAAACTCTCCTTTAAAAAATACTTTTGTTTTGTGTAACCAATAATGCTTTTGGAATAAGATAAAGTAATATATCTGTAAATCATTCTAATCTGTATTACAACTAATCGATATATTAAATGAATTTTAAAACAAGTTAATTTAATGATACTAAATACTGTTATTAGATAAATGTTTAATCGACAATCATTGACACGGAGAAAAATGAAAATGGCTTTCGTTAAACTTATAAAAATAAGTTTAAAAGTTTATTTTTTTAAAGAATATTTTGAAAGAAATATATTCTATTCAATTTTCTATACAGTTTACAGATTATTAAAGCAAAAAAAAAAGCTTTAGATTATTATATTTCTTCAAAGAAAACAAGTACAAAATTGCCGCTCAAAAGGTAGTTGAAAAAACAGAATCGCGCTTTCGAAAAGAATATTGAAGTTTTGGTATATTAAATATTATCCATTTTTTTAGTAAAAAAAAAAAAAAAAAACGGTAAATATTTATAATTTTAGTTTTCAAAAAATGTGTTCAATTTGCCAATAAACAATGTGTGCTATATTTAAAATCATTTTTCAAATAGTATAAAACATTTTCTACTAACTGAGATAGTAAAAAAATTCTGTGTTCTCTTTGAGAAAATATGTTAAAAATTTAAAAAGAAAGAGAAAAGACATATTTCAAATTCAAAATCTGTAGCAGAAAACATATTTTGCAATTTTTCGAGATTTTATGGAATAAATGTTTTGATGTGAACAAAGAACTGAAATGCGGAAGCTTTTTAATTAAATTTGATCTTTTAACTTAGCTAAAAATAAATGTTACTTGCATTCCGATATTGTGTTAACATTATGTTTTCAGAAACTTTCTAGCGTTTTAAATTATATTTTCTTCTTTTTTTTTTGAATGAAAGAAAAGTACTTGGAAATTTATTAAAACTCTTTTATACAAATCTTAAATAATACGCATACCTTCCGAAAAAACAAAATGAAACTGGAAATTATCAAAAATGTTATACAATATCATTTAAATAGTATTATCATAATGTTAAGTATTAAAATTAAAACAGAATGTACTGTTTACCAATACCATATGTTTTCTTAAATGCAGAAAAACCTACAATATATACAACCTTTTTATTATTCTTAAAAATTAAATCAGTGCGCAAGCACGAAAATTAATAGCGAAAAACACAGCCAAAAAAAAGCAGTAAAAACATAAATATAACCTGATGCATATAATGTTAAAAAATATTATATATGTAACTCTAACATTAAAAATATATATATGTATATATACAAAATTTGCTAATGTTTTACCCGATGTTATTTTGCTCTCCAAAAAATTTAAATTATGTATAATTGTTCTTAATTAATACATTTGTTGTCGACAGAAAAATAAAGTATAAGTTGAGCAGACATGTTCACTGGACAGTGCAGTCAACAGGACATCTGAAAACAGAAAATATAACTAATTGATCAAGTACTTGAGCTATATAGCTATTCTATATACACACAATATAGTGAATCGTATAACGCTGGCTTCTGAAACACAAAATTTAATTAAAATCTGTACAGGGTGTTTCAAAATTATGTTTCAGAAATGGAAAGGCTAGCAGAGAGGACCTTTGTAAGCTGATTTCATATAGTAATGTGGTTGCGGAAATGCAACGTTAAAGCGGCAGAGAGCTCTGTTAAGTTCAGTGAATAAAAAACATTTCGCTGACTTGAATCGACATTCTCCGCACGGATTTCGAGCAACATGCATCGTTACACCAATGCGGAACTTGCTGACATCCATTTCATGTATCAGGTTACACAAGAAAATGGATGGGCTGTTTAAAATATGTACATGGAACGATTTCCAAGTGGGAATCTACCGGATCGTTGAACTTTTGGGTGTTTTCATCGGGAGTTATGCGCGATTGAATTTATGCCTCAAGGCGTGATACATGCACTGAAAGACATAGCATAATTCATACAGTGTAAAAAGCAATATTATTCACAGTAGAGAAATGTCGTTCGAAAAGCTCGAGGACGGTTGGACGTGGGATGTGAGCCATTATTTTGCGCAGCTACATACATGAAATGCATGTCGCCTCGTTACACTAACGCATGCATGATGATTGGCATGCGCGTTCCTAATCGCATTATGCGTGAAATGACGAATCAAGTCAGCGAGGCGCTTTCATCCGTCCAACTCAACAGCTAAATTTCCGCACCCCCATTCCTGTACGAAATCTGCTTACTAAGGTCCCCTCTACCCGCCTTTATATTTCTGAAATATAATTTTGAAACACCCTATAGATGTATTTTATTCAGATTGTTTGATTCACACCAGTTTTACAAAACATTGTAACTGGCTTTTTTATGGTCGCGGTTTACCTGTCATTAAATAAAGTGAATATTTCTTTTTGAAAAGTGGTGGCAATAAGCCATTTGAATTTTTGAACCGTAATTTAATGCGACCATTAAGGGGTTAAACATTAATGAACAAGAAAAGAAAAGACTGGATTAATTAGATTTAGTGGTGAATGATTCGGTAAATGAACGTTGAAGTACGTTTTGGTAATATATTTGACAGATGAGTTTGACAGCATAATCTGTTATTGCATTGCATTTGCCCATAATTTCTATATATTGGTACAAACTATTATACGTTTAATTTATCTTATCTACATTTCTAAACTCCACTAAAAAATTGCAAATTATTGTTAATCTATGAAAACATAATATTACAAACCAGTTGGAAATTGCTCGTCAAACGTGGCAAATGAGGTGCGTTCGTTCTATAACTAGTTTATAAATATTTTTTGCACAACATATTGTTACGGAATGTATATTTTAGTACATTTCAGAAGTGCATATCAATTTCAATCTGTTCGGAATGCTGTAACATCATTAAATTGCACTTGAAATCTTTTTTTTCCCCATTGGCGGTAATGTAACGTAACATTTTGACTATCCCTGTGATTAAACTATACATCCAATTTTCATAAAATTTAAAGTGATTCCGCACAATTTTAGAGCAATTATATAGTTAAAATTTCAGGATATTCGGAAGTATGTAATACCATTAAAATGCACTTGCAATAATTTTCCCCATTGATGGTAATGTAACGGAAAACTTTTGACTGTCCCTGCAATTAAACTATACATCCGATTTTCATAAAATTTGAAATGACAAAATTATGCAACAATTATATATCATAAATTTCAAACCATTCGGTGGGTAGTTTTTGCTCTGTTGTATGCAGACGGACGGACAGACAGACAGACGGACTGAACGACGAGTATAGGTGCTACGTGTTTATATAATTACGAACGCACCTAAAAACTGAAAAACACAATAACATTCTGCGAGTAACTCACGAGTTCAAAAATTGTTTTTTATCTTTAGAAACTGAGAACCAAATAATTTTCGAGATTTTAAGAAACATTTATAAAGACGAAGTTTCTTTTGCTGCCACTGATTTTCTGAAAACATTGAGAGTAGTTTTTATCGTTTATTAATTAGTTTTAGCATACTGATTTTAGGATGCTGTAAACAATCCCATACGTGCAAGAGTAACAAAATAATAACTAAAATTGCTGCTTTTAGTTTGTAGTGTTTTTCTGTGGAATATACTATATATATGTGGAATATGTTATAGTTGAAAATATAAATTTTAATTGGAAATTGAAAGTACAGAAAAACCTACATGTATCTGTACGTCTCTTTGCAAACAAGGTAGGTGCCCGTAGCACGCTAATATAATTAAAATTCGAAAAATATATTCTTAAACCATAGGTGAACTTTATATATCAGAATATTATTTAACTAATAATTTTCGCTCTTTAAGAATCCCCCCCCCCCCATTATGCTAAATTATATTTCCAATATTTTCTGTATTTTTTGTGAACATACTTAACCCTTTGTATCGTCAATTTGTATTTTTGTAACATACATAAAGATCAATGTTACTTATACAGAGGGCTTTAGGAAACGATTTTATTTATTGCTGCTATCTCCTTATACGTCACTTAATATAAGTCGTTTATAGAATTCTCAACATATCGACTATATTGGGTTATATATTTAAGTCTTATATATAATTTGAGCAGATTCGCATATTTATTACTAAAATGATCTTCGTGAATTGTGCAAAAAAAAAAAAAAAAAAAAAAAAAAAAAATCTGGAGATGTCCAAATATAGGTTTTTTTCAAAGGTATCTTCGTGTACTTTATAATTTTGTATTAAAAAATTGAATCAATTATCAATTTATAAAAAAAAGCAAAACGTAATTTTCTCTTTTGATCAAATGTAAAAAAAAAAAAAAAAAAAAAAAACTTTTAGTCAATATTTTTTTTTTCTTTTTATGTTCTATTTTTTTTCTTTCTCTTTTCTTTTTTTTTTTTTTTTTTGTTTGTTTGTTTTACAGGCTTAAAATAATGTATTCTAACATCTGAGCAAATATTTTTCAAATCTGAGTTTTTGAGCAACGGTTAAGAAATCGAAAAAATTATTTTTCTTAAAACAATATTATTGAGGCTGTTCTGAAATCCAAAAGGGTAAATTTAATAAATAAGTTTCAATTTACTTTTATTCGGAAATGCATGCAACTAGCAGGTGTTGTTGTTTAGAAACTATTTAATCAAACTGTTTTTTCGGTTTTTATTTTTCTTTTAAACGCAATAGATATTTCAGAAAATATTGTCAAAATGGACGTTTTGAACCGAACTTCCGTGCGAAAGAATAACCACTCAAGGATGGGTAAGATCGTCTTTGTCATGTGATGAAATTTCCTTATATATCAATAGGTAACTTATTTATCAAAAAAAAAAGAAAAAAAAAGAAAAAAAGAAAAGAAGACACAGTTCGATTCGAAATCGTTTCTAAAATCAGGACTTTTATATCTTTCCGTAAGAAAATAATTTTTAAATGTGTCAAAACTTTTTTCGCTTGTTATGCCGAGTAGTTAGAACAGCCTTAATGACGGTTTCTTTTAGCCTGTTATATGCCGCACTCATTTCAACATACGGACGATTTAAAAAACAGTAAAGACAAACGACATTTGCTTGCCGATCATCCATAATTTTAAATACATTGCTTAATTTTCTGTATTACAATCATATAGACGTATTTAAAACATTACAGTCAGGTTTAAAGTAAAGTTTTACCTATCGGGTGCGCTCTTCTACCATAATGCAAAATCATAAAATAACCATAAATAATTATTTAAAAAAAATCAGCATACCTGAACTTCAATTAAAACATTTTAGGGTTCAAACATCTAACTTTCAAACCACGATAAATGATGTGGTTATTGCACTTAATTAGTGTTAATGATTGAGTTCCGGTTAAAGAGGCAATAAAGAGGTGCTTTTATTGCAATTACAAGGACCATAAAAGATACCACCAATACAGTATGTTTAAGAAACAGCGTATATTTCTGGATTTTGTGATGAAAGGATAAATTTATAACCTAATATTGGTCGCAATTAAGCGTGGAATGTTTCGTTTATGACAACAACAGCGAATGATTATTGTACATCTCCCCCATTATATTAGAAATATGCCGAAAATATGACGATACGTTTGTCCGTTAAAATTTATAGCTTTGAATAGATGATATTTTGTGCATTATTAGTCTTTAATGACGTATTTTATGAAAAATGTTTAGATTTAAATTGATAAATATATATTCAAGTTAGTAGTAAATATATTGACATTCTGTATTTTTTTTTTTTTTCAGTTTTTTCATCTACTCTGTGTTTTAAAATATTGTTTCAAGAAAAAATATGTTTACTTAAAATTTAATTTAAAGTATCATTGAATTAATATTTACTTAAATATTTCAGTTAATAGTTGAGACGTTACTATATAATTTATAGAAAATATGTTGAAATATTATACGAGTATATATATATCGAAGCTTTTTGTTGAAACAAAAATGATGCGTTTTTTTAAACAAAAATCATCGATATGAAAGTCTATAGAAAACCTTGCAGGTAAAATAACACAATATCCTATGACAGTAATATTCCATTCAACTATAAAACTGCTGCATATCGATTTTATGTTAAAAGAGCTTTTCAGGTTTGTTAGGATGTTTATCTAAGTGATGAATTGATTAAAATTAAAGACATTGCTTGTGAAATTGGGTTTTCGGATAAATTTATCAACAAGTTAATTTAAGAATATGATAATAGTAACTAAATATCTAGAAATGTTAGTAAAGATAAAGAAAGACCTACTATAAGTTTTGCAATATGGTTGTATGGTTGGTTGGTTGTATTTATGACGGCCAATTATCTGCACGGGGGATATAGGCCCACGGGGGAGCGCCCTTCGTGGGGGTCTTTCTAAGGGAACCTAACCCGTATTAACGCTTGGAAATCCAAGGTTCGAAGAAAACCACGAAAACTCCGAACGATTAGGCCGACGGGCGCGATTGGGATCGAACCCAGCACCTCCCGTCTACCAGATTCGAGAGCAGAACCTCTCAGCCACTGGTGGGGCTTTGCAATATGGAATATATTCAACATCTTTTTGAACGAATTAAGCATACTTTGAAAAAAAATATAATGTAATTCTTATCGCTAAACCACCTTCAAATTTAGAGTATCTGGTACACAGAATGATTTATCTTATAGATAAATATGATAAATTTGGGCTTATATTATACTTTTTAAAGTTAATATCAGTTCAAAAACGTATACTTATGTAGGCATGACACTCGGAAACTACTTGAAAGGATTAAAGAACATATGGCAGATATCAAAAATGGTAAATTATCCACAGTTCTATCCGGATAAATCAAGATACAGATAATGATATCCTATTTAAAGAATTCAAAATCATTGCACATGCATCACATTATAATATTTGTATAATTAGAGAATCATTGGAAATTTTGACAAGAGGCAAGTGTATCTGTAGTGACGTTCTGTCCTGTAATATACAAAGGATATGGTTTAACATACTAGGTGTAACTAGTAAATTTGGTTTTGAATAAACCTTCCCTCCTCTCATCCCCCCCCCTTTTTCATATTTCTATAGCTACTCCTCTCTTTCCTTCCATCCCTACTATTTGTTGTTTTTGTTTTCGCCCTTCTGTATTTAACCAGCAGTTGTCTTTTAGACGGCGGTAGTTTTCCCTGATGATGATTAACGTTTTAGTTGAAAGCGCTTGGATTTTAACATCTTTATTGTTTTAAATGTTTTAGCATTTATGTATATTAGCAACTGTTTAGTAAAGATATATATTGTGAATTTAATATTCATATTGCTTATTTAGTTTATTAAGGTGAATCTGTCGTTTCAACTTGAAATGTAAATTTTCTATATTTATGTTATTAAAATCTATAACAAAATATATTTAATATCAATTTTGGCGCGATAAATTTATTCTTATAAAATATCCATGAAAATTAAATAGTGATTATTAATACAGGGGAATCCCAAATGAATTTCATTTAAATTGCTCGCAGGGATATTAATTTTAAATTACTTGGAAGTTCACATTTCTGGAATCCCATGCGCCATTCCCGTAATTTAATCATTCTTCATGAACAGATAATTCTGTAGACAAAATTCAAAAGTTTCATAATCTTCTGTTAAATATTAATGCATATTATAGAATTATTTTTTACAAAGAATATAGATTTTTATGCTGGATTCGAAACTTTTGCTTACAGACAAACGTTTCCTCTAAAAACACATAAACTTGTAAGAAAAATAAGTAATAGCGGTATTATATTTTCAGTCTTTTATTACAGATATGGCTTTTAAAGATATATATATATATACATATATACACAGTGTTCGCATTTGAAAACTAAAATAGCAAATTTTAAAGAATAATGGGTGGATAAAAATTTGATAACTATATTTTACAAATTAGCCTGTCGAGAATGAAGATTTTTATCATTTTATTAGTAGAAACTACATTCTTATGTGCAGTGACTGTATTCCGACTACACATACATTTCTAGAAAAGTACTGCTAATGATTTATTGAGAATGGCACTTTCTAACAACGAAATGCACAATATAGCTTGGAATCCACATACGTGATGTTAAAATGCATTTTTAAAATCTGTCGTTATTGAAAGGGAAGAAGAACAGATGTGATTTAAATAATGACAGAAGCAAAATTCAACTAGGGACAATCTTGGTGACCTTGACATGAACTGATTTTACAGAATAAACTGACATATACTAATAAATGTCCACCGTACCAATCCCTTTTGTAGATTGCTTTAGGAAACTCATCTATTTATTACAATGTAGAGAGAGTGTTTTCCCGCAAAATACTAGAATAATAAAAAATAAAATAAAATAAAAGCAATTTAACAATTTACAACGACCATTTGGAAAATATTTTTTCGAAGACTAAAATTTAAGACATAAAAAATCGCACGGAGTTGATCATACATTACGTACGCCATGAATTAAACATTAATAGTGTTATGACACGTAAAAATTGCAAGCGAAAAAATCGCCTGCGACTCGTACGTATTATCCAAGTATTTCATTGGCAGTTCGAGAAAAGGTTTTTCCATCGTCAGATTTCCAAGAAATCTGATGACACATTTTAAATGAAATTTTATTCTTAAACTTCTAAACATCCGAAAATATTACTTTTAACACCGCTGGATAGGGAAAAAATGTACTTTTAAATGCAATTTGTTTGAAAGCTGTATCTCAAATTGTTTCTGAGGTTTTTTTTTTTTTTTTTTTTTTTTTTTTTTTGTAGTTTTTATTACTTTCTTTTCATAGTGGCAGCAGAAGGTATCCATCGTTGTCGAAAGTAAAGGGAAATACCGATTACTGCATAGACCAATCAGAAAACGAATAAAATACGGATTAAACCAATAAAAACCTTCAGATATGCTTTTGATTTCCTACCCTGACAGAGAACAACAACCATTTGGAAAAATGGTTAATAATATCGCATATTAAATATAGTCGAATATCTATTATAAATCAAGTGTCAGCAGTTTTAACGCATATTCGTGTTAGTAATTAAAAATATGAATTGGGGTAGATCGTGACGTGTACTACAAATTGTGTTTTTTTGGATTAAACATTTGCGTTATATCCGAATTCGCAGTATTTTAAACCGCATTATGTCGATTTATGCTGGTTATAAGACTTTTTTTTTTTTAACTTTTATTAATATATATTTTAATTTATAATTAATTTACACATCAATTTAGTTTAATAGAGTTGATGTGACTCCGCGTAAAACGTATCTTCAGTTAATGTAGACAATTTCACTGTATCCCATTCTCTCTTATTCCTATATCCAATTAATGTTAACGACATCACTTAAACACATTGCTACTCATATAATATAGTGGATAATTTTCTCACAAACTGAAAGAACAGAAAAAACACTGCTGCCGTACATTATTAAGCAACTTTGATATTCAGTTATTGAAAAAAATATGTACGGTGTAATAATTAAGATAATAAAAACCTTCTACCACCAAAAACGCGAGCAATAAAAAAAAAGTAATAATACTAGCAGTTTGCCAATATTCCCAATCAAAACATAATTCTATTACACAACAAATTTTTCAGTGTGTATCAAAACAGCAAAATGATGTAAAAATCTCATGTAAATAAAAGTGAGTGATTACTTAAATTAAATTTAACACTTGAGCACCCAGCGTAAAATTGGTTACTTTTTCAAAACTACCATTTATGCATTAAAATAGCAATTAAAGCCTTTGTGCAGGAATATTGAAATGCAGCGTAACCAACGTTTAAAATGCACAAATAATGCGTGAAAAAGCAGCAAACAGCTGTTTCGAATCTACAGCGAGATTCTTCTTCAGTGCAAGAGAGGGAAAAAAGGAACAGCGTGCTAGAAAAAGCAAGGCTGAGCAAAGTGATAGACAGAGACGCGCTGCCTTATATACCCTATGCGGGTAGCGAAAGCGCCAGAAACAACCAATGAGAGAGAAACAGTGGAAACGACTGGGTGGACAAGTAGCGACATCTACCGGAAAAGGAGAGAAAATGAAACCAAAAAAGAGGAAATTAAATTAATGCTTTCCAAATACTTGGAAAATCTGGAGTACTAGATAAGTCATTGACTAAAGAGTGAGAATTTTTAATGATGTGGTAAGCTTCCCAAAAATCAAGATCAAGGTTAGAAGAACATTTTTGGATAATGGTGGCTGAGGAAAAATCGAACCTATGTTGAGAAGACCAAGAATGTTGAGCAATAGAAGAACGTTTGAGCTCCTGATTTTTAACATAACCTTCATGCTCTTTTAAACGAAATCTAAGAGCACGTTTAGTCTGGCCAATATAAGAAAGGCCACATTGGCAAGAGATTTGGTAAATACCCCAGTTATCTAGGCGATCAATGGGGTGTTTGAGATTTGAAAAAGTGATTTTATTAACAGGAGAAAAAATAACATTAAAATCAAACCTTCTTAAGATTTTAGCAACTTGCTGACTGATTTTAGGAAAAAATGGTAACACAACTGAGTTGTGTTAGAGTTGGAATTAGAGTTGGAATTAGAATGCTTTTCAGAATGGACGGATTTCGTCAATTTCTTATAAATAGAATCAATAATATTAGAGGAATAACCACGATCAACAGCAATAGCTTTGAGGTAATTAAATTCAGCACTAAGTAACTGAGGAGTGGAACAAACATTGGTAGCCCGAAAAACAAAAGTATTGAAAGCAGCGAATTTCTGGTTAGGGGGATGAGAAGAATGCCTGTGATGTGGAAGACTGACAGCAAAAGGTTTACGAAAGACGGTAGTCTGAAAGCCATTATCACGACGAATAACAAGGACATCGAGGAAAGAAAGACAGTTATTGGTCTCAATTTCAGAGGTAAGTTGAATGCAGGGATCAATGGAATTCATAATAGAGAGAATATGATTAATATCCGAATTTATTTCAACCAGGACATAAGCATCATCAACATAACGAACATAGAACGGAAATTTTAAAATTTCAAAAAGTTTGACCTCAAAATAGTGCATATAAATATCGCATAAAATTGGACTAAGAGGATTACCCATAGCCAAACCATCAATCATGCGGAAGAAATTACCATTGAAAACAAAAGTATTTTGTGACAAGCAAGCGCGAGTGAGAAGGATAAGTTCCTCGATTTCAAAATAAGAGAAATGGAATTCACAAAGCCTGTTCTTGAGGCAATCCAAAGCTCCCTCAACCGGAACGTTTGTAAATAATGATTTAACATCAAAAGAAACCATCATGTGACCCTGCGGCTTAAAATTATGGAGTTTTTTAACAAAATCAAAAGAATTCTTAACAGTGAAACAGTTAATGCTCAAAAGTGGGGAAAAAACAGAAACTAAATATTTGGCAAGCTTATAAGAAGCTGTACCGATACTAGAGACAATAGGTCTAAAAGGAATGTCAGGTTTATGGACCTTAGGTAAAGCATAAAACCTGGCACAATGCGCAATAGATGGAATAAGAGACTTCTTAAAGTTAGCAGGAATAATGGAAGAAGACTTGATGGCAGACTTAATAGAATTAATTTCACTAGTGGAAGGATCTTTGCGGATGTCCACATAAGGACCATCTTTAATTAATTTATGGGATTTTTCCAAATACGAAGATTTGTCGAGAAGAACAATCTGACCACCTTTGTCAGCCTTAGTAATGATTAAGATTGGATCAGAACGCAAAATTTTCAGACATTGTTTAACTGGAATTTTAAGATTGGGCTTATAAGCATTAGAATTGAAATCAACAGTATTGGCAATGAGATGCCTGATGGACTCTTTTTGAGAAGAAGATAGAGCGCTATGCTTAAAGGCCCTTTCAATAGGAGCAATTAGATTAGGCAAAGAAGGAATAGCAGAGACAGAGAAATTGTTATTCAATTTGAGAGCATCGAGCTGATTGTCACTTAAAGAAACACTAGAAAGATTGACAACAACATTTTGGTTAACAACAGGCAAATTGCTGGTGTTATTAACGACAGGACTTTTACAAAGTTCATTAAATTTCTTCTTTAAAACCGAACAATGAACAGAAGAAGCTGTGAGAACTCTACTCCATGACCTTCTGTCTATAGACTCAAAATCAGGTGTAGAATTAGCCTCGCTAATATCATATCAGCCATGATATCATATCAGCCTCGCTAATTCTACACCTGATTTTGAGTCTATAGACAGAAGGTCATGGAGTAGAGTTCTCACAGCTTCTTCTGTTCATTGTTCGGTTTTAAAGAAGAAATTTAATGAACTTTGTAAAAGTCCTGTCGTTAATAACCCCAGCAATTTGCCTGTTGTTAACCAAAATGTTGTTGTCAATCTTTCTAGTGTTTCTTTAAGTGACAATCAGCTCGATGCTCTCAAATTGAATAACAATTTCTCTGTCTCTGCTATTCCTTCTTTGCCTAATCTAATTGCTCCTATTGAAAGGGCCTTTAAGCATAGCGCTCTATCTTCTTCTCAAAAAGAGTCCATCAGGCATCTCATTGCCAATACTGTTGATTTCAATTCTAATGTTTATAAGCCCAATCTTAAAATTCCAGTTAAACAATGTCTGAAAATTTTGCGTTCTGATCCAATCTTAATCATTACTAATGCTGACAAAGGTGGTCAGATTGTTCTTCTCGACAAATCTTCGTATTTGGAAAAATCCCATAAATTAATTAAAGATGGTCCTTATGTGGACATCCGCAAAGATCCTTCCACTAGTGAAATTAATTCTATTAAGTCTGCCATCAAGTCTTCTTCCATTATTCCTGCTAACTTTAAGAAGTCTCTTATTCCATCTATTGCGCATTGTGCCAGGTTTTATGCTTTACCTAAGGTCCATAAACCTGACATTCCTTTTAGACCTATTGTCTCTAGTATCGGTACAGCTTCTTATAAGCTTGCCAAATATTTAGTTTCTGTTTTTTCCCCACTTTTGAGCAGTAACTGTTTCACTGTTAAGAATTCTTTTGATTTTGTTAAAAAACTCCATAATTTTAAGCCGCAGGGTCACATGATGGTTTCTTTTGATGTTAAATCATTATTTACAAACGTTCCGGTTGAGGGGGTTTTGGATTGCCTCAAGAACAGGCTTTGTGAATTCCATTTCTCTTATTTTGAAATCGAGGAACTTATCCTTCTCACTCGCGCTTGCTTGTCACAAAATACTTTTGTTTTCAATGGTAATTTCTTCCGCATGATTGATGGTTTGGCTATGGGTAATCCTCTTAGTCCAATTTTATGCGATATTTATATGCACTATTTTGAGGTCAAACTTTTTGAAATTTTAAAATTTCCGTTCTATGTTCGTTATGTTGATGATGCTTATGTCCTGGTTGAAATAAATTCGGATATTAATCATATTCTCTCTATTATGAATTCCATTGATCCCTGCATTCAATTTACCTCTGGAATTGAGACCAATAACTGTCTTTCTTTCCCGATGTCCTTGTTATTCGTTGTGATAATGGCTTTCAGACTACCGTCTTTCGTAAACCTTTTGCTGTCAGTCTTCCACCTCACAGGCATTCTTCTCATCCCCCTAACCAGAAATTCGCTGCTTTCAATACTTTTGTTTTTCGGGCCACCAATGTTTGTTCCACTCCTCAGTTACTTAGTGCTGAACTTAATTACCTCAAAGCTATTGCTGTTGATCGTGGTTATTCCTCTAATATTATTGATTCTATTTATAAGAAATTGACGAAATCCGTCCATTCTGAAAAGCATTCTAATTCCAACTCTAATACTTCAGTTGTGTTACCATTTTTTCCTAAAATCAGTCAGCAAGTTGCTAAAATCTTAAGAAGGTTTGATTTTAATGTTATTTTTTCTCCTGTTAATAAAATCACTTTTTCAAATCTCAAACACCCCATTGATCGCCTAGATAACTGGGGTATTTACCAAATCTCTTGCCAATGTGGCCTTTCTTATATTGACCAGACTAAACGTGCTCTTAGATTTCGTTTAAAAGAGCATGAAGGTTATGTTAAAAATCAGGAGCTCAAACGTTCTTCTATTGCTCAACATTCTTGGTCTTCTCAACATAGGTTCGATTTTTCCTCAGCCACCATTATCCAAAAATGTTCTTCTAACCTTGATCTTGATTTTTGGGAAGCTTACCTCATCATTAAAAATTCTCACTCTTTAGTCAATGACTTATCTAGTACTCCAGATTTTCCAAGTATTTGGAAAGCATTAATTTAATTTCCTCTTTTTTAGTTTCATTTTCTCTCCTTTTCCGGTAGATGTCGCTACTTGTCCACCCAGTCGTTTCCACTGCTTCTCTCTCATTGGTTGTTTCTGGCGCTTTCGCTACCCGCATAGGGTATATAAGGCAGCGCGTCTCTGTCTATCATTTTGCTCAGCCTTGCTTTTTCTAGCACGCTGTTCCTTTTTTCCCTCTCTTGCACTGAAGAAGAATCTCGCTGTAGATTCGAAACAGCTGTTTGCTGCTTTTTCACGCATTATTTGTGCATTTTAAACGTTGGTTACGCTGCATTTCAATACCATTTATGCATTTGATTTCCCAGGATTGGAAATTTTTGTCTGCGAGTTATACATGTGCTCATCAATATTGTGTCAGAATCTGCTCATGAAACCGTATGGTCTCCAGGTGCGCGGAATTCAAGTCAAAAATGAGAACGCAAAAATGAACTCGTGGCTCTGCCAATGTGTTAAATCATGTAATTACGTCAATTTGTTTGAATATTTTTTTTTTTGTCCTCTGTTATCAATACTTTTATTTTAACATATTGCCACATATAATTTTAACATATAATTTGCTTTTAAACTCATATTACTATATTAACGTACAATTTGTTTATTTTAACTTTTAGTTGAGGACCTATTTATTTACCGACGAATTTTCACCATAAAAAGTATGGCAATTCAAATATTTTGCCCTATACATAAAAAAAGATACGAATATATACTCATGCTTACCTTCTGAGCAATAATATACATCACCAATTGCTTTAAAAAAGATATTTTTACAAAGGCTGATATTCTTGAGCACGAAACTCGTTTAGCAACACCACCCAGAATGATTCCTTATTCTATTATATTGATTACAATCTATAACCGTTTAAAATTATTATTAAATTTTAAATTCATCAATCCTCAATGTAATAATTATAATTAAAATAAATAATTTAATAATAGTTATTCATTAACAACGCCTGGATGAATGTTTTTAAAAAAAAAGGTTGATTTACAAAAATTATTAAAGACGACTGAAAAAATTTCTTGTACAGAAAATGTCCTCACGTTTAAGAAAAATATATCAACAACATCTAAATATGAAGATTTAATGTTTTAAACTCAAAACTGTTGCATTTACCGAAAAAAATAAACAATTAATTATTACAAATTTCTTATGGAAAATATTAATTATCTTTTTTAGAAAATATATGTAAATAATGTTACTTCTAACATTTTTATGATTTGTTTAACTTTTCTTTCAGTTTCAGGAATATATTACTAGGAATTTTATTATTTTAAAATGATTTTTAAAGATTATTAATATAGCATTAATTTCTCCTACGCCGATCTTCCAAATTGAAGACACGATACATCATTTTAAAATATTTTCTAATTCCCTCATGCGCATTTGCATTTATATGCATCTTTGGAAAGAAGACATCCCTAGCTTGAAATTAGGGGATTAGGGGATTGCGATCTATATTGAAACTGCATCAATTATTCTGCAGATAAAATATGCACATTTTCGCAATGAACGCGCAATTTTAAATTAATATATATTTTTTTCACTTTTAATATATAATGTTTTATCATGGAAGACGGTAGTATTCCGAGTGACGCAGCCTTAAGCCTAAAATCGTATCGTATCGTATCGTAGAATTCATAGATGGCGGAACTCATATATACAGCTAACTCGACATCAAAGAAAATGCGAAAAGCCGCCTGTTAATAACTCAGCAAATATAGGTCCTATTGTTCTGATTTTTTTAAAACAGTCTTATATCTGCAGTCTAATCCTATTCTGAATTTTTTACAATTCTACGTGCAGTATATTTTCAGATCTGTAAACCCATTTTGAAAGCAATTTCGATGGTGTAAGTTTGTCTTTTTTTTTCTCCGAAACGGTCTAGATTTTTTTAAAAACATTAATATATAAAAGGAATCTGTTTTTAATGAAGTGGATAATACTAACCTAGTATCTAGGAAAACTCTTAATTTTTATATAATCCGCATGAAAAATTGGACTTCTTAGGATCGCGGATTACATGTTATTCTATGGGCTAGCAGACAGAACGTTGCACATCGGTTTTGCGCGGTTTAGGTCACAGTTAAAAATCTGAATATTGGCAATAAATCTTTTTTTAAACTACAAAAACAGTTTATTATGTGCTTTAAAATACTTACACTGATTTTTTTAAAATAGAGCAGTATTTTGTAATTGTATGTATTTTATTTCATTGTTATTCATAGTAAGTAAACATTTTTTAAGGAGAAAATATTTCACATTTTTAAAAAAATTCTCGTATCGAAATTCGATATTTATCGAAAATTCTCGTATCGAAATGAAAATTCATCGCGTTCGCCATAAGACTTCGCCATGTATCACTACGCGATACGCGAAGATGACTGAAGAAATAAGAAATATCAAAGATCTTGAAATGGTATTCCAAGGGGAGAAAGTGAGTACAATTTCTAATTATCCAGACAACATTCTTTGCAACCGATCCTTTCTAATTAGTATAATGTTCTGAATTGTTTTTATTTTCAACAATACTTATAACTGTTTTCCTTACAAAATAACGTTCATGTGTGGCATAGGTATTTCTTGTGATATGTGAGTATAGATTACTAATTTAATTTTGTGTTTTGAGTTTTCTTTTAAAGAAATTAAACAAAATCTTTCATTTTTAAAGAACGCACAGTTTAAATAAAAGGTATGACGAAATCAAAATTAAGATTTCCAATCCCGTTTATAAAATGATTCATTTGCGAATCGTTTCTAATAACATTATAAACGAAAATTGACTTAAAATGACATCTTTTTCGAAATATGGGTATCTTTCGTTTATTTTTTTCTTATATAACTCTTTTCAGCTTCAAAAATTAAAGCATCGTAGTATTTTATTTTTATAAAATTAAACCTAAAGGGAAAAAATAAATTCTTATTGCCGTTTATCTCTGTAATAAAAGAAAAACAGAAGGGAAAAAAAAAACCCTGAAGCATTTCTTTTAGGCTAATTGATTACAGGCATGGGTGCAAGACCTTCAGTCTCAGGACTGATTTCAGTCTTGGACATATTTTTTACTTATAGTGAATTCTACTTTATATACTACTTAAATTATCACGATTAGCTCAAAATGAACCATTTTATCCTGACTGGTTGTTTTGAGTTCCTAAAAGTAAAATTTTTCATCATGATATTTTTCCTTATTTAGTAATTAAAGTTTATAGATAAATAAGATAAAACAGCTTTTTTGCAAAAGTTAGATACTTGTTTTTATTTAATTTTAAAGTTAATATGCTTAAAAGAAACTTTAAATAATTTACTTTTAAAAAATATAAAAGTAGCCAGCTCCCTTATATGGTATTTGTGGTAATGAAGTATTAAATTAAATAAGAACAATTCAGAACATGTTACTATTTAGAAAAGATTGGTTTCACAAAATTTCATTAGCAGCTGCATTGTAGCTGTCATGATAATTAGACTTTGTATAAACTAATAAAGTGATTACCCAATAACCATTTCAATTAATATATTAATCTGACTCGCATCTTAAATTAAATATTAAGTTTTTATTCTGCTTTCATTAAACCATTCACTATTCTTTAACATTTTGCATATTCCGACTACAAAAACTCTTTTTATCAATTCCACCTGTACACTGGAGGGTTGCCGTGCCACTTACAGAGTAGCGCGTTTATCGCCTCGTTGTGCAATAGCATTTGAAAGATCACCACACTAACATAAAAAAGTAGCAATAAAAGAAAATCAAAATTAATCAGTTGATTGTAAAAAACCCGCTCCATTCTCGGTCGGGTTAGGAACATCACAAGGAAAAAAAAAACCTCGCGAAATTTGACAGCATGTCAGGGAGGGGGGGGGGGAATCCAAAACTTCATCAAAATAGTTGTAACTTTTCTTATAAATATGTTACATATAACATATGGTAGTAATAATCGGTATATCTGATGAAAATACAAATAATTTTTTTAAATGAAATATTTAATGATTTTTTTTATCCCTATTACTGTATTGGATTAATAGTAGTTTAAGAGCCATAATTTTATATTCTAAAATCATTAAAAGCACTCTGCAAGCAGTTCTTGTTCAATCACAAAAGCCTGCCACTAAAAAATTTTAATGCAGAAGATGTAATATATTTCTCAGATATAAACAATGAATTTTGCAGTTAAGAAGCACATGTATTTTACAAATATTGCTATTTCTTGGAACACTAAATATGATAAACCTTTAACACATTATTTTGGAATAATGAAAACATTGTTATTATATTAAAATTTTTTGTAAATGGGTGTTATAATCAGTAGCAGCTCATGACAGGTTTTTCTTGCAGCACTAAAATAGATGCTTTCCAAAGTTTTTTTTTTTTTTTTTTTTTTTAAACATTGCCATCTTTATTTTTTTCCACTGTCTTTATTTACCTCAGAAGTGGTTAAGATTTTTTTATATTGTAAATCCTAAAGGTTATAATAGCAAAAAAGCATCTTTAAGCCTTGGGGATGAGCGACCGGTATACTTGGCCACTTAAGGTGTTCAGAATCCTTCATTATTCTCACCACTTATTTTTAATTGTAAAGTTTACCTTCTTTAATCGGAGCATTTCTGTGATTCAATTACAGAAAATTTTCTTTTTAAAAAAACCTGTAGTAATAGGTTAAAAATTAACCAAAGGGCTCTTGTCGCGAAGGGGTTAAACATCTTGAATTACAGTGAACATTAATAACCCTTGGCTTTAATTGCCAGTACTCTTCCAATTGAGCTATCTGTACGACATTAGAGCCAACACAATATTCGCTCAGAACAACTATTATCATGACATCAATTGATTGTGTGAAAAATAATTAAAAGTGTATATGGTTATATATTTTATTATTAAGCAACAGACTTTGCAGATCCGTTTTTCTAAAAAGCTTTAAAGATTGAAATCTCTAGGCTGGAGTGGGAAAGTGGTAATTTTGAGGAATAGGAGGATAATTTATATAGAAGAATTTTCTGTATAAAAATAACGATTTAAATTTTTTTAATGCTGGGGGAGGGAGAAGAGGTGAAATGTACAGTCGTGGGAAAAAAAAAAGTAAACACCCTCTACTAATTCCTTAACAAATTATTATCGTAGACGGAAGTTATTGGTACCGAACGATTGGAAATAAAGTAAATTTTTAAATGATGTATATAAAATTTGCTTAGGGGACCATCTACATATTAAAACAAATCCAAACTTCATTTTTTTCAATAGCAATACCCAATTTTAACAAGATATTTCAAATCTTCGGTTCAAACTATGCCTAGGCACCAAATCTCAAGTCATTTGAATAAGTTTTTTTTATTATAAACATTCAAAATTTAGTGCTTCTAATGTTAAATTACATTTTCTTATTTTTATTTATGTCTCCTGAAATTATGCTCCTAATGTGCTAATTTTTTGTGTAGCAGTAATACTAATATACCCAAACATAAATACGTTGAATTTGCAATTTTTATAATTTTATGATATGAATTAGGAAATTAATATTCGAAAAAATTATGAATTGTAACCTACAATTTTTTTTTTTGATGGATTTAGATTTATTAAGTCCTGCTTTATGGAAATGCAAAATTTCGCATTTTTCTTCCAAATAGTTTTCAAATTATGCTTAAAAAACGGCAAAATGATGATTTAAGGGGCCGTCTATGATAGAAGTGACTAGATATTTTGAAATGTCTTACGCTGTCCTGTAATCTAGCAGACTTCATTGACTGCTTGAGTGACGCTTAAGGCGCCTTGATCAAGAAGGGGGCTCTCTCGGTTAACAATCGAGTACCGAACTTCAATTTGGATACAGCCCTTAAAATAAGCTTGTTTTAAAACAATTAATTTCTCGGAAACTTATAGTACGAATTGCATAAAAATTTGTTTTTAGGCTAATTAAATGGTGTAGAATTCATTTATGCTGTAAGAATTGTGTACTGCTATTGAAAAAAAAACAAAGTTATGGTTTGTTTTAATATGTAGATGACCCCTAAAGCAAATTTTATATACATCATTTAAAAGTAGACTTTATTTCCAATCGTTCGGTACTAGTAACTTTCTTCTACGGTAATTTGTTGAGGAGTTAGTAGGGAGTGTTTACTTTTTTTTTTCCATGACTGTACATTAGGGAAGTTAGTGCTTATTTATTTATTTATGTTAGTGAGCAACAAATGTTGCAGATTTTTTTTTTTCAAACTAATTTTTGAAAGATTTTACTATTTAGGTAAGCTGGAGAGGTGGGTGCAAAAGCAGAAGTGGAATCCTTGGAGATCAGGGGATTATTTTATATGATTTATTATTATTGTTAATAAAGAATTTTAAATAGGGATGGTTAAAGATTATTTTATATAAAATTAAAGAATGTTTAATTTTTTTTGCACTAGGAATGAGAAAAGGGAGAAGCAGAAATTTGTAGTTTTGGATTTAATATAAATGTATGTAATTACTTTTATAAGTGAGCGATGATTGTTATATATATTATATATATATAAAGGTTTAAAGAGTAATATTTCTTGCTATTTTTCTTAACAAAGTAAATTTTTTATATAGTAAAATTTAACACAGCTTTTTATATCTCTGAAACAAACCAACAGAAATACCCTCTAAACATGCACGTTGTACATTACTTCCATATCTTACCAAAGAGTTCTTATAAAAATCTCATTGTACGGTGCTCTTTAAAATTGAAGTATGGTCATCCTTTTTTGCGGGGAGGGAGGCGGGAGAGATTGAAGGTGAATGGAAATCCTGACTATGAATTCTTTGTATTGGTCTTTAATTTTTTTGTGTGTTTATTGTTTTATTTATTTTTTCAATAACCTCAAAAAAGTAATGATATCAATACAAAAACCCTTAACGGGTTAAAAGTTTGTGACGCAGCACTTTATCTTATGCTCTAAGAATTTTAAATATGGAACTTAAAAATAATGATATCAAATTTTGAGTGACGCTATGCTATTAATTATAATCTCTCTACATAGTATTTATTTCATCTTTTTATTTTTTTATAATCGCATGTGCAAAAATTATGTTCAATTTAAAAAAATGTATAAAAGTTTATTCATTGATGCTTTAACATTTGCACCTTTCATAAATTCCAAGTATGAGTTTTAAAAGGTATGATATCAAAATTTTAGTGACGCTTTGATGTGGCTTTAAACGATTTGTTTTAAAATTAAATTTAAATTATTTTTGTTTTGGCTAAGATATATTCACACATCTAAATAATAGTTTTAATTTTCCAATACACTTTAAATATGTCACTTTCACTGAATTTATATAATGCATTTAAATGTATTTATTTGAATAAATTGATTTATCCTTTGTCCAATGCTATTAAAAATTTAAAATAAGGTTTACGTAAATAATTTTTTTGCGTCATTGTATCCAAACTAAGTGAAATGTATTCAAATGGATACTATGAGGCAAAAAAAATTATTTACGTAAATCTTATTTTAAATTTTTAATAGCATTGGACTAAGGATAAATCAATTTATTCAAATAAATACATTTAAATGCATTATATAAATTCAGTGAAAGTGACATATTTAAAGTGTATTGGAAAATTAAAACTATTATTTAGATGTGTGAATATATCTTAGCCAAAACAAAAATAATTTAAATTTAATTTCAAAACAAATCGTTTAAAGCCACATCAAAGCGTCACTAAAATTTTGATATCATATCTTTTAAAACTCGTACTTGGAATTTATGAAAGGTGTAAATGTTAAAGCATCAATGAATAAACTTTTATACATTTTTTTTAAATTGAACATAATTTTTGCACATGCGATTATAAAAAAATAAAAAGATGAAATAAATACTATATAGAGAGATTATAATTAATAGCATAGCGTCACTCAAAATTTGATATCATTATTTTTAAGTTCCATATTTAAAATTCTTAGAGCATAAGATAAAGTGCTGCGTCACAAACTTTTAACCCGTTAAGGGTTTTTGTATTGATATATATATCACATATGAATTGCGAAAATTTGAAATTCACTATATACATACAAATGTATGTCAAATATTTGAATGAATTTATAACATCCGCTTTCAGTATAAGCAGAAGTCAGTTATTTAGATGTTTTTTTTTTTTTTTTTTTTTTTTTTTTTTTTTTTTTTTCTTTAATTGAAAGCATAATTAAATGTGATAAATACTTTTGAATGCTGATTTAGTAAAATTCAATTTTTTATATACTTTTGTGTAAATGCAACTTCTATTAATATAGTTATGTCTAAAAAATGATGTATTACTATTGATGTGAATTCAAGAATCAATTAATGAATCTACGGTTATAACCATTTCATGTGTATGTTTGTATATACAGGGTGATTCATAAATATCGAAACAATAGGCTATTTCCTTAAATAGTGCGCCTAGACCCATACTTCCAATTGAAAAGTTTCTTAAAAAAAGGTTCAAAATTTAATGACATAAGTTGCAACTCCATGGGAGGTTAGTTTGAAAAAATACGAAAATTAAATTATTATACGGCCCCCGTAGGGTAAACATTCCAATTAGGAAAGCTTTTCCTATACATTCCTGAATTAAACACAAAAAACTGCATCTTCATATCTGCAAAACTCACAGAGTTATGGCCGTTTAATTACTTCATCAGGTTTTAAGGAATTAGACACAAATTGAAATGCGTGCAATACAAAAAACAATGTTGTTTTAATAGTTCTAGGAAACATGTAAAAAATATACTTCTTGAGTTAGAATTTTTTTTTTCTTTTTTTGTAATGGTTAACCGTATAATTTGCAAACAAAATCACGTCCTAATATTTCTCATAAAGTTAAAAAAAAATTAAATGATTAGTATTCTTTTAAGCGGATTTAATTTAAAATCTTTATAACTCGAAACATTATTCATCGGATTTCATTTTTTTTAATTTAATTAAAGAGGAAAGTATAATTTTAGTTTAGTTTCAGGATTTTTTAAATATTAATTTAAAAATTTTTTAAAATATTTATTTAAAAATTCTGTAACTTATTTTTAAAAAAAATCACATTTTCAAAAGTAATTTTTTTTTCAAATTTGCCGAAACAGAATTAATGAAAAACTAATCAAAAGAGACATGTTCTAAGTTTGCACTTTTTTATTTACGATTTTTGACTTATATGAATTTAAAGACGAGAAATGTTTAAAAAAAACATACAGAAAAACGCATTTAAAGTTTTAAACATAGATTGGCTCCTAGTAAAATGTTTAAATGCTTTTTTTAAAAATTGCACGTGCAAAAGTAACTTCTTTCTGTAGCTTATACTTCCGATTCAGTTTAACTTTTGCCGTTTCCACCTCTTTTTTGTACTATTTAAATGTCCATAAATAAATGTTAAATGTGTAATTTGAAATAATGCTTTTTCTAACATGCCGATTAAGAGTTTTTCATAATTTTAGCCCTCATAACTTCAGGCTTTTTATCGTCCCGGTGAGGCCGTTAAAAAAAGTCTGTATTCGGGGGCCGTCCGGGCCAGACCCGGGACTGGCTTCCTTATTCCTAGGTCTGCATGGGGCGAAATTCTTAGTTCCGGTCTCGAGGCAACCCGTATGAAAATCATTATCTCTGACTGACCTAATCCGTGCAAAAATAAGTAGAATTTGGCTCAGCACTTTAAAACAAATGCATATATTTTTAAATGTCCATTAGTTTACAATAAAACTTTAAAATTCATATTTTTAAAGGATAGTATATTTTAAGGCAAAAAAATTAAAATACAGTAAAACTAGTTAAAAAACCTGCCTATGACGGAATCCGTTCTTACACGGACAAATCTGTTGATCCATGGAAAATGAATATATTAATACCTGAGAAAAAATAGACTGCATTTACAACTCCTAAGAAGTGAACTTGTCTATAACGCTTTTTTTTTCTTTCCTGTGTGATTCCGTCTTAAAAGATTTTACTTTATAGCGTTTTTCAATGTATCCAACACATGGAATATGGATTAACGATATTAAAAGAAAAGTGAATCATTTACACATCAATAGAGATTCATTAATAAAACAAATAATCACAGCATTTGACGCTTCTTTAAAAATAATAATTATAAACATGAAAAAAGAAAAGCTATAATAAGTATTTTTGGTCAGAACTACTCCATACGAAACAACTTTTAACCATACCGATGCAAAAAAAACTATGCTGAATTTCAGTCAGGCCGGGCCAGGCTGCGATTTGAACTTTTTTCCAGGCAGGGGCGAACTTTTTTTCCTATGGGTCGGTTCGCGACCAGACCTAGATATTTCGACCCTTGCAGACCTCTAGTGCAGACCACCAGCATATTTTGTAAGCAGATTTAACGTAAAACCTATACGCTGCCTATTTTATGTCCAAAGGAGAGGCACTGTCTTAAATCGACTTTTAATAATGTACAATTTGTAGATGATCCCTATCTTGCATTCAAAATGAGTAATAAACTCGTCGCTCAGAGGCATGGATAAATGGTGCAAGTCACGAATTTTGGATTTTGATATCTCTTCTAATTTTGAAGATATAGAGATGAATTTTTTTGTGTTTGATTCAGGAATGGATAAGGAAAAATTTCCTAATTGGGAATTGTACACTACGGGGGCCGTATAAAAATTTAGTTTTTGTATTTTTTCAACTAGACCCCCGTGGAGTTGCAACTTATGTCATTAAAATTTGCACCTTCTTTTACGAAACTTTGCAATTGGAAGTATGGGTCTAGGGGCAATATTTAAGAAAATAGCCTATTGTTTCGATATTTATGAATCACCCTGTATATATATATACAGGGTGCAAAGGAAAGTCCCTTTAACCTGAAAATACTTGCGAACGGAGAGAGCTACAGCTATGCAAGTGATATAACGGTATAGTAAAGCGACTACGCCCGAACTAATGCAAACAACAGCAGCGCCCCTAGTGCCGAAATTTTGAAGATAGCCATTGCAAATCGAAAACGCAAAGAGATAAAGCAAAATTTCCAAAATAGAAAGATTTAGAGCATCAATTAATTAGTACGAAACGGCAATTGGTTCACACGGATAAGATAAATCGTCGTTGCCTGTACACCCAAAAATGTCCGAAATCGAAGAGCGACGATACTACATTCCACATTCACATTCCGGAAATGTAGCAGTGCAGAATTGCAGATTGTGACGTTGTACTGTGCTGTAATGTCAATAAAGATTTAATTTCTAATGCATTTAAAACTTTAGATTAACCCTTTCAAGGGCAGAAGAATTCTGTTCGTAAATTGGTGAAATAATTGAGACACCAGAATATTCAAACGAATTCCTTAGAAAATAAAAATCCGCTAATTTGCACTTTCATTACAAAAGAAAAAAAATAATATTAAAATATTCTTGGTGCCATTTGTCAGTTTTGGAATTAAAATTACAATTGTAGGTGACTAGACCGTCTAGCCACCACCCTTGAAATGGTTAAATCTATGTCGTCGCATTGAAGAGAGTTGCAATAGACGTTCCATGCTGAGAAATCTGCATGCAGAATTACTCTCACGAATACAAACGTGTATCGTGAGCAATGGTGAACTTTTCGAACATACTGAAAATTAAAATTTTTAATCTCTGTGAGATAGCTTCTCTTTTTTGTTTTTTGTGTGATGTTATGAAAATGTATTGAGATAAGCACCTATTTATACCATAAATTGTGCGTATTTCTTCATACTTTCGGTTATTCCATTTAAACGTTCACATAAAATGAAGTGCATCAATTTTGGACATTTTTAGTATATATGCGAAGATTTATCTTATCCATGTAAACGAAATGTCGTTTCATACTAATTAATTGTTGCTCTAAATCTTTCTAATTGGAAATTTTGCTCTATCTCTTTTCGTTTACGAGTTGCGATGGGTATCTTTCAAATTTCGCCACTAGGGGGCGCTACTGTCGTTTGCATCAATTCGGGCGTTGTCGCTTTACTATAATGTTACCTCACTTGCATAACTGTAGCTCTCTCCGTTTGCAAGTATTTTCAGGCTAAAGGGACTTTCCTTTGCACCCTGTATATGTAATATATATAGATATATGTATAGATATAGATATAGATATAGATATAGATATACAGGGTGATTGTTAATCCATATTCCAACTTTACGGGGCTATTAACAGAAATAAAAAGAAAAAAAGTGCCCAGTTAACTGATGGCTTTGGGCTCACAGGCTATTCCCACTAATTGTATATTATACTTTTATTTCAAAGAACAATGCACTTCGTACAATAAATTAAGGGAGTCTTAAACACCCCCGTTTCCACTCTTTATATTGAACTAATGAACCTCCAAATGTCATCAGGGAAGCGTCTTACCGAAATAAACCGGTATACCAAACTCATAGCAAATCAGATAGAAACACCAATTCATCTAAATTAAGAGGTTATTAGCCCCTCGTTCACCTTTATATTTAACCAATTACCTTCCAAATCTAATCAGGGAAGTGCCTTATCATAATAAACCGGTATTCCAAATTTGAAGCAAGTCGGATGGAAAAACTCATTTATCTAAATTAAGGAGTTATTAGCTCCCCCCCGTTCTTTCCCCCTTTAGACTTAAACAATGGACCTTCAAATCTAATCAGGGAAGCGTCTTATCAGAATAACCCGGCATACCAAATTTGAAGAAAATCCGATAATTCTCCATGAAAACCCGATTAATCTAAGTTAAGGGGGGATAAGCCCCCGTTCTCTCCTTTATACTTAACCAACGAATCCCCAAAACTAGTCAGAGAAGTGCCTTATCAGAATAAACCGGAATACTAAATTGAAGTAAGTCGGACGAAAAAATCATTTATCTGAATTAATGGGGTATTAGCTCCACCCCCGTTCTTTCCCCCTTTAGACTTAAACAATGAACCTTCAAATCTAATCAGGGAAGCGCCTTATCAGAATTAACCGGTATACCAAATTTGAAGAAAATCCGATAATTCTCCATGAAAACCCGATTTATCTAAGTTAAGGGGGGATAAGCCCCCGTTTCCGCCTTTATACTTATCCAACGAATCCCCAAAACTACTCAGGGGAGCGCCTTATCAGAATGAACCTAGAAAAAAAATTGAAACTAATCGGATATATCTATCAAGAGTTATCGCAATTCGTACATGCGTACATACATACAGAACCGGCGAGCACATTGGATCTCAGGCTTCGATACCCTACAACCTTGTTGTTCATCGGGAGTCAAAAATAACAGTTGACAGTTTAAATTGAACGTAGTTATAAGTGATCAATGTAAGCCCTCCAGAAACACGAACGATATCGGAGTGGTACTTTATCTCATCCCGCATTTTTATCAGCGTGATTTTTTTTTTCGCGGTTTCGCGATGCCTTATCAAAGATCTTGTGTTTGTTTGACAGCTACCAACTGTCGATGACTAAATTAGGACACACATATCTCAAAGAGTCACACTGGACAGGGGAAAAAAGTGTTGGATGAGTTATCGCACCACACCGATATCGTTCGTGTTTTTTTTTTGTTGTTGTTTTTTCTTTCAACAGCCCTGTAAAGTTGGGATATTAATTTATAATTATCCTATATTCCTATATATATATAGTACCTTTGAATCAATATGTATTTTACAAGTTCATATAACAATATTAAATCGAAATTTAAAATGAAGATGCCGTGTAATAAGACATTAATCGTTATACAAAAACAGTATTGAAGTGAAGTATATTCGTATACAGAACCCACTTATTTTTTTTTTCTGATTATTTTCGAAAAAAATATTTGCTAATTATATTTTTTTTGACATAAAATATTTACTAGAAGTTTCAAATATGCGAATCTAAAATTGCATTTCATTCCGTGAAGTAGGGTGTGCTATAATTTATCTGCATTGCAATTGGATTTGCAAAAATTACAAATGATTCTAGCAATATAAGTAACAATTGTTAAACCAGAATTTCTAAATTACTTGAGGAGATAACTCAGTTTTCACTATATAAGGTAAAATTCACCAAAAAAGCGAAATATGATGTTAACATTCAATTTTGATGTAGACAATGCCAAAGATTTGTTAAATTTCAGAAAGTTAATGCTAGGGGTGTTTGCGATCAATTCAAACGAATAAGAAAAAATCTAAATATTATTTTTTTTGCTAAACTATCCATGATTAATTTTCACTGCATTTGTTTTTTATGCATTTCCATTGTTATTTTGTTGTTATGGTGTAATTCAATACTGCAGCTATAATAAAAGAAAAAAAGCTATTTTGCACAATATGTCCTTACAGGGTTGGTGTGATTGCGCAAATGGGCAGCTTGCGCAAGAGTTTTACGAACAATTAAAGAATTTTAATTTATGAAAAAATTAAAGAATCAGAAAACTCAAGATATACTTGCAAAATAACATTAAGTTACTTGGTAACATGTTTCACTGAAAATTAGTTCAATTTCATTTCCACAGTTTCAATGATTTCTTGTTTGCTGGCCGAAATTGTCGTCGTCCACAATCGACGAACTTATTGTTGTAAATTGTGCATCTTTTGTACAATTATCTGCAACAAGTAATACATTGAATGCAGTCACTGCTCAAAGTTGTTTTTGGTACAGTTAAAGACATTCAGTGCAATGATTCTCATTGCCATTCGTTTTCTTTCCTTCATTTCTTTCTATCCTTCATTTTTTTTCTCTGTTTCTGCTAAAACCTTGACATTTTCCGACACATAACTGAGGATGACTCCTTATAAACGAGGAAAACCAAACTTTTCCTTTTAACTTATTTGCAAAAAAAAAAAAAAAAAAAAAAAAAAAAAAAAAAAAAATTAGAAAATTTACCTTTATTTAACAAAATTAATTTATTAGCAAATAAATTGTTCATAAACAAAAGATATGTATATACGTAATTAATTTATCAACAAATGTACTATTAATTTATTAAGAAAAATATTTATATGAAATTAATTTAATAATAACTGTTTTATTAATTTAATAATAATTTTTTATCTGCGAAAGTGTTTTTTTGCAAATTAATTTATTGCCAAATTTTATTACGCAATTATGTATTTTTCAAAAAATTTTCAAAATTCATTCTTTCATATTTTTCCAGGTAATTAGCAATTTATGCAGATTTATCACTACGCTATGTTACCTCTCATGCAGGGAAATTAATTGGAAGAATGCGTTATCTCTCCTAACTAGCAGATACGCAAACTCTCCTATTTCGGCGGGTGAGATTGCACAGCCTTTTATTTGAACATAGCCATTTCTAAAACAAACCGTTAGTGTTCACACCATCAGAGCAGATCAGTAGCTTACGAGAAATCGTTTAAGGTTAACATATTTTGTACTATTGACATTCTATGGAAATTATGATGAATAGTTATGAATATTCAAGTACGCACTTTGCGAAAACAAAACAAAATAGCAACAGTTTATCCTAAACGTTCGAAACAATCAATGTGCACGTTTAAGTAGACTGTCCAATGCATCTGTTGATGTCCAATTACCTAGAGACGCTGCGCGCGCACTCTACTCCATCCCCTCGAACCGCTTCGTTGGCAATCTCTCTGACCGCGCAATGTCTTCTGAATTTACCTTTCGTTGAATACCCAAGTTCTAGTTTTTTACATAAATTATAAAAAAATATAATGTATAAACCGTCAGAAAAACAGGTGTACACTAAATTATTTCTCATTTTCTAATAAATAATTTCCGCGCTACTAAAAAAAATGTTTTATCCGTCACTTCCTTTCTAAAGTCTTAATAGGAGGGAAGTATTCCATTCATAATTAGCACGCATGCGTATTGGCTCTATTAATTCTAAATTCCGAATTAATTTTAGGAACGTAAAACCAAAAATTGTATGGATTAATATTTCTAACTAAATTAAAAAAAAAATAATAAATAAAACTAAACCAACAACAAAGAAAAAATAAAGCGTTTTCAAATTTAAAAATAAATAACAATTAACTTTCTCATTCATTTAAAAGATTTCACAATATATTTTCTAAAGTTATAAAAAAATATTCGTATTTCAAATATAATTTAAATGTACACTTTTAAAATAGATAAGTTATTAAAATATTAAATGGAAAAAAATCGAATTTACTTAAAGAAAATATCGCATAAAAATAATATATCAATAATTGGCATCCATCAATCTACTTACAAAATATTTATAATTCACATTTTTATCCTGTAGTTTAATTTAAATTTTCATACTAGCGAATAAATAACAGAAAGTATGAAAAGTAAAAAGGCGGCATAATAATTTTTAAACATTAAACAACTTGCCGTTATTTCCCTTATGACAAATATAACAGAAATTCTATTCAGATTTATATTTATTTTTATTTTTTTTTTTATCTGATTCACCTTTAAGTATATTGTTAGCAAAGACGTGCGTTTCATTTTTAACAAAACATGTAAAACAAAAGAGTTTATCCAATGAATGGGTCTTATATTGTATATACCCTGGGGATATTTAAATTCAGTGATGGATGTATCCATATATACAAAGTATAAAAATGCTTTATAAATTAAAAAAATATATATTTATAAATATTCAGCAAAATCTTACGTACAAATATTTGTTTAAAAAAAACTGAAATATTTTTTTTCACACATTCTTGACTAAGTGTGTAAAACAAACATTTTATTTTTAAAAGTCGAGTAACAGTTTTGAAATTTCTCATTTATATTATTTTTAAATAATCCATACTCAGTAAGAACAGGATATAACTGAACTTAAATTGTTTTTAACAGCTATATTTAAAAATACTTAACAAAATTGATTAGACATTCCGAGTTATGGTTAAAAAAATACAATTAATTACATATAATATGAATTCTTTCAATATTAAACTTTTTAGCAGTTAATGGTATAACCTATTCAGGTGTTTTACATGTTAAATATAAAATCTTTTTTTTTTTTTTTTTTTTTTTTTTTTTTTTTTTTTTCTAAACCGTTTATCTGATTACCAATAACATTTTTATATAACTTTATTTAATCTATATTTAGCAAATGAATTAAGTACTTTTTTAATAAATAAATACATATATGAGGTTTAGAAAAAAAAAAATGTTTGTTTGAAATTCTCTCAATTCAAATGATGTCCAATGAAATAATGAGAAAAAAAATACCAAAATGAAGTTTTTTGGTTTTGAAGGAAAGGTAAAAGAGTGATAAAAAATTATACTTTTCAGGAGAAGCAAAAAACTAAAATAAACAAATTTATGCTACTTCCAGAGCTCAGATAGGTGACTTTGTTTTGTGTATGCAGTACATGTTGTACAATAATATGGAAGAAAAAGGAAAATTAACATTTATTTCCATTTTTCGAGTAGGTGAACCCTTTAAATCTAGTTTTAACTGAGTGAAAAAATAATGTATTTTAATTTAATTTAAATGACAAAGTATTATTAAAGTAATTTGGAATCATACTGCTCCAATAATTGTTTTTAAATCTTGAGTTTTAAGTAATTTTTCTATGATTCCATTTGCTATAAAATAAATTAAAATACAAAATATTGTTTCAAATATTGAAGTATAATATACTAAATAACAATATTTTCTAGAATAATATGTTTAGAAAAGATTTTTATGAATAATTATTTCAGAATTAACACAGTTTTTATGTATGTGTTTCAAACTTTTTAAATTATGTTTGTCACATTGCAAAACAAATAAATAAATAAATAAATAAATAAATAAAAATCTCTAAATACTACTTTTAATATATGTCTACATTTTCAATCATTGAAAAAAGTTTCTAATTCTTATCATTAAGAATTTCTGTAACAATTGCAGTATCGATCATTTTCGGTGTAAATTTTGAAATAAAAGCGCTTGCTGTTGGGAAAATACACACATTTTGACTGCATTTTTTTACGAACAAGTTTTTGACTTAACCCATTTCTGGCCAAGCATAGAAATTTCATAAAATGTGGTGTTATTTTCATTGAAATATGCTTAAATTACATTCATTAAGACAAAAAAAAAGTTTCGGGCATGAAAAATAATATTTTGTTTGAGAAATAAAATGCATCCTGTCAATGGTGCGCTAACGCACCATAAAATTTAAAATTATTTTTTTTATTTTTTAGGACATTTGATTTATTATTATTTTATTTAAAGAACTTGCAACTTTAATCCATTATAAGAAACATATGATTAATCTCAAGTGGAATAATTATACATTTTCAAAAAAGTCGAATTTGTGAATAAACGCTTCAATTTTAAAAGACTAGCGTATTTTGAAATTTTCTCAACAGAAAGTGTTTACTCCAATTGAATTACTAATATTTTATAGATGTTTCCAGAACCCTTAAAAATAGAAGACAAATAAAATTTGTGAAAAATATTCGTCAGAGTAAAAAAATATTTATTGAAATGGTGCGTTTAGGCCGAACCGTAGGCCGAAAATGGGTTAAAGAAGAATATATAAAAAAAATTATAATTTAACATTTATATGCAAAGATCTTCATGTTATTTTTTTTAAAGCTTGGATGAGTTTTAAAGAAAAATATTAAGATTAAACCAGCACTCAATATTTAAAGTTTGTTGCAAAAAAAAATTCTTTTTTTGGGAAAGTTTCTAGAATAAATTACTACTGCGTTTTCGTTGTCAGAAATTAGAAACCTATTGCATATATATATATATATATATATTAAATTTTCAAACCAAACAGGAAATGTTCATGACATTGTGATATTTCGTTATTTTATTCTGTTTCTATGTCAGTTTGTGAAATCTTTACGCTTTTCTTTTGTGATTTTATAAAAGACGATATTACTTCTAGTTTTATTTAAAGTCGGTTTCATAAAATGAAATTATTTTTATTAAATCTGCTGTGTGTGTTTTTTTAAATAAATTGAATAGAAAATTAAAGGACGAACATTATAAAATAGTAACAATAAATGAATTAGAAATAACTGAATCTAACATTAAAAACTGACATTAAACCAGAAATGTTCATGACATTCTCATATTTCGTTATTTTATTATTTTTCTTTGCCAGTATGAGTCATCTTTACGATTTTCTTTTGTGATGTTACAAAAGACGATATTGCTTCCAGTTTTATTTAAAATTGGTTTCATGAAATGAAAATTTGTTTATTAAATCTGTGTGTGTGTGTTTAAATAAATTGAATAGAAAGTTAAATGACAAACATTAAAAAATAGTAAAAATAAATAAATTAGAAGTAACTGAATCTAACATTAAATAATGTAATTTAAACGAGATATCTTTTCTATTTTTGTGTAATTTATCTTTAATTACAGAAAATTATAAGACAATTAACTTTTTATTTTACAAAGAAATTAGCTACATTGATGCTATGTGACAAGAGGGATTGCACATGGAAACATAGGGTAAACTTGTATCAATACAGTAATCAATCCTGCAGACAGGGATTGAGATAATGTGAAATGAGGTACTCGTATCCAATATGTACAGTTCTCTCAATATGGACAACCCTAATATCTTTAAATGTAAAAATTTGAGATGGCACTACATGTCCGTGAAGAAAAGTAGTTGCAAAGATAATTAAGCCTCGAAAGTGCGAAAAACTGCGCTGTTCGCCGTTTGGAAGGAAACTTGTTGTTTCGTGGTGTGCTGATCGTAATTAAAGGTAAGTTTAAATTCTTATTAGATATGATAAAATTGCTTTAAATATTGAAAAGTAGAGTGTTCTAGAAAGATGATAAAACATATTTTCGATTGATATTGCATATATTGCTTAAACATGTTTTCTTTGCTTATTTATTACAAGATTTAGTAAAACTATGCCCGATTCCCAATATGGAAACCTTATGTCCACATTGGAAATACAGCAAGTTAATCTTTCGACTCACAAATTTGTAAACTATCCGTTTAATGTCATCTGAACAATCCTCCAAGAAACCTCCTCCAAGAAAAAAATCTTCCAAAAAGCCTTTGCAGAAAAATCAAAAGAAGCCTCCCCTCAGTCGGGTATGTGTTGGTGAAATCGCAGGTACCAGAGGTATGACTTCCTCAACAAAGGAGAGCTGGTGCTGCTTCTTATGCAGTATTGACGCTGTTGCAGACTTGCGGCTATGCATCCCATGCGACAGATATGTCCATGCGGACTGTGTGGGACTTACCGCCCATGATGAAGCTTTTATTTGTCCATCATGTGAGGACTGAGTAAAAGCAGGTGTAAATTCTGCAGACAGATGAATTAAAGCTAAGCAAAACGAACTATATTATTTCATAATATTTTGTAGTAACTGAGGTGCTTTGCATGGGTCTTCGATGAGCCACAACCGAAAATACCACTCCCCTTCTAAAATGCATATTCTGAAGATATTTACTGTGCCCCTCCCTCCACCGCAATACTTTAAGGTATATTTATTTTATCCCCTCTCCTCTGAAATCCCTTGGAAGAGTGGCTATTCCATACAACCTGTGTAGTATGTCAATCAGTAGCCACCTGCACGTAATATGTGCATGCATGGCCATAATAGGGACAGGTGGTTCCTTATATGGACATTTGTAAACATTTTTTGTTTTTATCATTAAAATTAAACCAGAATAATTACAAGGTCGCTAATTTTAATAATGATAGTCAGCACTCCAGGGATTGTGGTCATATATTTTTGGAGTCCTAAGACGTGTACACGGGGGTGAAAAGCATTGATTTTCCTTAGGGTGTCCATATTGATATAGGTACCTTATATGTAATATATATATAAAAAAAAAAAAAAAAAAAAAAAAAAAAAAAAAAAAAAAAAAACATTACCACCTAAAGTAACTACTATGCAAACACAAATGGTGATTATTTCCACGTCGGGTTATTTACTTTCCTAAATATATATGTAAACTACTAGAGTTTCGCCACAGACAATCACGTGACCATACTTAAATTCCTGCCTTCAGATCTCAGATTTGCCTACTTATTTTGATATTTTATTGCAGAATGGCTATGTGCTTGTTAGTCGAATTTTCAGAGCATTCATTTGAGCCTAAATGTCACGAGTTTGAATACCAGATCTTCTTTTAGGTAGCTTTCTTTACAAAAAAGCTACCTATTGCAGCCGTTCGGAGAAAAGCGATTTCAAAAAATTTTGGTATATTTTCATCGATCATGACCCCCAGACCCCGAAACCACCCTCCGTTCAAAATTGATATATATATATATATATATATATCTGACCTATGTCATACTGTAACTCTCGTATTTATGAACCGATTTGGATGTAATTCAGTGTGTACATAGTACATACCAACGTCTCGACCGAGTTCGTTGGCCAGCTTCATCCGCCGTTTTGTTTCAAAATGGCGGACATTTAAAATTTTTTAAAAAATTTAAAATTTGAAATGTGGTACCAAAAAATTGAAAATGGAAAAATATTTTTTTCTTATGTATTTGACCTCTATACAAAGACTCCGTAGCAGTTTTTGTTTCGTCTATATCTTAAAAAATGGCTGAGATATAGCATTTTGAATTTCTAGCGAAGCTGACATTTTGAAACGTCCTGAAATTTGTCACGCCATAAAAGGCGTATTTATGAACCGATTTGGATGTAACTTCGTTTATACATAGTACAGACCAATGTTTCGACAGAGTTCGTTGGACAGCTTCATCCGCCATTTTGTTTAAAAATGGCGGCCATTTAAAATTTTAAGAAAAGTTTAAATTGGAAATGTGGTACCAAAAAATTGAAAATTGAAAAAATATTTTTTTCTTATGTGTTTGACCTTGATAAAAAGATTCGGGAGCAGTTTTTGTTTCGTTTATATCTTAAAAAATGGCTGAGTTATAGCATTTTGAATTTCTAGCGTGGCTGACATTTTGAAACGCCCTGATTTTTGCCACGTGATAACAGACGTATTTATGAACCGATATGGATGTACCTTGGTGTGTACGTAGTACATGCAAATAACTCAACCGAGTTCGTTGGCCAGCTTCATCCGCCATCTTGTTTCAAAATGGCGGCCATTTAAAAAATTTAAAAAAAAATTAAATTTAAAATGAGATGCTAAAAATTTGGAAAATGAAAAAGATTTTTTCGTATGTGTTTGACCTTAATACAAAGATTCCGGAACAGGTTTTGTTTCGTCTATATCTAAAAAAATGGCTGAGTTATAATATTTTAAATTTCTATTGTGACTGACATTTTAAAACGACCTGATTTTTGTCTTTCGATAACAGGCATATTTATGAACCGATTTGGATATTACTTGGTCTGTACATAGTGCATACCAATATCTCGACCGAGTTCGTTGGCCAGCTTCATTCGCCATCTTGTTTCAAAAATGTTGCGATTTTTTTTAAATGTATTTTAAAATTTAAAATGAGGTATTAAAAAATTGGAAAATGAAAAAGATTTTTTTTTATGTGTTTGGTCTTGATACGAAGATTCGGAGCAGTTTTTGTTTCTGAAAATTTGTTCTTTTGTTTATATCTTAAAAAGTGGTTGAATTATAGCACTTTGAATTTCTATCATGGCTAACACTTTGAAACGATCTTGTATTTGTCACGCGATACCACACGTATTCGTCTGTTTCGATGGAAGAAGGCATGTGGATAGTATACATCAATATCTCGACCAAGTTCGCTGGCCAGCTTCATCAGCCATCTTGTTTCAAAATGGCGGCCATTAAATTAAAAAAAATTATATTTAAAGTGAGGTGCAAAAAAATTAGAAATTGAAAAAGGTTTCTTTCTTAAGTATTTGACCTTGATATAAGGATTCAGGAGCATTTTTTGTTTGCCTTTATCTTAAAAAATGGCTCAGATATAGTAGTTTCAATTCCTAACGTGGGTGACATTTTGAAAAATCTGATTTTTTGCCTGCGACAGCACTCGTATATATCAACCGATTCCGATGTGAGTGAGCATGTGCACAGCAATTACTAAGGTCTCGACCAAGTTCACTGGTTAGCCTCATCCACCATGTTGTCTTAAAATGGCAGGCACTTTAAGAAATCGCCAAATTTGGCAGCCAAATATAAGTTACTTTAATTAAAAGCAGCTTGGATAAAGCTGACTAATTTCGCGAAATTCTCATTCATAATGATTTAGTATTGATAAAAATTGGTATTGAATCTCCTACATTCGGTTTCCACTAAATTGAGCTTCGTGTGTTTGAATAATATAAGTTGGCTTTTTTAAAATAAGGAATATGAAAGCTACCTCTTCCTCCCGGCACTGGCCGGAAGGACTTTTTATACCCTAGTTTTCTTCTAGATCTTTATTTAAAAATATTTTCTCATTTAAAATATACTATATCAAGTTTTTTTAGGTAGCTTTCTTTACAAAAAAGCTACATATTGCAGCCGTTCGGAGGAAAGCGATTTAAAAAAATTTTGGTATATTTTCATGGATCATCTCCCCCAGACCCCGAAACCACCCTCAGTTCAAAATTGATATCTATCTATCTATCTATCTATATATATATATATATATATCTGACCTATGTCACACTGTAACTCCCGTAATTATGAACCGATTTCGATGTAATTCGGTGTGTACATAGTACATACCAATGTCTCGACCGAGTTCGTTGGCCAGCTTCATCCGCCGTTTTGTTTCAAAATGGCGGCCATTTAAAATTTTAAAGAAATTTTAAAACTTGAAATGTGGTACAAAAATATTAAAAATGGAAAAATATTTTTTTCTTATGTATTTGACCTTTATACAAAGATTGTGGAGCAGTTTTTGTTTCGTCTATATCTTACAAAATGGCTGAGTTATAGCATTTTGAATTTCTAGCGTAGCTGACATTTTGAAACGTCCTGAATTTTGTCACGCGATAAAAGGCGTATTTATGAACTGATTTGGATTTAATTCAGAGTGTACATAGTACATACCAATCTCTCGACCGAGTTCGTTGGCCAGCTTTATCCGCCATTTTGTTTCAAAATGGCGGCCATTTAAATTTTTAGGTAGCTTTCATTACAAAAAGCTACCTATTGCAGCCGTTCGGAGGAAAGCGATTTCAAAAAATTTTGGTATATTTTCATCGATCATGACCCCCAGACCCCGAAACCACCCTCCGTTCAAAATTGATATATATATATATATATCCATATATATATATCTGACCTATGTCACACTGTAACTCTCGTATTTATGAACCGATTTGGATGTAATTCAGTGTGTACATAGTACACACCAATGTCTCGACCGAGTTCGTTGGCCAGCTTCATCCGCCATTTTGTTTCAAAATGGCGGCCATTTAAATTTTTTTTAAAAATTTAAAATTTGAAATGTGGTACCAAAAAATTGAAAATGGAAAAATATTTTTTTCTTATGTATTTGACCTTTTTACAAAGACTCCGGAGCAATTTTTGTTTCGTCTATATCTTAAAAAATGGCTGAGTTATAGCATTTTGAATTTCTAGCATGGCTGACATTTTGAAGTGTCCTGATATTTGTCACGTGATAACAGATGTATTTATGAACCGATTTGGATGTAATTCGGTGTGTACATAGTACACACCAATGTCTCGACCGAGTTCGTTGGCCAGCTTCATCCGCCATCTTGTTTCAAAATGGCGGCCATTTAAAAAAAATTTTAAAAATTTAAAATTTAAAATGAGATACCAAAAAATTGGAAAATGAAAAAGATTTTCTTTGTATGTGTTTGACCTTAATACAGAGATTCCGGAACAGGTTTTGTTTCGTCTATATCTAAAAAAATGGCTGAGTTATAGCATTTTGAATTTTTCTTGTGGCTGACATTTTAAAACGACCTGATTTTTGTCACGCGATAACAGGCGTATTTATGAACCGATTTAGATGTAACTTGGTCTGTACATAGTACATACCAATGTCTCGACCGAGTTCGTTGGCCAGCTTCATTCGCCATCTTATTTCAAAAGGGTTGCCATTTAAAAAAAATTAAATTTAAAATTCAAAATGAGGTATTAAAAAATTGGAAAATGAAAAAGATTTTTTTTATGTGTTTGGCCTTGATACAAAGATTCCGGAGCAGTTTTTGTTTCTGAAAATTTGTTCTTTTGTTTATATCTTAAAAAATGGTTGATTTACAGCACTTTGAATTTCTAGCATGGCTAACATTTTGAAACGATCTTGTATTTGTCACGCGATAACACACGTATTCGCCTATTTCGATGTAAGAAGGCATGTGGATATTATACATCAACACCTCGACCAAGTTCGCTGGCCAGATACATCAGCCATCTTGTTCCAAAATGGCGACCATTAAATTAAAAAATATATATATTTAAAGTGAGGTGCAAAAAAATTAGAAATTGAAAAAGGTTTCTTTCTTGAGTATTTGACCTTGATATAAGGATTCAGGAGCATTTTTTGTTTGTCTTTACCTTACAAAATGGCTCAGATATAGCAGTTTCAATTTCTATTGTGGGTGACATTTTGAAAAATCTGATTTTTTGGATGCGACAGCACTCCTATATATTAACCGATTCCGATGTGAGTGAGCATGTGCACAGCAATTACTAAGGTCTCGACCAAGTTCACTGCTTAGTCTCATCCACCATGTTGTCTTAAAATGACAGGCACTTTAAGAAATTGCCGAATTTGGCAGCCAAATATATGTTACTTTAAAGAAAAGCAGCTTGGATAAAGCTGACTAATTTCGCGAAATTCTCATTCATTATATTGATAAAAATTAGTATTGAATCTCCTATATTCGGTTTCCACTAAATTGAGCTTCGTGTGTTTGAATGATATAATTTGGCTTTTTTTAAATAAGGATTATAAAAGCTACCTCTTCCTCCCGGCACTGGCCGGAAGGACTTTTTATGAACCGATTTCGATGTAACTTGATCTGTACATAGTACATATCAATGTCTCGACCGAGTTCGTTGGCCAGCTTCATTCGCCATCTTGTTTCAAAAGGGTTGCCATTTAAAAAAAAAGTAATTTAAAATTTAAAATAAAGTATTAAAAAATTCGAAAATGAAAAAAAAAAATTTTGTGTGTTTGGCCTTGATACAAAGATTCTGGAGCAGTTTTTGTTTCTGAAAATTTGTTGTCTTAAAATGACAGGCACTTTAAGAAATTGCCGAATTTGGCAGCCAAATATATGTTACTTTAAAGAAAAGCAGCTTGGATAAAGCTGACTAATTTCGCGAAATTCTCATTCATTATATTGATAAAAATTAGTATTGAATCTCCTATATTCGGTTTGCACTAAATTGAGCTTCGTGTGTTTGAATGATATAATTTGGCTTATTTTAAATAGTGATTATGAATGCTACCTCTTCCTCCCGGCACTGGCCGGAAGGACTTTTTTAACCTTTTTTATTTATAAATGTCTTAACGGTGAAATATTCCATTTCAGTTTTATTTTAAACTTTTTCAGTTAAAAATATATTATCGGTTGCTCTATATTTTTCATGATAAGTGGAACATATTTAATAAAAGTAAATTTAAATGTTAATAACAATTAAATATATATATATATTTTTATTTTTAAAGTAAAATACCTACTTAAATAACCTATTTCAGAATTGGTTTCTGCTTTTTGATTTTAAAATGTTATGCACGCAATATTTTAATAAAAGTTAATTTGATTATAATAAAAGTTCATTTGATTTATTTCTCTTAATAAAATAAAATACTTATTTCAATAATATAAAGCGTGCTTAAAATTTTACATTAAAATGCTCTTTATTGTTCAAAGATTCGTTTCAGTGTAATTACATATATTTTTTTTTAGTACAGTATATTGAAAGATATAAAAGTACAGGGATGTAAGTATGGTTGCAATAAAATGGTAACTGCAATAAAAGCTGTTCATTCTAATTTCAGGAAATCATTGCTTAACACAGTGTTTAATTGACGATTCTAATTTTTGGAACCTTCGCAAATTTTTACATGCTTAGAAATATATATTTAATAAAAAAAATTGTTAAACTGTTAAAAATTACACTGTTAAAATTTTTCGCCTAACATTGCACTAATATATGGAGTAAAATAATGAGGATTACTAAAATTTAGCTTACGTTTATGAAATACAATGATTACTGGAATAAAATATTAAAACTAAATATGGCTTATCATGTCGTTTCAGAATTATTAAGAAATATGTTTAAAGGACAGTTATATGCATATCCCGTAGAATTTGAAAATTTAGACTCCATAATGATGTTCACATTTAATAAAAAATTTACAAATCAACATACATAATAAACAAAATCCACATTCTTAATATTTAGATCATGGTTAGAACTTATTTCAAAAAAGTTGAGAGTTGATAAACAATGCTTTATGCTTAAAGATTGCTTGCATGCGTCATACAAAATCAATTTTATAAGTTTATTTAGCGAATTATTTTCGCTACATCATTTCAATTACATCGGTTCGATAAATTTATATATATATATAGGTAAAGCCCCATAACATCATCCTATGCTTTCTTATGTATTTTAATATGTAAATTATACTGTAAGATATTTAAAATAACAACGGTGTTATCGTATAATTAAACTATTTTAAAATTTGCTAAATAAACCTAGGTTCCTAATCTTGTAAATTATTTTCCAACAAAACTTAATTGGAGAGACCGTAAATAATTCACCTTAAATTATATTAAAACAGAATATCTTTAAAAAAAACAAAATATTTTACCTATGAAGGAGGTGTGTGTGTGGGGGGGGGGGGACATAAATCATTGCTTCATCAACATTTTACCAATTTATGGTTAAACATTTCACCAATTTATGGTTTAATGTTTCACCAACTTATGGTTCAAGGTTTCACAAATTTATGATTCAAGGTTTCACCAACTTATGGTTTATCCTTACAACCAAATTTTGGAACAATGTTTCATCATCTTATGATGGCGGCGACTGCAGTACCAAAAATTGGTTTAACGTTTCAACGTTGTACCAAATTTTTAACAGTGTAGAATGTTAAATATTATGAAAAGTGAGATTAAAAACAATGATTTGCAGAACTGATGTTGAGACTTGTAATCTGCAGATTTGCTAGTTTAAAAATTAATTTGCGTAGATCGAAAGCAGCTGTTGTTCAGCCACTCCAATAACTTGTTTTTGATGCTACTCCAAAAAAAACCTGTTTGTCTATTAACATTAAAATTTAGCAAAGTGAAATTCGGCCCTTAACCGTACATACTAGGAAGTGTTTTCAGAACATTATTTATTTCTTATCCTAAATATAACAAACGAATTTTTACAGACATGTATATTCTTTTTCTAAATTTTCAGACAAGTAATATATTTCTTTCAGTTAACTATCGCTTAAAAGTACTATGCTTGGTAAATTAAGATTTTTTTTTTATTATTGTGATTGCTCTTTTCTCATCTAATATTATGAAGTTATATTTCTTGTTCCCGTATAATACCTTTTTTCAGTGACCCGGAGCGGAGCAATTTTTGATACCCCAGCTCCAGCTCCAGCTCCAGCTCCAGCTCCGCTCCTAAAGAAAATACTGTGGCTCCACCTCCGGCTCCAACTCGGCTCTAATTTCGCGCTTTCGATTTGCAGATTTTAATTTATATGTTTAATTTTTTGCTTACAGATACTTTCTACCTTCATTAAAGAACTGACAAAATGCATTTTTCTTCTCATTAAACTTGAAATGCTTGTTCAAAAAATATAACATCTTTTAGCTTTTGCTTTTAAAATAGAAAGTTTGATGGAATTTTAAGCACAAAAATCTTAAATTTCATCTACACTTTTCAAACAGCCAAAATTGTACAACTACACATGTAAACAACAGGCAGCCATTTGTTTTCAAATAGTGTTGTCACTTAGTTCAAGTAGAAAGTGGAAGTAAAGTAGTGTTATCATGTTTTGAGAAGTTTTCCTTCTCTAATAATAATAATAATAATAACCTAAAAAATGATGTAATTTAAATACTAAATAATGATGTAATTAAAATATATTAAGTCTATAAATTTAAAAGAATGAAAAAATAAAGATTTAAAAGAATATTAAAAACTAAAGGAGCCATGGAGCCGTGGAAAATTTAGAGCTCCAACTCCTGGGAAAGCACAGCTCCGGAGCGCTCCAGTTCCGGGTCCCTGCCTTTTTTCGTACGTTTAGAAGTGGTTTCTAAATTTCACTTTTTTTTAAATTTGGTATTTTATATGAAAAAACGCTTTTAACAAGCAAAACAAAAAAAAATGTCCCACATGAACGCGAAATGCTGATGTAAATGTTTAAGAACATTGACCATAGATAAAATGTTTGTAAACGTTACTGAGCATTTAATTAACTTTGTGTTACATGATGGACACATTTATTTTTTAACTTATGCTTTTCTCTCCTAAATACACTCAAGATGTTTAATAAGAAAAGACAATCAAAGATATAATTTACATGGCCTAAGAAGAAAAAAATGTTCTTGTAGATGTGTTTAAAAAAATATATATTAAAAAGATTTCGTTGAGCAGTTTTACTAATTTAGTGGATTTGTAGTAAAAATTTTGTCACTATTTCCAAATGTTATTTATAAATTTTTTTTTATCCGTCATCAAATAAAGAAAACAATAAAGCTGTGTAGTGCATCGTTCATTTAAGCTTTTTGTGAGTATTTTCGTAAATTGTGAAATAAATATCCATGTAATATTTTAACAAATAACTTTTACTCGACTTGAAACTAATAACGTTATGAAATTAGTTTTCTTTTATCATCTTGTCTATGCATATCCATTTATAACTTTTGAAGGAATCCACAGAATTTTCTAATTTATGTTTTCATGTCAGGAAGCTATATTGTTTGTGTATAGCATACATTTAAGAAAGATCCGGAGTTAGTTCTCTTGCTTTGATTTCTCCCCCTTAAAATTAAGCGGATGTAACAATTAAACAAACTTAATGCCACTTGAATATTTCTATAATGTGCACTACCTTCTCTTTGAATTTTCAAAATAGTCATAGTATCGTGAAATGATTTATTTTTTTCATAGATCCTGTAAAATATTTATTATATAATTTTCTAGTGCGCATGGAACGTAAGTAGTGATCTACTAAATGTTTATTTCAATTACCAATTCTTTCCTATTGTTATGTATTATATCCACTATCTACATATTTTCAGTGTGTTTTTAAATAATTTTCTAAATGAATGTATGAATATTTGCATTTATATGCTTCTTTATACGCTCTTAAAAAAATCAAATACCTATTAATATAAAAATATAAAATAACTACGAATGAAAATACGTAATAAACTTGTCTATGTTACTGACGAACTCGAAAACCCTTTTTCGCGTTATAAATCTCAGAAACAATAATTAAAAATATGTATAAAAGAAGTCCCTTTGCTATCACAGATTTTCAAATTTTTTTCCAAGTAGTTTTACATGAGGCGTGGCTATTAAATAACGAGACTGATGTGTCATTGTTTTCGGAACAAATAACATCAGAAACTTTATCGCATTTAATACATTGCGTTTGACTATCCCTGCATCGCTTCCTACGAATTTTTCGCTGCGAAAAGCTGTGGTAGGCGAAGTCCTCTTTTGTCATCTTGTTCAGAATTACGCCCGCTTTTGCTTTGACAGTCTTCACGCTCTTAATCACTCTGTCTACTTCCGTTCCGAATATTTGAAAGTAAATTGAAGTAACGTGGAGCTATATCGGGCGAGTACGGTAATGGCCAATATGGGGATCGGCCATTTTTGCTATGAGCACCTTCACAGGCAAATCGGAATAAACTGATGAGGTTGCGTAACATATTCTATGGCTTCTGCACCCTCTTTCAACTCCTACATCACTTAAAAATTTCAGTGCACAATAACAATTCATGTCTGTTCACTTCTTTTTATACACCACGAGCTTCTACCTACATTCGACAGGAACTTTAGCTTAACCTTGGTCCATTTACCGTTTTAAAGCGATTCACTACACATGGTTCCCCCGAACAAAAGCTTATTTTAATGATTGAGCATGTTATGTGGGTGACACCAGATAACAGCGTCATTGGAAGTTTGTCCGTACCGCAGTGACTGCTGGAGCGATTGCCGCACAAGTCCGGTTATTTACAAGTGACACCTCTTAATGTGTTAGAATGATTTTTCAACTTAGAATACAGGTTTAAGGAATGCTATCAATTTTTATGTAAACCGTTTTATGGCCAGCAAATATGCGTTATAGACAAATTTAATTAACTTATAGCATTAACACTAACAATAAAATCCATATTATTCTGTGAATCTTCCATGCATAAATTCAATTGAAAAAAATCAATAGGGAATAGACAGCATAAACGTATTGATATTTAGGATTGAGAATACTGGTTATTAAAATCAGCAAAACATTTTTCGAAATATTCCAAAAAAAAAAAAAAAAAAAAATCAGTAGCAGATAAAAAAATTAATTTAATATATATTTTTTAATTACGGAAACATATTGGTTTCTAAGTTTTCTAAAGATAATTAACATTTTTCAAAACATGGGTAACTTGGAAGAGAATAGGGTAATTTTTTTGTGATTATATAATATTTTCTTACTTTAAAATATGTATGTAATCTTTACAATGTAACCATGCATGTAAAGAAAACAAACTAAATAAACAGAACATATGTCTTTCATATAAAATTCCCTTCTAAAAATGTTTAGTTCACCTTTATTTCATTTTAGATAATAGTGACATTTATTGTATAAAACCTATACCAGCTTTCTTCAAACCATTGAACTGGTAAATTATCAAAAGCCAAAGCCAAAATGTCAAAGTAGTTAAAAAGAAAGTTCGCCAAACAAATGTGAAATGTCAATTATTTGCAGTCATTGAAAGGTATATTTGAAGCGACTCACTGATGTAGAAATATAAAACAAATATCTTTCAAGATTTTCTAATGCATTGCATTTTAAGTATAAAATATATTGATAAAGTGATTATAAATTTAGCAAATAAACCTAAAATAAAAAAAAGTCCAAATTTTGTACACTTGCAATGTTTAGTGAAACTTAAGGTTATTCAGTCTTTTAATCAATCGTAAGTTTTTCTACATGCAAATGTGCTAAAAATGCAAAGGTCAAATTACCATTTTAAAACATTTTATCTGTTCTTGTTCTAAGGATATATTTAATCTATTAAAGTAATGGCATTTTTAATTTTTTCAAAATTTTAAAACAAAATCTAAATAGAGAAATGATAAAATAGTTTTTCAAGGTTTTGCAATTTTATGTAAATAACCTGGTCTTTTCTAATGAGTTAATATGTCAAGTTAATTAACTCCCGATCTATAACTAAACAACTTATAATAGTAACTAAATTATATATAGCAGATAAAATTATAATGTGGGATAAATGTTAACTTTTAATGAAACTTATGGTTATAAAAGCCATTTAACAAATATAAAATTTTCTACATGAGAGTAAAAACAGTACTTTGATTAATTTGTGATCAAGAATTCTATTAAGCATGAAGAATTCAGTATTAGCTAGTATTTTTTACCTATTAAAATAATAACAATTTTAATGTTTAGGAAACATATGTGTGAATAGAGAATTGTTAAGTGAGCTCTTTTCATGCTCATCACTTCCTTGTCAGAAGCTGGTCTTTTTTAATGAGTTAATAATTCAAGGTAATTAAGTTTCTATTTCTTTACTTCATGTCAAATTTCAAAGACCAATAAAAATAAAATTGCAAAAATAAATATTAAAACACAAGTTTACATAAATCTAGGGTAATGTTTGTAACCAGTTCCACACTCCAGAAATCTTTCCATTCAGAAATCAGTTGGTATGGAACTAATCAGAGGCATCAGCGAAAACTCCATTTCTGATATTTTTAAAAGATTACTTAAAATTTAAGAAGACTTTTGTTATTTTGCATTTTCTTATGACAGCTTACACTTTTAAACTTTTTAAAGGCACTCTTTTTATTTTCTAATGTTACCTGTTAAACTCTTATTTTAGAAGCAGGCAATTTCCTGCTGTTTTCAAAACTCAGTGACGATGTCACTTTTTTCAAAAATCACCGCCATTTGGCACAGCCGCATCTCCAAATGACACCCATTCTGTCCATTTCGAAAGGAACCGGTTCTTAAATGGCTTATTTTGGCAAACATCCAGTTGTTGAAGTAAGGCAACCATGGGTCATAGCTACCGAATATCCCAACTCAAAAAAAAGTTGTTCATAATTTTCTGTGCCGTGAAATTTAAACGCTTTCCAAACGATCAAAGATGGTTTCTTAAAATCCACTCCTTTTCTTTTACCCGAAATATTTTTAAGCCAATTTGAAATTCCATTTTCATCCTCGAACCTTTCGGATGGTCACAGAGTATAACCCTTGAGGAATGTATCACGTTAGACAATGTTTTCCGTTTAAAAAGTATCATTGAAAGAACATGCTCTGTTCGGACTGCAGCTTAAAACAAATATGAATCCCGTTTCCTCATGACCAGTTCTTCTAATAAAAACATTTTTCTTCACAAAGGTCTTTACACCTTTCTTCTCCACTGTGCAGTTTGTCGGTAAATCAAATCATACAGCAGTTTTATCCATGTTTCCGATTTGTGAAAGTAAGTTCAAAGTGACATTTCTTTTCCAATACGATGACATGCTTTTGAAAAAAGTAAAATCTAACTTCCAGTTCTTTCGGACTTTTTTGGACATCTGCGGTACGAATTCAGATGCAACCTGGTACAGATATTTGTATGGGTTACAAAAAACGCCGAGACACGTGCACACAGTCTGCGAGGTTTTCTTCAAGTGCAGGAAATGACGGTTTTTGCCCACGTGCAGCTTTCATTACTTTTGGAATTTTTTAAAAAAATTGTATACTTAATTTATCTTTTTTCGGACTTGCGTTTCATTGAGAGTGAAATGGCTAGCAGCCACTGATTTATTCTACTGCTCAGAAAATGGAATGGCTTGCAATATGAAGTCTGATTTAGAAGAGATGCGCTTTTTCCCAATCAACTTTTCTTAATCCGATGTAACAGCTAGCAGTCACGCGAAGTATTGAATGTTTTCCTACAAACAAAAATAGGAGGTATATATATATTTTTAAAACGACCAAGCTATAACAGGATGAGTGGAACGCAATTAAACAGGTTTGAAAGCACTCGAAGGCAGAATGTCAGAGCTATAATTTCTGAGAACTCATTTCCTTCTACTCGTATTAGGTATGCACAAAAAGTCCAGTTTCTAAATTTCTGTTCGCTGAACTTTTCATTCCCCTTTTTAACATCGGTTAATATAAGGGTTTACGATTTTGGACGTTTTTCTCTGAAAAGTGCTATACTTCAGTAATACACGAATCGGCTTATATACGAATATATATGGTATTCAATATATTATGATAAAAAAATTTTAAAAAAATCCTAAAAAGTTGAGATATTTTTTAGACACATTTTTATGTTTTAATCAAACATATTCAAACGAAACTTCCACGTGACATAAACTAATATAAACATCCCTCCTTTATAATTTTCGCGTTAATATATTTACATATTGCCACTATTTTTAATGCGCGTCTTCAATAACATGCGCTTAATCTAGTGCACTATTTAATTTTTAAAACGTGATCAAATATACTGTAAAATTGTTTTCTGGCAGCCGTAATATATATATATATATATGTGTGTGTGTGTGTTACATTATTAGATCTAATTCCGCGATTTCCTTATCTTATTCTAAATTACTACTTTATTTTCAGTAAATCCTTATTCTTAAATAACCTCTATCGTCAATTCCGTTATATCCCCTTTGATTTAATGTCTCACTTGTCTAAATTACTTAAATATTACGCTTTTAGTATTCATAAATTAAATTTTCCATTTTCGCTCTTTTTTTTTCTTTTAGAATGTTCTTTTAGATTCCATTTTATTTTCCCGCGCATATTCCGGGGTTATCCTTTTTACCTTCAAATTCATCCACTCGCTCTGTCAGCACTATTTCCATGGCGTGGTATTCTTAATTATTAATTTGTTGAGAGCGTGACCTACGTCATATTTGTATTCCTACACTTGACGCACAAAAAGCCGATGCTCGATGTGTTTCAGCAGATTCTAGTCGTATTTCCATTTTTCATACCACCCCCTGGTCACCATCCACGTATTCGTTTATCTACAACTTTGTTCACCCCTAAATTACTACTATGAAGCAATGGCTAATATTCTTGGTGGAAACAGCGCCGCCGAATGATGTTTTAATATAATGATGAGCTGTCTTTACTTTTTGTCTCAATTATTTCTGGGGAAACTTTCACAGGAAAATGTATTCCATGGCCTTCACTCGTCGACTGAACATCAATGTCGTAGTCTTTAATACGGCAGGATTCCAATCTTCGTTATACTAGTACAACAGGATTGAATTTACCTGTTCTGACAACTTTTACTACTCTATCACTGCTGGACCTGATCGACTACTGATATCGAGACAGCCAGTTACTTCATTCCAACTAGAAAAACAATCCAATGTTGGCATAATGCAACACTTATATATATTTATATGCAACATTCTCTCAAATCATGTCGTGTTAATAGTAGCTTTAATGGCTGTAGGCTAATTATGACACACTACAACAGGATATTATAGCATGTTGAAAATAGGCAGTATAAAAAGCAGTAAGAATACCACCAACAAAATTTATTGATGTGCAGTCGAGTCGCCATGGTCGGAGGTAATGCAAGGATAGTTTGAAATCTTAGGAATTTTCCCGGTAATAATGACACAAACAGAGATGAATCCAATCAATAATTTATTGACGATATGTAAATTTAGTCAACTCACCTAGTCTACCAGTACTCAGATTTGAGTAAGGTTACATAGCTTTCGAATGATAAACATGATCAGAAACATCATCTTGAGTAATTGACGAACCTCTCTCTAAGTGACGTGCAATTTTTATAACAGCACAAGATCGTATAAATTCAGTTCTCCAAGCGAATGTAAGACATTAAATACTGGAAAAAACCGGCAGAGGTACAATCGGACGCTCTCAATGCAAGGCTAATCCAATAAAGTGAAAGGGGAAGGAGAGGGGAAGCAGAACCAGTGATAGGCTTAAAGTCCTGGGGGGGGTCGCTACGTAACTGACAGAACTTATTACTTACCTGCGGAAGCCTTATTAAGAAAACAGCCTAGCTCGCGAAGCACTATGGGATATGGAATGAATTTAATAAAAATAAAATGGTATTGATACCCTTCAAAAGAGAAAAGAAAATAATTTAATATTTCAGAATAAAAAGAATTAGTCGATATTACAAAGAAGTATAGTTATTAGCAAATTCAGGTTTTTAGAATAAGAAAGATAAAAGAATACGCTGAATTGACGTCATAGGATAAATATAAAGGGTGATTACGATATTATTAAAATACAGGTAAAAACGGTAGATATTATAAGAATTTGGCATAATTTAACTAAGGTAAAAGGGCGAAAATTTTTATTCTTACATATATATGTATGTATGTATAATAATTTTATTATAACAAACTTTAAAATGCTATGCAGCCATTTATTAAGGCGACAGTGGACGTTCAAAAACATTTTCTACAGTTTTTGCTCAATTGTTTTGAAATTTAATACACGTATAATTTGTGCAATAATTAAGAAAATTTCTTAATTTCATTAAAAGAAATTAATATGCAAATGAGTAATTAATTAATAATATGGTAATTAGTGATACAAATTAAAAATGCTCCATGCGCATTAAATTTTGTTTCAGAAACTTGTAATTTTTTTTTAGGATAGCTTTATGATATTATATCAAAAGTTGCTATACATTTTAAAATTATACTAAATTCCTTGGCAGAAAAAAATTAAAAACCTATAATATTGATCATTTTGGATAAAATTCAATAATAAAATATTACTTTTTGACCTTTATATGAAATAATGTAAACATTTTAATAGCAAGTTTTGTAATAATGTATATCAACAACAATATTACCAAGTATTATGAAAATTGGTGTAAAATTAAGACGCATGGTGCATTTTGAATTTACTCAGTCGCGAAAATTCTCATTTTGAGAAAACTGGATTTAAAATTTTATTTTAAGTGTAGATTAACGATTGTTTACGTTAGTAAAACAGCTGTATCTCTGCAAAAAATTATCGGATTTGAATAATTTTTATTATATTTGAAAGTAGAAGATTGTCAGAACATTTTTTTCCAAAAAACAAAAAATTGATTTTTTTAATGTTTTTTGCGATTTTGAACGTCCACGGTCGCCTTAACCATTTGGAAAAATGGTTATTGTTCTCGTCAGGGTAGGAAATCGAAAGCATATCTGAAGGTTTTTATTGGTTTAATCCGCATTTTATTCGTGTTTTGATTGGTCTATACAGTAATATGTATTTCCCTTTACTTTCAACAGAGATGTACAACAGAGTGTTGCCACTATGATAAAAAAGTAATAAAAACTACAAAAAAAAATTAATAACTCAGAAACAAATTGAGATACAACTTTCAAACAAATTGCATTTAAAAGTAATTTTTTTTTTTTTACTGTCGTTGATACACTCTTCCTAATATGAGGATAATTTATTGATTAAATAAAACGATTATTAACGATTAAAACTTCTTATTAAACGATTAAGGGAACTTTTAATAGACCACATGAATCTAAAAAATCGTATAATATGAATGCCAAATTAGAATTTATTTATATGCATACTTTATCTAAGTAATACTTATGTCAATATTTTATATATACCCACATTATGTATTTCTTTCAAGTTGAAATATGTTTCTTTCAAGTTTATACGTGTATATGAAAATATTAACTAAAATAGTCAGAACATGAAATAAATGTTATTTGGTTATGTTTGATTTTTAAGCAGAGACAAAGAACAAGAACTTTCATATCAATTTGACGGATTCATGAATATATATTGAATATGGTGATTGCAAGAAGTGGATTTACAGGGATATATTTACAGAATGAAATTATTTAAACTCATCTTTCTTATTTTATTTTATATAAGGAAAGTAAATGCTGTGATTTATTTTTATATTGTTCGATTTGGCATTATCTTACTGTTGTTTTTTCTTATCTATGTTTTAGCTGTATATTTTCTATTACAGAAAAAATTATTTAAACCGACTAATTCTCCGAAATTTCACATCCAACCAAAGTAATCCTAAGTATAAACCTGACTACACTAACCAAAGTGTGGCATTATGAATTTTATGTGATCATTATATTGCAAATTTAACATGATTCCAGCTTTATTATTTATCAATTAATGACGGAATAAAATCGTACATATCACAGTTAATGCGACATAGATACGACTAACATTCAACGTTAACACACATTATGAATTTTCATTCTGATGCATTCATATACAGATCTTTAGGTGCGTTCGTAATTATATAAGTATGTAGCACCTATAGTTGTCATCTGATCTGTCTGTCCGTCAGTCCGTCCGTCCCCACATAACAGCGCAAAAAGTACCTAACCGAATGGTTTCAAATCTAAGATATATAATTGTTTCATAATTTTGTAATTTAAAAAGTTATGAGAATCGGAAGTACAGTCAATTACACGGATATTCAAAACTATTCCGTTACATTATTGCCAATGGGAAAATTATTTCAAGTGCATTTTAATGATGTTACAGAATTTGGAGCAGAATGAAATTGATATGGACTTATGAAGTGCACTAAAGTATACATTCAGTACAATATGCGAGCCAAAAAAAAAAAAAAAAATCTATAAAAATAGTTGAAGTACGAACGCACCTCATTTGCCATGTTTGAATTGCAATTTCCAACTTTAATAATGATATTATTCCTGCCTTTATCCAAGATTCCAACTTGAAGGTATTGTCTCTATGGCATAATATGTTATATTTTTCATAATGTTTAAACAACAACGATCGTAGCAGCCCTTGATTTGTGGTTTATTAAAGTCCAATATAGTATAACAATTATTCTAAAAATAAATTACAAATAAGGACGAAAAGCCATGCGTCCAACATAGATTATTAAACACGTTCCAACATATAAAGAATACGGTAAAAAATTTCACAAATTATTAAGGTGGAAAATGATGAATAAATAAACTATTTTGAAAATGCATAATGAACTTGAAAACCTAATTTTTGAAATTACTATCATTATTCCGATTTTTTTTGTGCAGCACTGTTAATCCATTTTAACGATCTATAGATTTGCACGTAGCCTACATTGTATGCTAAATATTAGTTCAGTTAAACACAGAGCTCTGTTGAAAATTACAATTCTCAAATTTCCATGAGATCTGTATATAATATACACAATTTAAACACATTTTGCAAAAAACAAAAACAGTTATAGTAATATGTAAAATAAAATACATTAAAATGAAAACGTACCACAAATGAAAGTGCGTTACCAACAATTGTTGCTCATAGACAGTACAGAAGCTAAACTCTTTCCTCTGGCTTTGTAAATGAGCGATAAAGCACTATGCTCATCATATTGATTTCTACCTTACATTTGGCATTCATAATGAGCAGAAAAATTTCCTTTTAAATGTACATTTATTTACGCATTATAATTCCTGTTTGCATCAATCTGTGTATGCTAGTTTTTTTACATAACGTTGTCTACATGATTAAACTTCTGTGTTCCAAAAAATATAAAGATACAAATAAAAAAGTTTATATCAAACAAATTCCAAATTATGAGTGAAGAAGCAGATAAGGTATAATAGAGGTTTAGCTGTAGTAATAGGCTGCCTTGTAAGTTTTGTATTGTTGGCAAGTGGAAGATAATGGAAGTTTGGTGGTTGTGTGTGTTTTCAGGGTATGTAAGGCTGGTTTCACTATGGATGATGGAGGAGGAGGTGTCTTTATATATCTTAACATTTTAAATAATTCATATCACTGATGGAAATAAAAATAAAATAATACTTTAGATCCTGTACAATTATTGAACGCTATTTTAATAGGTGTTGTACTTGTTATATTATATTGCAACACATGGAAACTATAGTTAAATAATTTTATAACATATTGCATATAAAGTATTTTTTCAAACACTCTCTATTTTTCATTAGCAATTAATAATTTTATCTTTGGTATTAATAAATTAACTTTACCTATATATACACATATTTAAATTATATATACTCTATTTTTTCTTTCATCATAGTTATTATTAAGTATGCTTGTTTTATTTCAAATTCGATAATGAATATATATTGGTATAAAAGGTTTCTAAAAATAAAGAACGCTTTTCGTTATTACTAGTAACGTAAAAGATCTTCGAAAGAGATTATTGTATATTTTTGTAGGTGGCTCTATTATATTTTCCATAGATTTTTTTTTTAACAGTTTGTAGATATTTTACTGTATTCATGTACATATACACGTGAATACACACACACACACACACACATATATATATATATATATATATATATATGTGTGTATATATATATATATATATATATATATATATATAACAGCAAAAGTGTATATTTGGCCTGAACTATAACAAACCCATCAACAAACAAAAAATATAACAACTCAAAAAAGTGAAAACTGTCAACTAGAAAACAAAGAAAATCAATCGAAAAACAGGTTGCGGCCTCGAGGCAGTGAATGACTTTAAAAAAAGCGCCAAGCATTGAAAAATATGTAGCATTAAATTTAATATGTATTAGTGGCAGTGGGTTTCGGCCAAAACGCTGAATAGAAAAATCAAAATGTCATACACTTGAAGGATACATATCAGACGTTTCACCACTGAACCCTATGCCACGATAATAAAAGAATGCTTGATATGTAGCCTCCTACAAAGGTTTTGTAATGCATTATGAATACAAGAGTAAATCGTCTGAGCTTTATGCTTGACCCTCAGTTTTACATGCAAGCGATTATGAAATGAAAACAATATTCTACTAATCAGAATATCTGTTCAAGCAAAGATTGCACAAACTGGTCTCTGTCCTTCTCTCTTAATCAAAACTTGAAATTTGTTTTATAGGTGCTTAAAAATGGAAGACTGAACATATCTCAGGATATGAATTTACCATATCTGTTGTTAGACGTTCTGCTTAGTTTGTGTCGATTATTATGTTTTTCAGTCAATTTGTTTTTAGAAAAGTAAATAACTTGCAGCTGGGAAACATTCTTTAATACACAAAAAAGCCAGAGAAATTATACACCAATGCAGCTTTTGTAAGGTAAAACATCTTACTGTATTTACCAGACAATGGATCTGAAACTGAAGATGATTTTGATTTTCATTAGCTGATTCCTTGTTTTTTCCCTTATTCTTTTAGGACTGTCATGATCATATAGACATTATTCCAGTGAAAATGCTTCATTTTTATTATTATTTTTTAAATAAATGTTTCTTTTACATTATTATTGTACTTTAATGATATATATTTTATATTTTATCTCTACGATTTAGTACAAACCATTGTTAAACTGAAAATTTTCAAGTTTAATAAAGTGTTTTGGGGAGCTAATATATATGATAGGCATCATTTATAAAATACTTAAATATAAACTTTTTGCTTTTATTTAAAGTGTTTCCATACATAAACTAGCTTTATTTCATTTTCTCTTCAAATAAATTTTCAAAAGTAAAACAAGCGTAGATGTTATTTATTTTGATTATAATTATGAAAAGTAAACATAATTTCAATACAATTAAAATACGAATTAACGTAAGGAAATAAATTGTTCTCAAGAAACATGAAATGTTTCCTGTCAGTTATTAAACAGAAAATATAAAAACAATTCAAGTACAAAATTTAAATTATAAGCTAAAATACGAAGCGCACACACACTAATTTCTTAAAATTTATAATATTAAAATTTATTGAAAATTTTGGAACATAAATAAATAAGAACTTCAAAGGAAATCAGCGGAGTGTAAAATAATTATCTTTATTATGATAATAATTATTTTTAGCACAAGTTGTGAGAAATAAAATGAATACAAAATCAATATATTTTATAAAATGTAGCGTCGTTTATTTGAACTACGAATAAAATGTTTACAATAATAAAGTGCAAAGACGTAATTAAATATTAAACAAAACGACACTGATTAAAAGTGTTTTTTTTTTTCATGTTTCTCTCAATTAATTCATGTTACAATATTTTGATAGCGTTTAGGCATTAACTGAATATTTAATTTTCTAAAAAAACTATTTACACTTACATTTAAAACTCAGCAGTATTTCATGCAAGACAGGGTGTAAAAATATTCTAATAAGTTTGCATTTATTTTGCCTTATACTTATTTTCAGAATAATTTAACTGAAGAAATGTAGTAGAATTTCGTTCATTGATTTGAATTTTTTTGAACCATTGGTTTCAGATATTAATTTTATATTCATTTTTAAAAATTTACATTATTATTATTACATTTTAAAACTTTATATAAAATATCATTGTATGCTAAAGCATTTCCGTATTCAAACAGTTATTATTAAAAATATTACTTTTTTCAACTGCCGTCATTAAATTAATTTATTTAAGTCGGAATTTTCATATTTATTTGGTTTACTGTTTCCTTTTTGAACATAGTTAATTTCCATATAATCGATTTATCTCCAAACATTTATGATAATCTTATTATGTTACATAACATATACACTAGACACCATTATGGATCATTTAGATATATATACTAATAAATGAAAAGTCTTTGACAGTGTGAGTATCCTATGTCTGCTATGACTGGCAAAATTTACCGCTTATTAACACGTTCACGCCGGCGCCGTGGGTCACACTCGACTGTCTCAGAGCTGCCAAGTATCCGGCTTTTTTGGATACCAGTATCAAAAAGCAGATTCATACAGAAAATGTTGTTTTATTTAATTAGAACAATTGGGCGATTTAAAAGAACAACATTTTCTCTAAAATAACAGTGGTGTGCAAAAAGCCGGAGACTTGACAACTCTGAGACAAATGAGTGTGACCCACCGCGCCGGCGTAAACGTGTTAAACCTCCACATGGCGATTTTTTTTTATAAATACCCACTTCATTATTCCATTGTTTTCGTTCCAATAATGTTATACGTTAAAATAAATATGAATATTAACCGTTTAAAAAATATTATCAAAACATATTTTTTAACGTGTAGCATGAAACAGCAAAAAATACCAGCTATTGCAAAGTACTTTTGGAGATAAAATGATGGAATGTGTTCAAAAATATATTAATACTAACACTTTAAAAAAATCGCAGTGTTGTTTCAGCGATTTTATTTTTTTTTCTTTATTGTTATTATTATTATTTCTGTATGTACGCCTCTGTTAGAGATAAGAAAAAAAAGTACCAAGCTTTTCTACGTTCATTTGCCTTTCAAGATGTGATATCCGTTTAAAAAAATATTAAAATTAATCCTTTCCAAAAAACATTTTTTAATTTATTTTATTCTGTTTTATAGAAAACTCTGCACTTGCTCCAAAAATAGAAAACACTAACAGGAAATGTTTTGGACGCCAAACCATATCTGCGTTAATTTTCTATGCACCATAGTCTTTTTACTCTCAACATCAGTTTCGAATGACAATATTATTTCACCCAACACCAATTTCATATCTATTATAGACTACTATCATAGGTGTGAGCTATGCCGGTCATAGGTTCAGAAATATTAAAGCAAAACAGCCTTGAACGTATATACAACGTCCGCTGTAACCTGCAAAATGAAGTAGTTCCCCAACTGTAGTTTATATATATATATATATATATATTCATTTAAGAATTTAAAATCATAGAAATTATGGAGTGTACGCTGCCGTAGGTAGTGGAGAAGCCAACATTAAGATTGTTTGGAAATATTTTCGCTTGAATACATTAAATCATTAAACAATTTTTTAGGTATATTTCATGTTATCATGAAGAGCCAATCCACGGTTGGTCAGTTAGTAATTAATAACGTGTTTAGTTAAGGAGAGTTTACGATCTAAAAACATTCATTTTATGATAAATCAATGTATGCTTTATATATTTTTTCCTTTTACTAAAATATCCATCCATTAAATTTATACAGATTTTCCTTAATATTTTTTTTTCTTTTGTTACTATAAACGTTAGTAAGTGGTGAAAAAAGGAAGCTAGTTTAACGATTTGTAATTATCATTAACGTTTAAGTGAATTAGCCTATATATTGCATAAAATTACTAGCTTCAACATAATTGTAGGGTAGGGTAGCACACAGTGAGACATGGTACACAATGTACACATTGAGACAGCAGGAACTTTGACATATAGTTGCAACTTTTTTCTTCAAGAAGGCACACACACATAACGACCTCATCTTATGCAACACGTGAATGTAGTTTCGGCACTTCAGTTACTAGTCCGACAAAATAGTAAATAATTCCATATTTTATAGCGATTAAATTTACATAAACGTCTATTTTAGAGTTTATTTCCTTCAATATGACATATATTTACTTAACCAAACCTAGGTATATCTAATAATAGACTATTTCGGTAAAACGACATAAACTTTTTAAAGCGATGAAATTGATGTAACAGATGTGGCATCGATTTTGTTACAACGTAACGAAAGTACACAGTCAGACACACAGTTGTGATACGCAGTGAGACGTGTCTTATTGTGTACCTACTTTGTGGTTCTGATGTAAAAAAAGTTATTTGTTAATAAAATAAGTTTTTTTTCTCGTTCTTTTTCTCTGTGTGTGTGGGCGTCCGATGGCTAGGGAAATTTACTAAACGTAAGAGGCTAAAAATTTGCATGAAGGTAGCCCAAGGTCAGCCATTGTCCACGCGATGCTCATATTTTTAATATTTTGAAAATCTAGAAATATTAATTAAAAATCATAAACTGCAGAAAATTATTGATAGAGTGTAAAAATGTAAGATTTATGAAAATATAAGAAGTTAACTTATCTTTTCATACATTACACATACATTGTCTAATTACACATACATTGTCTCTCTGTGTAGCACTTGTGCTACACAGTGAGACAATTTCCGATACTCCGTTATGCTGCTTCTGTGCTTTTATAAATAACTTTTTTTAAACATTTATACATTAATGTGTAGATCATTTGTGTAGCAGAAAGATTTAGCAAAAGAGTTTTCAAAAGAATAAAAATCGTCGACATTTGTTAAGTAACAATAATTTTTGTCGCAATGTGTATTACCCTCCACTATATCTTTTAAAACATTTTATTCAACATAATTGCTGATTTAGAAGCTTTAAGGAAAATAAAATCAGAGTGTCGAATTAAACTTAATATTCATTTCCGATGTAAAGTTTCTTTTTATGGTAATAACACGCATTACGTAAATTTAGACGAGTTTTAAACAAGTGAAGAAGGAATAGCTCTGCAATGATGACAGGTTTGTCAAATTTGGTATTGTACAAAATAGTCACGACAAGTCAAATTTTTACAGACGAATTCCCTACTCTTATAAATAAATGTACTCTACTGTTAAATAAAGTGGACTGCAAACTAAGACAACTCCTACAATGATTCCGATTTATTTCGCATTTATGACGCACTTAATAAAATGAATTCACCATTTTTAAAAATGTTAACTAACATTATTTTAAAATAAGATATATAGTTTTTCCTATGCCGCATTTCCTTTTCATTGGGTTAGAAAATAAAAGTTTGAAAAAAATTTGAACTTTTAACAAACAGGCATTTCACTTCAAAAGTTTATTCTTGTAATTTGTTTTATTGTTTATGAGAATTAAAACGTTCAGAAACCTGAAAATTATATGTTCGATTATAGAAAATTATTATTTGTTATATTTTAAGGGGAAAAAAATATGTTTCATAAGAATTACTGAATGAAAACAAGCAACCTAATCATACCCACTTACGAAACGATAATTCATATTCGTGGACGAAAATATTTCTTCAGGTTTATTAAAGCACAAATATTTTTTTAAGGTTGCCGAATCAAAATTAGCTTTGCAGAAATCAGTAAAATAAAAGATAATATTAATAAGCAATTAAAAAAATAAATTTTTGATAAGTATAGGTAACACTTAATAACAGTATTTCTATAACTATAATTATTGAATATAAAAACTATACGTAAATTGAAAATGAAAAATAAATAATGTATTATCATTAGTATTATAAGTTTTGGAATTACTGTTAACATAAAACGTGACACAACATTTGTATAGATGAGAAGAGTACAGTTAAAACATTATATCATCACAAAATATTCGAAAGAAAGGTACTTGTTTTATGCATTTTTTATATCATACAATATTTTAATATCTTATAGTCTTAATTCTTTTATATCTTAGAATATTTTAAATTATTCTGCCCGTTTCTCTTGTTTGAAGTAAGAGATGCAAGACAATTGCAAATTATTGTTTTGAAGGCTGTTTGAAAATGCATTTAGAACATGCATTAAACATTAATCATTATAAAATATGCAGATTTTAATATGGACACATATATTTCGAAATCGAAACTCTCATTTAGAATTCAGCATTTAGTTTCCTTTGCCTTTATAAAAGGTAATTCTATTTTAATTACAACAAATGAATTGATAAAATGCAGTACTTACAAATTATACGTATAAATATTTTAAGTCAGTGAATGGAAAACAAGTCCTCCATCATTTAGTATAATAGTAATTCTGTATATAAGAAGCTTATAAGGATTCGGTCTGGTATTTCACTTCCAATACTACCGAATAATAATAAGTCTATATTTAAACATAAATATGCAAAATATGAGACAACAGTTTCGGATATGTATGATATAAAGTACTGAATAAATTTATATTAAAATGATTTCCTATTTTATTTAATTTCACTTCACATATTTTATTAATAAATTTCATATCTTGAAATTTCTTAAGAGTTATAAATACTTTGAAATGATTATTTATAAATATAAATGTCACAATCATAGTTGTTTAAATTATCTCACAATTATGAATATAAAAATATAATAACGCATGGTTTTAAACGATTTGTGCTTTAATTAATATAAAAGGATTGCAATAATTATCGCATCCTCCACTTAAATTCAGTAATATATTTAACTTTACATATATTGTTCAGTATTGCAGAATTTAGAACAAAAACTCGTTAATAATGAATGATTGATAATTATGCCTCCGATAAGAGTAAATCAATCAACAAACTTCTTAATTACGCCAGAAGAAGCTATAAAACCTCTTATGCATATGTTTAAACATTATAACTGAATTTAATTAAACAATTTTTCATTAATTTAATCTCTCATTGAAATGCTACTACACTTGAGTCCAAAATTAAGAGCCAATCACAAAATGCTAATTTTCAAGTACGCGAATACTCAAAAGTATATAACATAATTAGAATAATTACTATCTCTAAAGCACAGCTAGTCCATATAACATGTTATTTATGTCCCACATAGTCACAAGTGCCACAGTCACTACCATGAAACAAAAATAGAAAGGAAATTCCATACATCTCATTATGAGTCTCAAATGATCACTATATGTGACTCTACTGAGACGTTACTGTGACTGCTGCTTTGTGACGAGTCACCATGTGACTTTAGAATGTATCTACATTGTGAGTCTCATGTGATTGCCATCTGTCGACTCAATTTCAGAGTCATCGTGAACGCTGTATTGTGATAAGTCACCAAATAATGTCACATTAAAGTCACATGATGACTTTTAGGTGACAGAGAGACTACTGTGAAGTCACCATTGTGCTCTTTTGGGAAAAGTCACCATGTGACTAGAATGTGATATTATTTGGTGACTTATGATAATGCAACGTTCATGATTACTTTAAAATCGATTTTTAAAAAGACAGTCACATGATAGTCACAATGTAAGTACATTGTAAAGTCACCTGGTGACTCATCACAAAGCAGCAGTCACATTGACGTCTCAGTGGAGTTACATATAGTGATGATTTGAGACTCATAATGAAACTTGTGGAATTTCCTATTTTTTGTTTCACCGTAGTGACTGTGACACCTGTGACCATGTACGACATGAATGAGATGCTATATGGACTAGCTGTGTAGGGATAGTAATTATTTGAATTATTTTATTTCTTTTTGAGTATTCGTTTGCTTAAAAATTAGCATTTTGTGACTGGTCCTTAATTTTGGACAGCAGTGTACTTACGTAATCACATAACATTGGATATTCGATATTTATATATAAATGTGATTTGACAAAGTCAGTCCCAATGTTTAAAAAATGGACTGTTAAATTCACAGAAATACACTAAATAGCATCGATAACATAAGTATACGATTAACAAAAAGTTTTTAATGTATTCTCTACGAATACATTCATTTATTAAAGAAATTAAATAGTATAATATTACTATGCATGAATTATAGAGATATAAAAGTACCGCTTCTCAAAATCTTTATTTTTATTAAAAAAATAAGTTTAAATGAGTTATTGTTTAAATATATATATATCGAATGTTTGATGTTAATTCTAAACATTAGTAGTATCTTATATGCGTTCTTGGATATTTAAGGAATACTTTTTCAAATGCGTTAAAGAGTAGATTTACTGTGAAAGGTTAGAATTTGTTTCTCTTTACCTTTTATATACTCGAAAATAAAGAGTTGATTTGTTAGAAATTGATATAGTAATTGGAGTATAATTTTATGATATTACACTTATAACAAAAACAAGCGCGCCACAAGGAGTAAATTGTAATGAAGAGTTTAAGTGTGGTTTCCTTTTTTTAAGGTAAATATTTTCAGATATTTTCAGTACTCCGAAAACATCCAATAATTCAATTTTTAACTTTTTAACAAGTCGAATGCCAAGTCTATTTTGTCTGTCTTTCCATTTGGGACACAAAATAAGATTTAAATTAAACAACCTATAAGTGACGTTCACCGATGACTGACGCGGCCTAAACGGAAAGTTCAGTATCAGTCACCGGCGACTGACGTGGTGCTCAACGTGTTAAAATTAATTTTTACACGTTTCAGGTGAATTACGTTGCATCTATTTGCGAAATATTAATATATAGCTGTTTTGTGTGTCTTCAAGTACAGAAATCTGTAGTTGGAGAATTTCGTTTCACTTTGAATCTACACCGTTTCATTAGAAATGCATATTTATTAAAGTATCTGTGCATTTCACCAGCTTTTAGATATGTAAGTTAATTATTTTGTTATATCACTAAAGGTGAATACGGCAATTTCACGCGCCAGCCTCTTGACCTAATTATTTTGAATCACTCAATGCTTTCAGCTGGAAAACCGCAATTTTATAATGTATTAACAGAAAAATAATATGGTTTTCTATTTTAATATATGCATAATAAATTATTGTTAATGTATGTTTATGAATCCTTCGCATGTCTTCAAAAAACATTAACTGAAAAAGTCATTTGACAAAAGTGCAACAGAGTGTTGTTAGCCATCAGTCGAATGTACTATTCCGGAGTAAATATTATGGAATTCTCTTTTTACATGTTTGGTGTGTCAGAATTAAAAAAAAAATAGTTCTTCAATCATGCACTTATTCGTCATCGTCGCTTTTATTGCAATTTATTAATGATATATTTGAAAAATTGTTACGTGAATAATTACTTCAAACAACACTGCTATTAAATTAACCCTCTCGTTCACATTTTTTTTTTTTTTTTTTTTTTTTTTTTTTTTTTTTTTTTTTTTTTGACAAATAGAATATGAATTTTGAATTTGCAGATTAAAAGTTTATTAATAATTGCGATATACAAAAAAATGATTTATGTGACAAATAAGACCCGAATGTTTAAAAGGCATAACACATAGTAAAATTTAGTCGAAAGCCTTTTCTAAAACATTGCTTTTTATCATTTAAGTTAGGAGCCTCTTATGAGTCTCAGGGTTAAAAATTCCTATATAGTTTTCAAAGTTAGTTCTTTCGGGTCTTTAATATACTGTTTTATATTTAACGAACAGGTTTCAAATGCGATAATGGATATATTATTCCACAGTTTTTAAGTATGGAAAACTAGTTTTAGAGCTTTGTTATGTGACAATTTTAAAACGGGTTTTTGCATGTCACATATATACATATGAATATTAATCTATACATATGAATACCTCATATATATATATATATATATATATGTATATGTATGTATGAGAGAGGGTTACGTACAATAAATATGTTAATTAGTAACTGGACATTGCATTACACAAATATATCATTAAAGTTGTTAACTAGGATTAAAAACCCTACCGCGCAAAGAGTACGCCGCCCGTGTCTTTATGTATGTCCAAATCGTCTGCGTCTTTAACGGTTAATATCTCGAATAATTACGAACAATATTTTTCGAAAATATTTATTAACAATCCTGTATTTCCGCGACGATAGGTATTTCAAACACCACTCAATACCCTTGATATACGCCCGCAAATTGAAATTCGTGTGTAACGGAAATATGCGATTTTTTCAAAAACTATGTGACTTTGGGTACTCGCTATTGATTTCCTTCAAGGCCTAAATACACTTCTATTACGACTATGTTTTATTATTTTAGCTTCAATAGATTCGGAAATATGGGGGGGGGGATGGGACATATTTTTGCATTACATTTTCGACGAGAACTCTGAAATCCCTGATACCAAACATTAATGCAAAAGTTTAACTACTCAGAAACAGGCAAACATTCCACTTCAAAAGTTTATTATTGTAATTTTTTTATTATTTTTCAGAATTAAAATGTTTAGAGACTTGAAAAATTTATGTCTGGTTATTGAAAAGTACTTTCTTAAAGGGAAAAAATTATAAGAATCACTGGATGAAAATAAGCAAACTAAAGACACCGACTTACGAAACGATGATTCATATCGGTGGACGGAAATATTTCATTACTGTTTATTAAAAAAATAAGAAATATTTAATTTTTAAGCTTATCAAATCAAAATCAAAATTTTCAGACTTCATGACGAAATACTGGGAAAAAATATATTTAAAGACATACATGTTGAATGTCATGACATACAATATTTTAATATCTTATAGTAGAATATATTTTAAAATATTCTGCACGTTTTTGTTGTTTGAAGTAAGAGATGCACGACAATTGCAAATCATTGTTTCCGAAATTTGATTGAAAATGAATTTCGAACATGCATTAAAATTTTAGTTGATAAAAAATAGAGATTTTAATATAGAATCATATATTTAGAAATCAAAATTCTCATTTTGAACTCAGCACTTAGTTTCCTTTGCCTTTTTAAAAAGTAATTATATTTTAATTACATCAAATGAATTGCTAAAATACATAACTTTAAAATTATACATATAAATATTTTAAGTCCGTGAATAGAACACAATTCCTCCATCTTTTAGAAAGTAATTCTGCACCTAAGAAGCTTATGAGGATTAGGTCTGGTATTTCACTTCTAATACTACCGAATAATAATAAGTCTATATTTAAACATAAATATAGAAAATATGAGACAACAATTGCGAGTTATGTATGATATAAAATAATGAATGAATATGTCTTTAAAAGGATTTCCTATTTTATTGAATTTCACTTGACGTATTTTATTAATACATTTTATATCTTGAAAATCATTAAGAGTTATAAATACTTTGAAATGATTATTTATAAATATAAATGGCGCATTCATAGTTGTTTAATTTTTTTTTTTTTTACATTTATGAATATAAAAATATAATAACGATGATTTTAAAGGATTCGTGCTTTAATTAATATAAAGTGATTGCAATAATTATCGCATCCTCCTACTTAAATTCGGTAAAATATTTAACTTTACATATATTGTACAGTATTGCAGAATTTTGAAAAAGAACTCATTAATAATGAATAATTGATAATTAAGCCTCCGATCAAAGAGGCCAAATCAGAGTAAATCATACAACAAACTTTTAAATTACGCCTGACAAAGTCATAAAATCCCTTATGCATGTATTTAAACTTTATAACTGAATTTAATTAGACAATGTTCCATTAAATTAATCTCTCATTGAGTTGTTACTTCTTACGGGATCACACAATATTGTAAAATTTTATATCTATATATAAATGTGCTTTAATAAAATAAGTCACAATGTTTAAAAATTTGACTGTTAATACTAAATAAAATAGGTGTTGCTATCTAGCGTAAACTTTATTCACAAATTAAAAGTTGATGTAAAATAGACATATGAATAAAATAAATCTCAACGTTTCGGTTTAACCTTTAAAACCTTCTTCAGGGGTAAAAATTTCTAAAATAAAAATCGGCAGAAACACTTTATATGAAACATGTTAAAAACCAAATTCAAAATGAGAAACAAGTTCAACGGAAACTTCTGAAATCCTTAAAATCTCAGTGAACGGCTGGAAATGTTTTGTACTTCCATGCTTTTTTTTCCAGCCGTTAATTCTTTGTTTTTTACTTTGAATAACAGATGGCGCCACTGAGTTTTTTTAAGGATTTGAGAAGTTTCCGTTGAACTTTTTTTTTCCAATTTTGAATTTGATTTTTAAGATGTTTCATATAATGTGTTTCTCAAGATTTTTATTTTAGAACATTGTACTCCTGATGAAGGTTTTAAAGATTAAACCGAAATGTTGAGATGTACTTTTTCATATGTTTATTTTACATCATCTTTTAGTTTATGAATAAAGTCTACGTTGGATAGCAACACCTATTTTATTTAGTATTAGGTAATACAACGTAAAGTCCTTAATTATCTTGACTGCTAAATTCATACAAATAGACTAAATATCACAGATAACGTAAGCATACGAGAAACTAAAAGTTTTTAATGTATTATCTACGAATACATTTATTTCTTAAACAGATTATTATAATATTACTATACATGAATTATTGGGATATAAAACTACTGCTTCTCAAAATCTTTATTTTCATTAAAAAAATAAGTTTAAATGTGTCATTGTTTAAATATACAGAGCCGGTCAAAAGTTTCCGGCCAGCATAAAATATTTGTTTGATTTCTAAGTATATCCATATGAAGAGGAATTTCAAAGTAATATGTATGCATTTTATTGATATAATAATTAGGAACTTATTTATGGAATAACAAGTAAATATCAATAAATGTAATTGACAAAAGGAAAACGTATGTTCTCAAAAGTTTCCGGCCATCTTGGAAAGTTTGGAAAAATTGGTCTTATATTAGAAAATAACAGTGATCAACAACATTTACAATCAGTATTTTGTCATTATACCTTTTGCAATAAGTACTGCGACGCAGCCATGGGGCATCGATTCAATGAACGGTTGAAGATTGTCTACGGAAAGTTTTTTTCACTCTTCTTGCAATTTTAGGGAAAATCCTGCAGAATTGGAATATTTATAATTCCGCACACTTTTGTCAACTTCATTCCAAAGATTTTATGTTGGATTCAGATCGGGTGATTGAGTTGGCCATTCTTTTCAAAAGCAATATTTTCCGATTCGATACTGTAAAATATCTTAATCTGCCATCGCTAGAAAAAAAAAAAAAAAAAAAAAAAAAAGCTGACGCAGAGACTGAGTATTTATCGCCATTATTATTTTAGAGTTAAAAATGATATTCGATTATAATAATATTACGAAACTGTTTCAATTTAGAAATTAACATTATACTGGGAAAATATCTTTTTAGATATCATAGTAGTGAAACTTTTGAAAGATTTTTTTTTCATTGCTAATAATATTTTAAATTAGTATTTAAAATCCTAAATCTTCATATCAATATTTTCAGATTTAACATTTGCCAAAATGATAAAATAATAGGAAATCCTTATGACATATGGATAGATTTTTGAGAAATTGTTAAATCTAATAATACATTTAATTCATCTATTTTAGTTTCCTGTTGTTTAATAGTACAATTATAAATACTAATTATTTAGTGTTTTCCAACTTTCATATTTATTTTTTAAATTGAAAGACTGTAAGCATTTTTTTTTTGGCTGTGTTATTTTAATCAAACATTTAATTGTAGACATTCAGTATCAGTTACTAAGTTTTCTTCGATTGTAAAATCATTTTCTACGTTCTAGATACACGTAACTATTGCCATTAAAAAATAAAATATAATATTTAAGCATTGAAATAAAGTGCTTTTAATGCCTGATAAAGTTGAAAAGTGTTTATGTGAAAAGTGTTAAAATTGCCTTTTAAGGGGTCTCAGGACTCTTAAAATTGGAAAAAAATGAAAAAAGGACCATTTTCAAAGTTTAATATCTTAAAATGTATTGGATATTAAGACACAATTTGAAATGGGAATGAAAGACACAACTATGTTCTTTCATTTCAAACATTTGAAAAATTGCAAGATGCAGAATTAGAATTTACAGGGGGCTCAAAACTGTCAGACATTTGACGAGCAGAAAATCGGCATAACAGCTTATGCGCACGATTACAAAATAAATTTTGAAATTAGAATGAAAAATTTGCTGCCTACTTATACCTCATATTATAATAATTACACTGAACCTAAATAAATTTGTATTTGAAGCATTTTTATATTTTTAATACAAGGTTGTATTTAGCTAAAGCAAAATTTAGAAAATTTCAACAATATAAACCACTAAAAAAATATTTTCTTTTTACAATAAAAAGGAAATTTTTGCTTCAGTTTATACAGACGAACATGAAACATATGTTTTGAAAATTTCATAAAAAAATATTCAGAAGTATTAACGGCCAAAGTGCAGGGCTTAAATCTTTTAGTGCGTCAATCGAGCAACAGCACATTTGCTGTGCAAAATTCCTTGTCGACAATTATGAGCCCACATATTGTTCGATTCCTGCAATAGACATGAGTTTGTTGAGCAAATAACAACTTCCCATAAAGTTAGCAAAAATTTTACTGGCAGACCAAAACATGTCTTTCAAGCATTTCAAACCTCACGCTATTTATCCGACGAATTATTGCAAGTAGTCGATCGAGTAATATAATGAAATACGTTCATTGCGCACCCAGAGAATGCCCTGTTTGCAATGATTGGTCCACGAAAGTGAACATATTTGTAAACTTGGTCACATAATGATCTTAAAAGCAAGACAAACTGTCCTAAAGAAGAAGACTGTTAGAAATGCTGTACCACCGAAGGTAAATTTCCGAATCTCCGACTACATTGAAATTACTAATTGGAATGCTGGTGTAGTAGATGCTTCCCCAATGCTGTGGGGCCTAAGTTAAGATGATGTTTGATCACTCATCAATTAGGACACTACGCTCATCAGAAAAATACGAAAGTTTCCCTGTCACACCGAAGCTGTTGAGATGTGTGTCAAACTTGTGACAGACGCTTGGAATAAAGCATACGGACATTAAACTAGAGATGGGTATATCCGAACAACGCTGATCTAGATCGAGCATACCTCATTTCTCCAAAAAATGAGACATTAAATTTGAAGTACATGCAAAAAAAAATACAAAAGAGAAAAAGTAAAAAACACAGTGATCCAAAGAATACAAATTTATGGAAGATCTTTTTAGATGGCTGTAAGTATAATAATACCACGACCAGCAATTGGATGGTTGGTTGTGTAGGGTGTGAGTGGATCTCAACATGGAACCACCTCCACTTGTTGAGTTTTTACTCGTTTTGTTCTAGCGAAACAAGCGATGAGTTGCAATGTGAAAATTGAGAAAAATTGGTAAATTTATGTTTTTTTTTTCTTTTTTTTAAGATGTTGTGCGAACGAAAAAAATAATTATTGATTAGGATTTAAAATATTTATATTTTTTAAACAAAAAACAAGCATAAAAACTAAAGCGTGTTTATTTTTAAAGTTTAATTAAATCAAATATTTTTAAATAGGCGTGATTTTTGCAATTTTTCATTATATTTAAATAAGATGCACGAACGGAAGATGTCAAACTATTTAAAAAGTATATATATACCGGTTTTCTTCTTTTTACAATAGGCAATTTTTCTGCACTAATGAGTTGCAAAAATAAAGTATTTGTATTTTTTGAGCCACCCTGATATATATATATGTGTGTGTGTGTATGCGTGTGTGTATTAGGGCGGGCCAAAAAAAAAAAAAAATTTTGGAACGCTTCAGTGCGGAAAAGTTGCCTATTGCAATAAGAAGAAAAACGGAATAATTTTTTTTAATCAGTTGACATCTTCCATTTCGTACTTAAAATTGATGAAAAATTGCAAAATCAGGCTTTTTTTGTAATTTTTTTTAAGTTACTTAGAACTTTAAAAATACATACGCTTTAGTTTTTCCTGATTGTTCCTTGGTTTAAATAACCTAAAAAATTAAATTATGATCAAAAATCCAAATTCTTAAGTTCGCACAACATCTTAGAAGAAACACAAATTTACCAACTTTTCGCATTTTTCACCGTTGCACTTATAGCTCGTTTTGCTAGAACAAACGACCCAGAACTCACCACTTGGTCGTGGTTGCGTGTTGAGTTCAACCCACACCCTACCAAGGAATCCTCCAATTATGGGTGTGGCATTTACATTATAGTAATTGATTGACATCGACTAAAAGCAGATGAGAATTCAAATTAACGCAATAGCACTAAGTAGTAATCAGTTGGGAGTTTCTGATTAGCCAGGAGCTGCCATAGAGTCAAGTGTTCTGCGAGACGTTGGAGTAATAACCGACTCAGATACTTCTTATTTGGTGGATAATTGTAAAATAAAAAGAGACAACAGTCGTTTTAGGACGGATTTGAAAAGCCAATTCACCCTCTCCTTCTGAGGAATGTTGGAACCTTTTCTCTGTAGAACAAAAATATGACACTTTGTTCGTCGAAAAACTTAATGCTCAACAATTTCCCACGAATGTAAAATAAGAACTTTATTCTCTTATCCTTGAATATGTATGAACTTATATTGGACATGAAACTTCTTCCTTGAGAACATGAAATGGTATGTCAAAGCATTATTTCTTGTTTGTCTGAACTATCAATGTCAATAGAAAAACTGGAAGTAGTAGGTTGTGATGGCACTCTAACGACAACTGGGTGGAATAAGGGTATCATCCACCTACTAGAAAATCAAATAGGCACCGGTTTCATCCCGTAACTCGATGACGTGATTGTGACTCCAAAATGACGAGTCGGCGCCCGCTGCTGCGCCTATCGTACCAATAAATGTCGAGGCAGACCAGTCATTCCTTAATCTACTCTTCAAAATCTTGTCCTTCATCACGATTTCATCCCGTAACTCGATGACGTAGTCATTCGTGTCGCCGCCGCCCGCTCTAAAAGAAATGGATCTTATGGATTTAAAAATTTCCAAAAGATTGTATAAATGAAATTGAGGGGCATTAAATTATTATACACAAAATTTTATTGCATATGATACATATTATAAGTCGTGAATGCAATGCTATTGATTTTTTCAGGTTACAGATGCCGCAGATGCATCGGGGTTTCTTTTAATCCAGAATGACGATTTTTTGTCTGGATTAGCAACTCAGCAATTTTAGCTAGATTTTGCGCTATATCCCCGCAGTAGTTCTGTTTTTATTACAATAAATAATCCCCATTGTGTGTTTTCAAATGAAATAAATGTGTGCGTTTAATAATAAAAGCGTATGTGTATATAATAAGATAATAATAGAAATAATAGTAAAAGTATAATAATAAGAGTAATATATAGATAATAATATAGATAATAATAACTACATTTAAATATATCTCTACTAAAATGTCTTACGAGATATATTTGCCATTGTTCTTTATAAAAGGTATTCATGATTTTGTTATCTAAAATTATTAAAGTATTTGTAATAAAATGCCGTTTTACAAAAAATTTATTTTTATAAAAAATCTGTATTTAAATTCGATCTCAATATTAAAAATATTGTTTGTAATAGCAGCTGTGAATATTAATTATGCGAAATGTAGGGACATAATTAATATAAGTTATTGCATATAAGTTGCAAAAATATAGTAAAATTGAAATATAAGTTGCAAAAATAAGTTATTTAGCAATAATAAATAAATATAAATTTAACGAAATGAACTTTTCTGTCTGTTATGTCAGGTATAAAAAATAAACTCCCGTTTAAAAAGCATCAAATTTTCAAGAAATTATTTTAAAACGTATTCGTAAATTGTAAATTACTGCGTTCATTAAACTATACTACTCGTTACAGAATAAATAATGTAAATTTAATCTTTATTTAAAGTTCTGGTAATTACCAAGAACAGCATGAGTTATAATAGAACAGCATAAAGTTATATTTCCATTTAAATTATTCCGTTATTTTATAATTATTTTATAAAAGTTTTTCAATTTTGCAATATCTAAAGTCATTTGCATAGACTCATTTCATAATCTAAATGAACTGAAATTGCAGAAGTTAAACTCAAAAGGTTCGTAAGTTTCCTTAATATCAGTGATTAAATATTATTTTCAAATAACAGATTAATTTATAATAAAGTGTTGATTTAATTTGCAGTTTTATAAATTGTTTATATAAATCAAAATTGTTCTAATTTCTTGTCAAATTCTGACATATTACCTTTACTTATTGCGTGCAAAAAGATGTATTCATACAAAAGAAGGTACATTAATTATAATTAATTTCTACTACTTAAATGTATTTTACATTAGAATTGATTATGCATTGCTGATTAAAATAAATGTTCTCTTGTCTAAATGGCTCTAGAAACGAATTTATCATTTGCAAGTAAAAAAAAAAAAATAATAAAAAAAAAAAAATAAAAAAAAAATAAAAATAAACAACGTCACAATTAGTATCATACCTTGCTGGAAAAAAAAAATATGTATGTTTAGTTTGTTTTTCTATACTGTCAGATTAGGAAAAGTCACGTCTCGTAAATAGATTTTTCATTTCTACTGCTGAATTTAATTTATTGGAGAAATGAACATTTAAATTAAATTTTATTCTATAATGCTTATTTTTTTATTATTCACGTACCGATACCGATTCACGATACCGATGTTTTCTGTGTACGTAAGCTTAAGAAATATGAGTAATGCGCTATAAAAACTACACGAGTGGGCATTTAATGCGGATTCTAATAACGGTTTCATACGAAGTTTCCTCTCATAAAGTTACACAAATATAACTTGCGTGAAAATAGTCGTAATAATCAGGATTCTACCATTCAACTACAGTATGCACTTGCATGTGTACTTTTTGTGTAGCTTCACGGAAAATCCAGATTCGTCGCTTAAGACAATTGCCAGAAATTAGAACAGCCCTATCTGTCTGGGCATACATAGGGATAAAATTACATAATTGGAGTTGTTAACCGCCAGAAAATCTTTATTTTCTCATAATTGTTCGTCTCATTGACCATCTTCTTATTTTTTATCATCTATATGATTCCTTATCAGTGGTTACTGAATTTTGATAATAATTTTATTTCCCTTTTGTGATCATCGGTGATTAAATGGTAGATTTGCCTGCAAAAAATGACATTCTTGGTATGATAGATTAAATAATTTGTATGCAGGCAAATTATATTCTGCACTGAATAAAAATCGAATAAAATGAGCAATGTATATATATATATATATATATATACATTGCTCATTTTATTTATTATTTATTTTTTAATGTTTGATGGTAATTTGTATTGATTTTTAATGGTCATATATATATATATATATATATATATAATGTCATTTTCTTCATAATTTCAGCTTTTGTTGGTGGTCAGTAATGTTTATTTAATGGGTTTTTTTACATATATATATACATATATATATACTCATAATATTTCAGGTAAACATATATTCACACTATATAGAGTGACAATTAAATGTTATTAATAATTTAATTTCTCTTTTTTAAGTATCAGTGATTGAATTCTATAATAGTTGCCAGCAAATGTGATATTTTTTGTTCGATACATCATAATAATTACTTTGCACACAGGCAAATGACATATTGCATCTAATAAAAATCGAAAAATGTATTTCCCTAGCAATGTATGCATCAGTTACTGATTGCAACATAGAGTAACTGCGGGAGAGATGCCGCACCCCTTGTATTTCTTGTAATTATAGATAGATGGCCGTCAAACGTACGGTATAGGTGTGCAATGAGATTATTTTAACCAGTGTATAGAGTGAATCCCGTTTCGATGTTTACTTGTAAAAGTACAATCCTTAATTTGACGTAAGTGCATGATTTCACTGTTCAAACTTTTAAAGACGTGATGTTTAAATACTTTTGATACACTAATTACTAAATGCATGCATGATTTCGAAGTCGAAACTAAGTGTAGCGTTTGTATAGAGTGCTGTGTGTATGGTTACGCCATTCCCCTTAGCGATGGCAGGTAACTGTGATGACCGACGTCTGCACTATGCAAATTGGGATAGATGCCGCACTGCTATTCCGGTATGCATGCCGCAGTTTCTTTTGTACGGGATGATTAAGTGTTATTAACTTTTCCTTTTCTTTTTGCACAGACTAACCATGTTAAGCATGTTATCAAGTTTACTAAAACCAAAGGAGAAAAAGAAGAAAATAAAAAGTAAGAAGGGCAAGAAAGATGCAAGTCAAGATGATAATAATGAAAACTTGGATTACGCGTAACACAGACGTTCTTTGCAAACTACTCCAAAAAGAGGATGTGTAATTGGCTTCGTTGCATCATGTGTTTAAATGTAGTTACATAAAGACTGTACTTTTTTGACACTTTTTCTGTAGATTGTAGTCGAAAAAACAGGTCTTTTAACCCATTCGGGATTATAGGTGCATATAAGCACCTTCATAAAGAGCTTACAAAACTTGTTTCTGGCACCAGTAAAAAAGAAAAGTAAGTAACATTTTCTTTGTTTAATTAGAGCATTTTCATGATTATTTAAGTAAAGGTAACTTCTTTTTAAAAAGTGGTACCAACCGAATAAAATTTGTGTAAAAGCCACCGGTCCAGAAAGGGTTAACAAATAAATTATGTAAACACAATTTTACTTTTTTCTTTTCCCTTACTAATACATTGATGTTACATTGTTGCTGAAATAACAATTAAAATTTAATGTAAAAAAACATAAGTCGATAATTTTAATAGTGAAAGTAGGCAACAATTATTAATTTGAATTTACTAATACGTTTCATTGTACTCATTTAGTTTCATTTTGTTATTACATCGTTAATTATAGTCCAGATATGAATATATTTTTAAAATATTGTATTTATAATTTCATTCTGTTCTTATTACAAGCGCGGCATAACTACGGCACAGTGCGGCGTCTCAGCCTGAATGTACGGGTGACGCGCCGCAGTGTAATGTTTTAGAAAAATTGTAAAAAAATAATATATATATTAATAAATTGTTTTGTATTTTTTCGTCGCACTACACATGTTGTACATTTAACATTAAATGGCACAGCAGATTTTTTTTTTTTTTTTTTTTTTTTTTTTTTTTTTTTTTTTTTTTTTTTTTTATGTCCACCATGGGACTTTATACACAAATTCAAAAAAAAAAAAAAAAAAAAAAAAAAAATGTGCGGCATAAATCCCGGAATTACCCTATATAAAATGTAATTCCAAAATATCAATAAAATATATATAATCATGATAAATGTATATGTATATTATATTAAATATATATTACACATTCTGTTGTATTTCATATATTGGTATATGCGATGCATGTCGTTTTGCAAATTATATACTGATGCAATTTAATTTCACGCTTCTTTAACTCTAGAGCAGTTTCTTATTGCAATTCCTATTTTAATTGCTTATAAAATATCTGTATGTTTTGAATTACGAATTACATAATTTTAAATTACTCAGATAGAAATTTTGAATACATCAATGTATTTAATTTTAAAGTCTCTTTAAAATTTAAATAAAGTCTCTTTAAATACATGCGTACTTTATTAGCTTTGACATTCAAACTTTATGTTAAGTCGAATAGATCTTTTTGTGCTGAATTTAAAGTAATAAATTATACATTTCTCAAGCGTAAAATTAATTACAGCATATACATTGAAGAAAGCAGCAAACAAAGATAATGTAATAATTAAAAATAAATACATGATTTTTTTTTAGATAGGAATAATAGATTTTTATATGTTTTTTATATAAACAATATATTGTGTATGTGTGTGTATAAAGTATCTATTTTGACTGTATTGCAATAATACCATGCTTAATATAAATCCTTTCATGATTTCTTTAAAGAAATATAAAAACACAAATATAGCACATATGATTGAATGATTTCTAATTCATCTAAAACGACCACGTACGAAAAGCGTTTGGCAACAGAGGTACAGATTATATTTAGAAGGCACCACAGTAGAGCAATTCTAACAACAACAACAACAACAAAAATAGCTAATTACAACGAACATTTGGAAAATTAATTTTTCGAAGACTAAAATTTAAGACATAAAAAATCGCACGGAGTTGATCATACATTATGTACGCCATGAATTAAACATTAATAGTGTTATTACACGTAAAAATTGCAAGCGACAAAAATCGCCTGCGACCTGTCCGATTTCTTTAAACTTACGTATTATCCACTTGAAACTTACGTATTATCCAAGCATTTCATTGGCTGTTCGGGAAAAGCCTATTTCCATCGTGGAAATCTGACGACACATTTTAAAAGAAATTTCATTTTTAAACTTCTAACCATCCCACAATATTACTTTTTCCACCGTCGTATAGAGAAAAAAATGTACTTTTAAATGCAATTTGTTTGAAAGCTGTATCTTAATTTGTTTCTGAGTTATTAATTTTTTCTTTAGTTTTTATTACTTTTTTGTCATAGTGGCAACAGAGGTATCCATCTCTGTTGAAAGTAAAGTGAAATACAGATTACTGTATAGACCCATCAGAAAACGAATAAAATGCGGATTAAACCAATAAAAAGCTTCAGATATGTTTTTATATCCTACACTGACGAAGACAATAACCATTTTTCCAAATGGTTAATAAGACTCTCCAACGATTTCAAACAGTTCCGAAAGAGTGGGTGTGATATATCTATTCAATATTGTCTAACATCTATAAACTTCACAGGGAGAATTACGTAAACACTACTCATTTTTCATTCTTTTATCTGGTCTCACAGGGACCACCTCGGAACCTCAGCTTACGCTTTAGAGCGATAGTGGCAAGCCGCAGTATAAGGAAGTAACTTTTTTTTTGTTTCACAAAAGTAGCTTGCTTCTGAAATTCAGAGTCCAATAATGAGCCTGTACATTAATGATTTCAACAATTTACGTCATTCAATAATTAGCATTCAACATAATTTAGTGTCCAGACATTTACCTATACATAAATGGTTTGAACATTTCACAAAAATATCGTTTTGTCCTACTTCATATTATAGTAAAATGACTCAAACAAGATATATTACTTTTACGATAGATTCGTGATATTAAATAAAAGTTGTTATTGCCTTTTTGAAAGAATCTATAAAGTGAAATGATTGAATCTAAAATCATATTAAATTGAAAAAAAGTATTTTACGCTTAATATGAAAAATATAAGTTGCGAATTACATTTGTTATTGAATTTATGTAAAAACGTTTACTACTTTGTATAAAACAGAATTTATAACAGCACAAAATATTACATTCATGAAGTTGCACAGTAAAGATTAATAAATATATTTCCGCTGCAAAGACACCGATATCAAGACAAATGTTAAAAATGCACAAAAAAATGCAGTTTTTATTGTTTAAAAAAAGCATATTTTCCTGATGTAGTTAAAATCCATGCATTTATTTGGTCTAAATATAATAACATGCTTAAATAGTATCGTGCTTGGAACAATAAATATGTTTTCCTTTATTAAGTATGAACCTTTTTCCTTATAGAAAGCTAACATAAAAAGTACATTACATAGGCATTTTTAATATTGCAGCATAAAATTATTTTTTTATATTACTATGAAATAAAACGTTTTATCCTAACATTTATTTATTATTTTATAGGATATTCAGTATAAATTTCAAAAGAATCTGATATTTAGGAACACTGATAGAACGTTTAAAACGTAGAAACGTGCAAGTTTTCAGTTTCAAGAAAACAGTACTTCATGTAAAAGAAACAGCTTAAACTACAAAGTTTTCACAAATGAAAAATCTTATGTATCTGCGAAGGAGCGTCAGAATTAAAACATTACATTTTTTATCAGATAAATTTGAGCAATTAGTTTCATAAATATCAAAAAAAAAAAAATCCATTTATTTTTCGAAATTCATGTTTTTGAAAATTCACAGACCCCTTAAATAGTTTAGATGTGGAAATGGAACATGCCGCTAAAAAGCATTTGACTTTGTGAAAAATGGCATGTAACTGAGAGAATGGAATTAGGACTGTAAGCGTATAAAGTTGTTGCGCTTGCGTTTTGGAGAACGGTAGCCACACAGAAAAAAGAAATGTTTACAGATATCTAAAATTTTGAAAAAAGTAACAAAAACTTTCCTAACCTCCAACCTTTCTTAATATCAGGTTTTCTGTGTTCTTATTGAAATTTAATTTTTGTAGAATTCGGATAATCTGAACTTTGAAGGTATATATAATATCAGACATGACAAAAGAAATATTGTGGAATTTGCTCGTTTTTAGTTACAAAATCATTTAACTTTCAGATTTCACGAACGAAGGTAGTACACGTATCAACACATCTAGCTATAATTCTAAGAAAGATTTTATAGTAAAACTTCTCCGTAAAAGATATTAGATATTTATAAAAGTTTTTAAAGCATATCACCATGTCTAAAATCTCGAATCTCTCAAATAAATAAATTAGGGAAAGAAAAATAATATCTTAAGACATTGCAAGATACTAGGTGTCTACATTAAGCTTGGATACCTCAGCTTGCATGGATGTTACATCCGGAATCGAACGTTAAAGTAACTTCTGAAAAAATCCTTTATTATGAGCATCACACCTGTTTCCTGTTCTGTGAATATGACAACGGGTAGCATAAATTAAAATATGTGAATGATTTTGCATTTTCTTTCTGCACAATTAAAGACATAGACCTGTCGCATAGCGGGGAACCAGGAATTAGCCAAAAATTGTTATTGAGTACGTTAGTTAAATCGTGGTTCACATCGTTTTCCTAGCAATCCAAAGACTGAAGAAGCCCTTTAGTATGTCAAGCGCTGTCTTAACACTGATAATTATAGTGTCTGTTCTATGAAAAGATCACATAAATTCTGCGTTCTGCGTTTCCATCCAATAGAACATACGTAATGTTGTGAGTTTATGACATCGTTCAAAATTATCCCAGATCTTTAAGAGGTAAGTGTAAGTACAGTGAGAATAAAAATTTATTTAGTCAGTAAAAAACTGTACTCTGACATGCTGATCGATTTAATTATACTAGATTGGCAACAACATGGCATCCCTTTGATGCAGGATTGGGCAAATTCCCATATTGTGAGTTTGGGACAAAACATATTAGCGTTCCACAGCTGCAGATGAGGTTATCCGCTTTCTTTGCCAACAGCGCCTTTCTTAAGGATCCAGATAGCAGCCTTATTTTAACAAAGTGTTCTATCTGACTAGCAAAATCCATGCTTTGTTTGGATTCGCGAATCATTTTTTTATAAGATAAATATTTGAAAGTAACAATATTTTTTTATATCATTTTTGTACCTTTTATAAAGCAAAAACGTTATTTTATGTTTTGGCGCATTTTAATTTTAGAAATGTAAATTCAGCCAAATAACTAAGAATTTCCTGGGATTTTTTTATTTATGATATAAGACTGGTATAAATAAAAACATTTACGAAGCAAAATTTTACAAAATATTTTTAAATTTTCAACTAAAAGCTCTTTTAAAGATGTTTTTACATTTTCCAATAGCATCTGGTGTTTTCTCAAGTGGTATTTTTCCAATATTTGTAATTCACATCAAATAGTCTTTGACAGCAATCTTAGAATAATATATTCCAAGAGAGCTTGAAGAATGTTACATCTTCAAAATCTAATTTTCTGGAAAATCATTTTAAATCTGCTGTCATTGATACTAAGAATTATTAACTGTAAAACTTTACATTCTAATTTCCTTTTTTCTGCATGTTAGCATATGAGAATTTTTAATATTGTAGAGTCTCTCGTAAGGATACTTTCTATTGAATGCTAAACCTTGAAGGGTTTTCACTCTCGACAACGCTACGTACATTAAGCCAACTGATGCCTCTTTATCCCCAATGTCTACAACTGCTTTATCTAATGTTAAACCTTGGGATTTATGAATTGTAACTGCAAAAGGTAACTGCAGAGAAAATTGTTTTCATGAGCAATTTATATTTCCATTTTTTCAGAATGTAGTTAGTGGTGGAATGGGAACGCAGTTAAATGACTGCAGTTTTCAAATTTAACCATGGTTATTCGCTGCATCTAGTCTGGTGGCCCGTGGTTTTCTTCATAAATAATATATGCAACATAGTCTAAAGCCCCGTTTACTAAACATTTTCGGCCCACAAATTTGAACGTAAAGTTACTTTAGGCCCAATTGATAAACTAAGAAATGGGTGAAATCCGTTTGTCATTTCACAATCGGTCAACTTTTCTTTAGAACAATCATAATACAACTAATACATTCCATAAATTGTTTTTAACGGCAAACATATTAAAAATAATACTAATAGTAATTACTTCTTAATAGTAGATATGTTTCATTTGGTTCAATTTTCAACCTTTGAATTCGAATAACACTTTATATAACGAATTTAACAATTAATTTCATTTATTTACAATTCTTTTATTGCCACCTTACAAAAATAAATCATAACATAATTTTTAAAAATATGCAAGTATCGTCTGCGTCAAAGATTCCATATATTAAGAATAAACTGTGTATTTGAATTCTTAACACTGAAAAATACTATTTAACTGAATGTAAATAATTGAATTTTCACAAATTTTAATTCATTAACAATACGCTATAATTTTCATAAAAAAGGATATTTTAAAAATTTCATAAAAGAAATCGTGAAACTATTATATGATTAGAAGGAATGAGCATCAAAATATGCGCCATTTCCAACCACTTTTAATAAATTATTCTATTAACATGTATATTTTCCTCTCAAATAACATAATTTTTAATATAAGAAAGTCTAATGTTCTTTTACGGCTTGAAGTATAAATTCTGCGGTTATTTTCAATATTTAAAAAATTTTGTCTTCGCAAAATGCAGTACCCATGTTCCCATGATTTAACAACAACAACAACAAAAAATTTAAATAAATCGATAAGAAAATAATACCAGATCAAATTTTATTTCTATTAATTTCAAAAAATATTTCTTTCCTTAATTAGATTTAAAAAACAGTTTTTGTGATATTTTGGCGGGATAATAAAAATATATTTTATTTATTTAATTAATCATGATTCTATCTATAATTACTAACTCAATTACCTTTTTCTTTTCTTCTGAAAATATATACGTGTTTCATTTTTTATTTGCAAAAATGCATCCGTAATGGAAAAACATGTAAAATAAATCAATTAAAATAATACATTTTTTTACTTTATTATGGAAAAATAATAATATAGTGCAAATCTACAGATCATAATTTATTTTCATGTTTAATTTCTAGTCAAAATACTGAATAGTTTTTTTATAAAGTGTACGTCAAAATGTAATTTGTTTAGCCTAGTAGAGGATTCGATACTCTCATCCTAATAATAATGGAGCGTTTCGGAAACCTCAGGCGCCCATCTTATCCTATATTTCGAACGGATGACTAATATGTACCCGTAAAATATGTAGCATGGAACGTCCTCTCGGTGTGGATTTGGTAGGAATTAAATAATTACTGAGTCGGTAGATGCTACCCCATTTGGCAATGTTTCAAATTTCAGGTAATTTTGAGTTGCGTATGAGCTGCAATAAAATAGATCGATTGGTTTTCGTTCAAATAATTCGTATATGCATAGATGTGTACTTCGCAAATATGAATTTTAAACATACTTCTACAGTGTGTTGGAATGTTTTCTCCATAACATAATCAGTAACACCTTTTTGTCAATTTTCTGTACAGGCAGACACTTTGAATATCCTTGTATCAGAATAGTGTTAGAATTACAACCTATTGAATATTTTTTTGCGTCATAACCTTTAAAAAAATCTGAAAAGTGATAAATAGAAAAGATATATATATTATTTTTCTTCTGGACAATGTGAGTACAGCTATATTTCTGCTAACTGATAAGCATTTAAAAATTATTATTTATTATCATGTTTTTTTTTTCTATTAAAAAATTGCGTTTCAAATCATTTTCATTCATGTATTTCAGATAATTCAGAAACTAAAAAGATAGTCATCGTAAAAAATGATATATCTTACAACTTTTTATATAAATTTTTACATGAATTGATAAATATATATAACTGCTAAATAATGATTTCTAAATATATATATTTTTTAACTAATATTGTTTCTAAACACCACTGTGTTTATGTGTGTAAAAATGTGTGTAAAAATGTTTATTTTTTGACATGGAATTGATCTAAATGAATAAATATATATATATACATGCGTTTAAAAGAAAACATTATTTTCTACATTAAAAAAGTCCTTCCGGCCAGTGCCGGGAGGAAGAGGTAGCTTTCATATTCTTTATTTTAAAAAAGCCAACTTATATTATTCAAACACAAGAAGCTCAATTAAGTGGAAACCGAATGTAGGAGATTCAATACTAATTTTTATCAATACTAAATCATTATGAATGAGAAATTCGCGAAATTAGTCAGCTTTATACAAGCTGCTTTTAATTAAAGTAACTTATATTTGGCTGCCAAATTCGGCGATTTCTTAAAGTGCCTGCCATTTTAAGACAACATGGTGGATGAGGCTAACAAGTGAGCTTGGTCGAGACCTTAGTAATTGCTGTGCCCATGCTCACTCACATCGGAATCGGTTGATATATACGAGTGCTGTCGCATGCAAAAAATCAGATTTTTCAAAATGTCACCCACGTTAGGAATTGAAACTACTATATCTGAGCCATTTTTTAAGATAAAGGCAAACAAAAAATGCTCCTGAACCCTTATATCAAGGTCAAATACTTAAGAAAGAAACCTTTTTCAATTTCTAATTTTTTTGCACCTCACTTTAAATATATATTTTTTTAATTTAATGGCCGCCATTTCGAAACAAGATGGCTGATGAAGCTGGCCAGCGAACTTGGTCGAGATATTGATGTATACTATCCACATGCCTTCTTCCATCGAAATAGGCGAATACGTGTGGTATCGCGTGACAAATACAAGATCGTTTCAAAGTGTTAGCAATGATAGAAATTCAAAGTGCTATAATTCAACCACTTTTTAAGATATAAACGAAAGAACAAATTTTCAGAAACAAAAACTGCTCCGAATCTTTGTATCAAGGCCAAACACATAAAAAATATCTTTTTCATTTTCCAATTTTTTAATACCTCATTTAAAATTTTAAAATACATTTAAAAAAATAGCAACCCTTTTGAAACAAGACGGCGAATGAAGCTGGCCAACGAACTCGGTCGAGACATTGGTATGCACTATGTACAGACCAAGTAATATCCAAATCGGTTCATAAATACGCCTGTTATCGAAAGACAAAAATCAGGTCGTTTTAAAATGTCAGCCACAATAGAAATTCAAAATGTTATAACTCAGCCATTTTTTTAGATATAGACGAAACAAAACCTGTTCCGGAATCTTTGTATTAAGGTCAAACACATACGAAAAAATCTTTTTCATTTTCCAATTTTATGGCATCTCATTTTAAATTAAAAATTTTTTAAATTTCTTTAAATGGCCGCCATTTTGAAACAAAATGGCGGATGAAGCTGGCCAACGAACTCGGTTGAGTTATTTGTATGTACTATGTACACACCAAGGTACATCCAAATCGGTTCATAAATAGGTCTGTTATCACGTTTCAAAAATCAGGGCGTTTCAAAATGTCAGCCACGCTAGGAATTCAAAATGCTATAACTCAGCCATTTTTTAAGATATAAACGAAACAAAAACTGCTCCCGAATCTTTTTATCAAGGTCAAACACATAAGAAAAAAATATTTTTTCAATTTTCAATTTTTTGGTACCACATTTCCAATTTAAAAATTTCTTAAAATTTTAAATGGCCGCCATTTTTAAACAAAATGGCGGATGAAGCTGGCCAACGAACTCGGTCGAGACATTGGTCTTTACTATATATAAACGAAGTTACATCCAAATCGGTTTATAAATACTCCTTTTATCGCGTGACAAATTTCAGGACGTTTCAAAATATCAGCTTCGCTAGAAATTCAAAATGCTATAACTCAGCCATTTTTTAAGATATAGACGAAACAAAAACTGCTACGGAGTCTTTGTATAAAGGTCAAATACATAAGAAAAAAATAATTTTCCATTTTCAATTTTTTGGTACCACATTTCAAATTTTAAATTTCTTAAAAAAATTTAAATGGCCGCCATTTTGAAACAAAATGGCGGATGAAGCTGGCCAACGAACTCGGTCGAGACATTGGTATGTACTATGTACACACCGAATTACATCCAAATCGGTTCATAAATACGAGAGTTACAGTATGACATAGGTCAGATATATATATATATTAATATTACGGTATTTGATGGTGGTAGGTTATGTTTAATTATTGGTTATATATATATATATATATATATATATATATATATAAATTTTGAACGGAGGGTGGTTTCGGGGTCTGGGGGTCATGATCGATGAAAATATACCAAATTTTTTTGAAATCGCTTTCCTCCGAACGGCTGCAATAGGTAGCTTTTTGTACAGAAAGCTACCTAAAAGAGTTAATATTAATCTAAAAATCAATTTCAGAATCTGTAAATATCAATATTTTTGCAAATGCCAAAAATTAGTTTTTTCCATTAACACACTTTTGTCGCATAAATTGTTAAATATGTAATTTCTATGATAACAAATCTCGTTTGTGGAAATTATGTGTTTGAAAAGGAAATTTAAATTAAACGTGATTTATTATTTTAATGATTAGGTGAGCTGTCACATACACGCATACAATTTGCAAAAATAATTAATTTTGTGCAAAAGGATATGGATTTATCCTTTCAAATTTGTATTAAACATATTCCAAATTTAGCCATTTCAGATTTATAGATGCCATTTGAAAAAAAAAGTAATTTTGTTTTATTTTCATATTCTTATTTTTTATTCTTAAGTTCGCTATTGTATTATGTTATTAAATTTTTTAAATATGCATTATCTATAAAAAAAATCTTGTTATGAAGTATGTCTTTGAATATATTCAAATGAATCATGCAAATTATTTTTAACTGAAAAGCGTGAATTATTATCATAATTGAAGCATATTTAACTCTAAGTAGGAAAAATGATACCAGCGAACAGAGTAGAGGTAAAATGTAATAGATATAAAATATTCTGCCCTAGTTTCTTGTTGTATGGAAATCCTCTTGTTAATTACAACATTTTTTTATAATATTTAATATTCACAAACAAAAATCGTAAATATTAATACACTTAACATTTGTAACTAATCAGATTAAAAAAAAAAAAAAAAAAAAAAAAAAAAAAAAAAAACTTTAAAAATAAAATTAATAAAAGTATAAATGTATATAAAAATCTATGATTAAAAAATATCTACATTTTAACTATGAATAAAACTAAATAGTCCACCCTACCGAGTTCTTTTGATATGAAAACATAATGTAAATAAAAACATCCGTAATCTTTTTTCGTTTTTTTTTTTTTTATTCACAAAGAAAAAATCACATAGATAGAAGTGATAGAAGTGATAGAATTAATACAAGTGATATTTATTACTATTTAACTGTCTAACTTACATGTAAAATATTAATAAAAGTATAAATGTTTATAAAAAAAATCTACGAGTTAAAAATGTGTGCATCTTAACTCTTACTAATGCTAATAAAATATTATATTCTTGTTTATTTTCTTGTAATATACAAAAAATATAACGGTAGTTCGAAGTCATTTCAACATTTACAAACAAACAATCTTTATTTTGAAAAGAATTAGCGTTAGTGACTAATTAAAAATTGCATGCAAAAATATTAATCAACGTTCAAATGTAAATAAAAAACTACGATTTAAAAACTATCTGCTTTTTAAACTCAAAATATGTACTAAGATAAAAATGTGCAAAATATATACAAAAATGAAATGTTATAGTATATTTCATTTACACCATTTTTTTAAATTTAATATATAAATAATCTATTGTGGAATTCATTTCTTTACAATATTTTGTGTTATAGAAGCCTATTTTGCTTGTATGTGCTTAAAAAATTCCTAGGAAAAAATAGGATAGATTGATATTTTTTTCTTTTTCATTAATAGCTTTGTAGTGAATGTTTCAGATAATATTTTTTGTTATACAGAAAAATACTCATTTCTTTGGAAACTATTCTGAAAAGTAAGTAAACTGCATTATAAGATATTATTCTTTGATAAAAAAAGTCAATTTTTTTTTTTTTTTTTTTTTTTTTTTTTTTTTTTTTTTTTTTTTTTTTTTTAATGTACAAGTATCTTGTCTAAAAAGGTTATTAAAAACACGAAACTCAAAAAATTATTTCCTTTTTTTTACGTCTTAAGCATAGGCTTTATTAAAACAAAATTAAATTTATTTTATGTTTCTCAGATGTTTTTCTCTTTTATGTCATCTGACGCGTATAAATGTTTCAATTTATCTTCAGTGTGTGTGTATTTCAAATCCTTAAGTATTTTCTCTAAATTCTTAAACTGCATTTTAACTAAACATTTATTGCTCTAACAATCTCTCGTAGTACCAAATTTTCATTACATACTGCTTATGGAAAAATAGCTAGTCAATATCATTTAGAAAACAAATTTTTTGTTAAAATACATTTGATAAATTTTTTTGGTGTTTTAGCAAATATAATAGAAATGTCATAGTAACTTTATAAAATAATACTTTTTAGTTATATGAATGTTATATGAATGTCGAGATAAACGCGAATAGATATAACATTTTTAAATCAATAAACAGTAGTATAAGTATTGAATTTTGTTTGCAGAAAAAAATACATGTAAATTATTGTTATTTTTTTTTAATTTAAACCTTAGTTTGTTAAAATATCGGATATTCAAGGAAATCATTTCAATTGACATCAACTTAAAAGTAAAAGCAGCGATATCTTAAATTTAATATTAATTTACTTTTGATATAGCTATTTATATTTTATCGTACACTTTGTGTAGGAAATTATCAAATTATATGATTTTTATGTATAAAAACATTAAAAAATAGTTTTAGATAAATAAATAAATAAATATTTATGAATCACCTGTAAAAATGAGAATAAGTGTTGTTGTTTTTTTTAAATAAAATTGAGTAAAAGTACCATGATCAGAATGTGATTGTGGCATTACATTTGTCTGAAAATATTTATCTTTTCCAAATTTTTGTGTTATTTATAATGAGTTAAAATCTTTCATACTACTTTAAAACTCACTGACATAAAAAAGAAACATTTCTGAAAATCATGCATAAATAAAAGTGAAAGGATCAATATATATTTTATAAAACACTTGTATTCACTATTTGCTTCTAATTATTTTTTCTTTTGTTCAATGTTATTCCTTAAATTCGTCGTCTCTACCCATTCTCTATAAATAGATATAATAACATATTGATCGCAATTAAGGAAAGTTTTGCAGAAAAAAATAATTAGCAATTCTGCACAAAATTAGAATTCTATTTTTAATTACGTATCAGACTGAACTGATCTTTGTCTGCGATACTTATTTCAGATTTTAGATGTGAAAATTATATATATTTTTTAAACAAAGCAAACATTTATTTTTCAAATATATTTGGAGTTTTGGAGTATTGTTTTCGATGTTTAAAATTTTATGATTAGCAATTTCAATACAATTTCTAAATTTTCAGAAATAAAAAGTAAAATCACATGATTTTTTTTTTTTTTTTTTTTTTTTTTTTTTTGTAAATTATAATGCAAGATTAATGACTTTATATATGCGTTAATAAAAACTGAATATTTTCAATTTTAAAAATACTGAATTATTTAAAAAATTAGAAAATCAATTTAATCATTTAGAACATTAAATTTGTGTGGAAACCCAATGAGTTACATTTTCATTTGATGAGATATTTCGATTCCTTTCATTGAAAAAAACTAATGCTATTCTGCATGTAGAAAAAGAAAACATATAACAATATTTTTATGAAATATAAATTCCAAGTGAAAAATGCTGTTTACAGTTGTTAAACAGGAAGTAATAAAATTGCAGTTTAGATAATAAGCGAATGTAAATGTTTTTTTTTTTTTGTGTGTGTGTGAAATGGCTATTGTTTTTTTTATGTTTCTGTGACAGAACGACCTGAAGAAGTTTTGGCTATTTGAATTCAAATTAATGTCTTAAAAAATTCTCATTTTTACCCGCTAAACAATTTTACTTTGATCGACATAAGTTTTATCCACCATTTTTGAGGTACTTGTTAATTAAATATCTATCTATATATGTATTTATATGTTACGGTCAATTTGATTAATCGTTTATTATTAATATTAACTGGTTATTGTTAATAAATACCAAAAAATATCTAAATAAACCGGTTAATATAATACGTTACGGTCAATTTGATTAATCGGTTATTATTAATATTAACTGGTTATAATTAATAATTACCAAGAATATCTGAACAAACCAGTTAATATGATTAATTTATGAAAATTCATCAAAATAACATGATATTATTAATAATTACCAATCAAGGTTGGTCATTATAATAAATTTCGCTTTTTAGCTTGAGATTTTCATTACGTATGCGTATATTTATTCATTGTAAACGACTCACTACTGTGCAAACGTATAACAACTTTTATGAACGAGCACGTTTGTTTCTAACTATTGGCAACGACTTGACCATATCAGTTGATAGTTTTTTTTATTTGCAGGCGGCCAAATCTTTCGGGACGCTCACATTTTTTTTTTTTTTGTCAGTTTTGAATGTTTTATATGCTAAGTAGTGTCAATTTACTGTTTAGTTCATAATTTATTCAATGACGAGCGGAGGAATCTTCGAGCGGAGGATGTATTCACAATATTTAGTGCAACGTGCATCTTGAAAAGTGACAAAACGCGAGAATTTGCAATTAAAGTTATTGAAGACGTTTGTAGAATGCAGAATTTACTCAAACTTTTTCTTGGAAAACAAAGACACAGTCAATCGCAGGGCTCAGTTGAAAAATTAAACCAAGACATTGAAAAGGCGTTATATTCTTGCCTTGAAGCTGACAATACAAGTATTATTAAAGTTTTATAATTAGTTGAGGGAAAGTTAAAATACAGGGTATATAACATAACACTGTTATAGCTGATGTATAGTTTTATATATATATATATATATATATAAAACTTTATTAATGGAACGATTTTGAGGGAATTTAACATTAAATAACTCCTAAAATAATTCTTCGATTTAAAAACTGTCTACTTGAACATAAATGTGTTTATCAAACCTTTCTATATAATACTACCAATTTGCATGTATGTGTATGGATTAGTCTTTTAATTATTATCGAAGAAAGAGCTCCGGTCACAAAAATTTCATATACCACGGCAGTGACAGCGTTAGTAACTTTTTTTTTTAAATAAAGAGAAATAAAGTTTTAAAGCAGAGCAAAAATGTCTTTTTTTTTTTTTTTTTTTTTTTTTTTTTTTTTTTTTTTTACTAAAAAGTACAACAACAATCTCTCCTAAAAAATATCCTCCCCCCCCCCCACACTGCCAGAAATTCATGAAAGGGCCCCTTTAAATGTAATTTAATAAATACATGCCTTGCCTGGTTGAAGAAAATGCTTAGAAGTATGAATCATACATTTATGGCCTGAAATAAATTTTTAACAGATCAGATTATCATTTCTGATGTTCTACAAATGACACATGGCTTTGTGATAATGCACATACGTGTTATACTCATATACCCCCCCCCCCCTCCATTCCAATAATGAAATGTTCTTACTGCTGTTAAAACCTCTCGATTGATTTTTTGTTTAAGTTAAGTTACCAGTAATTATATATACAGAAAAAAGTAATAGTAAAATTTGTTAAATTAAAGCAAAGGTGGAAATCAAAAAGGAAATGCTATAAAAAACTTTTAAATTTTTATAAAATATTTTTTATTGCTTTTTCTTTGAGAGTAAATCCATAACAATGTCAAGGATCTTCCATATTTACTAATTGTAAAATATCATGAAATATTTCAGTTTTTAAGAATTTACTCATCAATAAAACAACTCGATATAATTTTTTATCTCTTTATTTTCTATATCGTAAACCCATGTAATATTTCGTCAGCTTTGCTTAAGAAAATAGAGAAAAATATAATGAAGCCAAATGTTATAAATCTGTTTATGAAAATCACTTGAAAACATCAAATTAACCTAATATTTGCTAAAAGTGATTAAAATACAGTTAAAAGGCAAATAAAAACTTCTATTTATTTAGATCGATATGTTTCATTGCTCTGACGCAACCATTCTCAAGATCTATACTGCAATGATTCAGCCTCTATGGGACTTACTAAAATTTCGAAAGAGATGCTTTGCCGAATAATGAAACAACAGTATACAATAATTCACATTCACGAATCTCTATTTTTAATATTAAAGTTAATTTCATTATGCATGAGTTCGCGTGATTTCTGTTTACGTAATTTCAATATTTTTTTTTTCGAAAAGATATATATCATTATAGATCTTTAGGATGTTGCCGTCAGAGCAATGAAACATGTCTATCTAAATAAAGAAAGGTATTTATTTGATTTCAAATTTATTTGGTTTTTAAATATATTTTTACCATTTTTAGCAAATATTAAGTTAGTTTGAAGTAAAATTTTGTTTAATTTTGTATACTGGAGGACTGTTTAGTGTCAATCATAAAGTTATCTTAAATTCGTTAGACGTTAACATAATATTTAATATAAAGATTTTATAATTATTCCACACAAACAGATTAACTATCTTATGTAGGAGACATTTAGAAGCAAAATACTAATTATATAACTAAACTGGTATATTTCCAGTTTGCTGCGGAACATTTATTTATGTAAAAATTATTTTTTTTATATTTAAAAATTAATAAATTAATAAAAATCCGTTATATTATAGTTTGATGAGTTAATAGTATACTTAGATAACCAATTTCTTGAATAATGAATGTAGTTTAGCTAACTTTTACAAGACTTTTTTTTTTTTTTTTTTTTTTTTAAAGAAAGCTTCTTATCTCTTTCAATAAAGGGATATTCGCTCTTTTGTGCCAGATCTTTTATCTTTAAGGCTGTCTTTAAGTAGGTTTATTCAAAGGGTTTCCGGTTGTTATAAGATGACTTTCTGCTTTTCATCCGCAATTGTGTCTTTAGGAGCATTCTGTGTCAGTTAGTATTTCTTAGGTCTTTTTGGGGCAAGAAACATTCTTTCGGAATGCACTTTTCATTTCGCAAAAATTATTTTATATTTCTTCATTTTTATTTTAAGTTTCTTTTCTTGAAAAATAATGAAATGTATATTGTTAATTTGAATAAACATGCTTTCCTAAGATTGTTATAGCTTAGTTTAAACTGAAATCGCTGTGCTTTAAAAATTATATTTTCTTTACAAAACAAACACATTTAATGTAAACAAATAAATAAAAACAAGTAATATAAAAATTCTGTTTTTAAAGTCAATTCCTACTTAGGTCATCAAAGAAAAAAATAATATAATCCCTTAAGCTAATATTAGTTTTTATTGCATTAAAATGCCTCAATTTGTTGATTTTCTATAAGCAAGTAGGTTTACAATGGAACTCTGTGGGAATTTGGCGAAATATTAAAGATATCGCCAAGTTGGCGTCACTTTTGGCCACCAAATTTGGCGATTTATCGCAAAGTTGGCGACAAACTTTGGCGGTATTTGGCGACAGAACAGGGTCCCCTATGGAAACCCCTTGAAAATACTTTCATTGATCTTCAATAACCAATGGCCGCCAGTTTGTCTTCCATGCAAAACTAAAATTAATTAATTAAAATTTAATTAATTAATTAATATTTGAAAAAACTGTATTAACATCAATTGTCATCCAGTACAAGTTTAATAAATTTATTTCAACTTGATAGGATAAATAATGAGTATTTTATTAACGATTGAAAATTTGAACAAGATATATAAATATATAAATATATATATAAATAAATATAGGGAGAGTGTGAACTAATAGTAGAAATTGAATAATTTACAAAGTTTAAAAGAAACAATATTATTGCCTCCAATTATTTTAAGAAAATTTATGTAAATAAACATAAGGACTTTCCTAATGATTATTTTATCTTAATTTTAGATTAATAATGCGCAAAGTGTACTAATCCATAAACTGATTTCTTTTTTTTTTTTCTTTTTTTTTTTTTTTTTTACAAAGTTTATTTTTACAGGATTATCCCCTCCCTCAAAACTTTTTGTGCGAGTGATTACCAGATAATACAGATGGTTCGTGCAAGTTCTGTGGGAAAGAGAGATTTCAGCTCTTTCCTCAATTTTTTGTTACTATGCCTCTTTATTGGATGTATTGTAGCGAAGACTAGGCAAAGCGCCGTCAACGCCCTGATGCACTGCGCGTGAAATCTATTTTTCCCGGAAAGGTGAAATGGAAGAGAATGTTCTTATCATAGTCAGCCTTTCATTTCGGCAACAAATTACCCTTATGTCGATTTGCAACTTGTCTATTAGTAGAGACCCATATGTTGTCTCCACTCTCATCCAATCATTTCTCAATCTGTAATTTCACAGTTCATTTGGTATTAAATGGTATTTGTCTAATAGTATAAATCTACCACGCATGATGATGTAAATTGCTATTTGCTGTGCAACTAAATTGCTATTTGCTAAATCAACATTGTTAATGACAATTTAGAGTCGGCGAACATAGTGAACTGTAGTAATTCGCTAAATGGCGCTACAGCCAATAAGACCAGGGAATTTTTTAGGTGGATCACCACCATCAGGTGATCATGTGAATTTTGTCAAACGGCCAGATGCCTAAAACATTAAGCTAAGTTGATTTCTTACGTGAACTTAGGTGCAGTAAATTCCGGTACTGGTTATCAATAAAAAATACACACATTTTAAGTAAAATTCTTCCAGAGTTTTGGTAATTATTAATCAAAAATCATATTTATTTTTAATAATCTCACTTTTCATGCATTATTTCACGCACTTATAGGATTTGTTATTTCTTATTTAATTGAAAAAAAAATTGATAAAAATATTTTTACATACATTAATGTTTAAATCTCCACACGTTAAATAGCAAATATGTCATAAAAAATCTTTTATCGTAACAATATCGAAATAATATATTATCAATAGAAGAAAATAATTGGAAACAGGTGTAAATTAATACGAATTAAAAGATCTTCTTAAAACACCAGCAAAAAATAGTCCCCATCAGGTTTTTCATGGTTTTCTAAGAAGATCTTTTAGTTCGTAAATTATCAATATTCGAAAAAATAAATATTACATGTGACACGGTTTGTACGTCTCTGGGGATTCAGGGAGCTCAAAGAGTATTAATACCAGTAATAGTCGCCATATATTCTGAAATAAATTTTTCATTTAATGAGACAATAATTTCCTTTCGAAAATTCTTGTACTTTTCAACTTAGACATACGAATCCTGTTTAAGATTGACTTCGGCATATATTTCTCTTCATTTCCATTAATACAGCCTTATACTTTGTTTGAAATTTTAAAATGAAACGTAGCTTTTTCATGAGAATATTGAAAATATATATAGTAAAGTGGGACAGATGCCGCAGTTTTTCTTTTCTTCTTGTAAAATGTACAATAAAGCAAAAAACAACAAACTAAGTACCCAAAATCGCAATCCCTTTAGAATCTAATTTCTATGTTAACCAAGTTAAAATCGTCTTAATAAAGTAGGCATAATTATTTTCCCACATGTCCTTTTTTTAACATCATTTTTTATGTGCTGGATAAGATGCCGCATGGGGTGTGGGACAGATGCCGCATGGAGAAAAATGCTAGGATGTTTATATTTTTTTTCAAGCAAATCACATTTTTATTTTCTTAAACTACTTTAAATGAAAATAAATAACAGTAAACATACAAAAATTATATATATATCACTAAATTGTGAAAAGTTGTGTGAAAAGTAAAATCTCTATAAACAAAACTTAAGACAAAAAGTAAAAATGAAAAGGAAATCATTCGAAGTTACATGAATGGATAGCATATATACGGGATACAATAGACAGCATAATTCCAAAAAAGATATAAATCTCTGGTTTACATCCAGGCAAACATCGCTGTTTGTTCTTAATGTAAGTATTAGTTCTATTCTAATTAGGCCCTAGTCTGTTTATTTTTGGCATTTCTTCTCATTCTTTCATTTGGTATTTCCATTCGCCCCCAGTAACACCACACTACCCGCTGCAAAAGTAAAGTAAGCGTTATTCATGCAGCTATCGATTGAATTTGATACACTGAATTCTGCGAGCTTTAGACTTTGTTCCTTGATAAGACTCCAACCGCCCAACATATGCAGAAACATCAAATTCCAATCCAGTTCTGCCATCAGAATCCGTAAGAGGAACAATTTACCCATTGTCGGTAGATGACTTATATTTTAGTTTTTTCCTCCATTAAGGCGTTTTCAAGTTGATCTTTCCCTTGCATTTTTTGCAAATTTTACTTCCGCCAAGTTGTTCTTTGACGCTTTCTAGGTTCTTTTGTTTTTCATTTCCTTCTTCTTTTTTATTGTTTATAAACTCTGTGCTTGTAACATTTGCATCCTTTTACTTTCTCTTACTTGGCTGAATAGGTCTTTTGACCATTGAGGTAGCAGATATTTTGTTTAACAGTTTAGATGGTGAGAATTGTAAACGGCCTACGTTTTCCTTATTCATACATGGTGAACCAACATTGTTGCTAAGAATATTTTGATAAATAGCAGAATGTGCTAATATACATTCATTTAAATATAAGTTCTTCTTAAATCGCAGTGATGAATTTATTGAACCTAAAATATATATATATATATATATTTTGCGGCATCTGTACCTCAACATCGGTGCGGCATCTGTATCCCATAGTGGCGAGTAAGATGCCGCGCCGCCATTTTGTATCATTTGAGCGATGTGAGAAAAAGGCAAGCACATGTCTGTACTCCACGAGGATCTAGTCTATAGTTGCAATCGAATTTAGGATGAAATCTCTGTTTATTTTTCTTAAAATATGTAACAAAACTCCATTAGAATAATTTTAGCAAGTTCGAGCAATAAACACTGGCATAAATATGTAAATAATGACAATTAAGCGGTGGAAACGCATACAACACATCACACACCACAGAGGAACACTACGAACTTCTAAAATTGATCTAGGGAACGCTAGTGTCGCCTACACAATCTCTGCAGCATCTGTGCGACCGCGGCGTCTGTCCCCACTTTGTTATAAGTATTACCCATTTATCAATCAACGAATTAACCCCTTGACATATCATTAAACACAAAAGTAATGTGTCTAGAAATACTATTTATTTATTTGTTGTTATGGCATTCAAATGTAGCTTTGTATCTTGTTCAAAATACTTCATTGGAATAACAAAACGTCAAACTTAGTGTTAAAACAAAAAAATATATATATTTTATAACTATTACATTAGATGAAAATTATTAATTAAAATTTTCTAATGTATGAAATTTTTCAAAACAGTTCCGAATGTGCAATGTTCAGTAAATGGTATTATGTTTGGAATATTTCCTTTATTTTCCCATTTCCATTCTTCTATACTTTCTAATGAATCTGATTCATCACTGCTGGATAACTCTGTAATAATATATATACTCTATAATAAAGAATAAGGTCTTACTCGTTTACGAACTCTTCGGAATAAACTACTCTCCTCAGAAATTTCGATTGAACTACTGGCCGCATCTTCATCCTCACTTTCGAAAAATAAATTCATTTCGGACATATCGTTTGATTATTTTTTAGCGTTAAAAACTCTAAACTGTACGGAATTATGAATTTTTTGATATAGAAATGATCTTTGATTGCACTGTAAACAATAACTCGCAACGGAATGTCGAAGACGTCTGAGACACGTCAATTGAAGTGCTATGTAGAAGAACATGTTAAGTAAGAAAAATCCCATTTTAAGAAATTTGATGTGAAAGTTTTTGTTGTCAATTTTAATATTTATTTTATGTTTGACACCATATGTTTAAAATATTAACAGGTGTGGTACTGAACTCTATCAAAAAAACTTATTCATATTTAATTTTTAAATATTAAAAATATTAATATTATTTACATTATTAAATAATAAAATATTAAATATTAACGAATAATGTATTAAATATTCAAGGCTAAATAGAATTTAGGTATTTTACCTTTACCATGGGATAGAATACCTGATAACGCCTTCGTGCAAAAGATAAAATATTTTTTTGAAAATTTACCAAAACTTGTTTTCCACTCAGTTCTTGAATTATTGTTTTGACATAAGAAACAAATGACGTCTCCCAAACGTCTTCGTATGTCAAGGGGTTAACAAACATAAAATTTAATTAAAAAATGTAAAGAACTTTAGACATGCATAGCTTTCAATGCTAAATTACAAAGAGAAAAAAAAAAACTAAAAAAACATTATACTGCTCATCAAAGCATGTTTGTAAAATATGTACTAATTTGGATTGAAATGTACACTTTCATGTAAAAAAAAGGAAATGCTTGTAATACTAGTTTGCTGAGAATGTAAATTTACTGTCCGAAATGATTCAGACTAGACTTCAGGCAGGGAAAATTTATTGCAGTTATTTGCAAATTTAGATTTTTAAATAAAATAGTAAAATGTTGAAAAATATAACAATCATTTGATGCATCCAGCATGAAGCAGGATTTCTTGGATTATTTACCATGTGCCAGTAAAATGACGGGTACGGGAGATGGGGACACACGTGAACAGTTCGCATAAATATAGCTTTTCTCATAACTGGATTAATTTCTATAAACAAAAACAACTCAATATAGGGTCAAGTGGGGTAATTATGACCATGGGGGTAATTATGTCCGCCGTCATATTGAAGAAAACTGTGTATGATAAAATTTTGTTTCATGCTTAGAGATTAACCCCATAATGTATATTTCATCTTAGATATTATTTATTACAAGTCTGAAGCCTTTTTGAGATTTGAATAGCAATTTCAAACTAACTCTATAAAATGTTTGATAAACTGATTTGTCACTTTGGAGTTTAAAGTGGTCACAATTAACCCAAATAAATGTGTATTGGCAAGTATAAAGAGAAAATATAGTGATCATAATTTCCCCACTAGTGGTTTTAATTACCCCAAATTTATGTGATTGTGAGTTTTTTGTTGGGTACTTATAAACATCCTTTTAACTTAAAAAATAGCTATTAGAAATAAAACTTTTAAAAGGTATTCATAAGGATCAAAGTTACTTCCTATGTACTAAAAAACCACTTTTCTATATAGAAATAAGAAAAAAAATAACAATATTGAAAATGTAAGAAGTGGTCATAATTACCCCTCCTGACTATAGTAAATAGAACTTTCTTTTACACATGGTATATTTTTTTTAAATTATCTATATAGTTAGTTCGTTTTACATTTTTAGTAGTTTTTTTTTTTTTTTTTTTTTTTTTTTTTTTTTTTTTTTTTTTGTAAATTCAAAAGTTTGTTCACTTGTTCCCCATCAGCAGGGTAGTTTTGAAAACACGCGGGGCACATGTGGACACAAGGAAAATATATCCTTTCACATGCTTTTTAGCTCACAGGCTATCAAAGCCTGAGAGCTAATGTGCCCGCCCGTTCTGTATGTATGTACGTACGTATGTATGTATGTATGTACGTAACGCGATAACTCTTGATAGAAACATCCGATTTGCTTCAATTTTTTTTCTAAGTTCATTGTGATAAGGCGCTTCCCTGATTAGTTTTGGGAGTTCATTGGTTAAGGATAGAGGGGGAAAAACGGGGTTAGTCCAACCCCTTAATTCAGATAAATGGGTTTTTCTTGCAGAATCATTCGATTTGCTCCAAATTTGATATACCGGTTTATTATGTTAAGGAACTTCTCTGATTAGTTTTGGGGGTTCATTGGTTAAGGATAAGGGGGGGAAAAGGGGGGTTAGTCCACCCCCTTAATTCATATAAATGTGTTTTTCATGCAGAATGATTCGATTTGCTCCGAATTTGGTATACCATTTTATTATGTTAAGGAACTTCCCTGATTAGTTTTGGAGGTTCATTGGTTAAGAATAAAGGGGGAAAAGGGGGGTTAGTCCACCCCTTAATTCAGATAAATGGGTTTTTCATGCAGAATCATTCGATTTGCTCCGTATTTGGTATACCGGTTTATTATGTAAAGGAACTTCCCTGATTAATTTTGGGGGTTCATTGGTTAAGGATAAAAGGGGAAAAGGGGGGTTAATCTACCCCCTTAATTTAAATAAATGTTTTTTTTTTTTGCAGGATTATTCGATTTGCTCCAAATTTGGTATACTGGTTTATTATGATAAGGAGCTTCCCTGCTTAGATTTGGACGTTCACTGGTTAAGTATAAAGGGGTAAACGGGGGCTAATTCCCCTTCACTTATTTTTTGAGGGGCATTATTCTTTAAAATAAGAGTATGATATACAACTAATGTGAATAGCCTGTGAGCTCAATGCCATCAGTTTAGCTTTGCACTTTTCTTTTTTTTATTGTTCTGTTATTCACTTGTCTCCATAATCATTAGTTATATTACCTGTTAAATTCACCATAAAGATACAAAATATATATATACATATTTCTCTAGTTTCTGGATGATATGTTTAAGAAAAATAGTATAAAATGAAAATAATTAGATTCGGGGTGAGGAGGAGTGAGGCTTTGATGATTCATTGAGTGTTGTTGCAATAAAATAATAAATAACTAATTAATGTAAACTAACTTAAAAAAAGAAATTAAAACTTTTAAATTTTGCTTTGGAGCTTTTGTTTGTGGTAAATTTTAGAAAGGAGGCATTTAGATACTATTTTTCGGAGATCCTGACTCCTGTATTTGCCTTATTTACTTGTAAATTATAGATAAAGAAGGGTTTTTTAATGATTTAAAAAAATCTTTACTATCCCCGCCCCCCCCAATTTAACTTCTTTACCTTTTGAAAAAGGGCAGGGCTTACAATCAGGATTTTACGGTAGTTATCACTTTAAAAATTTTACTTTCTTAAAATATTACTGATATCTATCTCCATTCAAAGCATCATATACATAACAGTTTTAGAGATAGAAGTAGCTATCATTGCAAGGTTAGAACGAATATAATAGAAGAATTTACAAAGTAGTTTAAAGGAATACTTTTGTATTAACAATGCATAAAAAATATTGTTGTAAACCGTTTAGTAAAATAATACATACCACTTATTGTATTTTAGGAAAACATTAAATTTATTTAAAGTACAATTGAATTTAAACGAGCTTCTTTCATTTTATGCTCTTGCTGAAAGATGTGTTTGTGTAAGTTCCAATACAAAATCAACTTTGTGTGAGGAAAATATCTTCTATTTCAGGAAAATTGTAGATAATGGAAGTGACATTATTTCTCATGAAGTTAACTGAAGGGAACAGAATCACTGAACGATTATTGGAGCATCAGCCGTTCATATCTGCCCCCAACTAGTCCATATACAAGTGCCGCAAGAGCTGCTAGATAAAAATTGACAAATAATTAACATTTTCCAATTTTAGAAAAAAGGAACTTTATCAAAACTATTTATTAGTATTCATAGTATACATCACAACAATCAAATTCAAATAAATGAGTAAATAAATAAAGTTATTACTTTATCAACTTAGAACACATATTTTACGTTTGAGACTTACTATTTTGGCTACAGAGGACAAACAAAATATCAAAGAGCTGTAGAAAAATTTTACCATTCTTCTACACTATTAAAAATTTTGCAGCATTCTGGCAGGTCATTCAACCGTTTTTTGAAAAACAGTTTCATAACCATAATTTAACTATATTCTGACCATAAAATGGCCAATAATATGGTCAAAATAGTGTTAAAATTACGGTTGTGTAACCGTTTTCGTAAAAAACGGTCAAATGACCTGCCAGAATGCTGCAAATTTTTAACAGTGTACAGGTACAATCATCTTTAGTAATTTTTTTCAAATAAAAAAAACTTATAATACTTATTGAAAAATTGTGATGTTCACATCTGCCCCATGTTCACATGTGCCCCCATTCCCTCCTATATCTAGAAAAAAGAATTTTACGAATATTACAAGCGGTATGGATGCATTGTTTGAAACAAATATACTTGGGAACGCATGAAATTTTGAGTTACAGTGTGAAATTAAGTAATATGAATTTATTATAAATACAACGGAAATAAAATAATATAATTTTTTAAATAAACACGTCATTTTTGGAATATGGTGAGTCGTAATTAAAAATATCACGACAATTTATATTATTGACTTATTGCAAAACATAGCACAAGTTGGAAGGCAATAATTAGGTAAAAAGGACAACATATTATTATTTATGCGTTTTTATTAATTGTATTAATAATTTGTTAAAGGTCTTTACCCGCATTACCGACTTTTTTTTTTAAATATCAAACCAACGTAGTTTCCCATTATTTTTTATTTCAGATATCAATGATTCAAAGTGTATTTAAATATTTCTTTGCATAAAAAATGTTATTATGTATAATAATTTTGGCACGTCGCTAAATATATTAAAACAGATTTTTATGATTACATGATTTTTATTTAGCATTGCATTCGATTAACAAAATGTTAAAAAAATACTTAAATACACCTTTTACCTGTTAGAGGTAGGTCGCCAATGTTCAATACTGCAGGAATTCAAAATAACTTACGGATTACAATTGCGTTAATAAAAATTTACATAAATTTATAAAATGTTATCCTTTTTAAAATTTTGTATAATCCCTGGATTCTATAATTTACCCGTAGATATGTATTCATGTTAAAATATCTTTATTGTTCATTCTTATTTTAAAAACATGTCCTGCAAAAAATATCTTTGCAGGACTCAACGGGTAAGTTTATACAGAATATACAAATATTAACAGATGCATTTAAGTTCCTGCATAGCTATTAGGCAAATCGGTATCGCTCATATCTCGTTAACTCTTGCTTTGGAATTACCATAAGTGCTCCATTCATAAATGCGTTAGTAACAACAGTTCATCGGTTAATATTCATCGTTTCTTTTTTCTCATATCATTTAAAAAAGTGAACTGGTATTTTTTTATTATTATTATTTAGATTCATTTTATTTAACAGATGAATATGGAGAAAATGGTAGTCAAACATGGTATAATGAGCTATATACGTTTAAAAAGAATGAAAAATATAAAAGTATTATTCAAATCCTATAAAAATGTCAACATTCTAACAAATGAAATGCTAAAAAAATAAATAAGGTTAAAATGAAATTGAGAATGAATGAATTGAATCAATAAATAAAATGAAATTTTAGATTTTCAAAGTATTATTTTTCAGCCTTAAATGCGATTTTACTTGAACCAAAGTGGCAATCGATTATTAGCTGAAATTGTAGTATATAGTATTGAAATTTCAGAGCTATTGTATAAAATTAAGTGTATTTTGTTTTAATCAACATGAGCTCAATGTTAATCCTACGGCAAAACGCGCGAAAAAAAAAAAAAATCGAAAAGTGATTAAGGCGAAAAATATTTTTCAAAGGGTTAATTTTCATATGTTTTTAAATAATTTGCAGTGTTTCAAAGGGAATTGGGAGTATAACCTATTTCGTATTTTCTTTTCTGCATATTTTGAATTTGGATTTGATGCGTAGTATTGAAATATGCCGGAAAAGATAAGTCTAGTATTTTAAATGCTTAAAATAGTCGTCGCGAAGTTGATTGTGGTCGACAATGTGTTTAAAAGAATTAAAATACGTATCTTTAAAAACCGTTTGACCCATTGATTAGGAAAATATTTCAGATTTAAAAGAATAATTTTTGTCTGCCGGTGCTTCTAAAATTGCGCCCTCGAGAGGTGTTACCACCATAGGGAAAAAAAAATTCGTGAAAATGACGCTTTTAAATTTTATTTTCAAATGGTTAACATCAAAATTGTATAGAATTGATTGGAGCAAATGAGACGTATGTGTACGATCTTTCGGAACATGTCCTTCAATTCTAATTGTACCGAGCAGTTTGGTTGATTTAGGTTCAAAAAAGTAAAAAAATCATGCGTTAAGCATAGATTATGAAACACTTTCCAACACTTCCTGCATTCTTTAACAAAACTTCGTTATTTAGGGAAATAAGGTAAATAAGATAACTAGGTAAACATTTCATAAAACGTATAAAGCATTTGAAAAACTGATTTCAGTAGTTACCGTCCATAGCCAAATATGTACTTCAACTCTTTTGAACAGCACTGTATTTGATATGTAGGATGATATATATACTATATAATGGGAAAATTTAGTTCAGCAAGAAAATTCATAACAGGATGAAATTCAAGTTTCAGCAATTTATACTAATAGATGGAAACATACTTGAATACTTTTGTACAGTCCTGTAGTTTACGTAGTACCTTTATTACATGCCATTATTTAGCGAAAATTCAATTAATAAATTCAAATCTAAACGAAAATCTAGCGAAAAATCAAAATAAAACACTCTTAAAACTACTGAAATTACATTTCCGGAAACCATCACCCGTATACGGCCATGCATACAACTCTTTGCATGGCCCTGTATATCATTTTATCTATATTCTACAAATATTTTTTAGTAAACGAAAATACTAAATTCAGTTCAGCGTAAAAATGCATAACTCCTTTAAAACTCACCTTTAAGCAATTTATGCTGATACTCAGTAACCTTTACGAATTCATTTATGTAGCCCTGTATATGGATTATAGCATTTATACGCACTTTATAGTATGCATAAATATAGTGAAAAAAGCGCATATTTTAATTAAAAATGCATTTCGAGCAATCATTACTAATATACAGTAATTCAGATACAATACAGTATCTGAAATCTTTTCAAATACGCCGCAAAAAATTCCCCCTATACCATTATGAACCGAATTCTTTTGTATGGCCCTGTAAATGAACAATAACTATTCTTTGCACCGCGTATTCAACAGAATGCATGTTTTAGTGGACTTTATAAATGAATATCAATTTTACTATGTTTGAAAGAGTGTAACACCATTAAAAATCATTTGAATCGATTTCTTCCCATTGGCCGTAATGAAATGGAAAACTTTTGACTGGCCCTGTAAATGAACTAAACATGTTACAAACTTCATTTGAAATATGGAACGTGCTATGGTAGAGGTCACTAACATACAAAAATTTCAGAACGATCCGAGCATATTTACGAGAGTTAGAGAGTGGACAGACGGACAGACGGCCAGACAAACTGAAGTCATAAACATTTTTCAGCTTTGTTGGAATGTGTTAAAAAAACGATGAAAAAACAAACATTTTCCTCCCGATCCGTAAATCGAGTTCTGGGCATGCGAGAGCGCTTTTGAGACTTTGAAATGAAACAGATGAGAGTTCATTGAGTAATCTCATTAATATACCGATAAATTATAAAAAAAATTAAGATTCTTAATCTCATGCGCAACAGGATAGGCTTGGATATCCCTCACCCAAATTTTCTGCATTATACATGCAGTAGATTTTCTTAGCCATCGCACATAAACACACACAGTGCGGTTTTTTTATTACTATATTGGCCTCATGAAAATGATTGTCTTTCAGGGTTCCTACAGGTCAGGGTATTTCCCTGACTTTTAGCCATATGCGCACCAGTATTTTCTTATTAAAAAAATCTCCTTTATGAAGGGCGCGAATATATAAGTCGAGTTTTACTACATAAATATAGTGGTGTTTCGCCTGAAAGTGTAGAGGAACCCTGTCTTTCTTTATTCTTAAAATTCTTTAATTCTTGATAAATTTAGATATGGATTATAATTTTGAATATTTTAATACACATTCTAATGTTTTAATTTTTCTTTATTAAATGATCTAAATATACAGACTACCAAATAAATAAATAATAATACAGGGCGATTACAAATGATGGGCCCGATTTTAAAAAGAATCATATTTTCGAAACTACTGCACATATTACAATAAGTAATACATGAATTTAAAGGGAAATATACTAAGTATTTTTCAGTTACAAATGTTCGATGTGTGATCATTTTGTTATACGGCTTATGTCCAATCTGTAATTTAATTCGTTCCAAACATTTTGTAGCATCACACTATCAATGGTTCTGAAAGCTTCACAAATACGTTCTTTAAGTTCTGAACACTTTATTTTCGGCATTGGTGGTACATAAACATTGTCTTTGATACTGTCAGATTTTAAAGAACGCAATTGTGCAGAATTCAGAACCAATGACACAGTGATGATACAAAATGTTAGGGACGAACTGGATTCCAGATTGGACATGTAACAAGAGGGTAACACATCGAACATTTGTAGCTGAAAAAAAAAAGAACTTGGTATATTTTTCTTTAAATTCATGTATCACTTATTGTAATATATGCATATGCAGTAGTTTTGAAAATATGATTTTTTTAAATCGTGTCCATCATTTGTAATAGACCTGTCTGTATCACAAATTAAATCTCCACTAACTTCCTGGAGCAAAAAATATATATAATTAAATTTATTTCTATTTTCGAATTTTTTTTCATCGCACTTTGCCTAGTTATTACAATTTAATATAACTTTCAATCTAGTGGTGCATTTGTCTTTACTATTGCACATCTTAACATTTGTATGAGAGCATAAATGCTATTCTTATGAATGACACCATATATGACTTAGGAACTTTCATATCTGTATTAAATATACATGTACACTTCCTCGAAGAATTATTATTAAAGTTATGTAGACACTTTTTTGACTTTCGCTTGATGCATTGCTTCAATAGAAAGACTATATTTTCTTGCAATTTGTAGGAGACTTTCTATAAATTAGGAGGAGTTTTAAGAACTGTTAATGCATTTTGTCCATCGCTTCTTGAAATTTTAAACAGTATATTAATTATAAATACAGAAACATAAATTACAACTACTTTCTTACCTTTTTCACATACTATTCAATAAGTTAAAATATTTTTCTTTCATGTATATTGTGTACTTTTCATCAGAATATATTTCATTATTAAAATTGTGTTAATATCTCCAACTTTTAAATAATATGATGTCTGAGTCTGCTTACTGTAAGGTGCTGTACTATATTATTACTCTATTATAACTTACGTTAAAACATTCCTGGTATTATTCATATATTATGCAAACGATACACTGGCTTTTAAAAACGGTTTCATACAATATATTGACAAAAATAATTAAAGCGATTTTGATAATTAAAAAAAAACAGTTAATAGTTCTTGAATATAGAATGTAATCTTTAAAAACATCATGTTCACAGCATTTCAATGAAAACAAAATATTTTAAAGAATTCTCCAATTTAAAAATCTTCACTTCATTTACGGTAGGTAATCCAAGAAGCTCTAAGTCCTTCAAGATTTGAAAACAGTGTGCTTAAAGCATTATGAAGTACAATAAAGCTATGTTTCAATGTTTCTATTATAAAACATATTCATTGCTTTAGTAAAACTTATTTTGGCATATGTTCAATTTTCGTGATTTGTTTTAAGTCCTTTGTGTTATTTCATGCAATATTTATGAATATATTAAAACTTTTCCTTCAAAAATGTTTAAATTTTATTTGTTTGATTTCGTCGTTAATAATACGCAGAATTAATCTGTTAAATAAAAAAAAAATTAATTACTTCCCACTTTACGCTATCAAAATTGAATATAAATATATAACAGACAATAATATTCAACCAAGTTATCAATTTTTCAGCTGAGTGGAAAAGTGTCAATGCAGGGAATCGAACATCAAAACATCCCCTTCAACTGTTATTGCTATTCAAATTGAGCTACACTGAACGGCAATCAGCAAACACAATTCTCATAGTTTTGATAACTGTATATTTGATGCTATGTAAAATAGTCAATATAATACGTATCCTATAAACAACCTCCAATAATATGTGGAGCCGTAGATATACTTTATTTTTTAGCCATAGCTTAAATAAGTTTATATTTGAAAATAATAAAATTAATCTACCTTTTCATTTTTCAATGGAGTTCCTTACTTGGAGGCTCATTATTTTGAGCTGTCGATTTGCCCATATATACAGATATCTTCTATATATGATTCTTTACATATACAGAAATATGTTTCAACATACTGCAATATATTCTATTGACAAATCTGTAAATTGTAATTTATTTGTGAACAGGAACACGAGAAACATGAACACAAGTACGAGAAAATTCCCCATAATCAAATGAGAACAGTTATTTATTTTTTAATACAGATAATTCGCAAAGTAAGTTTTATAAAAAAAAGTAAAAGTACTTTTTTGTTTTTATATAAAGAAATATTTTGCAATATATAGACTTAAACTGTTTGTTTTAGCACAATAAAACTATTATCATTGTAGTATTACTATTGTTAAACTTTTACTAGAATATCTAATAGATTACGGAATCATTTTAACAGTCTAATGAGTAAATAATATTTGTTGTTTAAAAGGAACAAAAAATATAACATCGAAAAGATCAATAGTTAGGTTTTTAATATAAGTGATGTAGATTTTAAACCATCTCCTGTTTCAGTGCATTTTGATTTATAATAATATAACTTGATGTATTCACCAAGATAAACATTTTCCTTTCATTTTCGTGGAATCAAAAGAAATTGTAAATCAAATGTAATCCAAGATTTGAAAATATCACGCTTAAAGAATGATGAATTACATTAATAACATACTGTCGCTTAGCAGATTTCTTTCGAAAATATATTTCATCCCTTAAGAAAGAGGCATTTTGACATGTTAACAATTTTCGTGATTAGTTTCAACTCCTTTCTATTATTCCGTTGTAATATGTTTCCAGTCATTGAGAGACTTCTTTAACCCGTTAATAGTCGCGCGTTGGTCTTTTCCCCGCCCGAAATTCGTTATCTTCCTGTAACTCATTTCCTGTTAAAGTTACGATAGCCAAATTCCGTGTAGCTGACCTTGAGTGTTCACACTCTTGTGTAGTAAAATTGCAAGTCATTCCTGCAATTTCTTAGCATTTTATCGCATTCTTAAGTTTCAATCGGTCTAAACGACCGCGTTGCGACCACTTGCGTTAGTTGAATATTTCCCCCTCGTGTTCATCCTTTCCCATTTCCGCGAAATCTGCGGGGGAAAGTTTCTTCGAAGTACGGACTCTCTGTCTGTTGTTATTTCGTCTTTCTTCTTTCTGCTATTTTACCCGTTCATAGAGTACTTTTTTTACTTTTAGAATGTTACTTAAAATTGTTTTATTATATTATTTGTGAAGTCAGTTCGCACAAAAAACTGATTGATGGTCACTTACATTTTCTTTTTCATTGTCAAACATTGCGGGAATAAATTCTCAAATTGATAATCGTTTAAATATGGAAAAAAAGGGAAATTCATCATCATTATTTGAAAGAAGTTGCTTTCCATTTATTACCGGAACATATAAATGAAAAAGAAAAAACACACACACAATAATACAGCCAAACCATTAAAAAAGAGAGAAGTGAATTTTGTGGGAATCAGTAAAAAAATTGCCGTATCTCCAAAATCTGAAAAGTATCGTTTTTGTACAATAAAACAAACTCGAAAGATAAAACTGTTTTCTCAGAAATGTAGAATGTATATCTGCGAAGAACATACATATAATTTATTTGCACAATAATGAGAATTTTATAATGTAGGTTAGAAATTGCGCAAATAAAAATCTCTATTGGATAATTCAGTGAATATTTATACTATGATTTAAAAAAATATTTTAAGTATTTTTCTAAAATTTATCTACTTTTAAATATTCATACTGTAAGTAAAATCACATTTGTTTTTAATAATGCCGCAGAAAAGGTTTTTTTTTATTATTATTGAAATCCAATAGAGGCTTGGGGACGGTATCTAACAAATTTAAATTTGTTGTCCTTCATCAATTGTTCAAACTATTTTTCAGAATAATGTTTTTCAGAATATGAGAGAAAATTCATTTAAATAAAATTATTGCTGCATATTTATAATTTCGGAGAAAAATTTCTTATTGTTTTTATTATTTTAATGAATGTTATTATAAAACAATAAATTATAACAATAATACCTTATTATGAAATGTACAATTGGATATTTATTTTAATTAAATAGTTGCTGTAAAATACATCCCTATTAAAATGAACCTTTCAGTGATTCTATTAATTAAAATAATTTATCCATCTTAGGATTTAAATCTACAATTACAAATGTATTTAAATTAAATATATAATTTCAATAACTTATTATTTACTTTATATAAGAGAAGTTCGTATCCAGAGTTTTTATTCAGGGTCGATGCTCCCACCCTGAAATAAGTAGAAAAACTACAAATCGTGCATTTTCATTTAAAAATGGATTTAATCATAAAATCTCGAGAGCCCCACCCCCTCCTCTCCCCCCTCATACACACATAGACACCCCACAAAATAAATAAATAAAACGTAGTTACAACATTTACATTTATAATTTCGAAATTAAGTATTTTTTACCTTTTTCTTTATTATATATATATATATATATATATATTATATATATGTAAAATATGCTGGTGAATTAGTGGTATTGTATTTTATTTGCTGTTGCATGTCATAGGTTCCATTTTTATTTTCAGTTTAATTGTTCAATTTAATGTCAGTGTAATATATTGATGCTAAATTTATTAATTTTATTTTATTAAATGGATATAGAGCGCCGGAGTATCATAAAAATCTACCTGACTCTGATTCTGTCCTTCCAAAAAAAATATATATAAAAATACTCCTATCACGAATTTAGATTCATATTCGTAAATGTTTTTCTACTAATTATTGTTTCATAGTAACATCAGAAATTCAATCAAATCATTTACTATTAACTTTTAAGTATTTATGCACAACGAAGAAAGAGTTATTAAAAACATTTATCTAGATGCCAACTGAATATATACTTAAGCGAAATAAATAATTTTCTGTAAAAGGTTGTAAAATGAATAATTGCTGTAACCTTTTAAAGTTCAGTCAATATTTTCACCCTACGTTATCCGTTTTAGATCATCTGATAACACCGGCAAGTTTCCCCTTCGTTTTCGGCCTGCTGGTAACGGCGGCAAATGGACCGAACGCGACTACTAACGTTCTAAAAAATGTCGCGACTACTCTCGGGTTAAAAAGGAGATAAATCAGATGTTTTTTTAGATGTTCGTTAGATTGTTTCTATCGTTAGTGCAATATTTTGGCGGAAATTGTGCGCCTGATGCAATAGCAATTATTTTTTTCCAGCTTTGCATTACAAACAAAGCATTTAAACAAATGATAAATCTATATTTTCGATTTTAATATTTTATTGTTAATCAAAATCATGATTGGAAAGGATTATATTTCATTATTATATCCATAATTCACAATTATTTTATGACATGAGGAAGTGCTTTTGGGAGCTCAGTCATAAAAAAGCATTCAGACTTGGAACGTCACATATGTAAATGAATTTATCGTTATAAAAGGTTTTGTCATGAAATTTTCATAAAATCTAAATTTCTACAATAAAACAAAATAAAGCGTATATTTCTCCATAATCGAATATATAAAATTATTCTTTTGTCACAGAATAGAAAACTTTATAAAATAGTATTAATAAAAAAACATTAAATTTGAAAGTAAGAAATATAATTCAAAACATTTTAAAAAGTCCTTCCGGCCAGTGCCGGGAGGAAGAGGTAGCTTTCATATTCCTTATTTTTAAAAAGCCAACTTATATTATTCAAACACACGAAGCTCAAATAAGTGGAAACCGAATTTAGGAGATTCAATACTAATTTTTATCAATACTAAATCATTATGAATGAGAATTTCGCGAAATTAGTCAGCTTTATCCAAGCTGCTTTTATTTAAAGTCACTTATATTTGGCTGCCAAATTCGGCGATTTCTTAAAGTGTCTGCCATTTTAAGACAACATGGTAGATTAGGCTAATAAGTGAACTTGGTCGAGACCTTAGTAATTGCTGTGCACATGCTCACTCATATCGGAATCGGTTGATATATACGAGTGCTGTCGCAGGCAAAAAATCAGATTTTTCAAAATGTCACCCACTTTAGAAATTGAAACTGCTATATCTGAGCCATTTTTTAAGATAAAGACAAACAAAAAATGCTCCTTAATCCTTATATCAAGGTCAAATACTTAAGAAAGAAACCTTTTTCAATTTCTAATTTTTTTGCACGTCACTTTAAATATAATTTTTTTTTAATTTAATGGCCGCCATTTTGAAACAAGATGACTGATGTAGCTGGCCAGCGAACTTGGTCGAGATATTGATGTATACTATCCACATGCCTTCTTCCATCGAAATAGGCGAATAAGTGTGGTATCGCGTGACAAATACAAGATCGTTTCAAAGTGTTAGCCATGATAGAAATTCAAAGTGCTATAATTCAACCACTTTTGATATAAACAAAAGAACAAATTTTCAGAAACAAAAGCTGCTCCAGAATCTTTGTATCAAGGCCAAACACATAAAAAAAATCTTTTTCATTTTCCAATTTTTTAATACCTCATATTAAATTTTAAATTACATTTTTTTTAAATGGCAACCCTTTTGAAACAAGATGGCGAATGAAGCTGGCTAACGAACTCGGTCGACACATTGGTATGTACTATGTACAGACCAAGTTACATTCAAATCGGTTCATAAATACGCCTGTTATTGCGTGACAAAAATCAGGTCGTTTTAAAATGTCAGCCACAATAGAAATTCAAAATGTTATAACTCAGCCATTTTTTTAGATGTAGACGAAACAAAACCTGTTCCGGAATCTTCGTATTAAGGTCAAACACATACAAAAAAAATCTTTTTCATTTTCCAATTTTTTGGTATCTCATTTTAAATTTATTTTTTTTTAAATTTTTTTAAATGGCCACCATTTTGAAACAAGATGGCAAATGAAGCTGGTCAACGAACTCGGTTGAGTTATTTGTATGTACTATGTACACACCAAGGTACATCCAAATCGGTTCATAAATACGTCTGTTATCACGTGTCAAAAATCAGGACGTTTCAAAATGTCAGCCACGCTAGAAATTCAAAATGCTATAACTCAGCCATTTTTTAAGATATAGACGAAACAAAAACTGCTCCCGAATCTTTTTATCAAGGTCAAACACATAAGAAAAAATATTTTTTCAATTTTCAATTTTTTGCTACCACATTTCAAATTAAAATTTTTCTGAAAATTTTAAATGGCCGCCATTTTTAAACAAGATGGCGGATGAAACTGGCCAACGAACTCGTTCGAGACATTGGTCTGTACTATGAATAAACGAAGTTACATCCAAATCGGTTCATAAATACGCCTTTTATCGCGTGACAAAATTCAGGACGTTTCAAAATGTCAGCTTCGCTAGAAATTCAAAATGCTATAACTCAGCCATTTTTTAAGATATAGACGAAAAAAAAACTGCTACGGAGTCTTTGTATAAAGGTCAAATACATAAGAAAAAAATATTTTTCCATTTTCAATTTTTTGGTACCACATTTCAAATTTTAAATTTTTTAAAAAAATTTAAATGGCCGCCATTTTGAAACAAAATGGCGGATGAAGCTGGCCAACGAACTCGGTCGAGACATTGGTATGTACTATGTACACACCGAATTACATCCAAATCGGTTCATAAATACGAGAGATACAGTGTGACGTATGTCATATATATATATATATATATATATTACCATTAATTAAACAAAACCTGCCACCGTCAATTATTATGAATTAAAGCTGTAAGTATTAAAAAAAATATATATATATATTATAAGAATTAATATGGAAGAAAAAAGAAAAAAGTGGACACCGACAAAAATTGAAAAGCTTATACATTGAATTACGTTATCGAGGGCACAGAATTCAATGATATAAGCAAAATGGTTGTTTTCTGTGGGAGAAATAAGCTAAAGCTAAAATTAATTTTCCCCTGTGCCCGAACAACCACTAAAATCAAGTGAATTGATTAAAAATGAAAGCAGAATAGAAACAAATAATATGAAATGGAAGAATCAATAAAACGTATTTAAATATTTAAAGGATATAAAATAGAAATAATAAACACCATACCGATTAATATTTCAGTATTTTACAAAAATCCATGTGCACATGTCTTCCAGTATATCAAAAAGATTAAGGTGAATAAAACAGTTAAGAAATCACAGTAAATGATACCAAAGGATGCAGTTAATACATTTTGAAATAATATTTGAAATACCTTGTAAAACAAATTTAATCTAATATAAAATATATAGAAATTAATTACATTATTTAAAATGCACTATTAAATTAATAGATAACAGTTTAACAATATCGTCAAAATTTAGCTAAAAATACACCCTGGTGTATAAAATATAACTAAAATGGAGCTAGAAAAATTAAAAATAAGAGCAATATGAAAGATACAATTTTAGTGCTGCCATCTATTAATAATTATATTAAACATCTATCGCAAGATAAAAATTTGCAAGCTTTTGAATGTAAATAACTGTTTAAACAGCAAAACCAAACAAATCCTTATATATAGAGAATTATAGAACAACCACTAAAATCAAGTGAATTGATTAAAAATGAAAGCAGAATAGAAACAAATAATATGAAATGGAAGAATCAATAAAACGTATTTAAATATTTATAGGATATAAAATAGAAATAATAAACACCATACCGATTAATATTTCAGTATTTTACAAAAATCCATGTGCACATGTCTTCCAGTATATCAAAAAGATTAAGGTGAATAAAACAGTTAAGAAATCACAGTAAATGATACCAAAGGATGCAGTTAATACATTTTGAAATAATATTTGAAATACCATGTAAAACAAATTTAATCTAATATAAAATATATAGAAATTAATTACATTATTTAAAATGCACTATTAAATTAATAGATAACAGTTTAACAATATCGTCAAAATTTAGCTAAAAATACACCCTGGTGTATAAAATATAACTAAAATGGAGCTAGAAAAATTAAAAATAAGAGCAATATGAAAGATACAATTTTAGTGCTGCCATCTATTAATAATTATATTAAACATCTATCGCAAGATAAAAATTTGCAAGCTTTTGAATGTAAATAACTGTTTAAACAGCAAAACCAAACAAATCCTTATATATAGAGAATTATAAACCTAATATAAATCACACAAAGTATTTAAAACTATTGTTAATAAAATTTAAAAGCATACAATATGTTCTATTAGCTAAATTATTTAAACTAAACTAAGAGTTTAAATAATGTTAGAACATTGATAATATATAGCATATATCTATATGCTATAAAACAAAATAAATTCAGTAATAATTAATATAAATAATTATTAAAAATTATCTAAAAATTATTTTTTAATGAATTATATATAAGATATTTATAAAATGAACAGGAAATATCAAACATGTGGAAGTATATAGAAGGTTAAATAATACTTAAAATCCCATTACTTAAAACGCACAAATATAGAATGTGGATTATTTTCAGACATCCATAAAAATCCATAAAGTATGAATATGGGACATTCAAAAACATTAAACTAAGAGTGGCATACTATTAGTAATTAATATGATATTGTCCTTAGTAAATTAGAATTTAATAACAAATAATTGTAAATTAGATTAATGAATAATTAAGCTAATTATAATATTAATGAAAATCTCCAACTTACATATAAAATGTCAAATCAACATCCACATAAAATACATAACAAAAAAATAGTAATAATACAAGAGCCCCGCTTTTTTTTTTTTTTTTTTTTTTAAATAAATAATTAACCATTGCGTATTATCCAGACAACACCACCCTCCTCCGTACTCTAACATCTACCCACCCAACCAACCTATAATATTTTTTTTTATATTATTTTACAATTTTTAATTTTTTATACATATTTTTTTATTTTATAATTTTTTTTGTAATTTTGTTTACGCATGTGTTAATTTGTGTTTATAGATCATGTAAGAAAAGTACTAATTGTATATTAATGAATATATGAATTTTTTTGGAAAACCATGATTTAATGCATCATAAATTAGTTTTTTAATATTATTGTTAATTAGTGGAGAAGAACATAAACATTTTATTCTATATAAATGATTAAGTATTATATTACGAAATACAGAATGATGTAGACAAGATTTAAAATTTGTAAATGTATTAACTGTGAATTTAAATTCTTTACGTTTGTCATACAAATCTGTGATAGTTTTATTGTCTTTTATTGTAATTTTAAGATCTAAGAAGTTAATTGTATTGTTTGATAAAAGGTTTTCCGTTAATTCCAAATTAGTGGGATAATCAACTGGAAATCGAGTAATTGCAGATTGATCAGTTTCAATTAAAATGATGTCATCAATATAACGATATAAATGTAGATTATTATTAGTAAAATTGCGTTCATAATGAGATAAGTATAAGTCTGAGAGTAAACTGGAAGTACAACCGCCTTGTGGTATACCGACATGCTGTAAATATAAAGTATTATCTTGCAATATATAATTATTATAGATAATGAAGTTAGTTAAAGATTTAAAATATGCAATATCTATATAAGATGGTAATTCCAGTTTTTTATAATACTTTTTAAATAATGCATTTATAATTTTATGTAAATCTAATAGGTCTATATTATTAAAAAGATCTTTGAAGTCATATGTCGTTATATTACAAACAGAATGAAGATTTTTTAAAATCTTAACAAGTTGATAGCTATTTTTTATACAATGTGTATTATCATTGTTTGTAGTAAGTTCATATATTTGATTAAGAATTTTTAAGAGAAGTGTATTGGCTTTATTATTATATGTATTACAACCAATAGTAACAGTCCTAAATTTAATAGGTGTTTTATGAAATTTGGGAATAAGAACTAAATATGGATAATTAAAATTAGTAGATAAAATATTTAAAAGTTTATAATAACTTCGAATTTTACGATTATTTACAATAACATTTTCATTAGTTTTTTGAAAAGACTTATTAGAAGAAATAGAATTTGTAAGTAGTTGGTGATAATATGATTTACATATAATAGCATAATTGTTAGGAGATTTGTCTACATATGTAATAACGAAGTTTTTTTGTAATTTAGTAATTTGTTGGAAATAATGCTGTGTATTAATAGAAACCAAATCAGCAATATTATTTTTTAAAACCATAGTTAATTTTTCAATTACTAATATCTTCCATTGATTAAAATATTCAATAGGCTTATTATAAGAGATAGAAATTTTATAAATAAAAATATCAATATCATATGTAAACTGTTTGATAATAGATTTAACATTAAATTTAGATGGAAGTCTATATTTAGTACCATAACCCATTAGTTGTTTCAATTTAAAATCATGAACAATATCAAGATTTCCAGTGATTATATGTCCATGATCATTGTTTATGTATTTTTTTAGAGTGGGGTCTTTGCAGTTACACGGAAAAGTACTTGCAGCAGATGTATTTTTTGAAAATGTATTATAGTTAAAAATTTTTCTCCCAATTGTATTCGGATATTTAAAGGTTTTTGATATATGAAGATTATTGATAGGAAAAAAACAATTTTTATCATTAATTATAGAATTGATATTAATTTTATTAAAAATGTGATTTGAAAAAGTAATTATCATTTGAGTATTCATGTTCTGAATTTTGTGTTTTTTTTTTGTACATTAATATTTAAAAGATTAACCCTACTCATAATAAGGTCAAAGTAAATATCAGAGAAATGTTTAGAGAAAGATTTACTTAGAAAGACATTTAAATGTTGTACCAGCTGTTTCTTTTTAATAGCAAAGATGTTTTTACGAATTAACAACCAGTTATAATTCTCTAAGTAATTTCGTTGAAGATCATTAATTTGTTTTGTGATAGATTTTTTGGAAACTACAACTGATGATGAACCCTTTCCGCGTTTATTACGTGTTGTTTTAGCATTTAAATTATGATTAAGAGTAGGATAAATTGAGAATAATCAATATTGTTATTTATAGATGTGAAGACTTTGACAGGTCTGTTAAATACTTCACTGTTAAGTCCATAAGGATATATTGTGTTATAATATTTCATATATGATGATTCTATATATATATATAGATATATATATGTGTGACGTTTTGACGGCAAGTAGTTTGTATTGTCGAAAAAAATATGAGGGTTTCCATTCCTACACAACACAGGTAGCAGCCGATTGGTTTTAAAATACTAAAGAAAAATGAAGAATTAACATAAGGCAGTCGCTTGGAACATTATTCACTTTATTTCCACACTCTCGATTAAATCTAGGGAAGATGCTCTCTCCTTCCATGGTAAAAAGAATAAAGTCTATTCTTCCTGTCACAATTAGTTTAAAATCACTCCGTCTCTTGACTGCGTTCTAGTCTTTAATCCGTTAATATCTAACATCTATCACCCATTACGATACCGTTGCTTCCTCATTCTACTCACATAATAAACAGTATTCATCCAACGTTTTACTACCTCCATCGAGCAATCACATTGAATATCCAGTTTGCTACGACTGCAATCCACCACGTTCACCTCTACATGCTAAAAACTAAAATGCTTCTAAACTCACAGCTCCTCTACTATATGCTATATCCTTTATCTCTGGTTCCCGCCATTCGTATTTATACTCTGCTGAAAAGATTGTTCTAGAAAATTCTTATATCCTCGCACCAGCTATCTAAAGCATAAACAAATGTTAAAATCTGTAGTCGAGATTATGCAAAAATAACCCCTTTTTCCCTCTTCAGACGATAAAAGAAATGAATTTATGTCTGCGAAGTTTTAATCTTTGAAATATTTTAATTACACCTGGATATTTTAAATAAAAGAATAAATTGAAATAAGTAGGTTTTTTCTTTAAGACAGAATAATATTTTAGCAGTTAAATAAAGATTTAAGGGGAATTTGATATACCGGGATTTAATAGCGGAATTTAATAGGAATTTAAATAATAAAAGTTTTATTAAAGAAATATAAATAATCGAGCCATTTTTAGATTTACGCAATTTGGAATAAATATGAATTAAGATCTTACAGATTAATAGACTAGGGTTTTAATTTAATAAGCCGGTATAATATACGGAATACTACTGAAAAAGGAAAATTTACACAAAATACTTTAAACTTGGCGCAAAAATTTAAATTTTGTAATATATATATATATATATATATAAATTTTGAACAGAGGGTGGTTTCGGGGTCTGGGGGTCATGATCGATGAAAATATGCCAAAATTTTTTGAAATCGCTTTCCTCCGAACGGGGCTGCAATAGGTAGCTTTTTGTAAAGTAAGCTACCTAAAAGACAAATTAACCATAACTGGTTATAATATTATAGAGTCAACAAAAAATAAAAACTCGTTTTCAACTTTACATGAACATTTATAGATAACGTTTTACGTAGTAAAAATAATTATATACATTATTTATTAAGTAAAGGTTTAATTAAAATATGTTGTATAAAAATTGCTTTGTTACTAGTTATCTTCTCTAACCAAAATATTAAAGGGTTTTTTTTTTTTTATTAAAAAAAGAGAATTGCTGTTATTTAAAGCTTGTTTTTGTAAGATTTTCTACCGGAAAGTAAATAGGTATTTTTCAAAATATTCCGAAATGTTAAATATACTAAATTCCTATATATAAAATATGTCTGCTTCTAAAAGATTTTACGAAATAACCACATATAATAATAAAATAAAGAAATTGAAGACTAGTGTTTTTTTATTCTTAACAGTTTTACTAGTTAAACGATTATTTTTTTTAACATTCCAGATTTTAAACAAGCTTCGATAATACAGAAGCATGTTGTGGCAAACTAAAATTGGAGAGAAAAATGTCTAAGAATCTTTTTAAGTTTTATGTCAAACATTTGGCTTCTACTGGTTAAAATGAATTAATTTCGTTTTCTAATCCTCATGTTATTCTTAAATCATGCAATATTGTAGTGCGTTTTCATGTTAAATTAAAAAAATATATATATATTATTTTTTTTCAATTTTGAAAGTTTGTTTAGGTGTACTAAGGGCCTAAAACGTTTTCCACTAATACTAAATTTATTTATTTTAACATACATTGACAATATTAAGTTAAGAAAAGCACATATTTAAAATTTGAGTCAGAATATTTACTTTTTTCCTATATTATGTGCTGAGAAAAAATCAGAAAATATGTATTGTAGGTTCGTTTATTGTTATTTGAACTGTCATGCACACAGTCTAAATAGTGCATTATTTCATAAATATAAGAATAAATATTTTTAAATAAATGTACTATCGTAGAGGGAAAATGTACCTATGCTATTAAAAGAAGAAAAATATATTTACTTCCATTAATATATATATATATTTATTTATTAATTTTATTAAATAGAAAATAAATACAAATAAAGTAAATAGGACATATAAATACAAATATGAAAATATCTTTTAATGTGTTTGCTTAAAATGTTTGTTTTTTGTATGATATGTTTATATTTAATGAAAGAACAAACGTTGCGTTTATATGTTTTATTTAAACTTTATTAAATGAAAAATGTGAATGCATGAAAGTATTGGAACGCATACCAAAGTTAGATAACTATTTATAAAAATATATAAGCGTATATAACGAAAATCTTGTAAACTTAACTATTTAAAAATCAGACGTGAATATGTTCTTAGAACAGTTTGAAAACTGTGTAGCATATTTTTTGAAGAAACTCAAAGAGTAAAATTATGTAAAAAAAAAAAAAAAAAAAAAAAAAAAAAAAAAAAAAAAAACTTTTAGAAGTATATTAAATATTTTCATTTTTTTAAATAATACATAACTAATTCCTTCTGAAATTGACGAATAATTTTTGTTGACTTTTTCATCACATATGTTAAAACTAATTGCGACATATATATATTTTGCAAACTTTTGCTTCAGTTTCTCTGAAATAAATTAAAATTTTGTCAGGTACTTAATGTAATACAGAGTTTCGGCGTGACATATGCTGAAATATATTTTTCTACAGTTTTCACGTAACAGTTAAAGTATCATCGATCAGGAAATGTCAGTGCGGCTGGTATTGGATTAGCTTAAAGAGAATATGCAAATATGTAGCAGGTGTCTTTATGTAGAAAGAACCTGTATAGCTGTTAGATGAATCATTATCACTCAACGCTGTCAACACTTGCTTCAAAAATTACCATAAGTGTCATATAATTAAAAGTGTTATTAACATCAGTTCATCATTTTACATTCTTTAAACGAAGTAATTAAATAATATATTTCTGTTCTGATTTTACAACAAATGCAATTTCATTATGTTTAGACTGACTTTATTTTACCTTTGAAAATGCATCGATTTGCACTTAAACTCTGATATATTAAACTCAATGCCTATTAAAAGTGAAAATATGTAAAAAGTAAAACATTTAAAATATTTTTAACGTATTTCATTCCTTTGGAATAATATTTTGGTAAAAAACTTGCGAATTTCATGCATTTTTTAAATGTTTTTTGAGAAAAGAATTTAAGGCACATCAATTAATAAATAACTTTAAAGTATAGTTACCGCTAGAATTTAATTCTTTAGAGAATAAAAATATGTCTGAATTAGCTCTAAATGTTTTTTTAAGAACTTTTCAACATAACTTGAATGTTGTATCCGTAAGTCACCGTAAGTCCAAACCTTCAGTGAAAAACATTTTGCGGCACACTTAGTGATTTTTTGATATTTCAAACATAATCAAATTATATTATATGTGTGTCATTAATATGTGTAATATGTGTCACTAAAGTATATAGTAGCTTATATATACTTTTTAGCAAATATTATTTCTCAGTTATTTATATATACATTTATATCACAGAATATATAAAAAATAGAAGTAAACTATTTCTATTGTGATTTTACAACAAATACAATTTCGTTATATTTAGAATAACTTTATTTTATATATGAAAATACATGGATTTGCCCTTAAACTCGATATGTATTAAAAGTAAAAATATGGAAAAAGTAAAACATTTAAAATATTTTTAATGTATATTATTCCTTTGGAATAAACTTTTGGTAAAAAATTGCGAATTTGATGCATTTTTTAAAAGTCTTTGTTAAAAGAATTTAAGACACATCAATTAATAAATGAATTAAAAGTACATATTGTTCGCATATTTTTAATTCTTTAGAGAATAAAAGCATGTCTACATTAGCGCTAAATATTGTTTTTAGCACTTTACAAAATAGTTTAACGTTTGTTTTATGTAAAATTTTAGCACCGTTACGGATACTATTTTGTGTACATCTAGCAGTAAATTATTTTACTGTATGTCTTTAAACTTTTTAACCATTTGGAAAAATGGTTATTGTCCTCGTAAGGGTAGGAAATCAAAAGCATATCTTAAACTTTTTATTGGTTTAACGCGTATTTTATTCGTTTTATGATTGGTCTATACACTAACTTTTACTTTCAACAGAGATGGATAATTCTGTTGCCACTATGACAAAAAAGTAATAAAAACTACAAAAAAAAAAAAAAAAAAAAAAAAAAAATCAATAACTCAGAAACAAATTCAGATACAGCTTTCAAATAAACTGCATTTAAAAGTACATTTTTTTTCTCTATACGACGGTGTGAAAAGTAATAGTGTGTGGTGTTTAGAAGTTTAAGAATGAAATTTCATTTAAAATTTGTCGTCAGATTTCTATGATGGAAAAGCCTTTTCCCGAACAGCCAATGAAATACTTGGATAATACGTAAGTTTCAGGTGGATAATACGTAAGTTTCAGGAAATCTGACAAGTCGCAGGCGATTTTTGTCGCTTGAAATTTTTACGTGTAATAACACTATTAATGGTTAATCCATGGCGTACGTAATGTAGGATGAACTCCGTGTGATTTTTTATGTCTTAAATTTTAGTTTTTGAAAAAAATCGTTTTCCAAATGGTCGTTGTAATTTGTTAAATAGCTTTTTTTTATATGTTATGATGGATTGTGAAATGTCACAATAAATATTTAAATACTGTATATATTTAAATATAATTTACTTAAATACTTTAAATATATTTTATTTCAGGTCCTCATTACAAGATTTTTCGAACAATAAATTTGTGAAAACTTCTATTGTTTGGCATAGCAGTATAGAAATATCATTTTTCATCTATTAAAGTAAATATATTACAAGCCGGAAGCAGGAATTCTGCTATTTCTGAATTTAGGGTCATCCCCGATGAAAAAGAAAATGTAAATATAGATAGCACAATGTTTTAAGAATAAAAATACACGCTTTTATCTTATACAAAATGACGTCATTTATATCCGCTGAAGAATAAAATATTTACGATCCAATCATAAACAACACCTTAAGAGGCTACTTCAGTCAAGGGAAAAGAGCCGTTCGCTAATACTAATCCTATGGAAGAAATTTTAACGATATCTTGGTTGAATTTTAATATTTTTAAATGTTTTTTTTTTTTTTTTTTTTTTTTTTTTTTGTATTGGATATCTCAGATTGATCTGTACAAAGGCTGTTTTTCACTTTTTCGATTTTGGTTGCAGATATTTTTTATGAGCATAGTTTCAATTTCGAAACCGGTTCCTAAAATGAAAGTGTCCTCATAAAAAATATCTGTAAACAAAATCAAAAAATTAAAAAACGGGATCTGTACAGATCGATCTCAGCTATCCAATGCAAAAAAATATCATTTAAAAATATTGAAGTGCAAGAGAGTTATCGTTATAAATTTCTTCCAAAGGATTTGCATTAGCGAACGCGTCTTTTCACTTGACTGAAGTAGTCTCTTAAGTACACCTGTATGCATATGACATCGCTGTCGCGGAATATTACACAAGCTCAGCAAAAAGCTGGGTCGTCCTTCAAGAACCTCGACAAAAAAAGGGTACTTAATGATACATATGCCTTTATTTGTATGTAACATTTATATGGTTATTGAAAATTAAATAGTTTAAAATACCTGCATGTTTTATCAGAAACCATTCATTTATATGTATATTTATTTTATTTTTTTTTATTCGGAAAATAGCAAGCAATTTAATTACATTTTATTCAGTTGTTAAGAGAAAATGGAAGCAAAAAGATATATCAATCTTTAAATTTTCTTTTTTCAGAAATGGAGTACAGTAGAGCCTCAATTATCCGAAGTAATTAGGACCGACTGTCTTTCGGAAAATCGAAATTTTCGGATAATCGAGAATGCTTTAATTTTAAGACTAATGAGAAATAAATGCAATATTTCTTATTATGGTAACAAGTGCTTAATAAAATAAAGCAATAGCAAAATAGAAAGAAGAATGAATTACCTGAGTTTTAATTTTGAAATTAAGTACGTTACATATATCACAAGGGTTTGAAAAAATGTTTTGTTTGTTTCGATAGCCTTTGCTTTGAAACTCTATCACGGAGTTTTTTAATATTATCAGTTCACCAGTATTCACAGTCTTTCTGCTGCTCCAGCCATGCCAAACCTTTTGTAAAACATTCAAAATTTCAGAATTGCTAAATTTTTCGTTTTCTTCGTTCCACTCCGTGGCCTACGGGCGCTCAAGTTAAACTCAACGTAATTCTAAGAAAGGGGTCCGGAAAGGACCACTTGCACACAAGGAATATGATAGTTAAAAAAAAAAAAAATTAAAAAAAAAAAAAAAAAAAAAAAAAAAGTCCTTCCGGCCAGTGCCGGGAGGAAGAGGTAGCTTTCATAATCCTTATTTTAAAAAAGCCAACTTATATCATGCAAACACACGAAGCTCAATTTAGTGGAAACCGTATATAGGAGATTCAATACTAATTTTTATCAATATAATGAATGAGAATTTTGCGAAATTAGTCAGCTTTATCCAAGCTGCTTTTCTTTAAAGTAACTTATATTTGGCTGCCAAATTCGGCAATTTCTTAAAGTGCCTGTCATTTTAAGACAACATGGTGGATGAGGCTAAGCAGTGAACTTGGTCGAGACCTTAGTAATTGCTGTGCACATGCTCACTCACATCGGAATCGGTTAATATATAGGAGTGCTGTCGCATGCAAAAAATCAGATTTTTCAAAATGTCACCCACAATAGAAATTGAAACTGCTATATCTGAGCCATTTTTTAATGTAAAGACAAACAAAAAAGGCTCCTGAATCCTTATATCAAGATCAAATACTTAAGAAAGAAACCTTTTTCAATTTCTAATTTTTTTGCACCCCACTTTAAATATATATATATTTTTTAATTTAATGGTCGCCATTTTGAAACAAGATGGCTGATGAATCCGGCCAGCGAACTTGGTCGAGGTGTTGATGTATACTATCCACATGCCTTCTTACATCGAAATAGGCGAATACGTGTGTTATCGCGTGACAAATACAAGATCGTTTCAAAATGTTAGCCATGCTAGAAATTCAAAGTGCTATAAATCAACCATTTTTTAAGATATCAACAAAAGAACAAATTTTCAGAAACAAAAACTGCTCCGGAATCTTTGTATCAAGGCCAAACACATAAAAAAAATATTTTTCATTTTCCAATTTTTTAATACCTCATTTTGAATTTTAAATTTAATTTTTTTTAAATGGCAACCCTTTTGAAACAAGATGGCGAATGAAGCTGGCCAACGAACTCGGTCGAGACATTGGTATGTACTATGTACAGACCAAGTTACATCCAAATAGGTTCATAAATACGCCTGTTATCGCGTGACAAAAATCAGGTCGTTTTAAAATGTCAGCCACAAGAGAAATTCAAAATGCTATTACTCAGCCATTTTTTTTTAGATATAGACGAAAGAAAAACTGTTCCGGAATCTTTGTATTAAGGTCAAACACATACAAAAAAATCTTTTTCATTTTCCAATTTTTTGGTATCTCATTTAATTTTTTTTATTTTTTAATTTTTTTAAATGGCCGCCATTTTGAAACAAGATGGCGGATGAAGCTGGCCAACGAACTCGGTCGAGATATTTGTATGCACTATGTACACACCAAGGTACATCCAAGTCGGTTCATAAATACGCCTGTTATTACGTGAGAAAAATCAGGACGTTTCAAAATGTCAGCCACGCTAGAAATTCAAAATGCTATAACTCAGCCATTTCTTAAGATATAGACAAAAGAAAAACTGCTCCCGAATCTTTTTATCAAGGTCAAACACATAAGAAGAAAATATTTTTTCAATTTTCAATTTTTGGTACCACATTTCAAATTTAAATTTTTCTTAAAAATTTAAATGGCCGCCATTTTTAAACAAGATGGCGGGTGAAGATGACCAACGAACCCGGTCGAGACATTGGTATGTACTATGTATAAACGAAGTTACATCCAAATCGGTTCAAAAATACGCCTTTTATCGCGTGACAAAATTCAGGACGTTTCAAAATGTCAGCCACGCTAGAAATTCAAAATGCTATAACTCAGCCCTTTTTTAAGATATAGACGAAACAAAAACTGCTCCGAAATCTTTGTATAAAGGTCAAATACATAAGAAAAAAATATTTTTCCATTTTCAATTTTTTGGTACCACATTTCAAATTTTAAATTTTTAAAAAAATTTTAAATGGCCGCCATTTTGAAACAAAATGGCGGATGAAGCTGGCCAACGAACTCGGTCGAGAGATTGGTATGTACTATGTACACACCGAATTACATCCAAATCGGTTCATAAATACGCCTTTTATCGCGTGACAAAATTCAGGACGTTTCAAAATGTCGGCCACGCTAGAAATTCAAATTGCTATAACTCAGCCATTTTTTAAGATATAGACGAAACAAAAATTGCTCCGGAATCTTTGTATAAAGGTCAAATACATAAGAAAAAAATATTTTTCCATTTTTAATTTTTTGGTACCACATTTCAAGTTTTAAATTTTTTAAAAAATTTTAAATGGCCGCCATTTTGAAACAAAACGGCGGATGAAGCTGGCCAACGAACTCGGTCGAGACATTGGTATGTACTATGTACACACCGAATTACATCGAAATCGGTTCATAATTACGGGAGTTACAGTGTGACATAGGTCAGATATATATATATATATATATATATATATATATAGATATATATATATATATATATATATATATATATATATATATATATATATATCAATTTTGAACGGAGGGTGGTTTCGGGGTCTAGGGGTCATGATCGATGAAAATATACCAAATTTTTTTGAAATCGCTTTCCTCCGAACGGCTGCAATAGGTAGCTTTTTTGTAAAGAAAGCTACCTAAAAAAAAAAAAAACATTCAAAATGGATTTTTCACACAAAAAATGTGAAAAAAAAAAAGCTTTCAAAAGGGATTTGCACACACGGAATGTGATAGTAGGAAAGAAAAGCTTTAAAAATGGATTCCTGTTAACCGAGAGTTTCGGTTAAAAGAGTTTCGCATAAAAGAGGTTCTACTGTACTTCAGTAGCCACCATTCCAGAAATGGCAATAAAAATTACAAAAATCTCAAAAACAGACTGAGATGCAGTTTTCAAACAAATTGCAAATTAAAAAGTACATTTTTCATTATACGAGAGTGCAAAATTTAAAAATTGCGATATTTAGAAGTAAAAAAAAAAAAACAGTAGATTATCAGTATTTAAAAGTACACCTTATTTTACCGCGGTATGTAACGTACTTTTTTAGTAATCGCACTTTATTTCTTGTCTGAAAGAAATATAGTATAGGGAGCTAAAAAGCAAATGAATCGTCTTCATTAAATCTTATTTTTTTTTTTTCACTTTGCTGCTGGTAAGAATACTAAATTATTTCTTGGGATACAAAATTCTACTTTACTGTGAAATTGTATTGGATTTTGCTTTAGTTTCTTCCACCCGTAAATGTAAGCAGAAATTCAGCGAACGAGTTGCCTTGTCAACAATATGATAAAAGAAAAAATATGATTGATTGCGAACATGGAAATATCTTGCTATTTTTTTTTTTTTTTAATATCAGATTCTCCTCTACATTACATAGCCGTATGTTTTTACGGTTAATGATGAATGATAGACTTTAGTATACATTTTTTAATTCTGCTTCAAATAAAGTGCTTTATTGCTTGGAATGATTTATTTTCTTAGAGTGTATTTTACATTTTAATATATTTACTTCTACTAAAATGGGGAAAAACATGTAAATATAAGACGGAAAATTTAAAATTTAATAAAAACAATGAAATAATGTACTGTAAAATACACCAGACTGCTCTAAGTATGTTTAAAAAAATAGGTAAAATGAGGTAAAATCACTTTATTTATTTATTTATTTATTTTTTTTTTTTTATTTATTTTTTTTTTTTTATGAAGCTTTATACAATTTTGTATAAACATATCCAGATATTTGGAACAATTGGTTGATACGTTAGTTTAATGCTCATGACTGAAAAGCATAACAGACTGAAATGCATAATAAACATTTTTATGTCAAGGCGATTGATTATAGATTAAAAACAAATTTAATTTTAGTATAACCAGAAGAATAATATAAACGAGCACCAGTAAAGTATCATTTTTAATTATATAATAAAATGTATTAATACACACAAAAAAAATATTTCAGTGTTATAACTTTAGATATTTATATTCGTTTATCGGGGCTCATTACCAAAACTGTATATATATATATAAATTGAAACTATAACCTACCGGGTGTCCCAAAAAGGACTGACTGATTTTAAAATTCAATAACTTGCAAACGGTGACAGATATTTAAAAAATTCTTGCAGGAGGGTTATGCATAAGGTCAAAAGTTTTATTACAGTGATTTTCGATTTTAGTTCGAATTACAAACAATAGATGGCGCTGTAAGCAATAGTCGCTAAATACAGGCTCGATTTCTCGTCCTTTCTCTTGTTCCATGCTGAAAAAGGAGATGGAAATGTATTATCCGGGCCACGAAGTACCAAAAATCGAGCCTGAATTCAGCGTCTATTGATCGCAGCGCCATCTATTGTTTGTAATTCGAACTAAAATTGAAAATCACTGTAAAAAAACTTTTGACCTTATGCATAACCCTCCTGCAAGAATTTTTTAAATATCTGTCACCGTTTGCAAGTTATTGAATTTTAAAATCAGTCAGTCCTTTTTGGGACACCCGGTATATTATATATTTAGGTTCATGTTTAAATAAAGCATAGTCATAATAGATCATAAAAAAGTGATAAATTCTAAATATAGCAATACTTATTTTTTAAATTAAATTTTGTTAAAAAAAAAAAAAGAAAAAAAAGAAAAGAAAAAGAAAAAAGAACAACAGTTTTAATGTTCCCGTTTCTCTATCCTTTTTTATATTTGGAAATAGATATTTCTATTCTTTATTCAGAGTACTTTTTTCTATAAATCTAAGTTTTGAATTTTTTAAATAGTCCATTAGATCAGCAGAAAAAAGTAATTAGTGAATGTTTATGTTAACGAATGTGTATAGTATTAGAATGTAACGTAGGGAACTAGCATGATTTTAAGTTGGTAATTTCCTTTCTAAGTTAGAAACATATCAAAAATCCAATACTTAGTTATCACACACAGTGTTTAACGATACTTTATAAAAAAAATTCATACAATTTGCTCAATTATCGAAGAATCCTTAGCATTTCGATTGAAATAAAAATGGAAAAAATTGCGATCAGAGAAAAATGAATTTAAACATTTCACCTTCATATAAATAATATTAAATTCCATTTTTATGAGTTAAGCATTTATTTTATAATTTATCGAATCATTCTGCAATTTTGACAGAATGTTGATAATGTTCTAATGCGCATTTTAAAATAAAAATCTGAAATCGGCATTTTTGTCAAATTTATCAAAATGACAGATCCCCTTTAATTAATTCATTTGCACCAATAACTGCTTATTGGTAGTGTAAATTCGGAATTATTTTACATTTATAGGCATACAATAAGAGAAAATTCGCAAAAATATATTAAAACGTTTGCTCCATTAACACATATAGGTGTGCATTCAAAAATGTCTTTCTTATTCAGTAATTTTATATTCATTCTAGAAAATCTGAATGGTAATTTTTACTTTATTTAATAAAGTATTTCATGATAACATAAAGAGAAAAATCTTCCTTGGGAATTTCCTGTATTCATTCGAAATGTCCGTATTAAAAGAAACACTTGAAATGCATGCATATATCCGCTTAACTCGCAATTGGGATTATATTATTTGTTTAAATATAATTTTTCTCTGATTATTTTATCTTTCGTATTACACTTTATATAAATTGCACAACAGTCCACATTATTTAAAAGTAATTTGTTAATATCTTTTCGCAAGGAACGAAAATGAATATAAAAAATTCTACTTTAAAAACTTGTGGTAGGTCTGTATATTTTTAAACCTAAATACACAAAATTCCTAAATGCAACAACCCTTAAATTTCCATCGACTCATTGTTCCCGACTTCATTAGAATAGCCCTGCAGTTATGATAATATTCTGCGGAGTTTTTCCTACTGCTTTTTTCTTGGTTCTCTCAATGAAAGCTCTAGACGCCTTCCGATGTTCTCTACTTTTTAATTTGTAAAACTTGGTAAAAATCTGATTAAATGTGAATTTTCACATGCTTGAAATTAGAAAACTTTATTATTGAATTTAGTTCAAATATTTTGATGTGACATTATGCAATAATTAATGCTTATTTCCTACACATTTAATACAACAATCTTAACGACGTTAAATTAAAATTGCTTTTATACATATATATTTTAAAATATCTTAGATTATACTATCATAAAACAGTTAATATTTTTAGTAATAACTTTAACAGTTTAAAAATGCAATATATTTATGTAGCGGGAAGTGTTGCGTTTACTATAGGAAGAACTATATTCCGTATTGTATGAAAAGCTCCTTATTGTTTTTAAATTATTCTTGAATAAAGCCAAGTGTGGTTGGAAAATATTTATTAAATCGTGAAAAAAAAATTTTGGGGCAAGATTCTAGATAATTTATAAAAAGATTAAATTAAATATACAGATATACAATAATAATATAATATTAATGCTCAAAAATCATTATCATCCTATATTTAATATCTGACACATAAACTGTCTGTTTATATATATTAGAAAAATTAAGTTATTTATTTGGCTATTTTCCTACACATTGACAATGCAAAATGAAAGAAAATCTCTTTCTAACATTATATAGCATTTTATGTATTTTGATGATTTTTTAAGTAATCATGTATTAATTCTCTTTTTTCACATCCCTCCCCACTCCCCTCACAAAAAAGAGAAAAAAAAAACACGATACAATTTAATCGAGAACCATTGACACAGAGAAAAACGAAAATGGCCTTCTATAAACTTATTTAAAAAAGTAAGTTTAAAAGTTATTATTTTTTTTGGATGAAATACTTTGAAGGAAATGTTTTCTGTTAGATTTTCTATAGAAGTTACAGATTATTAAAACGAATAAAGCATTAGATTATTATATTTTCTCAAAGAAAATAAATACAAAAATGCCGCTCAAAAGACAGTTGAAAAAAAAAAGAATTGCCCTTTCAAAAAGAGTACTGAAGTTTTGGTAAATTAAATATTATTCATATTTTTAAAACAAAAATAGGTAAAAGTTTGTAATTTTAGTTTAGAAAATGTGTTCACTTTGCCAAAAAACAATGTGTGCTATATTTGAAATCATTTTCCAAACATCATAAAACCATTTTCTACTTACTGAGATGGTAAAAAAAATTCGGTGTTCCTTTTTGAAAAATATATTCAAAGTATTAAAAAAAAAAGAAAGACACATTGCAAATTCAAAATTTGTCGCAGAAAATATTCCACATTTTTTTGAGATTTTATAGAATAAATGTTTTGCTTTGAACAAAGAACTTAAATGCGGAAGCTTTTTAATTAAATTTGATATTTTAACTTAGCTGAAAACAAATGTTACTGACATTCCGATATTCTTTTAACATTTTCTGTTTTCAGAAACTTTCAAGCATTATAAATGATATTTTCTAGTTTTATGGAATGAAAAGGGAAGTACTTGGAGATTTATTAAAAATATTTGTATACAAATCTTAAATAGTACGCATGCCTTCCAGAAAAAAAATTATATTTTTTATTTAAATAGTATTATCATATTGTTAATTATCAAAATTAAAGCACAAGGTACTGTTTATCAATAACATATGTTTTCCGAAATTGTAGAACAATCTGCATAGACCAATCTTTTTTTTTTCTTCTAAAATAAAAACAAGAAAAATAGTAACGAAAAACACAGCGAAAAAAAACGCACTGAAAACACTAATTTTAATATAACCTGATAGATATAACCTTAAAAAATAATATATATATATATAGAGAGAGAGAGGAAAAGGTCCAAATACCGGCTACCACTTTTGTTTTCAATCTAGATCATACAATTTTCAAAATTAATAAAATAAAAACTGACAGCAGGGTACCTCGACACGTCTTACACCTGTTTAGAGAAAAAAAAATCAGTTTAAAGGGCGCTTTCTGTTTATAAGAAGCAAAATTCCGAAAGTCTTCAAATTTTGAGTTTTTAAAATGGGGTCTAAATACCGGCTACCTAAGTTTTTTTTTCCAAAAGATCACACAAATAGAGCTAATGACTATTATTAAGCAATAAGAATATTATTTTAATAAATTGTATTGATTAATAACATTTCTTATGCACAGAAAAAATGCACAGTTTTTAATAAATAAGTATTTTTGTCAAATTTCTAAAATTCTTTATGACTATCTCTCACAGTCTTCTTCCCATTTTGTTTCTAATTTTGTTTTTTAACGTGTAAAACAAAAAAAAAAAAGCTTGCTGATTGAAATGAGAATTATTTTATCTGAAAAAATCAAAACCATAATATCACTCTCTGCGTCGGTATAGTCCCTATCAACCCTCATATCGCATTATTAACATTGAATCCAGAATCCCCTGTCCCATTCGTGTCCACAGAGAAAGCACCCATGCAGAAGACACAAATTTATCATCTTCCTCTATTGGATATTTTTCTTTTTCACTTTTTAGTCCTCTCGCTGCGTAATTGTTTTATCAAAATAGCTTTAAGAATTTTTATTCTTTTGTCACCGATTTTTCAAAACAAAAGTTTTTGTCTAATTTAACCGGGAAAATGCTCCGATTAAATAAGTCATAATTTACAATAAAAAAATAACTTGTGGGAATAATGAAGGTGGATTAATTAGACGGAAAAAATACATCCCCGAGGAAATCTTGGGTGGCGCAAACTTTACTACTTTTACGATGCCCAAGGAGATTTCGGGTTGCACAGCGAGAGGGTTAAAATCAAATTTCTGCCTCTTTCGCCTGATTTACTCCGTCATTTTTTTCTTTCTCTTCACATCTATTGCAGGCAATTTTGTAGTGTCCAACAGCTCTTTTTTGGAAAGTGATCCGGTAAAAAATGACCTATAACCATTTAAAATTATCATTAAATTTTGAATTCATCAATCCTTCATATAATAAGCATAGCTAAAATAAATAATTTAATAACAGTTATTCATTAACAAGATGAATGTTTTAAAAGGGTTGATTCATAACAATTATTAAAGACGACTGATTAAAGTTCCAGGTACAGAAAATACCCTCAAGTTTAAAGGAAAATATATCAGCAACATCTAAACATGGAGATTTAATGTTTTAAACTCAAAACTGTTTTATTTACTGAAAAACAACAAATAATTATTACAAATTAACTATGGAAAATATTAATTACCTTTTTAGAAAATATATGTAGATAATGTTATTTTATCATTTTTACAATATCTTGAACTCTTCTTTCAGTTTCAAGACTATGTTACTTTAAATTTTATTATTTTAAACTGATTTTTATATATTATTAGTACAGCTTTAATTACTCCTTCGCTGATCTTCAAAATTAAAGACACGATAAATCATTTTCAAATACTTTCAAATTCCCCCGTGCATATATGCATTTATATGCATCTTTGGAAAGAAGACATCCCTAGCTTCAAATTAGGGAATTGCGAGCTCTATTGAAATTGCATTAATTATTCTGCAGATTAAATATGCATATTTTCGCAATGAATGCTCAATTTTCAATTCATATTTCCTTTTCACTATTAATATGCAATGTTTTATATATATATCACATATGAATTGCGAAAATTCGGAATTAACTATATACATACAAATATTTTTTTCAAATATTTGAATGAAATTATAACATCCGCTTACAATATAAGCAGGAGTCAGTTATTTAGATTTTTTAAAATTGAAAGCATAATTTATTGTAATAAATACTGCTGAATGTTGATTTAGTCTCATTATTTTTTTATATACTATTGCGTAAATACAACTTCTATTAATATAGTAATGTCTAAAAATAACGTATTACTATTGATCTCAAATCGAGAATGAAATAAATGAATCTATGCTAATAACCATTTCGTATATAAATTTGTAGGTTGGTTACATGTAAAATGTTAATTTAATGATGACTTGAATAACCAGACGTTGGAATAACAACACATACACTTTACTACAATTCTATAAATATCATTTTACACCACTTTGTTGATAGCTTCTTCAAATACATTACATTTATCCCTTAAAACCTATAACACACTTTCTTTCGTACAATCCGCTTAGGCCTAACATTGCCTTCCTTGGCATCTTATAAGCGAATGTTTCAAGAACAATATAATTTAATAGACTGACCCTTTTCTAATTTTGATTATCTCCAAACCTTGATCTCGTGATCGTGAATTTTCATAACTTACGCTTTCAAATCATGAATAATAAAAATACCAGAGCGTCATTTAATTTGCTGATCATGCGAAAATAACAGATCATAAAGAAAATAAAAGATACTTAAATCCAAATCCTACAAATCGGTCATCCTGACATGAGTCCCGACATCAGCATCTTGGCTTATTATTTTTTAATGTTAAACAGCTAAACTTTTGAGACTTCTATATATTTTTCTTCCGCATAAAATTTTGATTACATGTTCAATACACATACACATATACTTAATCCATCTGACTTATACAGCAGTTTAACACATAGTCCACGGCTTCATATATTCAGCCCCGGTTGACGTCTTTCCTGGAATTTCATTATCTCCTACTTTTTTTTTTTTACTTCATATTCATCATGATTCGTGGCTGCAGTTATCTCATATGACCCCAAATATTTTTCTTTAAGTTTGATAGCATTGCCAAATTGCGTCCTCTTTATGGCGACGATATCTTTTATTTTGTATTTTCGTGGCTGTTTTCTTTTCTTATCAAACTGTACTTGGTTTCTTCTTGTATTTTGAGTACATTTTTTTTTTGCTTCTTCTCTCATGGCTTTGCGTTCTTCCATAATACATTAGGTAAATTCTTCTTCCAAAATCTTCCTGATGTTTTGTATGTCACTGTCCTTCATTTTAACTCCCGTCATTAATTCAAAGGGACTATACTTGGTGCTTCGCGTTACTGTGCTATTTATAATTCTTTGTAACTTAGGTACATATTATACCATTTGGATTCGTTATTATATGTTTCAGGTTGAACTAAAATTTTGCCTTTAGATCTTTTTGCGCTATTATTTTTTCTTTTCTTTAACATTTTTTTTTGTATTATTTCCAATAGGATTATTTTTTATTTTCTGATCAGAATTGTTTTTGGATTTGTTTCTAACCATTTTTCTTTTAGGTCTTTTTCTACTATTTTGTTTTTAAAATTATTAGTATCTAAACAAATAGTCATTGAACAAGTTTTATTTTCTGTTTTCTTCTCAGTGTCTTTACTTTCGGATCTCTCCTGTCTAGCGATGACGAATTTCTTATCGGATTCTCTTTCCTTACTCGAGATAACAGGTGCTGTAAAATCTGATGTGCTCTATCTAATAAAGTCATTATTTAAATACTGTCGTACTTGTTTATTAAGGATTTCTTTCTCAACTAGAGAGAATCTCTTTGGACGTTCGCAAATAGGTTTTTAATCCGCCAATAGTATTTTCATCTTTAACCCAGTATCTTTTGTTTTAATCCGTTTGTACGATTATATTAATTCTCGTATTTTTTCTCCGTTAGTTAAATTTGTAATATGATTCAAATCCACCTCGGCATTTACGTAGTTGAAATTAACCACATCTTCCCAACCTCGATTATCTTTGTCTATATTTGGTTGGGCTACTTTATCTATATTGGAAGGGACTTCATTAATTTTAATGTATCCGACTCGCACTGTATTGTAGTTTATTATTTTAACAACATCTTCCACTACTCTTAACGTCAAGCCTTCGACTGCTTTTCTACCTATAATTAAATCATAGTCAGTCTCTTGTACCACGTAAAATTTATCCTGTATTTCTATACCACCTACATAAACTTTATGCAATAAAAAACCCGTTGTCTTAATTTCTTACTCACCTATGCCCGATACATATATATTGCCGCTTCTTAACTTTGGTGCGTTTATTGCAGTATAATATCTTAAATTGGCGATTGAAATGTCACTCCCTGTATCGATTTCTATGTTTGTTTTTATTCCTTGAATATCCAGGATTCATCCTTTCGTAATAGTGACCAAATTAACTAATTTTCTTTGCGTGTTTTGAGTCCAATCTTCGTATTTCGTTTCTCGCCAATTTTGATTACGTTGCAAGTTATAATTTGATTATTCTTGTTGTGTTTTACTACCCATAGTACATTTTCACTCACGAGACCAGGTCTACCACAACGGAAACATATTCTTTGCGTCTTGTTTCTCCCGTAATTCAAGTTGTGCCTAAGTTGTGCTACTTGGCGCCTTTTCGAATTGGCGTAGTCAGACATTCTCGATTGTTTATCCTCAAAACTCCCGCTTGTATTCCTTACTGATTCTTTATTGCAAACCCTTCGAAACCCTTAGGAGTAAGGTTCCCATACCTATCTTTCAATATTGTATTTGAATAAATACGACCATGGTTTTTACGCTTGCATTGCTAATTCACAATCCAACCTTTGGCACTGGCGATTTAAAACAGTTTAGTTTTGATTCATATTTGACTATTTATTCCGCTACCAGTTGCTTAACATTTCTGTTATTTATCCGACTACTAGTTGTTTAAGATCCAGGCACAGAGCCCCCAGATTTGGGGATGGTTATATGTAAAATGTTAATTTATTGATGACTTGAATAACCAGACGTTGGAATAACAACACATACACTTTTGAGAACTGTGTTTAAGGTGGTAAATTATTTATTTTTCTATTATTGAATGTCAAATAGGACAATTATTATTGAGATTCATGTGAGTCTTATTAGTTCATTTATCTTTTGTGATTGTTTTCTCTGTCATTACGTTTATATTTTTTTCTCATTATTTGAAGTTAAATGTATATTGTATATAGGTTAGAAAATATTGATTCGATGTCAAAATTACTAAATTTCTCCATCTCAGCGATATTTTCGCTTGGGGAGCCCAGAGTAATATGTTGTGGTTACTTACAGCCACTGCCATATTTTTATTTAATTTAATTTAAGAAATATTTTATTAATCTTTATTCATTTAATATTATAATTCGCATTCTAAAATTATTTTATTTCCTTCCTTTTAAAGCTTCCCTTGTAAGATTTTTTTTTACGTAACATTTCGTTTCATTTTAAAATGATAATCATAGTTTTGAAATCTGTACTTCCAGGAAAGTAATCTCTGGAACGTTCTACGCCTTTATATTTGTGAAGTCATTTCCTCTTTGTAGTCCCGCCTCTAACCAATCATATTCAAATCAGTTTAATACATCCCCGCCAATTGGCGAATTTCAATTATTACAGCAACACCTTTCCCCCTCTTCTACTTGCATTTTCACAATCTGGTTCTATTTTTCAAGGCAGAATGGTTGTGGCCTTTCCATTCTGCGAATATCCATATGCGTGCAGCGAAAGTAGTAAATGAAAGTTTTTTTTTTAATATTATGATGGTTTTGATGGAATACATAATTTTTCTGCTTGTGACAAGGTTGGATAATATTTCCACAAACGGAGGTGCAACAACGAATCGCTTATAAAACTACGTGAATCCTGCTGATTGCTATATGGTAGCTGTTATTTATTTTCAATTCCACTGGTGTTCCTTCTGTGTTTTGAGATCGGTGGTACAATCATATGATTGATTTGATTAAAAAAAAAAAAAAAAAAAAAAAAAAACAAGAGCCTCCATAATCCCTGAGAGTAATTTATTATATTTTCTCATATTAAGTGCTCATTGAAAAACTTCGATTGCTTACTAATTCATCCAAAAAAGGGTCTATTAAAAGGAGATAGCCATTGTAAAATATTTTCTTCAAGAGGATTCTTTTAAATAAAGCTTTTTTTTTTTTTTAAGATGATTTCTCAATGCTCTAACTTTTATTTTACATCCACCACTGTTTTTTATGTCATTTTGGGTAATACCTTTGCTTTTATTTTCTTTCTTTTAACTATCAAGTGTTTATAAAATATTTATTTAACGAATCATTTTTTAAATGATTGCCATGTCGGCATGGTCTTTTGTGGCCATAATTCAATGTACGCAATACTATATTTTGCTCGATGATCACAAGGTTTAAATATTAGAGTATTAATATTATTTTAGTACTAAAAATAGAAACTGAATGATAATATACTTTCACATTTTATCATCCAACCATCCCACTCGTGATCGTGAATTTTCACAACTCACATTTTCAAATCATGAATAATAAAAATACCAGAGCGTCAGTTAATTTGCTGATCATGCACGTCATAAAGAAAATAAACGATGCTTAAATACAAATCCTATATATATATTCTTATAGATAGATATAGATATACAGGGTGATTATAAATGAATATCCCAACTTTACGGGAATATTAAAATAAAGAAAAAAAGTACAATCTTATTGTTCATCGGAAGTGAAAAACAACAGTTGAAACGCAGTATTAAGTATTCAATGTGAGCCGCTGCAAAAACACGAACGAAATCGAGGTGTCCGGTAAGCCACCACACGCTTTTCTAAGCATGTTTATATATATATATATATATATATATTGTCCGTAATCTTATCAAAGACCATGTCTTTGTTTGACTGTTACCAACTGCCGTTAATGCACTTATGACACATGTATCTCAAACAGTCAAACCGTATATGCTAAAACGAATTGTGGGATGAGTTATCTCACCACTTCGATATCGTTCCTATTTCTGGAGGGGCTCACATTAAACACGTATAATTTGGTTGAATTTAAACTTTCTACTTATATTTTTCATTTCCAATTAGCAACAGGGTTTCACTTTTTTTTTGTCTTTTACTAACAGTCCTGTAAAGTTGGGATATTCATTTATAATTATCCTGCATATGTAATACCTTTGAATAAAAATATGTATCAAAATGTATCTGAAATGCTTCAACAAACTTTGGAGAATGATAGTACTCATCAAGACGAACAAAAAATGCAATGGAACATGGGGTCACAAACCCCTTATTGAGTCACAAATACAAGTAGTCCAAGAGCTGTTAAACATTTTAGGGAAAGTATTTGAGGCACCCTGAAAATTTGTGCAACACTTCTTTTGTAATGGCTGAATACAAAATCGAATGTCTGGCTGAAGGATCGTGGCCCAAAAACTGTGCCAGACACGTGTCAAGTGCCATTTTTTTTGACTACCCAAAAAAGGTATTTGCGGCACGCTGAGATTGAGACAGAATAATATTTATGCTTAGAAAAAAATATTTTGAAAATGACAGACACTTTAGTCGGCACAAAAACTGTGCCAGACGCGTGTCAAGTGCCATTTTTTGTCTGCACAGTTTTTGGGCCACGATCCTTTAACCAGACATTCGATTTTGTATTCAGGCATTACAAAAGAAGTGTTGCACAAATTTTCAAAGTGCCTCAAATAATGTTCAACAGCTCTCCTACTAAAGGTGTTTCACCCTGATTGAAGTCGGCTTGTCGGTAATAATTTTGCGAAAAATTAAATTATTGCAATACAAATGCTACGATAAGTACCTTATTTTGTATGAATGTGATAACATCACAAAAAAAAGTGGTAGACGTTTCCATTATACGTGCCAGCAGCATGCATTGGACGCTTCCTATTTTGGACTGTGATGATCAGTTCATACGGTATCATCGATTGTTTGGTTACCCTGTTTTACCAGAACTTTTTGTAATATTATCATACTTTATTCCAAATAAGGCACATATCGTTACATTTTTATTGGAATATTTTAATTTTTCTCAAAAGTATTACCGACAAGCCGACTTCAGTTAATGTGAAACACCCTGTATTTGTAACTCAATAAGTGGTTTGCGACCCAATGTTCCATTGCATTTTTTGTTCATCTTGATGAGTACTATCATCCCCCTAAGTTTGTTGAAGCATTTCAAATACACCCTGTATATCTTACAAGCTCATATAACAATATTAAACCAAAATTCAAAATAAAGATGACGTGTAATAATGTTATATATTAATCGTTATACAAAACAAATGTTAAAGTGAAATTTATTGGCATACAGAACCCACTTTACTTTCGAAAAAAAATTAGTGCTTATATTTTGTTTAACATAAAAAATTTACCAGAATTTCCAAATATGCGAATCTAAAATCACATTTCATTCTGTCAATTAGTGGTTGCGTTATGTTATCTGCTTTGCAATCATTTTTGCAATAATTACAAATGATTTTAACATTATAAGTCACATTTGTTAGACCAGCATTTCTAAATTACTTGAACGAAGAACTCACTTTTGAGTATTAAAATTCACCAAAAAAGCGAAATATCATGTCAAAAATCAATTTTGGCATAGACAATGCCAGATATTTGTTCAATTTCAGTATGTTGGATATCTCAATTGCTATGATTTTCTTTTTTTGTACATAAATTGTATTAGTCCTTATTCTTTAACAAATAATCTCCATAGGGGAGAGTAGCCTAATTTGGACCACTTCACTTATTTTCAGGTGTAACTCACTTAATTTTTTTAATATCTGCAAAAGATAATTACACAGGATCAATCTATTCATCTATTAACTAAATAAATATTTAGATCAATTTCTTTTTGAAAATCTGAAATTTTATTTTAATTTGAAAAATTTGTCAAAAGTGGTCCAAATTCAGCAACTGGTCGCATAAGTTGGACACCCAGTCTCCTAAATATCAGGTTGTTTTAATGACTAGGGAATATTACTAATTTTATTAAAAGAAAAGTTTGCGATTAATGAAACAATAAAACAAAATAACAGCAATGAAATATAATGAAATCAAATATCTGAAAATAAGAGTAATTGTTTTAAATCAAAATGTATAAGTTATCAGTAATTCAGAATAGAAATTATGGAGCTAATTGTCAGTTACTTGAATATCATGTAAGAAGTGATGCAAAGCTTATACATGAATTTTATTTATTGTTTTTTGTTTTCCAGCGCTCACAACATGGGACCGTATGTGGCAATCTGAGCCCTGAGTCATTTTTGCTATTTTATTTTTTTTACAAATTAGGCAAAACCAATCTTCACTGTCTAGATTTTTCTATTTAGATTCTGAATCATCAGACTTTTTTTTGCAAATAAAATTTTCTTTACATTATGTTTGTAGTTCTTATCTTCCATCATTTTCTTGCTAATTGCATAACGCCTATTTTTCAAAACTCGATGTTCCAATTGCTTTTGTGCTGTGAAAGCTTCCTTTTTATCTTTTATTTTTCATTTCAAGGTTTAGTTTATATGGCGATGATGTTAACACAACGTTTTTTGTCTCCCCCTGTACTTTTATTTAACTGAATTTAGCAAGGGAAATGACATTTCTAATGTTTTTTTTTTTTTTTTTTTTTTTTTTTTTTGCTTTTGGGGAGGATTTGCAGCTGCAGCCTTGTTGCAGATCAATTTCTTCACAACTTACTGTCTGCTTTTTGTTTCCTATATCTTCAACAGCTTTTGCTGTCACGGGTGTTTTTCTTCCAGACAGTTTGTCTATGTCTTTTTCAACATTTTCAACAAGGTTTGAGATTTTATGTGTTTTAATGGCGAAAAATATAATTCCACCCTCCAGAACTTCCATCACAAATATCCTGCAGGAGGAACATGTTTGAATTCAACTCTGTAAATCAAATATGCCGTAGGAATAAAGAATTGAAAGAAAATAAATACAATTACATACAAGGTAAAAGACATTGCAAACAAAATTTATTGCATAGACGTGTAAAAATATTTTTATGTTTATATAGGCCTAAACTATATAAAAAATTAATCCAGATATACAAAAAAAAAATGCATGGAGATAGTATTCCATTATAAAATATAAAAAAAATAGTGTACAAAGCGTACCGCCCTCGAAATTCAATACTTACTTTTCAAATTTCGCATATCTGGTCCAATTTAAGGAACTGAAATTGGTCCAATTACGGCAACTGCGGAATTTTTTAAAACACTTAATTTCAAGACTGAGAACAAAAACGAAATCAAACAAATCCGCGTGAAAATTATGCGCAATAAACAGACGAATTCATATATGTATATGAAAACATTACAACTTACACGTCATGGAAACACACTTACACGTCTTACACACTTACACAACTTACACGTCATTTTAAAATATTCACTTACGTTTAGTAGGAAAAAATTAGATCAAAACAGCTAACTTTAGGTTTTTTTAAATTGTCTGAAAGCAGCACGTTGTAGGTGGTTGCTTCTTCTAATCATGAGTGACGTCATTCGGATGAGTAGGATTTCAGAGGTAGATGGAGTCTCTTCCTGTAATTAACGGCAGAATGGCAACGGTTCAATTAAAGCGGCGGTTTAAATATGGCTACTCTCCCCTACTCCTAAAAACGTGTTATCCGCGACTTCTTTCCAAGAGACTGAAAAGCGGGAGGTATTCTGTACCACGCGTCACGCATGCGTACTGGCTCTATTAATACTAAAATCCGAATTCGTTTAAAAAAAAAAAAAAATGTATAAATTAAGATTTCTAATCTAATAAAAAAAAATAAATAAAACTAATCCAACAACAGGGAAAACAAAACGTTTTCGAATTTAAAAATAAATAATAATTAATTATCTCACTCATTTAAAAATATTCACAATTTATATTTTTAAAGTTATAAAAAAAAATATTCGCATTAAAAATATATTTTAAATAAACACATTCAAAATAGCTGATTTTGTTGAAAAAAAAATTATTGCATAAAAATATAATATTCATATTTTACGTCTATCAATCTACATAAAAAATACTTATAATTCATATTTTTATCCCGCATTTTATTTTCACTTTTCATGCTAGCGAATAAATAATTGGACGTAGGAAAAATAAAAAGCCGGCATAATAATTTTTAAACGATGTACATCTTGCCGTTATTTCCCTAATGAAAAATAAAAAAGAAATTCTATTGATATTTAAAAAGTTTATATATATATATATATATATATATATATATATATATATGTATATGTATATATATATATGATTCACCTTTATATATATATATATATATATATATATATATATATATATATGTATATATATATATGATTCACCTTTATATATATATATATATATATATTTTAGAAAAGACATATGTTTCATCTTTAACAAAATCTGTACAACAAAAGAGTTTATCCAATGAATCGTTCTGGTAATGTACATACCCTGGGGACATTTATATTCAGCGATGTATGTATGCATATGCACAAAGTATAAAAATGCGTTATAAATAAAAAATAATAAAATATCTATAAATATTCAGAAAAATCTTATATATATTGGTTAAAAAATCTGAAATCTTTTTTTCACACATTCTTGACTAAGAATGTAAAACAAACATTTTATGTTTAAAAGTCGAGTAACAGTTTTAAAATTTATCGCTTATATAGTAAAAGCTCTATAAATAAAGTTCATATAAATATACAAAAAGAACTCTCTTAATTTGTTTTAATAAAAAGTTTCAGTAATACATGTATACACTTTTCTCAGTAATTTTTTTAAATGTAAGAAATACTTATTTTTAGCAGGTCTATGTCACAGTAAAACGTAATATGAGTTATAAAAACTAATTTTAAAGAAGGAAAAAATTATAACTAGAGCTCTTATTAACACCTGTTTTTAAATAATCCATACTCAGTAATTACTTGATATAACTAAGCATAAATAGTTTTACATTCTATATTTAAAAACAGTAAACAAAAATGATTAGACTCCGAGTTATAGTTCAATAAAACCCACAATCAACTATAAAGTGTGGTTAAAAAAGTCATAATGTCATGTCCAAATGGCATGTTTGGATGTGTCATGTGAAGAGTATCAAGGATTACATAGGAACTGGCGATCGGAAATGCTATCGCGACGATCCAATTAAATCGTGATCTTGATGATAAACGGTAAATATAATAAACGGTGTAAAAAGACCCTTATTTTACAAAAAACAAATGATAAATGTTACAACTCATAACAAGTGATCAAAATATGCCCTACTAGCCGTGATGCATGCTTCACATTGGCGTCGCATGGAATCGTGAACACATTCCAGTCCTACATTCTTTTCCGTGGTCATCCTGATCCTCCCCTGGATTTCTACCTCTGGGGATATCTTATGTCTATGGTGTACGAGACTTCCGTTCCATCGGCAATAGACCTCATGGGACGGATCGCTAAAGCGGCGACACGTGTCCGGGAGACTCCTGACCAATTGGAACGTGTTCGCGATTCCTATGTGAAGCACGCATCGCGGCTAATGGGGCACAATTTCAGCACTTCGTTATAAGTTTAAACACTTTTCATTTGTATTCTGTACTTCTATTAAGTTTTTTTTCTTTTAAATAAAGCTGTTTTACCCCGCTTGTTATTTTTTTCTTTGTGTAAGGGTCACGATGGAGTTTTCGACCCCCATTTGCTATGTAATTCTTGTGTCTCATGAACTGACATACACACGTGTCTTTTGGACATGATATTTTGAGCCACCTTGTATATGACATCAAATTTTCCAATCTTTAAATTTTTAACACTTAATGGTGTAATCTATTCAGGTGTTTTACATGTTAACTAAATGTATCTTTTTATGCTAAACCGCTCATCCGGTTACTAAACTAGTCTGATATAGCCAATCCCAAAACTTTCTTCCATCTCATACATGTTAATACTACAAAATTCTCTAGCACAGTGCCAAACTTAAATGGCAATCTATACCCATCATGAGGATTCTAAAGATATCAAATTCCGTGTATTATTCATTCAGATAGAACTATCGCTAAAATCGTATAAATGATGCAAAATCACCGAAATCTAATCACCAACTACTTATGTTAATTTCTAACAAAATCTGAAGTTTGATGAAAATCCGTCCATTAGTTTTTGAGATACAGCTATTGCGGAAATCGTGAAAAATTCAACACAGCAGCGCCATCTGTTGTGCGATTTACACCAAAAGCTAAACAGCACTAATTCATATCCGTACTAACTGAATCTGAAGTTTGATGAAAATTTCTGTATTATTTCTTTAGCTAGAGCTGTTGTAAATATCATGAATAATGCAGAATAGAAGCGCCACCTTTTGGGTGATTTTCACCAAAAAGTAATCAGTACCATATTATATCAAGGACTAACGGAATCTGAAGTTTTAAGAAATTCTGTACGTTAGTGCTTGAGATATAGCAATTTCGGAAATCGTGAAAATGGCTGCACAGCAGCGCCACCTATTGGAAGATTTACACCAAAACGTTACCAGAACCATTTTATATCAATGTTTAACTGAATCAAAGTTTTGTGAAATTACATGTAATATTTCTTGAGATAGAGCACCTACAAAATGTTTGTCACATACAAACTCACAGAGTGACAGACGGACATCTTCTAAAAACCATCAAATCGAGTTCAGGTCCTTCTAAAATGTATAAATCCATCAAAAACCGGAAGTCGAAATATCTGACCCCTAAAGTCGAAAGCACCTAATTCCCTTATAAAAATGCTTCGTTCATCTTTATCTATCTTTAGATAATAGTGAAATTTGTTGTATAAAACCTATACCAGCTTTCTTTGAGCCATTCAACTGGTAAATTATCAGAAGCAAAAGACAAAATGTGAAAGTAGTTAAAAGTTTGCAAAGAAATTGTGAAATGTCAATTATTTGAAGTCACTGAAAGGTGTATTAGAAGCGCCTCATAGATGTAGAAAGAGAAAAAGAAATATATTTCGAGAGGTTCTAATGCATTATATTTTAAGTATAAAATATATAGATAAAGTGATTGAGTGTGAAGATTAAAGTGATAAAGTGAATTTTTCAAATAAACCTGAAATAAAAATTTCCAAATTTTGTACACTTGTTATTCAATCGTTTAATCAATTGTAATTTTCTACATTCAAATGTTCTAAAGATGTAAAGGTGACAGTACTATTTTAAAACATTTTATCTGTACTTGTTTTAAGGATATTTTTCACCTATTAAAGTAATGACATTTCTAATTTTTTCGTTATTTTAAAACAAAATCTAAATAGAGAAAATATAAAGCAGTTTTTCAGTGTTTTGCAGTATTATGTAAATAACCTGGTCTTTTCTAATAAGTTAAAATGACAAGTTAAGTAAGGTTAGATCTACAATTTACATGTTAATTATATATAGCAGATAAAATTATAGTTTCGTCTAAATGTTAACTTTTAAGGAAACTTATGGTTATGAAAGGTTTTTAAAAATAGTAATATTTTCTAAATGAGTGTAAAAACAGTACTTTAATTAATTTTTGACCAAGAATTCAAATAAGCATGATAATGTAAATTTTACCTATTGAAATAATAACAGTTCTAATGTTCAGGACACATATGTGCTAATAGATAATTGATAAGAGAGCTCTTTTCATGGTAACCATTTCCGTGTAAATAGCTGGTCTTGTTTAATGAGTTAATAATTCGAGTTAATTAAGTTTCTATTCCGTTATTTCGTTGTACAAATAAATATTAAAGCGCACATTTACAAAAATCTAGGGTAAAGTTTGTAACATACTCCACACTCCAAAAGTCTTTCCATCACATTCAGAAAGGAAGTGGTATGGAACTAATCAGAGGCATCAGCGAAAAATGCATTTCTAATAATTTCAAAAGCATATTAAAATTTAAGAAAACTTTCTTATTTTGTATTTTCTTGTGGCACCTTACATCTTTACACTTTTGTAAACGCACCCTTTTTTTATTTTGTACAGGCATCTCTTAAACTTGTTTCAGAAGCAGGAAATTTCTGCTGTTTTTATAACTAAGTGACGATGTCAACTTCGTTTCAACATTACCACCAGTTGCCATAGCTGCATCCCCAGATTACATCCCTTCGGTGCATTTTGAACGGAAACTGTCCTTAAATGGCTTATTTAGGCACATATCCAGTGGCTGAAGTATAGAAGTAAGGCCACCATGGATCATAGCTACCGAATATTCCATCTCGCAAGGAAGTTGTTCATTTTTTTCTGTGCCGTGAGTTTTTAAACGCTTTCCAAACAATCATAGATGGTTTAATGAAAAGCACTCCTTTTCTTTTACACCAGCCATTTTTAAGCCAATTTAAAATTCCACTTTTATCATCGGAATTTTCAGATGGGCACGGATTATACTAATTTATATTATGGCATTTACAGAAGTGTAAAGACTTAAGGTGCCATTAGAAAATACAAAATAAGAAAGTTTTCTTGAATTTTAAATACTCCTTTGAAGTTATAAGAAATGCATTTTTCGCTGATGCCTCTGATTAGTTCCATACCAATTCCTTTCTGAATGTGATGGAAAGATTTTTGGAGTGTGGAATATGTTACAAACGTTACCCTAGATTTTAGTAAACGTGAGTTTTAATATTTATTTTTACAATTTTATTTTCATTGGTCTTTGAAATTTTAGCACGAAATAACGAAGTAGAAACTTAATTAACTCGAATTATTATCTCATTAAAAAAGACCAACTATTTACACGGAAAGGATTACCATGAAAACAGCTCTCTTACCAATTATCTATTAACACATATGTGTCCTGAACATTAGAACTGTTATTATTTCAATAGGTAAAATTTACATTATCGTGCTTATTTGATTTCTTGGTCACAAATTGATTAAAGTTCTGTTTTTTACAATCATTCAGAAAATTTTACTTGGGAAATGTATACATTTAGACAAAGTTTCCCGTTTACAAATTATCATTTCAGAAAAACCCACTCAGTCCGGAACGCAACTTTAAATAACTGTAATGCCCATTTTCGTACGACCAATTGCTCTAATAAGAACAGTCTTTGCACATTTCGTCTCCACTGTGCGGTTTGTCTTTAAATCAAATCATACAAGAGTTTCATCCATGTGTCCTATTTGTAAAAATTGAAAGTTACATTTTTTTCGCAATAGGATGACATGCTTTTAAAAAAAGTTAAATTTTACTTTCGGGTTTTACGGAAGGTTTTGGACATTTTTAGTACGAATTCAGCTGCACAACTTGGTACGAATGGATTACAAAAAACGCGCTTTGCCTGAACTCTTGCACTCAGTCTGCCAGTTTTGCTACAAGTGCAGGAAATTATGGTTTGAATCCACGTGCAGTTTTCATTAAATTTCAATAAAAATTTTGAATTTTTGAATTTTGAATTTATCTATTTTCGCACTTGTATTTCATTCAGTGTAAAATGACGAGTAGCCACTGATTTTTTCGATTGCTCTGAAAATGTAATGACTTATAATATAAAGCCTACTTTATAAGTCATGCACTATTTTCCCAATCATCTTTCCTTAATGCAATGGAACATCTAGCAGTCACGTTAAGTATGGAAAGGTTTTCCCACAAAAAATAGTAGGTTTAGTTTTTAAAAACGACCAAGCTATAACAGGATGAGTGGAACGCAATTAAACAGGTTTGGTAGCACTTGAAGACACAATAGGAGATCAATAATTTCTGAGAGTTTATTTCTTTCTACTAGCTATGCACAAAAAGTGTTGTTTCTAAATTTTTGTTCGTTGAACTATTCATCACCTTTTTAACATCGGGTTTCCGATTTTGTACGATTTTTCCCTGAAAAGTCGTATACCCAGCCAATACACTGATCGGCTTATGTATGAAAATATACGATACTCAATTGTTTATGATGAAAAAATAAAAATAAAAAAGTTGAAATACTTTTTGAGATATATTTTTCTGTTTTAGTCAGACATATTAAAAAACGAAACCATCCATGTGATAAAAATTTATAAACTAATATTAAAGTCCTTCCTTCATAACTTTTTCGTTATTATATATACTAGGGGATCGTACCCGGGGCTTCCCGGGTTAAAGAATATAGGTAAAAACATTTTTTTTTTTTTAAATTGAAAACTAATAATTTTTTTATATGCAATAATTTTTTTTAGATTGTTCACTTACATTAAAAAAGAATTTTCATATGGGAAATACGAATTATACAATCAAATAATTTTTTGAAATTTATCAAAAGCGATATTTTCTTATTAGCCGTATGTTAAGAATTATTTAACCAAGATTTTGCTACTTATGGCATCCTTTTATATTCTGATAATTTCTGAGCTTATACGTGTCTGTTAAATTTGTGTATTATTTTTATTATTTTATTTATTTATTCATAGGAAGTTTTTTAATGGATATTAGCCGTAAGAAAATGATGAACTCTTTATTTTGTTTTAAGGGCAAACGGATTAATTTTTCGTAATCGAGCTCCGCGTGATATAGATAAATTAAAAATTATTTCATGCTTTAAAGTTGTTTTTAAAACCATAGACAATCAGTAAACTGAGATGAACTTTACAAAAAAATTTCATTTGAAAAAAAAATCCTATTTGGTGATCTAAAAATTTAAATTGTACGATTACAAATATGTTTGATTTGTGTTCTTTGAATATTATTCTTTTATTTGTTGATAAAAGAATTCTTAATTTTGTTAATTTGTCTTTCACAAATATATTAGATTGGTGTTTTTTTAAATATTATTCTTTTATTTGTTTATAAAGGAAGTATTAATTCAGTTATGTAAAAATAGTCAGAAACAAATACTGAAATATGTTTGTTGCTTTATGTGTAAAATGTTTATTATTATTATATATTGAAACTGGCACGTGATAAGATAAAATTAAAAAAAATCATGCTTAAAAATTATTTTAGAAAATATAATACATCAGTCAATTAAGATAAAGTTTTTAAACAAATTGCATTTGAAAGTAATTTTTTTTCCCTATGCAACGAAAATTGAAAATGCACGATGGTCAGAAGATTAAGAAATTGCAGTAGCGAAAATTTCAAGACCGAAATTTTATCGTGAAGTGTTGCCATTCGCAAAATGACACCAGCGTTACGCACAGATACGTTTGTTCCTTATCATATAGACACTTAATCAATAAAATATAATAAAGATCAGTTATTACACTGTAAAAAAAAAAAAAAAACACTGTAAATTTGCCAGAACAAACTCGATCACAATGAATGTGCTGTATCTTTCTTTGGTTTCCTGACTATATAAACATGGAAAATACAGTTTTCTTTTAAATATGACTTCATTTTCACTTAAATAAGCATTTCGCCTAGTGTCTGAAACTTAGTATCAGCACACATGCAGAAGAAAAAACAATATAGAAAATTTATGATGAAAAATGCGTGTTTTCAAAAGCCGCAAGTCATTTTCCGTTTTATGCCACTAATATAATATCCTACTCCAAATGGGATTTTTCGACACTAAACCCTGTACAACAATTTTTATCAATAATTTTGAATTTTTATCAGAAAATAGCATGAATAAAGATAAAAATCCCTCATTATTTCTCTCTTGTTTGTAATAATGAAAGCTATCTAATTTTCACCATTTTGAAGAAATTTCATAAAATGCTTTTAAAATTAAAATATAAAAGTGGGGATAAAAAAAAAAAAAAAAAAAAAAAAAAAAAAAAAAAAAAAAACAGATAGTGATCTACAAATGAAGAGTTTTCAATAAAAAAAAAAAAATAAATAAATAAATAGTAAAATTGGTTTAGTGAAAGATCAGGGCAGATGACTAAAACACACACTTCTGATTTAAATGTATAGATTATATAAAATTAGGAAAAATTAAATTAAGCAATTTATGTTATTTTGATAAAATTATAGTAGAATGTCCTAAAGAATAGCATGAAAATTTTATTATTCGAGAGAATTTTGGACAAAAATTTCAGAACATGATGTTATTTTAAACCACGAATTATTTGTTTGCCCTTCTAACTCGGCGAAGCAAATCCATCCAGGCGAGAATAATCAATTTCTGTAATATAAATCGCTATTATTTGCATGTATAAAATATGTATATGCTCTTTTATAAAGACACTTTAAATTTTTGTAAATCATTGCGTTTTATCAGTGTGTTATTTCGCTTATATTATTTTCAAAAGTGAAGCATTTTCACCTCTGAATAATTTAAAAGCAGCTGGGCTGTGAAAATGGCGCGCTTCTACAAAACATAATTCAGGTTTAAGAATTAAAATACACGCTTTTTTTATAAAATGACGTCATTTGCATCCGCTAAAGCAATCGACTTTTACAACCCGGTCTTAAACTTCGTCTATAGAAAAGTATGCATATGACGTCATTGTCACGGAATAACAGACAATATTCTTGACATAGCACATATTTTAATTTCAACCTTTTTTTCAGGTTTTATGAGAAAATGACAACAAACAGATACAGATCTCCTATTTTCGACTATTTTGCATTTACTTTCAATGACTTTCAATAGAAATGGGGTACTTTTGTTGCCACTATAAGAAAAATGTTATTAAAAGCTACAAAAAAATTATTATCTCAAAAACAAATTGAGATACAGCTTTCAAACAAATTGCATTTAAAAGAGCATTTTTTTCCTTATATGACGGTGTAAAAGTTTAAATTGTGAGATGTTTAGAAGTTTAAAAATTTGCAGTAGAGAAAATTGCAAAACCAAAATTTCATTTCAAATTTCAAAGTGTTGCCATTCGCAAAATGACGTATGCGTTACGCACAGATATGTTTGTCCTTTATAATATAGATATAAATATTGCCACGATATCCAATGAACTTCTTCAATAATATACGCTTAATTTGATGCTCAATTTAATTGTAAAAAAGTATCCAAATATACTAAAACATTGTTTCTTGCCAGCAGTAAATATATATATATATATATATACCGAAGAGCAAAAACATCATGACCATCCCGACATTTTGCAATGAAGTCGTTTTGATGGCGTAGAGGGACCCTAATCAGGTGAGGATGGTATTTAACTAACGCTATGGTGTCGGCGGGATCATTTTTGAGCTTACTTCTGCCTGTAATGGGAAAGGCCGCTGAAATAAGGGACTTTGATAGAGGGTAGAATTCAATGTCCCGGCGGCTCAGAACGAGTACCTCCGAAACTACAAAAACTGCACATGTTTCTTTCACGACATATATTTCTTAGTACTTATTCAAAGAGGATAAATGACGGTGAAACCATCAGCATACGCCATGGCATTGGAAGTCCACGCGTTGTCAAAGAAAAAGGATGTCGGAGACTTTCCTGCTTTTTAAAGCAAAATCGTCGAAAGAGACTGGTTAAGCTGACTACCCAATACAATAAAGGTCCAAGGAGAATTGTTTCGGAGCACCCAGTTCACCTGATACTGTTGGATATGAGTCTGCACAGCAAACGTCCCACTCAAGCACCTCTGTTGACAAAAAATCATCGCCAACTACTCCTACACTAGGCCTGGGAACATCGTGACTGGACAATGAATCATTGGGAGAGAGTTGCGTGGTCGGATGAATCAGGATTCATTCTTCAATTCGTCGATGGCACTGTCAAGGACGCCTTCTTCCAGGTGAACTGTTCCTCATCCTTATGCAGCAGGTTATACACAGCCCGATGGAGACGATATTATACTTCGGAGAACATTCTCATGGACGTCCCACGGACCTGGGATTACTTTAGAACAGTCCATAAAGATTCTGGTCTATCTGGAATTCATTTCGGAGCAGTTGCACTCTTATATGGTATTTGGCCTCCCAACTGGAAATGGAGATCGGTCCATTCACTCTGGTCGATCTGTGCTGGTGTGATTTCAAGAACATAACATTGAATTCCAGTTAAATTTCTGGAAGTCTAATTCAACGAATCTTAATCCGATATATCAGATTTGGTCTGCCGTAGAACTACAGCTCACAGATCCAAACAAACCATGTTGTAATATCTCGATTTTGAGTGATCGCTGCTTGAAAATATGGTACAATCTATATTCGGCCATCAAACAAAGACTTGTGGCATCCATGATATGTCGGCTTGCAGCTTTTTGGTATACAATGGCGATACATTCGTTATTAGGCAGGTGGATATAATGTTTTGATTCGTCATTGTATGTACAGTAATTTAATTATCACAAACATTCAAAAGCTGTAGAAATGTTCATTTTGACTGTTGTTGAAACACTCTTCCTGATATTAGGATAATTTAAAGAATAAATTAAACGATTGAAGAATCATTCAATAGAATATATGAATATATAAAGCCGTATAATATGACGACCAACTTATACTTTATTTATATGCATACTTTATATAAGTAATACTTATTTCAATATTTTATAAAGAATATACCTACAATATGTATTTCCTTTCGAGTTGAAATATGTTTCTTTCAAGTTTATACGTGTATATGAAAATATTAACTTAAATAATCAGAACATGAAGGAACTGTTATTTGGTTATGTTTGATTTATAAGCAGAGACAAAGAACAAGAACTTCCATATCAGTTTGACAGTTTCATGAATATATATTGAATCTGGCAATTCAAAGATGTGGATTTAGTTAGGGACATATTTACAGAATTTTTTTTTTTTTTCAAATCCCATCTTTCTTATTTCATTTTATATCAGGAAAGTACATGCTATGTTTTAATTTTTTATTGTTGGATTTAACATTATCTTCCTGTTATTTTTATTTATATTTTATAGGTACATTTTCAATTAAAGCAATAGATTATTATTTAAAATTTTAAAACGACTAATTCTCCGTAATTTCACATCCAGTCAAGACAATCCTAAGTATGAGCATGACTACAGTAAACAAAGTGTGACATCTTCATTTTGTCACATTAAGGGGACACAGTACCTTTTAAACTACTTTTTCAATTTTTAATAATACTGTAAAATACTTAAATATAATGTCACTACAGATATTAGGTACTATAAAGCAAATATAATTTCATATAATTTCAAAAAAAAAAATCTTGTAGAACAGCCTATTTAACTAAAATTTAAATTAAAAAAAATTAAAATCACTACTACTTTTTTAAATATGAATATTTTTGCTTCAAAATTTTTTTCCATAATCTTAAAAACATACTACATAAAATTGTGCATGGATTTAACATTCAAGGTTATAGTTATTTTTTTTTTTATTTTCAATTATTTTTCCTTGATTTTTTACTATACAAAAGAGAAAAAGATTGATATTAAATGTAATACCCCATACATCTAAAAATCCATGTACATTTTTGTGTAATATAATCTAAGAAATATGGAGAAAAAAAATGAAGCAAAAATATTCATATTTAAAAAAGTAGTAGGGATTTTAAATTTATTTTTTATTTTTTTTTTACATTTAAATTTCAGTTAAATAGGCTGTTCTACAAGATTTTTTTTTTGAAATTGTATAAAATTATATTTGTTTTATAGTAACTAATATCTGTAGTGACATTATATTTAAGTATATTACAGTATTATTCAAAATCGAAAAAGTAGATAAGTAGATAAGTACAAAGGTACTGTGTCCCCTTATTTATTTTATGTGATCAATATATTGCAAATTTACCATGAATTCAGCATTACTATTTTTCAATTAATGCCGAAATAAAATCATACATATCATAGTCAATGCGGCTTAGATACGACTAACATTACACGTTAACACAACACGAATTTTCATGCAGATGCATTCACATGCTGATTATTTTAATCATGATATCGTTGCGTCTTTTATCCAAGATTCCAACCTGAATATATTATCGCTGTGACAAAATTCTTTCATGTTTTTCGTAAGTTTGAAACAACAACGATTGTAGCAGCCCTTGATATATAGTTTATTAAAGTCACATATAGTATTATGTCACATATATAATGTGTCGCATATATAATGGGTCTGGATTATAAATTTCAGTTTTAGTTTGGTAATGAATGTCAAATGAAAGAAAATCCCAAACACTTCAGATCAAATCAGAGTTCTTAGACTTATCTTTTCATTTATCAGATACTAAGTAATGATAATCAATAAAAATTTTGCAATTTATTATTATTATTTATTTTTATAATAAAAATATTTATAAAATATAGTTATAAATGTTTTATAGCTGTTCCAATGCCAAAATTACCAATGCCGAATATATTCTTTCGATTACCTAGCATAAAAACCCTCTAAAAACGCAACCGTTGGGACAGGTAATAGTTTCAGTTTAGACGAAGTTGGAATTTAGCGAGTACCTTTCATTGGATCTAATATATTTTTTCCGTTTCAGATAGGATTCCGCTAAAGACATATTTAATTTTAACAAGTTTTCGTGCATTATTGGTTAATAAAATGATTTTACGTAATTTTTAAAACAACACAATGTCCTGAATCTGTTACTGCTGCTAATACACATTAAAAAAATCTTGACATATTATAATCAATTTGTTATTTATGATAAATATTTTATTTTTTGGAGAAGAAATCTTCAATATTTCTACTCTTAAATTACGAATCTACAGTAAATGCTCCTGGGTGGAACTTTCAATATTTTGTAAGATGCTTTTTACCTTCTCTTTGTAAAAAGTATTTTTAATACTTCTTATATTTTATAAAGGGACCTTTCCAATAAAACATATAGAGTGCGGATGGTCTATAAATATTGTTTCCCAAAGGTGAAAAAGAATAATAAAAAACATCTTGTTTGGAATTAACAACTGAGAAAAGTTTAAGCGATTACTTTTTAAAAGAGTTTTAACTTCAGGGGTTTCTGAAAGCAAAGAACGGGGTAATGTGCCAACTATGTGGCTGCGAGTAAACATATACATCAAGATGACATTTATACGCCTCCCTTATATAACAGTGTAAGGAAACTCAAATGCGGGGAATGGACGAGGCAATTTTGTAAAATTCTCCCCTTAAAGAATCAGGCTTTAAGAGTAATAGAATTTTCCACTTCCCCGGTGTTAAAGAGTTAACTTGTATCGCTTTAAGATAAGAGTTTGCACAAAATCGTAATTAATTGTATCTTCCGGGGGCTCTCTAGCTGGCATATTTGCAATTTCCGCCGGTAAAACTTCGAACAGGTAAGCTACCCACTCTTTCTTTGGTACTTGTTCCATTTCCGCTCTTCTTTCAAAATTTATCGAAAATAATCCCATCTCATCACGTTTTTCATCAAACTTCGGGACAATCTGTGCTAATTGAATTTTTGGAGCTATCTCAACTTTTGATTCATTTCTTTGTTTCGGAAATGTCTGTAATTGTTCCAGTTTTTTCATTTCCAGTTCATGCACTTTCGCTTTCCTGGCCATTCTCTCCTCCCTTTCTTCTTAACGTATTTTTTTGTCTCACTTCCTGACGTATTTGTTCTTCTCTCTCTTCTTTCTTTTTCCTATCCTCAATTACAGAACTCAAAAATCCCTTAACAAATTCTTCTTTATAACCATTCATTTCTAGTATATTCTTTTCAGCTCTGCAATTTTTAAATTTTTGACATCCTGAACTCCGAGTTCAATCGCCACTTGCTGTAAATCTTCTTTTCTACTACCCCTGCTTAAATAAGCCATAGAATTTTCAAAAATCGAAAAAAAATTATTCAACGATACTCAAACAGTGTCTACCCTAATTGGAACTTTCCCTAAGAACGCCTTAAGCCAAATTTAATTTAAACCTTTACATTATTTTGTTCACAACCCCTCAAAATGAATGAAATCTTTGTTAAAGCACATTTGCACACAATAAAAATATATCCAGAAAACAATTTTAGCAATAATTAAAATATACTTTTACCAATATGTCAAGTTAAAAAGAAATAAAACATTTGAGTTCTAACAAAACAAGAATTTGTCGATGCTTTGCGTATTAATTTCTAAATACAACCCACAAAAATACATACTAGATTATCGTGTTTTTTTTTTCTTTTAACACTTTATTCTCTTATTAAATTATATTTCAAAACGAATCAAATATTTATAAGTCACAATCTCATATTAACATATTTTAGTCAAATTAAATTATATCCAAGATATGAAAATCTTTCTTTTATCTTGATTTGAAACGCAAATCAAATCTCTTGATGCATTACACTTTGCAAGTCAAATATAAAACAACAACAACAAATGAAAATAAAAAAATGCTTAATATTCAGTCAGATTTTTAAAAAAAAGTAAACAACCAAATCTGTAAAAATCAACTAAAGAACAAATTTATACATTCTTAGTTTCACTGAACAGAGATTACTCAACTTTTATTTCATAATTAAATCTGAATAAGTCATAATATAAACATTTCAAAGAATTCCAGAATAATACGTAACAAAAAATATATATACATATATATATATATAAACTCTTACTTCCTCTACATACTTTAAAATAGCGCCTTTTTATCTAATCACAAAGCTAAAATAAATAAATAAAAACATTTGCAAATAAATCTGTTTCTTTCTTTCTTTTTTTCCTCCAAACGATAATTCACTTAGCTAACACTTTTTTTCCTTTTATTCTTAACAAATAAATAGCTTCGAAGACCTATTATGAGCTTTTAATATGATAACTGAAACTCATTTTATGTTACTTTTTTTTAAAAAACAACAGTAACAGGAGTGTATTTATTAAATAACAAAATTTACTTTTTCGCGTCAAATATAATTATTTATAAAACACAGTTCTAATGAATTTTAGAAACCGTAATAAATAACTCTGCATTCATATTACGCAAGTTAAGTATACACTAAAGATTCTTAAGCATTACGAAACAGTACAACTTCAATAATTATTGACTTTTTAAACATAATTACAGAATAAAATACAATATTTATTCTATTAAATGAATAAATATTAACCCGTTGTTTCGAAACATAATATAGAACACACATACACTTTAAACAATCATTTTAATAATATATATTTAAACTAAGCTCTCGATGGAATAAACAAATACCACTATGACAGCCAGGCTCGTTTTCGAATTCGCTTTGGTGTCAAATAAATACTATGTACATCTTTCTTCACTTCGATTAGGACACAGCTTTCTTCACCACAATATTCCACGATGCCATTTAATGCGGCAGTAACCCTGCATGTAATTTTTAAAAACTGTAGACTATCATCCTTTTCGGATGCGACATTCTCATAGCAAGTTCGGGTTCCATAATATTGATGAGGAAAGAATAGAAGATCTGACTAAAGCAATGAGATCTAAGCAGTGATATGATTAAATAAGTTTATGTACATTAGACAAACACAGTTACAATACACACACATAATATAACTTAATAATATGCTACGCTTCATGATTACATATTTCACAGGCGCCTTTACGAACACATCCAAGATTACATCGTCTCTCTCTCCGGCTGCTGCCATTCCGAGTTTCCTAAAGAATCTTTGGACCGCGGAGTAAAGGCGACTTTCACATGAGTTACATTATGGATGTTGGAGAGGTTAGGTAACCCTTTGGCTTTATATATCTTAACATTTTAAATAATTCATATCACTGATGGAAATAATAATGATAATAATACTTCTGATCCTGTATAGTTATTGAACGCTAGTTTAATAAGTGTTGTACTTATTATATAACATTGCAACACATGGTAACTATAGTTAACTAATTTTATAAACAAATTGGATATAAACTATTTATTTCAAATACTCTCTATATTTTATTAACATTTAATAACTTATATTTTTCGTATTAAAAAACTTTACCTATATATAATTTAAAATATTTATACTGTCTATTTTATTTCATCTTAATTTGTATTATTAAATATCCTTATCTTGTTTCAAATTCGATTTTGATTGTATATCGTTATAAATGTTTTCATTAGATGTATAACAGCAAATGTATATATTTGGCCTGAACTATCACTCTCCCTCGACAAACAAATGAACACGAAGTATAAGACTTCAAAAAAGTGAAGAAATAGATCAAGAAAGCATAGAAAATCAAAGCATTAAAAAACAACAGGCTGCGGTCTCGTCCGCAGTGAGTTATTTTAAAAAGATCAGCGAAGCATTGCAAAATATGTAATATTTAAATTTAACATATATTAGTGGTAGTGGATTTCGGTAAGAATGCGGAGTAGCAAAATCACTTGAAGGCTGCATATCAGATTTTCTACCACCGAACCCAACGCCACTATAATAAATGGATTTCTGATTTGTAGCCTTCTGAACAGGTTTTGTAACGCGTTATGAAGACAACTTCTAAATCTTCTGAGATTTATGCATCACCCTCTGTCTTACACACATATAATTATGAAATGCAAACTATATTCCACTAATCAGATCATCTGCTTATGCAAAAGATGGCCTCTATCCTTCTTAATCAAAACTTGAAAAAAAAAAATTAGGTGCTTAGAAATGGAAGATTGGACAGGGCATATCTCACGATTTGGATTTACCATATCTATTGTTAGCAGTTCGGATCAGTGTGTCTTAATTATTATGTTCTGCAGTCAACTTTTTTTGAGAAATGTTAATAACTTGCAGCTGGGAAATATTCTTTAATACACATAAATTATACTAGTCAGGTCAATCTAAGATTTTGCCTGGAAAGTTTTGGAAAAGTTTTTATGTGTTTCTTACTTTGTGTTTTTAAGGGGTCTGAGCACGATTCTCGACTTTGCCACTTTGTATCTGGTCTGCTTAAAAATTTATATGCTAAAAACTATGAAAAAATCGGATGTTTTTCGGTTTTTCCCTTGTATTTGGCAGAGTGTGAAACCTTTCGAAACAATTATTGCACCAAATGAAACTAGAAAAAAATTACTACATTTTTCATACACTATGCTTTTTTTCTAACAGGAATAGTTTTGGCTATACGAGCAAAAAAAGTTGTATCGATGCGTTCTAATTCCATCACCGGAGAACGAAAACGCGATACAGTCACCCTGCATTTATTTCAATCACCAATTTCAAGCTCTTTAATTATGTATAGTTGTATTTCGAAAGTGTTAATATTTGTTTACCAAGTTTTAGAGCTTTTGCATATTTATTAATAAAATAAATTGAAATCTGGTAATTAAGAAATATACAAAACACAAACATTCCGAATTGATGAGAGCACCAATTTTTATTTCTCTAGTAATCTGATTATATCTATAACATGATTATAACTGATTATAACACTACAATTATAACTATTATAACTTTAATGTAATAATAGCATATGTAGAAGATTGTAGACAGGAAAAAAAGAGAAATGCAGTTTTTTTCTCTAATTAATGTCGTTTTGGTAGCTTCGAAGGACCTGGTTGATGTTCTTCGACAGAAGTCTCGTCGTTATCTTGATGGCTCTGGTTGTGTCTCGACTTGACTAAAAACTGACTCCACTTTAACCTGGAGTATAGGGGTCGTCAACCTCTACTTCCAAGTCATCTTCGGCGATGAAGGAGCTGACATTGTCACAATAGACACCGCACTTCAAGCGGAGGAGCGAGCTAAACAAACCTGCTTTCCTACAGCTACACTTCCCATTGCAGTTTCATTTGCATTTGCAGGATTTTTCCACAGAGCAGATTCTCGTGCGTGAGGTTTGATAGTTTTTGTGGGTGTAATGCTTCTCTTGATTTTATCTCAGCCCTATTCCTCAGCATTTTAGTGTTACTTAGCCATAGCTGCTCTGGTGCCAAACTCTCAGACATGGATATCGAGCTGCATCTTCTGTTGGAGGAAGCGATGATATATTTGCTGCGGTCTTAGAAGAATTGTTGGTCTTACAAGAGTAATAACGCTGTGGGCTAGTGCAGTACTCCTGTTATAGCCTTTATTTATAGCACTTGTTTATAACGTGTGCTGTAACTGTTTTCACTGAAATACAGTATACACTTGCATTAATCTAGTCTGTTAATTCTTCTACAGAAAATTAGCATTGTTCTTCATTTTCCTCCAGATTAAAAAAAAATAACTTGTATGGCCGTATCTATGTTAGAGGGAAATGGACCTCATTTCTACGTCTCTCTGGGTTTTGCGCGCTGAACCATTTTTTTCATCCATTTCAAATGATACTGTCCATCAGCAGTAACCAATGCAGTCATTTGATCTAGTCCATAGGTTATGGCGCACCCACACTCATCATCAAGATTTTTAGAAAATTGTGTAATTTTTTCAAGGACTCTCAGTGAATGGACTGTGTATACTATATTTGTTATTGCTTTCTGAATTTCTTCTGATTTAAAGTATAGTGGTATTTGTGCTACACATAAAAAGCAGTGACCTTGAAATGAAAACTGTTGTACTGCTGAACGTAATTTTAGTTGGTTTTCATCGCCTTCAGAAAACCTCTTTAAGTAGACATCAATGACCTTTTCGTTTGTGTACTGTTTAGTGCTTTTTTCATGGATACTTAGAGATTCCTTGTTCACTAAAATATTCTTTTTCACATCTTTTCTTTTACTTACTTGCTAATATGAAGGTCTAATCACCTTTTGATTTCACTTCTGTTATTTTAGATCCGTCCTCTAACTCCGTTTCACAGATAAAACACTTCTCTGCCCACGTAAATAAAACTTCACGTCTCACAGGACCATTTTAAAACACATAATATGTAAATAAAAGCATACTGCACGTACATTAAGGCAAATGCATAACCGACTGACGACACGTATAACAATTAAAGATAAAATTTTAAAAATCAAAAAACCCGACTACGTAAAAAGCGAACTAATTAATTATTTCTCATCAATGTGAAACTAGATTTTATATTACTTACTTATTTATTTTATTTAGTTGTATTGATGATTTTTAAGTTGTGTTTAATTGTTAGTTCCTATCTATAAATACTGTTTTGATGGGGCCTATAGATGTCTATGAAGATTAGAGTTGCAGTAAAGCTAGAGATCCACAATACATACACAACTTCCAGGTTGTATAATATTTTAATGGAGCTTCTGACTGTAAAATAATCAATGAAACATCGTGTTCATTTTGAAAGACATATCCAATGAAATGCCGCTCAATATGGCGCGTATTTTTTTTCGTGTCTACCGCCATTTTGTATTTTACGGCCGCCATTTTGAATTTAGAAATACGAAACCTAGCCTAAAACCATTGTATGGTTAAGAAGAATTGATGGAGACCTAATTCATTAAAATCCAGCCAGCCATTAGGATGTTTCTAGGGTATAAAGAAATCCACATACCCAGATACGCGTCAAACATATAACCCTTCTTGGCAGGAGGGTAAAAACAACCTGAGAGCTGAGCTTTCAATTTCAACATGTGCCAAAAAAGGCCTGAAGGTAAGAAGATTATTGCAATATAATACGCGTGGCGATTGCATTCACTAAATTCCTTTCTACTTGTATTCCCGAAACTATTCATTTTAGAAAAAAAACATTGTGCATGAAAAATGCGGGAAAGTTACTCTAGTTATTTTGGTGCAATAATTTTAAAAAAAAAAAGTTTAACCCTCTACCGAATACAGCGGAAAACTCGAAAAAAAACCGCAATGTTATCAGGTTTTTTCGCTTTTAACTTTTTAAGTAGACCATGTAAGAGGTGGCAAGGTTGAAAATCGAGTTCAACACTCTAAAAAACATATAGAAAGAAAGATAAATAAATTTCTCCAAATCTTTCTAGGCAAAAGCCTTTTTTGGTCTAAATTTACTGGACCCTGAGAAGCATTTGTAAGACTAAACATCTTACCGTATATATCACACAATGGATCAGAAACTGAAGATGATTATGATTTTCATTAGATTATGCCTTATCTATTTTCCTTATTCTTTTGCGGATGATATGATGATATAGACATTATGCCAGTAAACATCCTTTATTATTATTTTATTTATTTATTTTTATAAATGTTTCTTTCAGATTATTATAGTGCATTAATGATATATATATTCTATTGTACCTCTGCCATTTTCTACAAACCATCGTTAAACTGAAAATTTTCAATTTTAATAAAGTGTTTTGGAGATAAAATATATATTATAGAGATCATTTATAGAATAATTAAATATAAGCTTTTTGCTTTTATTACAGCGTGTTGGTACATAAACTAGTTTTCTTTAATTTTCTCTTTACTTATACATTTTCAAAAATAAAACAGACGTAGATTTTATTTAATATTATTTATGATTAAAAAAACTGCAAAACGATAAAAATGTTATGTACTAAAATAAGTGTGAACTTTAAGACCTCTCATTTTATAATTATGGAAAGTGCATATAATTTCAATACAATTAAAATTAAATTAATTAATCTAAGGAAATAAATTAATCTCTTGAAACATCAAATAAATCCTGTGAGTTATTAAAGATATATTATAAAAATACTTCAAGTAGGAAATTTAAATTATATACTAAAATACAAAGATAATAACACCATTTTTGTGAAATTTGAATAATTAAAATTTATTGAGAACTTTGGAACATGAATAAATAGGAACTTCAAAGAAAATCATCGGAGTGAAAATAATTATTTTTATTATTATAATAATTATTTTTATCGCATGTTATGAGAAATAAAATGAATACCAAATCAATACGCTTTACAAAATGTAACATTATTTATTTGAACTGCGAATAAAATGTTCAGAATAATAATAAAGTACAGAGATGTAATTAAACATTAAACAAAACGACGCTGATTAAAAGTTTTTTTTTTTTCATGTTTTCCCTTATTTAATTTATGTTACAACATTTTGATAACGATTTAGGCATTAACTGAATATTTAATTTTCTAAAGAAACTATTTGCACTTACATTTCAAACTCGGTGGTTTCTTATGCAAGCTAGGCTGTAAAAATATTTTGATAAATTTATGTTTATTTTGACATTATACTTTTTTTACGAATCATCTAACTTAATAAATATAGTAGAATTTCGTTTATTGATTTGAAATTTTTTGAACCATTCGTTTCAGATATTCATGATTTTTTGATTTATTTATTTATTTATTTTTTAGTTTTACAGTAACATTTCATTGTATTCTGAAACATCCCCCTATTTACTTTATTATTATTATTTTTTTTTAAACTGCCTTCATTAAACTGATTTATTGAAACCGGAATTTTGATATTTAATTGGCTTACTGTTTCCTTTTTGAATATACACTGGTGGATAAAACTTAAGGACCAAGCGGAAACTTACTCGTAAATGAAAATCTACGTGAGATTATGGGTCAGAAAGCAAACAATAGTATTAACAAAATGTTACACGAGATTTAACATAAAAATTTTGTTGAAAGGATGTATAAAGGGTATTATGATACCAGATTACCAGAGGTTCCTTTTCTGAAAGACGAATGTTGTCCGAAAACATGACTGTACAAAGAAAGCAAAATACTCACAATTAACAATCGTCAGTGCCATATCAATAATAGATATGGCCACCGTGTAATGCAAGACAACTTTCAACACGGCGTGGCATACCCAGAACAACATGATTCAGTAGATGTTGGGGTAGATTGTTCCATTCATCCTTCACTGCAAGGATGAGGGTTTCCTTGCTTGTGGGAGGAAATTTTCGAGCAGCAATACGTCTCCCCAAGGCATCCCATACATTTTAAATTGGATTAAGGTCAAGGGAACGTGCTGGCTAATCTATGCTATGGATATCTTCGGCCTCAAGACAATCATGTACAGACTGTGTGCGATGACAAGGTGCGTTATCGCCCATAAAACGAAACGTTTCGGCCTCAGCATGTCGAAAAAGTCGAACATGGGGAAGCAGGGAGTCTTCGATGTACCGTCTACAGGTCATGGACCCTTGGGCAAGCACATTGGGATCCGTGTGGCCATTGAACATGATGCCTGCCCACACCATCATACTTGAACTGGCTTATCGATCTCTTTCTAGAATATTTTCGCGACAGTAAGCACTACCAACCTCACGCCATATCAGTTTGCTTCTACAATTAGACGATATACTGAATCTACTCTTATCTGAGAAGACCACGGTAGGCCAGTCGTCATCAGTCAGATTGCTATGTAAACAGCAACACTGTAAACGGGCGCTACGATGGCGTCTCGAGAGTGGGACACAAACAACAGTTCCTCTAGTGTATAGTCCACCCTTTTTAAATCGTCTTCCAACAGTTTTCCCCGATATTTTAGTTCTTATGTCAGCACAAAGTTGATTTGCTAATTGACAAGCCTTTGGCCGAAATAACAATATAGCGATTTTCTTGGGACGTCGTACTCCTAGGGCGACTTCCTCCCGTGCGCCTAGTGCATTTTCCACTATTTTGGAATACCACCCATAACCTAAAACAATATTGTGTGCGATGTTAAAATCACAGGCAACATATATCATTTTGCGTCCTTCTTCCAACTTTTCGATTATCCTACCACGAGTAATATCATCTAAATGATGCCTCGAAAACATGTTCAAAATTTCAATGTTCAAGCTTCACTCCATCTCCTTCAATTTGTACATCTAATGACAACTCACAGCACCCGCCGATTGCCTACAATTTCTTACCTCTAATTTCACGTGATAGACCAAAGCGGTGAAGTACAAAATTTGCATAAGTTTAACAAAACAGAGTACAACCTGCATTCATGCAAATTTACACTTGCTGCTGCGGATCTATTTCTAACTGTAATTGTTGAAAATAACAGTGGTCCTTAAGTTTTGTCTACCAGTGTAGATAACTGCCATATAATCTAATTATCTCCAAACATTTAGAATAACCTTATTGTGTTACAGAACATATAAACTGGGTATAGTTATGGGTCATTTATATGTAATATACTAATAAAAAAAAAATATTTTGCCAGTGTGAGTATCCTATGTCCGCCATAACTAGCGTAATCTACCGCTTATTAAAACTCCACTGTTTTTTTTTAAATACCCACTTCATTATTCCACTGGTTTCTTTCAACGGTATTATACGTTTAAAAATATTAATATTAACCGTTTAAAAATATTATCAAAACATAATTCGTGAACGCGTAGCACTGAACAGCAAAACATACCAGGTATTGCAAAGTAAATTTGGCGATAAAATCAGGGAACGTGTTCAAAAATATATTGACATTATCATCTTCAAAAAAGAAAAAAAATCACAGGGCTGTTTCAGTGATTTAATTTTTTCTGGGTTTTTTTTTTTCATTATTACTTCTGTATCTCCGCCCCTGATCAAGATACGAAAAAAACAAGAGTACCAGGCCTTTCCTACGTTCATTTACCTTTCGAGATGTCATATCCGTTTAAAAAAAAATAATCCTTTCCAGAAAAAAAATGTCAATTTATTTTATTCTGCTGTATAGAAAACTCTGTAACGGCTTCAAAAATAGAAAATACTAATGGAAATTTTTTTGGCACCAAACTATATGTTCACATCCATGTTTTACATACATTTCCTTTTATTAAAAAATCCATGCAATAAATTTATAATGATTCTCTTTAATCCTTTTTTACCGTTTGTTACTATAAACGTTAGTAAGTGGTGAAAAAAGGAAGCTAGTTTAACGATTTGTACTTATCTTTATCTTTTAAGTGAATTAGTCTGTAAATGACATAAAATTATCATATTCAACATATTTATATATCGTTTAAAATATTTTATTCAACATAATTGATGATTTAGAAGCTTTAGGGAAAATGAAATCAGATTAGCGAGTTAAACTTAAAATTCTTTTCCGATATAAAGGTGATTTTTTATGATGCTAACTCGCATTACGTAAATTTAGACGGATTTTTTGTTTTTCATTATCACGTGACTATCGCGAGACAGTTTCCTTTAATAGAACCAAAAATCTTCAAAAAAGTTGAAAGAGCGCCTTAATTAAGTATATTTTTTTCTGGGCCAGACGACGTAAATACGGGGTGACGTAAATCGGGGAGCTACAGTACTTAAATTAGAAATCTACTTGCGGCTGTAGATCGAGCCGGCAGAGTTTTTTTCATATTTAATAGCTGATATCACTACATTCTTTTAGCTAAGAGGCGAAGATCTCCAACCCCCATCTTGGCATGCTGCAGCACGCTTACATGTATTCGCTCTGTTTTAAAACGATTACCTGATTACTAAGGATTGGACGATATTATCACACCAATGGCGATCTTCTGCCATCGGATTGTCATTCAATTCAATTTGACTGGGGATAATTTCCTGGTGATTGTTCAGTTCCCAAGGCCGTATCCACGATTTCACGACAGCTATCGGCTGATTTTCTTCATTGATTAAGTAAAACCAGTCACACATTTGAAAACCACTTTGTATATAATGGTTATGTAAAACAATGTCGCTATCTCCTGCGCATTTATATCATATAGAAGAAAAGTTATCTTTAAGACGCTATAAGAAAACTCAAGAGAAGAAAGAATAGCTCTTCAGAGGTGGCAGGTTAGTCAATTTTGGCATTGTTCAAAATAGTCACGACCGGTCAAATTTTTAAAGACTGATTCTCTATGCTGATAAATAAATGTACTTTATCGTTAAGTAAAGTGGATTGCAAACTAAGGCGGCTCGTACAGAGATTCCAATTTATTTCGCATTTATGACGCACTTAATAAAATGAATTCACCATTTTTAAAAGGTTAACTAACTTTCTTTCAAAATAAGGTATATAGCATTTTTTATGCCGGATTTAATTTTCATTTTGATAGAAAATAACAGTTTGAAAAAAAGGTCAACTACTCAAAAGTAGGCAAACATTCCACTTCAAAAATTTATTCTTGCAATCTTTTTAATCTTTATCATAATTAAAATGTTCAGAGACCTGAAAATTATATGTTGGATTATAGAAAATTTACTTTTTCTATATTTGAAGGGAAAAATCTATTTCATAAGAATCACAAATTCATAAGAATCACTCATAAGAATCACTGAAAATAAGCTGCCAAAACATACCCACTTACAAAACGATAATTCATATTCATGTAAGAAAATAGCTCTGCTTGTTCATTAAAAAATGATTTTTTTCAGGTTGTCGAATCAAAATTAGCATTGCAGATGTATAAAAAAAAAATAGAAGTTAATATTAATACCACAGTTTCAAAAATAAAATTTTGATATGTGTAGGTAATATTTAATTATAATATTAATATAACTATGATTATTGAAAATAAAAAGTATACTTAAATTGAAAACGAAACAGAAATAATGCAATATCATTAGCATTAGAAGTTTTGGAATTACTATTAACAGAAAACGTGAAACAACATTTGTATAGATGAGAAGAGTACAGTTAAAACATTATATTTTTAGGCATCATCATAAAATACTCATGAACGACACTTAAACAAATACATGTTTTTTCCATTTGCTATATCATACAAAATTTTAATATAAATATATTGTATAAAAATAATAAATATATATATATATATATATATAAATACAGGGTGATTCAAAAAAGATGTAAAAAAATTTAAGAGGTGATAGTACACACCCAAACAAACATTTTGTATCAAAGAAGGCATGGTCGAAAACTAAACGTAAAAAAGTTAGAGAGCGCCAAAAGTTATGTTCTTATACGAGGCAAAAACACACAATGAACGATTAAGTTAAGTTACGAAAACAAATTTAATGGCATTTGATTACAATAAGTGCTCACAACATTGACCGGCAGCTGTTATGCACGCAGTACAACGGCGAAAAACAGTTTGGCGAATTTTCTGAAACACACCAGGCACCACCGCGCTCGGCAGATCTTTAATGTCTCGATTTTTTTGGGGGGGGGAGGGGGGGAAGCTAAAGGCTCTTGTGTGTGAGACTCCCATTGAATCCGCAGAAGAACGTGTCGCCAAGCTTTCGGCTGCTGTAGGGGAAGTTCGCGATATGCTCTTAAAATTATGCTCTTAAAATGCTCGCGATGGAGCTCTTAAAAATTTTCCCATCTTTTTTGAATCACCCTGTATATATATAATATATATTTAAATATATAAATATATAAATATAATTTATTTTAATATAAAATAATTTAAATATATTGTCTTAATTCTTTTATATCTTAGAATATTTTAAAATATTGTGCACATTTCCCTTGTTTGCAGTAAGATTTACACGACAATTGCAAGTCATTGTATCCGAAGCCTGATTGAAAATGAATTTCGAACATGCATTAAATATTCAGTTGATAAAATATACAGATTTTAATATGGACACATGTATTTAGAAATCAAAATTCTCATTTGGAATTCAGCACTTAGTTTTCTATGCCTTTTTAAAAGGTAATTCCATTTTAATGACACCAAATGAACTGCTAAAATACAGAACTTTCAAATTATACGTATAAATATTTCAAGTCTGTGAATGGAAAACAAATCCTCCAACTTTTAGTATAATAGTATTTCTGCATGTAAGAAGCTTATAACGATTCGGCCTGGTATTCTTCCAATAATACAGAATAATAATATGTCTATATTTAAACGTAAATATACAAAATATGAGACAACACTTGCGAGATATGTATGATATAATGCAATGAATGAATGTATCTTAAAAATAATTTCGTATTTAATTTCACTTCACGTATTTTATTAATAAATATTATATCTTGAAAATAATTAAGAGTTTTAAATTCTTTGTAATTATTATTTATAAATATAAATGGTTCATTCATAGTGGCTTAAATCTTCTTCCATTTATGAATATATAAATATAATAACGCACAGTGTTAGAGTATTCGTGCTTTTAATTAATTTAACGTGATTGCAATAATTCGAGCATCCTCATAAATAATTCAGTAATATATTTAACTTTATATATTTTGCACAGTACTACAGAATTCAGATCAAATTACTCCTTAATAATGAATAATTGATAATTAAGACTCTGATCAATGATGCAAGATCACAGTAAATCATACAAAATACTTTTTATATTATGCACGATAAAGACATTAAATGATTTTTGAATATGCTAAACTTTATAACTGGTTTTAAATGGAGAATGTTGCAAATTGATTTACGTTTCATTGAAATATCACTACTCAGATAGTCACATAATATTGTAAATTTGATATTTATATATAAATGGGCTTTGATACAATCAGTCACCATGTAGTAGAGAAAATGTTACAGCTAAATTCATGCAAATACACTAATTGTCGCCTATGAGATATGTATACGATTAAGTAAAAGTTTATAATGAATTCTCTACGTATGGATCCATTTATTAAACAAATTACGTAGTACTAGGTGTCTCTGCGCCTTACTCACTAACGCTCGACAACCTTCTTGAATTGCGACATAATTAACATTGGGACCGCTACGCCTCCCCAGCTCTTTTAGCTTGCTCGCCACTTTTTCCAGCAACTCTAGCCATATTGAGTAGGTGAGAAAGGGGCTTGTAGGCGCAGTTTTTAGTTATTGATTTTTATTAATTTTTTAAAGATATTTAAGAATCTTTAACTGTACTTTTAAAGATCGGGCATTGGGCTATAAATACATGGAGTTTTGAGTTTGCAGCTTTTGTAGTTTATGTTTAGCGGAAGCCTGAAGTAAAAGGAAAATTGTGCGCCAACGTACCCCGTCACGGGGCACGTTGTCGCTACCTATGGGGTAAGTTGACACACCATTTATAAAAATATAAATTAAATTCAAATAAGACACGCAGTTAAGAGAAATAAATTTCATTATTACCAGTAAGTTTAAACAAAGGCGTTAACGCCGTACAATGTAAATTCTAAATTATACAGGCATAAAAATAATGAATAAAACTTTAGCATTGAGTAACTTCTATCCTACATGATATTGTCATCAGAGTTACAGTTTTCATAAATAAAAAATCGAACGTCTCTGTTTGGGAAAGCCTCGTGTGCCCAAAACTTTGCACTGCAACCACTTTTCAAGGTGTTTGCTGTTTTTAAAACTACCAGCACATACCAGTCACAAAGCCAACTTACCCCGTGTTAAATGTGCTTACTAGCCCCATATTATGTTTCTTCACAAAAGGCACACGTAACCATCTAAGCATAAATAATCCAAGTAAATCATATATGGGGTAGGTACAGTTATTCATACACTAAGAAAAACTGCACAAGTTAAATTCCAATTATTAAGATAAGTTTTAGAAATTAGAAAAAGAATGAATCAACAAATAATTACTTATAAGTGCAAAAAAAAAAAAAAACAGGAAAATCGTAATAAATATCCACTGCACGTAGGAAACGCTGCAAAACTACAACGAGGATTGTAAAATGCAAGAAGAAAGGTACTCTGTGACTGGTTGCGCAATCTATCTACAAACAGACGATTTATGAGGACTGCGTCTACTTACCCTTGTAGCCAACTACAACCAGTCTCCCCTACTATCAGAGATCCTTTTAACGTATGAAAAAAAAAATAAGGTTGAAAAAACAGTAATTGAAAACTTTGTTGAAATCACAATTAAAAATGAATTTTGTCGGTGGAACCAATAGGAATAAATCATTTTAAAATTACGAAATTTAGCCATTTTTGATATGTAAAATAATTACCTTAATAAATTAACTTGGAACACAATTAATTTAAAGCTCATTGTGCATAATACTGTGCAGCGCAGCTTAAATTTTATTTCGACAATATCTTGGAAAAACACTATCTGAAACCAAGAAAGTTTAATGTAAAACAATAAACGTTATTTAATGTTCATTCGCCGTAAAAAATACAATATCTCTCAGACACTTAGCAAGTTAAAAAACAAAAATAACACGTTTTCTGATGTATCTAAAACAAACTTTTGATGAAAAAGCTGATTTTCTGAATGCATCACGTGACCGTAAAACGAATCAACGACAATCCTTATTCCTACATCTGCAAAAATACCGTACTGTGATTAAAAACAGCTCCTGCTCTGAAATTTAATTTGCTGAATTAGATCTAAAGGCTAGTACGTCATAGTACGTCATATTGACAAAACCGTACTAAAATATTTCAGTTTTATATGAGCTATAAAACTCATGGCGTCACTTGAAGTTTCTAACAAACTCTATGTGTTCATTTCCTGGCTGTTATTGCGTTACATTTCGAGACGTAACTCCTTCACACTATGGAAAACTTTCCCAGAAATCTGTTGTTTCTTTGAAAGAATTCTACAGTGTGTCATGATACTTTTGGCGTCCATATGAGAATGAATCCTTTCTCTCAAATATGACATCATTTTCACCATCAGAACCATTCACCCCTTCCGAGATTAGAGCGTCATTTAAGCAATTCTTTTAAAATTCCTGAGTTTCATTAAATAATCCTTTTAATTAAATGGAAATTATGTACTTTTCAGAAATATTTTATTTTGTGTATACCAAGACTCTTTAAATAAATAGCAAGTGTGCAGTCTATTTTTCTACAGGAATAAGCATCAGAAATATGGCATAATCACTCACACAGTTATAGTAAAATATTTTAATTCATGGATGAAAATGCATCTTGTGTTTTGAGAATGACATTAGCTTCATCGGAAACATATTAAGTGACGTATTGTTTTACTAATTGCTTACTATGAAAGATTATTCACTGTCATTTTATTTACGCAGATTATTTAATATTATTTCTCAGTAAATAATCTGTGTTCTGCTCTTACATGATTAGTGCATAAATAAACAGAATCGTTTAAATACGTTTACATTTATGTAAACCATTGACATTTTTTAAAAAATATGACACGATTTTCAGTGGTGGAATCTCGTTTCTAATTGGTGGAATGTAATATGGCAAACAATTTTTTTTAGTGCAGTTGTTGCCAAAAGTCAAGCAAGAAATCCAGCCTTATTTAAGTGATACGTAAGAGGAAAAAATATATATAGATAATATCATTATGTATAAATTATATTGTTATTAAGTACTGCTTCAAAAAATTGATTGAAAAATATTGAATGAAAATTTATTTTCACTAAAAAAATAAGTTTAAATGTGTTATTTAATGTATGCATATATATATATATACATTAAATAACACTTTTAAACTTATATATATATATATATACATCGAATGATTGATGTTAGTTCTTAACATTAGGAATTCAACCGTTAACTGACCAATGTCGCAATATAAGCGCCATTGCTACTCTTAACCAAATTTATTCGCTTGGCACAATATTTTTTAGAGAAACACTTTCACAACATGTGTAAGAGAAATTTCCTAAAAAATTCCCTTTTAAAAAATATTGGTGCGAAAGAATATAGAAATAGAATCATGTATTTTCCATTCGTTAAGGGTTAAATGCGTTCTTCGATATTTAGGGAATACATTTTTAAATGCGTTAAAACGTGGAATTACTGTGAAAGGTTCAATGTTTTTTTTCTCTCTACATTTTTTACACAAGAAAATCACATTTGATTAGTTGGAAATTAATATATTAAATGGAGTATAATTTTGCACTTGTAAAAAAAAGAGCGCGCATGATGAATAAATTGTAATGAATATTTTAAGTGAGTTTTTCTTTTTTTAAAGAAAGCATTTTCAAAATCATTCTATGTCGACCAACTTTCAATTAATCTATTTTTAACATTTGAAAATTAATTTTTACACGCTCATGGTGATTTACATAGCATATGTTGTTTGGAAATATTGATATATCGTTGTTCTGTGCGTTATTACATACTGTGTAAATATAACGAAATTTGTAGTTGAGTTTAATTTCACTTTAAATGTACGCCATTTAACTAAAAATGCACATTTATTAAAATATATAGCTTATTTCACTGGCATTTAGACTTCTAAATTAATTATTTTGTTGCATTGCTATAGGTCATGTAAGCCAAAACTATTGTACGCATGCCATAAATGGCATGAGAGAGAATATTATCGGCACTGCGTTTATTGAAGTCCTAAAGCGAAGTAGAATGCAATTAAAAAAATTACATGACTTTAAACAAGACGGAGTTTTCTAATTATTTAATTATTTTATGATGTTGAAACGCAATTTTTTTAATTCCAACATATTTTAATATGGACTTTATATATTTTTAATACTTTATCAAATTATTATTAAGAAAAGGTATGAAGAAAATGGAATAGAAAGTTCATTAGGCATTTTAATGAGAGAATGCTATTGATAAAATTATAGCAATTTCGTTTGAAATTTGTTATTTTGACAATTTAGCTCTCTCGTTTCGCATGATAGTCCCTCTTTTTGAAAATGAATAATATGAAAAACTGAAATAGCAGACACTTCTAAGATGACTCAAATTCAGTTTGAATTATATTAAATGTAATCGGTATCAATCGATATTAAGCATTTGTCATTCTAAATGAAATAACATAAATAGCTTTTACCTTTTTATTATTTGCTGAAATTCGTTCAATTGTTGCCAAAAGCATTACCGTATAGTGCCCAAATATGTGGTTCATCTGTATTTTTAATTCTCACAAACAAAACCTCAATTATCTTGATTCGCAATTTATTTTTCATTTGTTGGCACACCAGGCATCGTGATGTGAAATCCTTTTTCCTAAAAACTGGCACGTGGAGGAAAAATGGTTTGCCGTCCCCGTTTAAGCTTTTTATTATTTTCTGAAATTCGTTCAATTGTTGCCAAAAGCATTACCATATAGTACCCAAATATGTGGTTCATCTATATTTTTAATTCTCACAAACAAAACTTCATTTATCTTAATTCGTCATTTCTTTTTCATTTGTTGGCACACCAGGCATCGTGATGTAAAATCCTTTTTCCTAAAAACTGGCACGTGGATAAAAAATTGTTTGCCGCTCCCATTCAAGGGTAGGTATAGGATAAATGTAAGTCAACCACTTGAACTATTATCTTTCCGAAGACCTCAAGATTATCAGCTGAAAAATCACAATTTTGTAATGTATTAAACGAATAACAGTAAGGTTTTCTATTTTCATATAAGCATAATAAATTAGTTTAAAAGTAAGTTTATGAATCCTTCGCATGTCTTTAAAAAAGACAAAGGGAAATTCTGATAATAACAGATTAACAGAGTGTTATTAGACGTTAATGTAATATGTTATTCCGGAAAGAAATGTTATGGAATTCTCACTGTAGATGTTTGATGTGTTAGAATTTCAAAACTAGTTTTTGAATTCTGCACTTATTCTTCATTATTGGTTTAATTGCAACTTTTTCATGATAGATTTGAAAGTATTACATGAATAAGGAAAATGCACATAAAGTGAGCAACGTATCAATAGTGAAACACTAATTTGTAAAGCTCAAAAACATGACCAAAAAAGCATCAGTAAAAAACGACTTAAAAATTAACTAACTTCCGTAAATGTTACCTTCGCATAAACTGTTTAGAAAAATTGTTTTTTTTTCTGCTGGTACATTTGTTTATTTTCTCGAGTGTCTTAAAAAATATATATATATTTGATAAGATTCTTAGAGATTTCATTAAGGAATAAGATTTTATCTAAATTATTTTTCTCTTTAATATCATGTTTTATTTTGAATTAAACTGTTGTTGATAAACTTCATTTCATTGTACATAATTGTTAGATAAGCCGAAACTTAAATATTCATGCATTAGACATTTTCTACGCCTACTACTATAGCATATAAGACGGTAACATTTTGTTATTTTTAATTTTTTCTGAAGAATGTATTTCGAAACTTCGAATATTTATCCTTATACATAAAGGTGAGTACTGGGTTAAAATATATATAGGTTGGAATTCATTAACACTTTTTTAATAACTGAACAAATGTCCTTACGTGGCTCACGATTGGTGCGTTTACCTTAATTCTTGTAAAGAACACGGTTATTGTATTAAAAATTCCTCTCTAACATCCAAAGTTAGTTTATTTGGGTCTTTAATATACTTATTCATATTTAAAGAATAAGTTTAGTATGCGTTAATGGATATATTATTTAAGAGTATTAAACTATGGAAAACTAGTTTTAGAAATCTGTTATGCTAGAATTTTAAAACTAGTTTTTGCATGTCCCGCTTATTCGCTTTAATTACTTTAAATACGTTAGTTTTAGCTAAATGTTTAACAAATGGTTGTATTAATAATAATTTTAGTCAATATGACTTTTGCATACATTAGTGGGTAATCATAGTTTAAGAGCTATTTGCAACAATTGTTAATTTCTCATTATATTTTAAATAAATAGTTTTTTTTATGTAGACAAATAATACTTATCGTTTACATTTACAGTGAGAAACATTGTTGAGGTAATAAATTGTCCTCTATGAACCCTATGAATGTGTTATTTATTATTGTTCTCAAATATCGTTTCACAAAAACGTAATTCCTTTATGCTTATTTATGTTTTTGAAATTACTTACATATCTTGGTGTCGGTAAAAAAAAATACAGATATAAAAAGTCTGTTGGTTCTTTTTTATTATGAGAGAAAACGCAATTTTTATGAGTGAAAATCGAAATTTTTTATTGAACATGGAAGTTGGATCTATTCCATTTATGTATGGAATACAATATCGCACATGTCTCCACCGTGGCTGTGCTTACATGCCATCATCCGAACATCGAAATACTTGATTACTTTTTCCACAATGAGCGGATCCATGACAAAAATTTCAGCCCGTAAAGTTACGTTTGAAGTTTTGGATGGTGCGGAGGGCATTGGCATACACTTTGTTTTTCAGAACCCCCTCCCGCCACAAAAAATATATATAAATAAATAAAATAAAATAAATCATTAGGGTTAAATCGAACGATCTTAGCTGCCAATTCGTATTAGAATTTCTTGAAATTACGTGATCTGGAAATTTTTCTTTCAGTAAGTTCACGGTTTGGCGATCAGTGTGTGCCGTTGCACCGTTTTTGTGTTGTCAACGAGTCCATAATTAGAAATGACATCATGCATTTGACAGTGCATACATGCATGACACATGAGAGCTGACAAAAATAAACCTGAGGAATACTCATAATGCAAAAAAAAAAAAAAAAAAAAAAAAAAAAAAAAAGAAACAGAAGGACCACACTACATATGTGAATTTAAATTCATTTAGTTTGACACATTTATTTTATTAAAAAAGGGTTTTTACTATTTGACTTTGTATATTAAATTAAATTGGAGGAAAAAAATAACGATATTCATACTCAAATAGTATATTATTTATTTTATATAAATACAACTAAAATTAGTTAAGAAAAAGTGTCTATAAGTATTATTCATAATGTGTTAATTGAGTCAAAAATAGGATGATTAAGGTAAATCGAGACATGTAGATAACAAAATAAAAAGTCCTTCCGGCCAGTGCCGTGAGGAAGAGGTAGCTTTCATATTCCTTATTTTAAAAAGGCTAACTTGTATCATCCAAACACACGAAGTTCAATTTAGTGGAAACCGAATATAGGAGATTCAATACTAATTTTTATCAGTATAATGAATGAGAATTTCGAGAAATTAGTCAGCTTTATCCAAGCTGCTTTTCTTTAAAAAAGTAACTTATATTTGGCTGCAAAATTCGGCGATTTCTTAAAGTGCGTGCCATTTTAAGACAACATGGTGGATGAGGCTAACCAGTGAACTTGGTCGAGACCTTAGTAATTGCTTTGCACATGCTCACTCACATCGGAATCGGTTGATATATACGAGTACTGTCGCATGCAAAAAATCAGATTTTTCAAAATGTCACCCACAACAGAAATTGAAACTGCTATATCTGAGCCATTTTTAAGGTAAAGGCAAACAAAAAAATGCTCTTGAATCCTTATATCAAGGTCAAATACTTAAGAAAGAAACCTTTTTCAATTTCTAATTTTTTTGCACCTCACTTTAAATATATATATATATATATTTAATTTAATGGCCGACATTTTGAAACAAGATGGCTGCTGAATCTGGTCAGCGAATTTGGTCGAGGTATTAATGTATACTATCCACATGCCTTCTTACATCGAAATAAGCGAATACGTGTGTTATCGCGTGACATTATTATTATTATTATTTTTTTTTTTTTTTGTGTGTGTGTGTGTGTGGTGACGGCGGTAGTAGATGGAAACCGCTGGGTGGGGCTTGTGAGTGCTTAAGCCATTTGGTAGGCCTCCCCACCTAGCTGACCCTGTTATCGCGTGACAAATACAAGATCGTTTCAAAATGTTAGCCATGCTAGAAATTCAAAGTGCTATAATTCAACCATTTTTTAAGATATAAACAAAAGAACAAATTTTTAGAAACAAAAACTGCTCCGGAATCTTTGTATCAAGGCCAAACACATAAAAAACAATCTTTTTCATTTTCCAATTTTTTAATACCTCATTTTAAATTTTAAATTTAATTTTTTTTAAATGGCAACCGTTTTGAAACAAGATGGTGAATGACGCTGGCCAACGAACTCGGTCGAGACATTGGTATGTGCTATGTACAGACCAAGTTACATCCAAATCGGTTCATAAATACGCCTGTTATCGCGTGACAAAAATCAGGTCGTTTTAAGATGTCAGCCACAATAGAAATTCAAAATGCTATTACTCAGCCATTTTTTTAGATATAGACGAAACAAAAATTGTGCCGGAATCTTTGTCTTAAGGTCAAACACATACGAAAAAAATCTTTTTTATTTTCCAAATTTGGTATCTCATTTTAATTTTTTAATTTTTTAATTTTTTAAATTTTTTTAAATGGCCGCCATTTTGAAACAAGATGGCGTATGAATCTCGCCAACGAACTCGGTCGAGATATTTGTATGTACTATGTACATACCAAGGTACATCCAAATCGGTTCATAAATACGCCTGTTATTACGTGACAAAAATCAGGACGTTTCAAAATGTCAGCTACGCTAGAAAATCAAAATGCTATAACTCAGCCATTTTTTAAGATATAGACGGAACAAAAACTGCTCCGAAATCTTTGTATAAAGGTCAAATACATAAGAAAAAAATATTTTTCCATTTTCAATTTTTTGGTACCACATTTCAAATTTTAAATATTTTTAAAAAAATTAAATGGCCGCCATTTTGAAACAAAATGGCGGATGAAGATGGCCAACGAACTCGGTCGAGACATTGCTATGTACTATGTACGCAGCGAATTACATCGAAATAGGCTCATAAATACGCCTTTTATCGCGTGACAAACTTCAGGACGTTTCAAAATGTTAGCCACGCTAGAAATTCAAAATGCTATAACTCAGCCATTTTTTAAGATATAGACAAAACAAAAACTGCTTTGGAATCTTTGTATAAATGTCAAATACATAAGAAAAAAATATTTTTCCATTTGTAATTTTTTGGTACCACATTTTAAATTTAAAATTTTTTTAAACATTTTAAATGGTCGCTATTTTGAAACAAAACGACGGATGAAGCTGGCCAACGAACTCGGTCGAGACATTGGTATGTGCCATGTACACACCGAATTACATTGAAATCGGTTCATAAATACGAGAGTTTCAGTGTGACATAGGTCAGATATATATATCAATTTTGAACGGAGGGTGGTTTCGGGGTCTGGGGGTCATGATCGATGAAAATATACCAAATTTTTTTGAAATCGCTTTCCTCCGAACGGCTGCAATAGGTAGCTTTTTGTACTGAAATCTTCCTAAAAACATTGCAGGTAAAAATAGAAAACTAGATTCTGCGACACAAATATATTTTGTAAAATAATGCTGATGAAGTAGATAATAATGTAAACAAATGAATGTATATCTAAGAAAAATAGATGGACCTCAGTTAGAATTTGTTAATACTTGAAGCATGAAAGATCAGAAAAAAATTTGCATTACAAAAAGAATATAATTGTATGAACTAAACATACATTTTACATTAAAGAGGAAATTTATAAGTTCGGCACATTTATTTTTATTCTGGGAATTTGTGAATTCGATGTATTTATGCAACCAACATGTTAAAACTGAAAAATATTAGGGAAATGCGAGTGAACATGATGGCCACAGATGATGCATTATGAAGATGATGAAAGGAAAACTAGAAAACTGACAACAACAACAAAAAAAAAAAAATACTGGGTGTCTATCACAGATAATATCTTGCATTAGAAATTTATTTTCATCTTAGTGGATGTTTGCTATTATGTTTGTTAAATTATAAGCATTGTTTATATATCTGTATATATAAAAAATGCGTTAGTTGTGTACTTATATATTATAGCGGTAAAAGTTCTAAAAATGCATATGATTTTTTACTCGCTGTGCATGATTTCGTCACACTCGATTAATTATATTAATTATTGAATAGTTTCTAAACATTTAGATGTTTAGTAAAAATGTACAATGATATCTGGCACAATAGTATTATATACTGACAGTATTTTTATTATTATTATTATTTGTATCTTAAGAAAATAATAATGATACATTTTGACTGATTCATTTCCTTTTTTCCTTCCAACATCGTAAGAAAGTGCTGGATTACGATCGGTAATGAGATTAATAATAAATATTTTAAATTTAAACATCGCAGTTTCATAAAATGTATTGTTATAAGGAATTATGATTATTGTCTTAAACTTATTATCTATCCTGAGACATTTGAAATCCGTGATATTGATCAGTATACTGATTACTGATATTACTTAACTAAAGCGTTTTGGTATATTCTTGCAATGTACGCTATTTAAAATAAATCAAATTGGCAATTCCTCTTCCAATTGCTTTGAAACCATTTGATCTGTCAATCTATTTCAATTTGTCGTGTGTGGCGTCTCCGTTAGTTTGTCATTATTTGATTCAAGCATTTGCGTAAGATAACCTAGTAAGAAGTGGTGATTTTAATAGCATTTGATGGATAACACTTGAATTCTGATTTTGCACATGATTTCTATATCGTTTAAGAAATATATTTCTATATCGTTATTCCTAAAAGGAAGCAAAACGATGACCGGCTCTATCCAAATACAGTAATACGTGCAATATTGTGTATGCTATTTTGGCACTAATCAATGGATATATGGATACAACCCCTCATATTTTTGTTTCATTTTGGGAACAACGAATTTTGAGCTTATTCTATAAACGATTATTATCAGACTTTTCAAACTATGTTTTTGAGACTTTCACAAAAGTTGCTCTATACATTTAGCTAACATATTATGCAAATTATATTTTGATTGCATTCGCCTATGCGCAGTAAAACATTATTTAGAAAACCTGCTCCTTTTTCATCCAATTATTATTATTTTTTAATTCTGATTACAGAGTATTGTGTACAATATTGTTCGTTATATTTTCTGAAAAGAACTTTTTTTTTTTTTTTTTTGTTTTTTGTTTTTTGTATTAAGAACTTTGCAAATTATAAGCAAAAAACTTGACGAAATTTGGGGCTGTTTTTATAAAAATCTTAATTTCTCGACGAGTATACATGCTATCCTCATAAAAATGAACACAGAGTATTACAATAAGCGACTTATTAATAATCTTGAGTTTGAACGCTTTTGCTACATTAGTTTTTACTGGTTTATCCAAAAGATATTCGTTGTTTTTCAATTTGTTGACGGTCCCCTATGGGGTTTCGGGAAATATTCTTCCCGGAAATATATGATCTATACTTTATTGTATACACTGTAAAAAAAAAATCTGTAGTTCTACAGATGTAAAGTTACATGCTTACTAAACTTTCACCTGTAACTGTACGAAAAAAGCTGCAAAGCTACAAAACTAGTTTTTGTAAAGCTACAAAAATCTGTAACTTTACAAATGAATCTGCTAAAATTTCAGTAATCTTACTAAACTTTTATTTGTAACCCTGGCTGCAGTTACATGAAAAGTTCTCGGAATCCCAGTTTCCAAAAAAATTCTTAGTAACCTTACAGATTTTTTGATTTTCGGCGCAAAAGTGTGTCTGTTACATGAAATTTTGTTGTTGCCGTTACATGAAAAGTTCTAGGAATCCCAGTTTCCTAGAAAAACCTTAGTAACTTCACAGATTTTTTTTTACAGTGTACACCCCTGAAGTTTCACGAAATTTTTTTAATTATTGTTTTAGATATTTAACAGTCTAAAATCGCAAGTGACCGGTCACATTTCACCATATAGTGTACTTTTATTTAAAATATATATATAACAAAAAACCTGACGGGAAACTCCATGCGAAGATTTATCACGTATATAATAAAGAACTTTTACAAAAATGTTACAATATCTATATTAAATACCAAAAAAGCCTTAGTATTTTTAAAGCATGAAAGTGAAAAAATATGAACATGGAGAAAAAGCCACATAAAGTTTTAATTTGTTTGGGTAATTTCGCTGGGTGTTTTAACAAAATTTACAATATTTCACGATATAATAGTGGTATCGTTAAAAATTAGGTGTAAACATATTCACAATTAAACAAGCTTTCATTTAATAAAAAAATATCGATTTTTTTACACATTTTGAGGTAATCTTTTTATTTAATTTCACTTGTCAAACGTCAAATGTTAATAACGTCAGTACGAAAATATTAAACCTACAATTAAACCTCAAGCCATTTGGAGAAAAAATAAAAATGTGAGCCAATTTTTAAGTGCAAAATTTAAAAAAAAAGGTATGTAAAAATGTAGTGTAACTAATAATTTGGAAAACCAGATCATGTATTTACGATATATTTATTGCAAAAAATTTAATATTGTATAATTTCTTTAGAACATTTTAATAACAAATTTGTTTGTAAGAAAAAGTCGTAAATAGGAAACGTCTATTTTATTTATCCTTGGCAATATAAGTATAACTTTATTTATGCTGATTGATAAGTATTACAAAATTATAATTTATTATTAAATTATTTCTTTTATACAAAATTGCGTTTCAAATCATTTTCATTTTTTCCTGATTCGCCAGAAACTAATAAAATAGTTTAATGCAGTAAAATTATATATCTTATAACTTAATATATAATGCTTTACATGAAAACGGACTAATAGCTAATTACTGTATTTTTATTTTTTTATTTTATTTATTTATTTATTTATTTTTTTACTTAAAAAAACTAATTTTAATCTAACATCTATTTTTGCATCTATAATATCCATAATTTTTCGAATGCTTTAAATTAGCTATTTCGATTAGCACACTACTTCACTACTTTCAGATAAATTGTTAAATATGAAATTAGTATGATAACAAATCTGGTTTGTGAAATTATGTGTCTGAAAATGATTTGAAATTAAACATGATTTATTCTTTTAATGAATTAATGAGCTATCACATACACGCCTTCAATTTGTAAAAGTAATTAATTTTGTGCTAAAGTTTACGGATTTATTATTTGAAATTTGCATTAAACAAACTCAAAAATTACTCATTTCAGATTTACAGATGATATTTAGAAAAGTTTTTTTTTTTTTTTACTAAGTTTGTTAGTGTACTCTCTTAATAAAATTATAGAACATGTATTATCTTTAAAAAATCGTGTTTTAAAACAAGTTTTTATTAGATTCGAATGATTCAAGAAAATGTTTTTAATTAAAAAATAGTATTATTATTATAATAAATTTAAAAAAATTAACTTTAAGCATTAAAAATTATAACAGCGAACAGATTTTAAGTAATATGTAATAAAACTATAAAATATTCTACCTAGTTTCTTTTTTATATAAAAATGATTTTGTAAAAGAAAATATGCTTTATTATGTTTAATATTCACAAACAAAAGTTTACTTGCAAAATCTTTTTTTATTAATATAATTAACATTTGTGACTGATACCATTTTAAAAACACTTGTAAAAATAAAGTTAAAAAAAGTATAAATATTTATAAATGTCTAAAATTTAATATATATATATATATATATACATATATATATCTGCATTTTAAATAATTCTTAGTAAAACAACAAAATAGTCGATTCTATGGAGTTTCTACTAATATGAAGACATCATGTAAATAAATAAAATATTTGTATTTTTTTTCTTATATTCCCAAACAGACAATCGTAATTTTTTATAGAAGTACTATATATTAGTATTTATATGTTCTAATTGCATGCAAATATATTATTAAAAGAATATATGTTTATAAAAAAGTTACCATTTAAAAAAGATCTGCATTTTGATTTTTGTCAAAACTAAAAAAATATTAAAACCCCGCTGAATTTGTTGTGATATTTTATAACAATATTTTGACATAATTTTAAATTTTCACAAATAAAAAAAGTTATTCTTAAAATATTTAGCCTTTATGACTAATTAAAAATTAAAGATGCAAGTAAGAATATTATTCACTGTATAGTTGTCAATAAAAACTACGATTTAAAAACTATATGCATTATAAACCAAAAATATGTACTAATATAAAACTGTGCAAATATATTTAAAAAAAAAAGAAATATTTATGTATATTTTATTTACATTCTTCTTTATTTAAATATAATATTTAAAGAATCAATATAATCAATATTAAATATAATAAATAAATAATATTATTTAAATATAATTTTTAAATAATCCATTGAGGAATTAATCTCTTTACGATATTTTTTTAAAAATAAAAACCTCTTTTGAGTGTAAATTTGTATATACTTAAAAGAAATTTATAGGGAAATATTATGATAGATTGAAAAATTTTCCTTAAGCATTTTTATCTTTATAGAGAATGTTTCAAATATTAATTCTTGTTATACATAAAAACATGTTTTTTTTTCTTTAGAACCTATTCAGAAATGTAAGTAAACGGTATTACAAAATATTTTCTTTTAAATAAAGTCAAAAATTTTCTTTTGTAAAAATATTTATAAGTATTTTCTCAGAAAAATTTATTAAAAACCTGAAGGTCGAAAAATTAATTCCTATGTTTTTTTCTTTTACGTTTTAAACATAGGCATTATTAAAACAATACAAAATTTATTATATGTCTCTTAGATATCTGTTAGACAATATTACGTATTAGTATTTACATCTATCTTCATAGTGTGCGAATTTCAATTCCTTAAGTCCTTTCTCTAAATTCTTTATCGGTGTTTTAACTAAGCATTTATTGATCTAATAATCTGTCGAAACATATTACTTATGCAATCGATACGCTAGTCAACATCTGTTAGAAAACAAGTTTGTTACTCAAATTGTTTGATTATTATTTTTGATTGTTTTAGAAAATTTAATTTTATAAATGAAAATATAAAACGAAAATGTTATAGTAACTTTGAAAAATAATTATTTTTAATTTATGATTGTGTTATGTGCAATTATGAATTTCACAAACTAAATCTTCGACTTTATTCAATTTCTACTATTAGTTCACACTCTCCCTATATTTATTTATATATATATTTATTTATATATTTATATATATTGTTAAATTTTTCAATCGTTTATAAAATACTCATTATTCATCCTATCAAGTTGAAATAAATTTTTTGGAACTGGTACTGGATGACAATTGATGTTAATACAGTTTTTTCAAATATTAATTAATTAATTTTAGTTTTGCATGGGAAACAAAATGGCGGCCATTGGTTATTGAAGATCAATGAAAGTATTTTCAATAAGGGGTTACCATAGGGGGGACCCTGTTCTGACGCCAAATACCGCTAGAGTTTGTCGACAACTTGGCGATATATCGCCAAATTTGGCGGCCAAAATGAGTAGCCAAAAGTGACGTTAACTTGGCGATATCTCTAATATTTCGCCAAATTCCCACAGAGATCCATTGTAAACTTACTTTCTTATAGAAAATCAACAAATTGAAATATTTTAATGCAACAAAAACTAATATTAGCTTAAGGGATTATATTAAAATTTTCTTTGATGACCTAAGTAGGAACTGACTTTAAAAACAAAATTTTTATATTACTTATTTTTATCGGACAGTCAATTGGTATACTTCTTTATTGTTAACATTTAATTATATATTTATCGGAAAGAGTAAAACGTTATGGTTCTAAAATCTTATTAAAAGTCAGTTTTATAGATCTTGGAGGCTTTTGATATTATGAAACTCTATCGCACGTTCTTTAGAATAAATTAGCGTGTACATTTGTTTTGTTTAAAAAAATACAACCCTTGTTTGAAAAATGATACCGTGTATTCAAAGAATTGATTTTTAATGACACTAACTTAAAAGTACAAACATAGATTTATTTTAGGATCTCTTCTATATAGTAGTAATTTTCTTTATCATTATTATACTTAAATTGGTAATGGAAAAAACAACATTTGAAATATTAATTTAAGAATGTGTCGAGACAATATTGGCAGAACAATGAAGAGTATAAGTAATGAATTTGGCCTGTAGGATAAATATAGAAGTAAATTGAATTATGTTTAAAGTAGAAACTTTCGTCTGAAAAATGATATCGTGTATTAAAGTAAATTCTTTTTAACGACACTAACTTAAATGTATAAATAGCGATATCGCAAATGGAATATTAAATTACATTTGCGATAAGTAAATAGATTTGATCGTGGCTGTTACATAAACATATATATGAAATTATAGAAATATATGATTTCAGTACTTAAAAAAAAAAAAAAAAAGAGAATGAAATATCTATCTATCTATATATATATATATATAACCATTAATTAAAAATAACCTACCACCATCAAATATTATGAATTAAAGCTGTAAATATTTAAAAAAAAAAAAATATTATAAGAATTATTATGGAAGAAAAAGAAAAAAGTGGACACCAACAAAAAATGGAAAAGCTTATACATTGAATTACGTTGTCAAGGGCACAAAATTCAATGATATAAGCAAAATGGTAGTTTTCTGTGAGAAAAATAAGCTAAAGCTAAAAATTATTTTCCCCTGTGCCCAAACAACCATTAAAATCAAGTGAATTGATTAAAAATGAAAACAGAATAGAAACAAATATGAAATGAAACAATCAATAAAACCTATTTAAATATTTATAGGATATAAAATATAAATAATAAACACCATACCGATTAATACCTCAGTATTTTACAAATATCCACGCACATGGCTACCAGAATATCAAAAAGATTAAGGTGAATAAAACAGTTAAGAAATCACAGTAATTGATACCAAAGGATGCAGTTAATACAATTTGAAATAAATTTTGAAATATCTCGTTAAATACATTTAATATAATATAAAATAAATAGATAGTACATTATTTAAAATGCATTATTAAATTAATTAATAACTGTTTAACATTATCGTCAAAATTTAGCTAAAAATACCCCCGGTGTAGTTAATTATAACTGAAATGGAGCTAGAAAAATTTAAATTTAGAGCTATCTTTAAAAGACAATTTTTTTGGTGCTGCCATCTAGTATTACCTTTATTCAACAATCACAAGATAAATATTTGTAAGCATTTGGATGTAAATAGTTCTTTTAAACAGCAAAACTAAAACTATCCTTATATATAGATAATTATAAACCTAATATAAACCACACAATGTATTTAAAAAATAAAAAAATAAAAAAAATAAAAAAAATAAAACTATTGTTAATAAAATTTAAAGGCATACAAAATATTCTATTAGCTAACTTATTTAAACTAAACTAAGAATTTAAATAATTCTAGAACATTGATAATATATAGCATATAGCTATATGCCACAAAACAAATAATTTCAGTAATAATTAAAATAAATAATTATTAAAAATAATATAAAAATTATTTTTTAAATCAATTATATATAAGATAATTATAAAATGAACAGGGAATAAAAAACATATGGAATATATAGAAGGTTAAATGATACTTAAATTCCCATTACTTAAAAAGCACAAATATAGAGTGTGGATTATTTTCATACATCCATAAAAATCCAAAAAGTATGAATGTAGGACATTCAAAAACATTAAACCGATAATATATTGAAAATAGATAAATATTAAAAAGAATAGAGGAATAATAATAAAAATAATTACCCAATTTTAATACATGCAGTATAACTATATTTATATTAAACATATTTATATGTATATTAATCACTATAAAAATGACATACAATTAGTAATTAATATGATATTGTCCTTAGTAAATTAAAATGTAATAACAAATGATTGTAAATAAGATTAATCAATAATTAAGCTAATTATAATATTAATAAAATTCTCCAATTACATATAAAATATCAAATCAACATCCATATAAAATACGTATAAAAAAATAGTAATAATACAAAAGCCCCCTTATATATATATATATATATATATATATATATATATATATTTGATGATAGATCATCTTTATTGCTATATGACAACACTAATAATATTATTATTTGCTTTTTCCTGACTCATGATTTTATCTAAAGATATCACTTGAGGCATGGTCAAAGATATATCTGTCTATATATCATCATTGCATCGATTTTTTTTTTTTTTTTTTTTTTGTGTGTGTGTGTTTTTTTTTTTTTTTCTGGTGAGTTGCATATCTTACACTTTATTTTTATTTATTTTTTAATCTTATATATAACTTTTTTTTTCTTTGGATCTCATCGTTTCATTCAATTGTTCGGACTTATACAATTTGTTACAAAGAGCTAAAATTTGTCATTTTAGGAATATTGACGACAATCTTCGATGAAATAATATATCTTTAATGTGAATGAAGCTAGCACAGCTTCTCTGACGAATGTGTAAGCTAATTATAATTTCATGGTTTTTGGATTTCTGTTTTCTATTGCCTTTCTAATCTTATTTTAATATTTGTGATTTCATTTATTATATATATATGGAAAATGGAAATATTTTTGGAATATTTGGAATATGGATACGGAATAATTTTATTTTAGTTTCCACCAGATGAAAAACTTCTGTTATGTGAAATATGAAAGGCTGCCCTTTCGACATTCATGTTTACTTCGTTATAAATGTACAATATATGTAAATTTGTTTAACTTATATAACACTGCCCACTTTTATTATTATTATTTATTCATTTTTTTTTTTTGCTTAATTTTTAAATGGTTGATGTTACAGTATTTGCATTTAGACTATCGTTTTAATTTAAGTTTCAGAATTGTTTCTTTCAATAATATTTAAGTTATTTAATTGTTTTTGAAAGTAGGACTAGGTCGTGTTCCAAAGTCTACGTGATCTTTTATATAGTGGAGGTGGCGTCAATCCTTTCTGTCCAATCTCCGAAGAAGAACAGATAGTCTTCTTGCTTGTGTAGTTTAATGTTTAACTATTTTGAAACTTCACAGTTAACTGTTAAAATTTTTTAAATACACATCCTTTCATAATATTTAATGTGCTATAATGTGAAATAATTCACATTTTTTTGAAAAACATTGACATAGAAAAAGATCATTTCGGAAAATCATTCCTCAATAAAAGCGAAAAAAATAATTAATATATATTTCACATAAATTTTTACTTGTATTCAATCTTTGTTTCTAATTTAAATTTTTTATGTGTCCTATATTATCTACTTAAATACCTCGTGTATATCTATTTTTTTATAAATATCTCAACCCTCATAGCATGCATGGTCACAGTGACGTCATTGTGACGTCACTGTAAGTCACTGTGGTCACGTCACATCTGTGACCAAAATGCCACCACTCAGTGAAGTCACATTGTGACTAAGATGTGAACTTCTTAGAAAATTTTACAAAATTACAACAAATAATAAAAACATGTTATTTACTGTAAAAAATATTTTTCTGCCGGATTTAAATTTTTTTAAAACCGTGGTCCAAGTTGCCTCTGTGCCTCTAACCAAAACTTTTTATTTTCATATAACATAAAATGCAATTAATTCATCAGGACACAAAAAGATTTCCTAATTATGCGAATTTCATATTATTAAAAAAATGTTTTAGGTAAACTGACCTCGACTTATCTTTCATAAAGATTTTTGTAAATGATCATCTGTTATACTAGAAGTTTCTCAAAGAGTAGTCGAAACAGTTCTGTGGTTCCAAACTAAAAACTTTCTATTACAGTTAAGTCTGCAGCTTTTAATGAGCACGCAGAAAGCGTCTTCAAAGTTTAGTCATATATGCATTTCTTGCTTTATAATTTGCATTCAAGTCATTTTTTTTTCCTCTTAGTGTTTCACTATTTTAGCTAACTTTTTTTATTATTATTATTCTTCTTTCAGACGTTTAAAATAAAATTGACATTTTCCGAATATAAAATTTATGTACAATTTATGCAAAGCCCATGACATAATTAATTATTCATATTTTATTTTTTGTTTTCAAAATATATCTTTAAAAATTATTTTACAAGATTCTACAGAAAATTAATATTAAGAGAATGACAGATTGACAAAGAAAAACTCACCTCTTCTCGATAATCTTCTTGTATTTTTTAGAAAATATTTGGTATATATTACCTGTGATACAAATTTTACTTTTAAAAAAAGAGGGGGTCTTCATTATTACCATTAAATTAATTTGTACACATTTTGAAAAATTAAGCAATGTTTTATCTAGTAAACTCTAATTATGGATAATATTATTATTATAATTTACATAAATGAAACTTTACAATTCAATAAAACTGATAAAAATAAAAGGTGAAATACAATAAAACATTTCCAAGCAGGAAATTGAATTAGAGACAATTTGATAAAATTATTACGCATTTAATTTCCTTCCGAAACTGTTTATAGATAAACAAAAAAAAAAAAAAACGAAAACATCTGCTTCGAACTTCGAAACTTAAAAATCGTCTGCATCTGCACTATTTCAGTTGTTACGACTCGGCCGCAGAATAACGGATAAAAGTAACAGTGAAGCTTTTCAGAATAAACGCGGGAAGTTCTGTGGACACTGGACAGCATAGACGTGTTGACATGGATTTAAAAACTGAAACAAGAACGTTCTCAGGATATAAGTTAGTTCAGCTAACAAAATATAAACCCGAGAAAATTACGGTAGCTTTGACTTGTTGAAGATGATTCAAGTCATTGCTATCGTACTTATTATCAGATTTAATTGGTTCCCCAAAATCAAAGTACCACGTACAACGTCAATGAAATTAGGTATGTAAAAATATCATTTTCCCTGTTTGCTTTTTTTTTTAATCACAACAATTTTAGTTAGCTTCTCATAAACATGCTGTAAAACATAATTATTTCATTACATTTATTTTTTATTTTATTGAAATATCTAAAATATTATTTTCCCTGTTTGCTTTTTTTTTAATTACTATGATTTTAGTTATCTTCTAATAAACATGTTATAGAACACAAATATTTCATTACATTTATTTTTTATTTTGTTAAAATATCTAACTTCCTTTTCAACAGCTTTGATCAGATTATTAAAATTAGTGATTTAAATTGCATTTTAATCTGGTTTATTTTCTTATTTAAATATTTGGTTAAAACCACATGGTGTCATAAATATGAAAGTATATGGACAAGTACAGGGGCGCGCCAGTGGCGTTTGGCCCCTGTGTGCAAATCTTGAGTTTGCGCCCTATACCTCTTCCCGAAAAACTATTGTTTTATAAAAACTCATCAGCGAGCACAAATGAAATACTACAAAATATATATTTTTTGTATTTAATATATTAATTATAAGTTTATATATACAGAGTGTATCTGGAAAAATGTCCAAAACTTTACGGGGGGATAGAACGCAGCTATATGATAAAATTTCGTCATATAATATATGGTCGGAACATATTAAATCCATTCTTATATCCTCGACCTCTTGTATTTATATCTAAACTACCTTTTTCCCCTCAATAAAACAGTTTAAAATAGTATATCTGAAATAGTGTCCATTTTGGAATCTAAAATTGGATAGAATGCTAACAAATGCTCAAGTTTTTTGTAATGTTTCCATGCTAAATTTTTAAGTTCTGAATTGAAATTGATTAATTTATCATATTCATTTTAAAGAATAATAACATTTAAGTGATTCTAAGTAATTTATTTGAGGTAAATCTGTAAAATATAATTACAATTTCAAGACTAATTAATTTTAATAAAATTAAAAAATATGTATTTTTTAAATATTTTTTGCTCACTTGAAATGCTTGGCGTTTTTATTATTCTGGCGCCTGTGTGCGCCGCACACATTGCACAATAGGGCGACGCGCCTCTGGACAAGTATTATAATCAATCATTAATATAATTAATAAACATTTAAAGATAATTAAATTATTTAAAAAAGGGCTTTTTATGGAATAAAATTATTGGCAAACATATTTTTTTAATTTTGTATTAAGTGATGGTCTTAAACAATTTGCATTGCATGTTTTTATTTAAAAAAATTGCATCTGCTCAGAAGAGGAATTTATAAAAAATAAGACACAACGGAAACGTATACTATTAAAAGAGATCGTAGATATGTAATGTTAAGGAAAAACATGATTATTTAATGTATTATTCAACCTGAGAAATGTTTTAAAATCTATAAAGAAATAGTCATAGTGGGTGGAAGCTTTTCAGTTGTTAAACATTCTTACTGAAATGTTTTCAAAGTGAACTAGAAGTCTGTTGGCAAATGAAAATATAGAAGTTACGCAATCAGTAAGTGTTTAAATATGATTTTACTTTAAAAATAACGCAAATACTTGAACGGTAGGAATCTAAAATGTAATAACCATCTTTTATTATTTACTTTTTTCTGGATAATTTTATCATTTTATTTCCTGAATGATTTTATCGAGATAAATTTCAAAGTATCGATATTATACACTCTTTATAAACAGCGTGATTAAAATGGATTTCTTATTTATAATTACCATAATCTTATAAATAAAATATTAGTAATAATAATGAACCTATGTGTGGCTCTATTTTGTGTTTATGGTCTCAATTTTTATACTTTATTTACATTAAAAAGTAGTTAACCATTTGATACTGTGTTCATTATTTTGTTTTATTGTGTCATATAAAAATAAATATGATTATTTGTATTTCTAATACAATATATACAGTAGAGCGCCGATTGTCCGAACAAGTCGGGGCCGACCCTAGTTCGGATAAGCAAAAGTTCGGATAAATGGGCAGACAGTTTAAGGGATGTTCCTGACTATTCTAAACCTTCACACTTTATCTAGGTTTAGGACTGACAGCACCACTTAGTAATGGAGTGCTTAAAAATTGTTTTTTTTTTTAAATTGTTTTTTGTTTACTTTTTTATTATTTATTTTTTTTTCTCTTTTTATCATTTTCTAAACTTCAGAGATTATAATTTAAGCAAAAAATAAATTGGAAGTTAGGTGTTTTTTTTCTTTTTTAGAGAGAGAAATATTTGGATAATTGGAATTCGGTTAAAAAGAATTCTTTGTGAGAAATATGCTGCTCGGATAATTGGAAGTTCGGTCAATTGGAGTTCCGATAATCGGATTTCTACTGTATTTATAAAACTTTCACCAGACTTTATTCTAAAAATTCCGTTGTAGATTCTAATCTCTTTGTACTATTTATGATAATATCAGGGTTATATATGTCATGGCAACATATATCCAGCCAGATAGATCTTTGGCAAAACATAAAAACTTTCATATTAAACGCAAAATAGAGTAGCTGCGGTGCTGTGTTTTATAAGCAATAAGGTATTATTGTTTTAAAAAATCATAGATAGTAAGAGTTATTTTTATAATATATAATTTCATAAATAAAAATGTAATTTTGGCAATCAATTATTAAAGTTATTTTTTAATAATCAAAAAGTTGTTTTATATATGGATTTTACTTCAAGCAAACCCTGATGTAAAATAAATTAACCCTTTGTATCCCCGTTATATGCATACCCAAAAGATTTACTCACTTTTACAGTGAGCTTAAAAATACGATTTTATTTATTGCTGCTATCTTTCAACATAACGAGTATTGCCGAAATTGTTCTTAGAATTCTCAACATAATGATACTGGTGATACTCAGTTAATTTTTTATACCAAAGCTGTATTTTCATTTGAGTAGTTTCAAATGGTTATTGCTAAAATGTACATCGTAAATTTTGCAATGCATGTATGTAGCATAAAAGACGTAAACAATACGTATATAATGACTATATGGCACATGATGAGCGTTTCGAGTGTATATATATATATATGTATATAACGCATGCATAAACTTCACAATGATCTTAGCAATGTCGTTACTGCAATTTTTGCATAATCAAATTTATAGGGGCCTCTATAACAAAGAAGTATCCTATTTTCTCAGCCCCAACTTATTTGAATTACAATCATATATATATATATATTATGGTAATCAATATCATAAAACATATAAAATTTAATTACTTAATATCGGCATTTCTTTTTATCTTTCATTTTTTTTTTTTATTATAAATGTTGTGTAATCGAAAAAATTCAACTTCACCAGTGACTTCGAGTTTATAATGCGTATTAAATGAAATAAATTAATTTCATTCAGTATTTTCTATAGCTTAAAGAATATAAAAAGTACTGTATATATTATAAAATATTATATTTTTAACACAAATATCATTTTGATAAAGATTTGAATATTTAAACAAATTGTTTCTTTGGTAATTTTAATGCTTTTAACAAACAGCTAACATTGAAAAAAAAATGTGATAGATCGATCATTCAGTTGTCTTCAATATTCTCATTTATTGCAATAGGAAAGAAAGGTGCAACAAAAATTGAAGTCTGCGGGGTATTGCATTTTTATTCAATAAAATTCTTTTGGTATACCCTTGTTATAGCGGCCCCTAAGTTTTAATTGCGATGTATCGCCGAAGTATATTAACGTTATAGATGTAAATGATTTTACAACATGCATAATTATGACTATGTGTAACATGCATACGTGTTTACAACTGTACAAGTATGTCATAGTGTGACTTCACAACATTGCCACTAGTCACATATTCGTGACAACGTTAATTACAAAATCGTCACAAATCACACAATTTTCACAAAATTGTCACAATGTGACTTCAAAGCAAGTGTCGATGTCGTCACAGAATCATCACAGTGTTAAAGACAATTTCGTCACAAATGACACATATTTCACAAATTGATCTCAATGTGACTTTAAAGCATTGTCACATTCGTCACAAATTCGTCACGAAGTTAATACCAAAATAGTCACAAATGACACACTCTTCAGAAATTTGTCACACCGTGACTTCACAAAGTCGTCACAATTTGACGTCACAGAAGAGCTCTAAAACGGCCATAACGACCTCACATTCTAGTCACAATGACTTCACATCGACGTCACGTGACGTCACATCGACGGTCACAATGTCACAGCGTGACTTCACAACGACGTCGACGTGACGTCACCATGCCTTACGGGAAGAAATATTGATAGTTTTCAATTACGAAAATATTTGCTAAAATGATATTAATCATCCACCCTGCACATAATTTAATTCTATTTTTTAACTACGTGTTGATTTGAAATGATCTTTGTCTAGGAATTTTACTTCAGTTTTAAGATTTGAATGTTATATGTGAGGGTTGGAACTTTAATAGTGGCAAATATTTATTTACATGGAATAAAAAAGTTAATCATGTCATCTTGTTTTACAGTCCTTCATTATAGTCGCCAGCATTGTGTATAACCCGTTTCCAACGATGTGGAAGTCGCAGAATACCTATAGTAGCGCCTGTTCTGTTGATAGTTCCAATGGACCGGTCTATTTCCGCAAGAATCTTTGGAACAGATTGGAAGTGAAAGCCACGAAATGATTCAAAGAGTAAAGTCAAAGTGTAAGTCAAAGTCACATGGGATTAGATCTGGGGAGTATGGTGGATGGTAAAGCACTTCCCAGCCACATCGATCGATCAAATTAGTCACAGCTTGCTCTGCATGTGGCCGAGCATTGCCATACAAAATGATAGGGGCGTTCTGCAGAAAGTGTCGCCGTTTTTTTCTCAAAGCTGGTCTGAGATGGTGCTCCAAAAATGAGCAATAATACTGCGCATTGACTGTTTTCTGTGAGAGAAAGGTATGCGTTAGGATGACACCATCACAGTCGTATACGAGAATCACCTTAACTTTCAAATTGCTGGCGTTCTGACGAAATTTCGAACTTCGTTGTGACCCGCAATGATTCCATTCCGTAATGATTCTGCCATTCGTTTGATTGGTATTTCAATTTTGGTCGGTACTATCTGCCCCAAGTCTCATACAGCATAAGGATACGGCGTGAAAAGCCTTTCCTTCGCGCTCATAGCGCTCCAGGTGGGTTGCAGAATCTCATCGTAGCCATTTCTGCATTTCCGTCAAATGGTGTGGAACCCATCGTGAAGCAATTTTTCTCATGCCCAGGCGTTCCTTCAGAATGTGCAGCACTGTCATATGCGCAAATCCTGCTCACGAATCGTTTGGAGTCGATCACTGTCCATTACTGAGGCAACAGCATGCACTTCTACTTCTCCGACACCAGGACGGACCTGGCCGATACATGTCTGCCACATTTTGGCGTCCTTCCTTGAAGCCTTTTACCCATCTTTCTACAGTTCTGTAAGGCAATGCAAATTCCCTGCAAGCCTCTCGAAGCCCTAGATGACATTGTCGTGCTGTACGACCTCTGGCACATTAAATTTTTACCCAGCTTCGTTTTTCTTGTTTTGAAAACATCTTTACAACATTTACATTAGACCGCAAGCTAATATAAGAATCAGTTCTTCGCGTCACTATCAAACGCGTGACGTAGGAAGAACGAGTCTTTTTGCTGAGAAGTAAGGTTGGTACATAGCTTACGTGTGGTATACGCCACATTCTTTGGTTTTGTTGCGTGGCGTTTTTACAGCAGTGTTGCCACTATTAAAGTTACAACCTTCGTATTTTGTATTTTGCGTTATTTATGTTTTAAATTTGCGGGGTTTATTATTTCATCATTGACATTTTCAATACATTTTCTAAATTTTTTAAAATAAAAAGTAAAATATAATGAAAAAAATTCAAAATTATAATTCAAGTTTAGTGACTGTTTATATATGGATTAAAAAAACTAGATATTTTGACTGAGAAAATTACAGAATTAAATATAAAGTAAGAAAATACATTTAATCATTTATATAATTATAGTTGCGTAGAAATCCAAAGCGTTGCATTTTCATTGACTGAGATATTTCGATTTTTATCTTTGAAAAGGCAATTAAAGATTATTGTACATTTAGAAAAAAACACATAACATCAATTTTACGAAACATTAAATTTCAAGCAAAAACTATCATTTACAGTGTTGGTTAGATAGGAATTGAGAAAATTACAGTTTATAAATAAAGGTAATTTTGATGCAAAATGTTACTTGTTAAATGTCAAATGCCCTTTTGAATGGTCCCATGATTCTTAAAGCTTTAAAATGTGTGTTTTTTATATGTTAAAATCATATTTTTTCTGAACATTTTGATATAATTGTATCCTTGAAATTCCCATTAGAACAGATGATATGGCTTTTAAAATCAAACCTGCTCAATACCTGAAGCGGCCTCATTTTTCTCCCTCATTCCTCATTCCTCATTTTTTCTCATTCAATGTCATTTTTCTGCGAAATACGTTTTTAGGCATAACGCGCACGATAGCTCAAAACCTTCAGAATATTATTTCATGAAAATTTCAAAACATATGTTTCATGTTATTCTGTATAAACAGAACCTAAACTTTCCTTTTTATCGTTCAAAATAATATATTTTTTAGGTGATAATACTGTTGAAATTTTCGAAATTTTATATTATCTAAATACAATTTTGTATTAAATATATTAAAATGCTTTAAATGCAAATTTATTTAGATTCAGGATAAGTATTACAATCTCAAGTATAAGTCGGTGCTAAAATGTTCTTTCTAGTTGCAATATTTATTTTGTCAACTCGCGTAAGCTGTTATACTACTTTTCTGCTCGTCAAATATCTGACAGTTTGGAGCCCCCTATAAATGCAAATTCTGCATCCTATAATTTCTAAAATCATGAAATGAAAGAAAATATGTATAACTTTCATCCCAATAAAAATTGTGTTTTAAAATCTTATACATTTTGGGATATTAAATGTTGAAGTGGACTTTGTTTGTCTTCATTTTTTCCAATTTTAAGAGTCTTGAGATCTCTTAAATTTACGTGACATGCCGACATTAAAAAGTTTTGGATATTTAAATTGAATTAAATGCCTTAAAAATATTTGTGACTGGTACCCGCTAAACCATTTTACTTTCCCAGTTGAAAGTTTTAACCATGTATCAGAAATTGTTAATTAAATATTGATTTTTATGTATTTAAATCCAATTCATGTGAATAGGTGTGAATAATTGTTTACTTAAATGAAAGGATATTAAAGTTTTCAACTAGGTTTAATATAAAACATAAAAATTATACGATACCTATAATCAATAGGTCAGCAGAAACTAATAATTCGATAGATTATATTGATTAATGTAGCTTGATTATCTGAAAATGATAAACCAATAGTTTTACATTTTTCTATGCATTGTTATCCCTTTTTTGAATTTCTGCAGAGTTTCTTTTTAAAATTTAGTAACAAGGTAGCATCACATTGAAAATTTGAAATAAAAAATAATGGCCGAAATTTTAAATAAACATTAAATAAATATTAAAAATGAATTTGCATATACAATATATATAGCTGTCGTCTGCTCCAAATACTCACTATACCTCAATTAGTCAATTTCAATCGTGACATGAGGCATAAACTTGGTCTCACGTTCACCTGATCACACTCCTTCTCCTTTTCCTTGTATTTTTTCCTGTGGGGATATCTGAGAAACAGGTGTATATGCAATACCTCCAAAAACATTGCAGGACCTTAAACGACGCATTACGGGCGTTTCTGTCAACGTTTCACCCTCTGTGTTCCAACGTGTGCAAAGTGAAATTCAAACAAGGACCCAAATGTGCATTGCCGCTGAAGGTCAAGAGTCAAATAAAAGTATATTGTTACACTAGTAGTTGTTTTTTCTTTCAAACATCTTTTGTCACTTCACACTGTAAGAAATCGCGAAAAAGGCAAATGCGCGTTTTAACCGTTCGATTCTTTACATTAATGTCCATAAAGTGTATTTTTGTACAAAATCGATGATGCTCTAGAACTTTATAAATCACTTTTTTTCTATCTCTTTCCGTTTTCGGGATAGGAATGCTAACTCTGTAGTCTGCTACAAGGTGAAGCCAAAGGCGATTTTATTCAGTAGTGCAGGGAATCTTTACTCTACCTACACACCACTTTTAGGAATGTAGCAGCAGCCGTTCCGAACTTGAAAGTGTGGCATGGGAATTTAGCGGGCATACTGGATATATATATATATATGTGTGTGTGTGTGTGTGTGTGTGTTTGTGTGTCCGTGAGTGTGTGCATATGTACATGTATAACATATCTGTTATGAAAATTTTAAAGCAGAAGCGTACATGTAAATGTGTATGAATAAAACATTTTCTTGGAAAATATTGTTTTATTTGAAGTTAATCTTTTTTTCCAGTATATGATTTTTCAATGCAATTTTTAACGTGTTGAAATATTATTTTTAAGTGGCAGAAACAGATTATTGAGATGATTATGTTTTCTTAAAACAAATTTTCCCTAAAATGAATTAGTGTAATATAATTTATTTTTCAAATTTTGAAACATATAAAAAAAGGTAAAGGCTAAAGGATTCGCAATGTTCTGTGTTTCAAAGGGCTTCAATTTCATTATTCTAAATTCCTTTGGGGAATAAAAATTATTGATACCTGACATTTAACATGTAGCAGTATCAACTTACAAACATTTTTGTTACAAATTTATATTGGTATCCACTACGCTGTGTCCATTTTTCTTTGTTACTGACGTATGACGTTTAGATTACTATTTAATTTCCTTATTTTTTTTTTTTTTTTTTTTTTTTTTTTTTTTTACAAACATGCTTCATTGGTATTAGGAAAAAATCTGTTTACCTCTTTGAACATAGTTTTCCATATATCCAAATTTTTGTTCTTATACAGAGAAATAAATTTTAAGTTGTGTACCGCATTGTAAGTTTTTATATTATTTTTTTATGTATTTCTTGTCTTCTTAAATGCGGTTTTGGTGATATTTAACATGCATCTTTAATCGAAAATATTTTTTCAGAGTTCAAAAGAGTAGTCAGTAATATTATTTTGAATCTCTAGAACTGTGAAATCCTAATATATAAATGATAATTTTAATTCAAATTAAAAAAAAAAAAAGTAAATAAAAATTGCCCGCATTTTATCTTCTACAGAAACTGGTAGAATTCTAAAATATACAAATCCTAAAAAACTATCTCTATCCTGTGTTAGTGCACTTTGTTATAGCAGTCCTTTGGACATACAGTCATGGGAAAAAAAAGTAAACACTACTAAGTCCTCAACAGATTATCGTAGAAGAAAGTTACTGGTACCGAACGATTGGAAATAAGGTCTACTTTTAAATGATGTATATAAAATTTGCTTAGGAGGCCATCTACATATTAAAACGAACCATAACTTTTTTTTCAATAGCAGTACACATTTCTTACAGCATAACCGAACCCTACACCCTTCAGTTAGTTTAAAAACAAATTTTTATGCAATTCGTCCCATAAGTTTCCGAGAAATTAATTATTTTAAAACGAACGTATTTTAAGGGCTGTATAAAAATTGAATTTAGGTACTTGATTGTTAACCGAGAGAGCTGCCTTCTTGATCAAGGCACCTTAAGCAGACAATTAAGCCTGTTACACGATAGCATAAGGAATTTCAAAATATTTAATCACTTCTATCATAGACGGCCCCTTAAACCATCATTTTGCCGTTTTTTAAGTTTAATTTGAAAACTACTTGGAAGATAAATGTGAAATTTTGGATGTCCATAAAGCAGGAGTATAAAAAAATTATAGGTTGCAATTCATATTTTTTTTTATATTAATTTCATAATTGATAATTCATATCAGAAAATTATAAAAATTCCAAATTCAGCGTATTTATGTTTGGGTATAGTACTATTATTGCGACACAAAAAATTAGAACATTAGGATCAAAATTTCAGAAGTTATAAATAAAAATATGAAAATGTAATTTAACATTAAAAGCACTAAATTTTGAATGTTTATAATTCAAAACTTATCATTTAAATGACTTGAAATTTGGTGTCTAGGCATAGTTTGAACGAAAGATTTGAAATATCTGTTTAAAATTGGGTATTGCCATTGAAAAAAAAATGAAGTTTGGATTCGTTTTAATATGTAGATGGCCCCCTAAGCAAATTTTTTATACGTCATCTGAAAGTAGACTTTATTTCCAATCGTTCGGTACCAGTAACTTTTGTCTACAATAATTTGTTGAGGAGTTAGTACGGGGTCTTTACTTTTTTTTCCACGACTGTACATCATTATCTCTCTCCCGAAGGAAATTAAGACTGTACCTTAATAGAAAATTTTACAAAAACTTGTATGATTTTTATACTATCAGGAGGGTATGCCCTCCTGATTATATACTTCTCCTAGTTATATACATCCTAGTTATAACTAGGGTATTAACAGCAAATTGAATAAAATAATTGTAATATTTGAAATCTACGTATATCAAAATTTGTTTCAAATGCTCTGTAGCTTTCGAAAGACATTATGTTTGTTTTAATGTTAAATTTCAGAGTGCTTTTTGTGTAATTGCATTTATGAAATATTAGATGATTTAATTACATGGTGTAATAGTAGAACGAAACATATAATATAATACTGTTTTTCGTTTCCGGAAATGACTCGTATGAATGGAAAGAAACTGTTCATGAGATGGGATGAGAATGATCTCAAAAGGTATATGAAAGATGTCAAGAAGGGCTTATCAGTGTAAGTAGAAGCATTCAGTGCTTGTCCTAGATTTAGAAATAATAATAATAAAAAAAGTTTTAAAGTTTATTCTTTATTGCTTAACATAACTAAATTTATATTATTTCTTATACTGTTATCTTTTTAAATATTTGTTACACTGTAAAAGCAGATAAGTGTTTCTTAATCTACAACAAAATAATAGAACCATACACGAAAACATATAATATCTATCTCTTGATTTACCCATCATTCAGAAGATCATTCTCCTTCTTTACAAATCTCAGAAATTAATAAATTTTCGATATTTAAATAAGTATTTATATTTAAAAAAACTGCTGTTACTGATTTCCGGAAACATTTCAGAGTTTTTTACAGTGTAATAATTTGTAACCTTACGCTGGAATACAAAATTTTCGGATGCTATTAAACCTTTAATAGTTTCTTTTTTTTACACAATAAATTAAAATTCAGGACCCGGCACCACTTTTCTTTTAAACTAAAATATTTGGCGTTGTGCAATCGAAAAAGGTACGCTATTCAACAAACCAAAGATTACAGTTAAAATTAAGTGGTATCCAAAATCTTTTAATATCAAAAATAGCGAACACTTTTTGCCCGAGAGACACTCGGACACGACATTTAAGGGGTAATTTCTCAGGTAAACCGTTTTATGTTCATCAAACATGTTTTACAAAAAAAGAAAAAAGAAGACAAATTAACAAAATTAACATTAAGATTAAAGTTTTTGTTTCTTTATTACAGTAATACACTGGTGTCCAAAATTAAGGACCAGTCACAAAATGCTAATATTTAAGTAAGTGAATGCTCAAAAGGAAATAATGTAATTCAAATAATTACTATCCCTACAGCACAGCTAGTCCATATCGCATCATATTCATGTCTCACATGGTCACAAGTGTCACAATCACTACGGTGAAAAAAAAGGAAATATCACACGTCTCATTATGAGTCTCAAATGATCACTATATGTGACTCCACTGACACGTCAATGTGACGGCTGCTTTGTGAGGAGTCACCAGGTGACTTTACAATGTAGTTACATGGTAACTCTCGTGTGACAAATTTTTAAACTCAATTTCAAAGTCATCATGAATGTTGCATTATGATAAGTCACTAAATAATATCACATTATAGTCACACGGTGTCTTTTCACAAAAGAGCACAGTGGTGACTTCACAGTAGCCTCTCTGTCAGCTGAAAGTCATCATATCATATGACTTTAATGTGACATTATTTGGTAACTTATCACAATGAAGCGTTCACGGTGACTTTGAAATTGAGTCTGCAGATGACAGTTACATTAGAGTCACAATGTAACTACATTCTAAAGTCACATGGTGACTCGTCACAAAACAGCAGTCACAGTGACGTCTCAATGGAGTCACATATAGTGATCATTTGAGACTCATAATGAGATGTATGGAATTTCCTATTTCTTTGTTTCACTGTAGTGACTGTGACACTTGTGACCGTGTGTGACATGAATGAGATGTTATATGGACTAGGTGTGCTGTAGAGATAGTAATTTTTCGAATTATGTTATCTCCTTTTGTGTATTCGCGTACTTGAAAATTAGCCTTTTGTGATTGTTCCTTAATTTAGGACACCAGTGTAATTTCTTGTATACCGTAAGACCCCGACTTACGTCCCCTCGATTTACGTCACCCCGCATGTACGTCGTCTAGGCTGAAAAAATGTTCCTTCATTAAGACGCACTTAAATCTTTTTTGAAGAGTTTTGGAAGAAATTTAACATCTCAGATGCAGTCACAATCATAAGGCATTCATGGGGTGAAGTTCAGCAAAAAAGATGAGAGATGCTTAAAAAGACTGCTCCCTTTTCCCTTCATAGAGACTAAGAAAACATCTTAAAATTGAGCTTATGTATCTCTCTTATTTCATGAAATCGTCGAAAATGGAAGCAAACTCAACTTAGACATTCGATACTGAAAATGTTGTTGAACTCATAAATTCCCCTGATACGGAATTAACCATCGACAAATTTATCGAATAAAAAAAAAAAAAAAAAGTAATGTCGCAAAATTGATAAATATTTTTAGCTGAGGGGGAATGGAGAAGTTTATGACGGTTGCAAAATTAACCGACGGACTAAACCTTTATAGAGTTGAAATGATGGTTCTTGAAAAAATTGGTTCAACCGTACAAAGGATACTGATGACTAGAAAAGCTTAGAAAACTTACTGTGATATTACAAAGAGCTTATAGAGAAAAAAAAGAAGAAGAAATCGGTTCAAACTTCATTGCAAGATTTTTTTCACATGATCAAAGACTCGAACGGGGCAGCTAGAAGAACAAGAAATTGTAAGTTAACAACTTATTGATTTATCCCAATTTCTTGTATTGCAAACGCATTTTTTTACTAATGTTAAATGTATGTAACATAATCCCTAAATACAATAGAATATGTTCATTAGATATGGGGGGATTTTATTACTTGTTATTTTTTTTTTGATCGCTTAATTGTACCTCGACTTACGTCCCTTGTTCTGAAAAGTATTGCTGACGTCACTCGGGGTATTACTGTAAATACAATTAAGCAGTTGAAGATGCTCAATAGAAAATTCATAATATCCAGCAAGAAAAAATTGTGTTATTTTCAGTGTCATGAAAATCCGCACGTAATTTGAAATTAGTTAAATTTCGCTTTATTTCGATGCAATAAAATGGAAATAAATTAAATGTAGCAATTACACAGTTTTATTCGCATCTCATAAATTAAGAGGAATAATAAAAAATAATAATAAATATTAATAATAATAAAACAATTAATATAAACTCATGTCATTTATAGCATATATAGGATTTTAAAACTACAAATAACCAATTTTATGCGGAAAATGTCAACGATAATGGATATCACTATATTGGTAATAGTATTCTTCGCTTTATTTATAAAGAATTTCATTAATTAAGCATACGAAAAATCCTACTTTTTGGAAGAAGATGCATTTTACTGTCATTTTCTTCCCTATTCTGTTAAAAAATTTAAGAAAATAATCTCTTTAGGGTTAATGCATTTCGAAATAATAATAATATGCATTAATTTATAGTTTTTAGTATATTCAGAAATTTTCTCATTTTAGTAACACTTTAAAATTAAATTTTGATTAAAAACTTATTAAAATTAAAATTACTCTATTATATTTAAAAGTATCTTAAAATATCACGTGTAACATCTAAAACTATCCAATATAATTCAAATATTATTCAGACATTTTAAGATAAAATATCTACCTCTCAATTTACCTTTTTAAATCCCGTAACTGCTTTTAACTAAATACATACTTATAAGAAATAATTCCGAACTAATACAAAAATTATACTAATACAGAAATAATGAGTATAATTCTAATTAATATTTATGATAAAATAATCAAGAAATTTGCTAAAATAGTATATGCATTCTCAGGGCCTGATTACCAACGGGGCATATTCCCACCAGTAAAAAGAAACAGAAAATTTTGCCTCATTCATGGTAGAAATTTCACATGAATGCGGATTTTAGATAAGGCGAACATTTCTTTTAAAATTTATTGGTGTAAGTGTGCCCCGTTGGTAATCAGGCCCTGTGCATTCTAATAATTAAAAGTTCTTAGTGCTGTTAAAAGCTCTCACTTGATTTTTTGTTTGAATTAAGTTACCAGTAATTATATTTATATAGAAAAGTAATAGTATAATTTGTGAAATTAAAGCAATCAAAAAGCAAATCATACAAAGAATATTTAAAGTTTTATAAAATATATATATATATATTGTTCCGTACTTGTAATCTCATTGTAGCATCGCCCTTGGCGACGGAACACCACTCGCGCATCTGTGCCAATTGGCATCTATTCTTGTAACCCTTTTTTATGCAACCTAGTTAATGTATTTATTGCGTAGTTATTTTTTAAAGAAAAAACAATCTCAAAATAGTAACAAGCCATTCTCTCAACTTTGAAGAAAAATTCAAATTAAAAATTGGCAACTAGCTATATTCTCTTTCTATCTTTGAAAAATAAAACTTTGTTTTCGTTAGTGAAATACAGTCCGCTTAATTTTCTTAGTACACCTCCGTACATAATGGTCCTAGCGACCCGGAAGTTAAACCAGCGTAATTAGAATTTACTATATTGTCAACAAAACATTTAAACAAAACAAAAAAAATGTCCGACGCGGACATAACAGCGCTCAATAAAAGACGTGGAAACATAAAGGCACAAGTCCCAAAGATTTTCAATGCTACAGATGGCAAGACTCTTTGGGTTTCAGAACTAAAAGCTCAACTAGAGCTGCTCCGAAAAACCGAGAACAAATTTGAGTTGATTAAGGAGGAATACTACAAAATTGTAGATGAAGAAAAGATCAGTGAAGTAGAAGAGCAGATTTCACAGACGGATGAAGATATTCAAAAACTAGAGGTAAGCTTACAATCCTCTATTAATAAACAGTATGAAGAAAAACCTGCTAAAATTAACATTTCCGAGTTTAAACTGTCTAATAATAGTAGCGATATTACGAAAGGAAGCAGCTTAAAGCTCCCTAAAATCCCTCTGCCAACTTTCAGTGGCAAGTATGAAGAATGGTCAGTTTTTAAAACGACCTTCAAAGAAATAATCATTGCTAATCCCGCTTTAAAGGATAATGATAAATTGTTTTATCTCCGGGGTGCGTTAACGGGTGAGCCCAGAACGTTACAAACCGCTGATGATACATTCACTTCCCTCTTCAACGCATTAGAACAAAGATATGAAAACAAAAGAATTATAGTAGACTGTCATATAAAAAATATTTTGAATATATATTCAATGAAACATGAATCCGTTAAAGATCTCCGTAATTCATTAGACAATTTAAAGAAGAATTTAAGGGCTATAAAAGTCTTAAATTTTGAAAGAGACACATTTTCAAACGCAATTTTGCTAAATATTGTACTAGATAAGCTTGACCGCGAATGTCGGAAACAATTAGAGTTAACATTAAAGGACAATGAGTATCCCAATTTCGACCAATTTTTGGAATTTTTGGAACGTAGACATCAAATTTTAAGCAGCATTAATTCTAGCATCGCTACAAAATCCACTAATAAAGCATTATACGTTAAAACGAATAAACCGCAAAATAAATTGTGTATTGTATGTAAAACCGAAGCTCACCCACTTTATCACTGTGATAAATATAAAAACATGAAGTTAATTGACCGAATAAATATCGTTAAGAAAAACAAACTTTGCTTTAACTGTTTGGGATGGCATTTATTTAGCAAATGTAATTCAAAAACCACTTGTTTTGCTTGCAAATCGAAACATCACACCTTACTCCATAATTACTCATCACCAGACACTAAAATTGACTTTCAACAAACAATAAACGATCCATTATCGTAAGAATCAATGAATAGAAATCCTCTTTCAGAGGCGCAAAACGAAACTGCAATTCATTCATTTTTTTCGCACGGCAGTAAATCAGTCTTGATAAATACAGCCATAATTTATTTGAAAGATAATAATGGCATAAATCGTCCATTCAGAGCGATTTTAGATTCAGCCTCGGAAAGTAATTTTATCAGTTTCGATGCAGTTAAATCACTGGGATTGAAAAAGGAATCAATAAACATTCCGATTAGCGGGATAAATAATTCTCTCATATGTCTGAAGTCAAAGGTCAAGACATGTTTATCTAATAAATCTGGCGAATTTCAATGAGCTGTTGAATTATTACTAATTCCAAAAATAACAGATGTTATGCCAGCAAGGAAATTAAACATACAACATTTAATCCCATCTAAAATATACTTAGCTGATTCACAGTTCTATATTCCAAACAAAATCGAAGTAATTTTGGGTGCTGAATACTTTTTTGATTTCCTCCTTCCGGAAAAAATAAATTTAGGCAATAATTTAACGTTGCAGTCTAGTATTTTCTGTTATCTTGTTTCAGGAATCATTTTCGATACGGAAATAAACAATACTGAAAGATATTGCTTCCTAATAAAAAATTTAGAAAATTTAAGCAATACACTAAAGAGTTTTTGGGAGATCGAGGAAGTAAATGACGTGCAACCCTGTATAAGTGCAGAATTGGCTTATTGTAATGATCATTTTGATAAGACACATTTTAGAAATTCTAGTGGCAAATTTGTTGGAGAAATGCCTTTCAAACCAGAACTCTGTGAAACATATTTAGGCAGTTCCAAACGCATTGCATCAAAAAGATTAAACTATCTTTGGCAACGTCTAGATCGCGATCCCATAATAAGAAATTTATACACAGAATTTCTTAACGAATACAAGCAGCTGAATCATGTGCATGAAATAATAGAAGCTAATGATTTCGATCAAGGATATTACCTTCCCCATCACAGAGTTTTAAGACCGTCGAGCGCCACAACGAAACTGCGCATTGTTTTCGACGCTAGTGCCAAAACAACTAATGGAAATTCCCTTAATGATTTATTATGTAAGGGTGGAGTGCTGCAAGACGTTCTCTTTTCTATTTCAATAAGATTTAGGAAACATATTTACGCATTCACTACAGACATCAAGCAGATGATTAGAATGATATAAATAAATCCCTCTCAATATGAATTTTTGAAAATTCTGTGGAAGGAAAACAAGGCTTCTCCCATACAAACTTTCCAACTTTCTACGGTTACATATGGAACAGCATGCGCCTCATTTTTAGCGACTAAAGTGTTACAACAACTCGCCTTGGATGAACAGCAAGATTTTACCTTAGCTTCAAAAATTCTCTTGCAAGATTTTTATATGGATGATTGCCTATCGGGATCCTCCAACTTAGAGGAATTTAATTTAGTTAAAGGTGAATTAACCCAACTTCTCTTAAGAGGGGGGATGCAACTACACAAGTGGTGCACTAATATAGCTCAATCTAGTGACAATCAATTATTTCCCTTTGATAGGAATTCCGAACAAATAACAGTTAAAACGCTGGAAATGTTATGGAACAGTACCATTGATGCATTTACATACAAGGTCAACATCAGCGCTGTCAACAATTTTACAAAGAGAACAATCCTTTCGCAAATTGCTCGAATTTATCATCCTCTTTGCCTACTAGGGCCAGTAATTACCAAGGTAAAAATATTTATGCAACAATTGTGGCTACTTAAATCAGAGTGGAATGAAGCTTTACCTACGCATATCTCCAAACAATGGGAAAAATGTCCCGGCTTCTTTACCACATTTATAATCTATTCAGGTACCAAGGTGCATTACAACGGAGCACGTCAATTTAGTGGTATTAAATGGATTCTCAGACGCTTCATCAAAGGCTTACGGTGCAGTCTTGTACGTTCAAACGTCTAACTCTAGTGAAACTGTTACTCATCTTCTCTGCAGCAAAAGTCGTGTACCACCAACAAAGGTAATGACTGTGTCTCGTCTGGAATTATCTGCGTGTTTTCTTCTAGCTAAACTAACCTGCAAGGTCTTAGACTGTTTAAAGCTTCAGATCGATGATGTTCGATTGTTTTCAAATTCTACTATAGTGTTATCCTGGATAGAGACTGCTCCAAATCTATTAAAGACATTTGTAGGCAATCGCGTTATGCAAATCAAAGAGCTTTCAAAAAACTTTCATTGGTTTCATATACCTTCTCAACTCAACCCTGTGATTTAAGAAGTAGGGGACTGGATGTGAGAAACCTTGCCTCCAGTGAGCTGTGGTGGAGGGGTCCTCCACTTAGTGTTCTTAATAACTGTTTAACAGAAACTTTTCCAAATATTAACTTTGAAAATGAACATTATTCCCAAGAACTCAAGACTGTGCGCAATATAACCCTGTATATTAATTCTAATGATTTTTTTGATGATTTAGTTGGTCTTACCAATAATTATCAGAAATTAATTAGAGTAGTAGCTTATATTTATAGGTTTTCTTCAGCTTGTAAAAAACAAGGAATTATAACAGGCCCCTTGTCAATTGAAGAGCTGGAGAGAGCAGAAATGGGCATTATTAAAATTGCACAGGTAAGCTATTTCTCTAGTGAAATTTCTGCTCTGAAAAAGGGAAATATAGTAGATAGCTCAAGTAAGTTAAAATTCTTGAGTCCATTCTTAGATAATAACAACATTTTAAGGGTAGGTGGTAGACTCAAGAAATCGAATTTAAACTTCGATCACAAACACCCAATGGTTTTACCAGCAAACTGCCGCTTAACTAAATTGATATTTAAATCTTATCACGAGAGAAATTTTCATGTCTGACCTCAAGCTCTGATGAATACTGTGCGTCAAAAATATTGGCCACTTGGCGGCAGGAATATTGCGCGTAAGGTTATAGATGAATGTGTACGATGTTTTAAATTTAAGCCCATACTGGCTAACCAAATGATGGGGGATCTTCCTCCCGAAAGAATAGTACCTAACTCCCCATTTTCAAATGTAGGTTTAGATCTTTGTGGTCCCTTCGAAATAAAATATAAGGGCCAAAGAAAGGGCATTTTTTAAAAAATCTACGTCGTTATATTTGTGTGTATGGTCACTAAGGCCGCACATTTAGAATTTGTCTCCGACTTAACGTCTGAAGCTATAATAGCAACGTTAAAGAGATTCTTCTCGCGTCACGGTAAAAGTTCGGTAATTTTTAGCGACAACGCTACTAATTTTGCCGGGGCTTCAGCAGAATTGAAGCGTTTGCACAAACTTGTAATAAGTAATGAAGTTTCAATTTTTTTGGCCTCAGTAGGCATTAATTTGAAAATTTCCCCTCCTAGAGCGCCCAACTTTGGTGGCCTTTGGGAGGCAGGAGTTAAGGCCTTCAAATACCATTTCAAAAGGTTAGTAGGATGAACTCGCCTTACTCTAGAGGAATTTCTAACGGTAATTACTCATATCGAAGCGATACTAAATTCACGACCACTTTCTCCGTTATGTACGGATGAGAACGATCTTCAAGTTCTAACCCCAGGCCACTTTCTGATAGGAAAACCGCTTAATTCAATTCCCGAACCTAATTTGCTTGAAGTAAAGGAAAATTTGCTAAATAGATGGCAAAGAGTTCAAAAGGTTGTTCAAGTTACCTGCAGGCGCTGGCAGAATAATTACTTAAATAATCTACAACAAAGAAATAAATGGCTATTTAAAAGGCCAAATATTCTGCCAGGCATGTTAGTTTTGATTAAGGATTTCCAACTCCCCCTTTGCACCTGGTCTCTAGGTCGCATTACAAAGGTATTCCCAGGTGCAGGTGGAATGGCTGGGGTTGTGGAATTACTCACCGCTAAAGGCATATTTAAACGGCCTATAACTAAATTAAGTGTTTTACCAATTAGTGATAATTTGTCAAAAAACTGAACTTTAATTTTCTTATGTATCAGTGCTTATATGATTCTCATAATTTGTGCTATTATATGTTTCTTTATTATTCATGTTTCATTCATTTTGTATTTTGAAGTATAATATTTCAACGCCGGGCGGGATGTTCCGTACTTGTAATCTCATTGTAGCATCGCCCTTGGCGACGGAACACCACTCCCGCATCTGTGCCAATTGGCATCTATTCTTGTAACCCTTTTTTATGCAACCTAGTTCATGTATTTATTGCGTAGTTATTTTTTTTTAAGAAAAAACAATCTCAAAATGGCAACAAGCCATTCTCTCATCTTTGTAGAAAATTTAAATTCAAAATTGGCAACTAGCCATATTCTTTTTCTATCTTTGAAAAATAAAGTTTTGTTTTTGTTACTGAAATACAGTCCGCTTAATTTTCTTAGTACACCTCCGTACATATATATTATTCATTTTTAGAGAGTAAATCCATGATAATGTCAAGGATGTATCATATTTACTAATTGTAAAATATCGTGAAGTAGTTCACTTTTTAAAAATTTACTCTTTAATAAAACAAACTGATATCACTTTTTATCCCTTTAATTTCACGATCGCAAACCCATGTAATATTTTGACAGCTTTGCTTAAGAAAATGAAGAAAAATATAATGAAGTAAAATGTTACAAAACTAAATAAATAAATAGAAATGCTTAATTCATCTTTAAAAAGTTAAACTCAAACTTACAGTATGTGCAAAACTACTTAAAAGATGAGGCAATATTAAAAAGATGTTAAATTATTTTAATACCTTAGTACTTTCAACTATAAAACACGTATTCCTCGTCAGAGAAATATAAGAAATACAATTGTTAAGATAACAATATAGTAACAATGGTATTTCTTATATTTCTCTGACGAAGACTATGTTTTTTATAGTTGAAAGTACTAAGGTATTAAAATAATTTAACATCTTTTTAATATTGTCTCATCTTTTAAGTAGTTTTGCACATAGTGTAAGTTTAAGTTACAAAATTATTTATCAAAACCACTTGAAAAAATCAGATTATCTTCATATTTACTAAAAGCGATAAAAATACATTTAAAAGGCAAATAAACACTTTCAATCATCCTTCATCAGTTGAATTGTCGAGTGTTTCCCCGAACAAGCCTGGTTGTTCCCATTGGCCTGATGAAAAGGTGTTATCCAGGTGCCAGTGAAAAGGTGTTAAAGGTGCCAGTGCCGAGAGCGATGACGACTTCTTGCCGAGACCAAAGCGTCCGAAATAAGCCTTGAGATGCGGTGCGTCCGTGCCTGCACGGCAATATATCCAGTTATTTCACTCAAAATCTGCTCTTTATCATAAAACACCTATGCTATCCCCCATTTATTTTGTTATTATTTAATTATTTCACTAATTTACTGCAATTTCATGTACTTTTATATATAGCTCTGTGTAATAATTTTCAAATAAATGCGTGCATTAGCACTTTTAAAATTAAAATTTATTTGTTTATTTATTAATTAACAAGTTTTTAATTTTCAGATTTTAATCGAATTTAAACTTGTTTATATTTTTAAATAACTGGAAGGGCGCCATTTCGGAAAGTCGCCGTCTTGGACGTCGACATCTAGGATTTTATATCCCCCGGACGACCAATGTTTCACATGACCGCCATCTTGGACGTCAGCCATCTGTGATTTTTTTATCCCCCGGACGACCGATGTATTAGATGGCCGCAATTTTGGACGTTTACAGCATCTGATAAGCGGCTTGTACCCCTCCTTCCAACTAAGATTAGTATTACCTTAGTTGGAATACGTGACCTTTGAAATGTTCAGTATATGACGTCACGCCTACGTCATACGTCCAATTTTTCAGCCTGCTGATCACGTGACCAGTCCGAGCAAAACTTCATTTCTCAGATTTATTCGTGACGTATGATTCTGTTATTACGCAATCGCGACATAGGAAGGGAGGACAGCGGGTAAGTCCTGACTCCTGTGAAAGTGATCTCGCACTTGAGACTTTCTGATTGTGCGTACTTCGAGTGTTTCTGGGATCTAGTTCTGCTTAGTCAGGCGCAATGGATCCTGTATTGATATTATGTTTGATTCGCTTGCATCGACATGTTTCATTGCTCTGAAGGCAACATTCTCAAGATCTATAATGCAATGATTCTGCCTCCATGGAGCTTCCTAAAATTTGGAAGAAGACGCTTTGTCGAATAATAAAACAGTAGTATTTGATAATTCACTTTCACTAATTTACATTTTTAATATTGCAGTGAATTTCATTATGCATGATTTCGCGGTATTTTTTATTTTTTTTTAAATTAGTTTTCAATAAAAAAAAAAAAAAGGCGAAAAGATTTCTATCATTACAGATCTTTAAAAAGTTGTGATCAGAAAAGTGAAACATGTCGATCTAAATAAAGACATTTATTTGACTTTTAAATATATTTTTATTACCTTTAGTAAATATTAAGTTAGTTTGAAGTAAAATGTTGTTTAATCTCATATATAAAAATGAAAATTTGTTTGTCTGTAATACTATAGAAATCCACAATTTGGAAGCCAGAATTGTGAAATGTTACGTATATGTATATTAATACACGGCCTAGGCAACTAAAGTAATCCGGAATGGGAATAACTTATAGTTTATTTTTAATTAATAAAAAACACAAAATTAACAGCAATTTTTAATCAAATTTAAACATTTTGCTTTATAGCTGTTGCCAACAATTAAAAATACACAATAAATTTCTTACCACAACAATTACTTTTCTAATGCAAGATTTCCACGTGATAAAAAAGATGAAATAAACGGTTTAACTAATTTATAAAAAATGAAATACCACATGATAACTTTTCTATTTCAAGATTTTCACAAAATAGATACAAAATAGATAGTTTGACGAATTAAAAACAAAAGTGAATGTTACGTGATGAATTTTCTGCTTTATGATTTCCATGGGAAAAATTATAATTCTTTAATTAATTTAACGAAATTAAAATATTGAATATTACGTCATATTGGAAATATAAAGGATGTGGTGAATATATAACGTCTTATAAGTGTGAAAAATGTATTGAAGCATGATAAAAACTCGATTATGGAAATATTGGCGTATTTTAATATAATTGCTCCAATGATGAATGAAAATAATTTCATTTATAGCTGTATTATATTGCGTTTGTTATATAAATTAATACATTTTTATATTGGGTTTTCATTTGATTCATGTGTTCAACACTTCAACTGTTTTTTTTTTTTTTTTAATTGTTTGTTTTATGTTGTACGTTAAATTTTGAAGTTGATTTTTCTGAACAAGCATTCTTCAAATTCCGGGCAACGCCGGGCGTTTTAGCTAGTTTTATATATACTGGAGGACTCTTTAGTAGTAATCATAAAGCTTGTTAAATTCTTTCGACATTACCATAATATTTAGGTTCAATAATGATATATTATATATAAAGATTTAAAAATTGTTGCACACATGTAGATTAACTATTTTACGTAGAAGGCATTTGAAAGGAAAATACTTATATAATTAAAGTGGTATTCATCCAATTTGCTGCGAAACATTTGTTGATAAAAAATTCTTCTTTCTTATATTTAAAAATTAAAATAAATCCGTTTTATCATAGATTGAAGTAATAATATTCTTAGATAACCAATTTCTTGAATAATGAATGTAGTTTAGAAAACTTTTCCAAGTTTTTCTTTTTTAAGAAATCTTCTTATCTCTTTCAAGAAAAGGGATATTCGCTCTTTTGTGCAAGATCTTTTATCTTTAAGGCTGTATTTAAGTAGGTTTATTCAAAGGGTTTCCGGTTCTTATAAGATGGCCTTGTGCTTTTCATCCGCAATTGTGTCTTTAGGAACATTCAGTGTCAGATAGTCTTTCTTAGGTTTTTTTTTTTTTTTTTTTTGCCGTAAGAAACATTCTTTCAAAATACTTTTCGTTCTGGAAAAATTTTATTTTTATTTTTTTTATTTTTATTTTAAATTTATTTACTTGAAACATAATTAAATGGATATTACAAATTTGAATAAATAGGCAAAATTATTGCATTTTATTACTTTAAGAAAATTTATGTAAATAAGTATAAGGCCTTTTCTACTGATTGTTTAAACTAAATTTTATATTAATTATTCGCAAAGTGTACTAATCCATAAATTAAGTTTTTTGTTGTTGTTTTTTTTAACAGTTTCTTTTTACAGGATCCTCCCTCAAGACCTTTTGTGCTAGTACGGGAAATATTATCCAGATGTGTCGTGCGAGTTCTGTAAAAAAGTGAGATTTCATTTTCTTCCTCCATTTTTTGTTGTTACGCCTCTTTATTTGGATGTATTGTAGCGAAGATGAAACGTAGCACCGAACCCAACCGAATGCATAGCCCGCGGAGTTACTTTTCCCAGTAAAGAGCAATGGAAGAGCGGGTTCTTGTCATAGTCAGCATTTCAATTCCACAACAAATTTCCTTCATGTCGCTTTGCAACTTTCTTATTATTAAAGACCCCTATGCTGTCTCCACTCTCATCCATTCATTTCACAATTTGTGATTTCGCAGCTCATGTAGTCTTAAATGGTGTTTGTCTAATATTATAAATATATCAGGCATGGTGAGGTGATACTGTCTGACGTGCACTGCTACGTCAACATAGTTAATGACAATCTAGAATCAACGAAAGCAGAGAACTGTTGTAATTTGCTAAATGGCGTTGCAGCCGTTAAGACCAAGGTACTGTTTAGGTGGATCATCTCCATCCAATTATCATTAGAAATTTGGTCCACGGACATATACGTAAACTAAGATCTTGTCTTACGCCAACTTACTTCAGGTAAATTCCTATACTGGTTAGCAGTAAAACAATAAACACATTTAAAATAAAATCCTGTCACTGTTTTTTTAATTATTAATCAAAAATCAAATTTATTTTTAATAACCTAATTTTTCACGCATTAATTTAATTCTATCACCTAATTGTTTTATTATTTCTAATTTAATCGAAAAAAAAACTATAAAAATATTTTTACATACATAAATGTTTAAATTTCCGCACATTAAAAAGCAAATGTGTCATTAAGAAATTTATCTACCGTAACAATATCGAAATAATATATTATCAATATTCGAAAAACGAATTGAGTGTGGCAGTATTTGTACCTCTCTGGATATTCAATGATCTCAAAGGGTTTGAATACCAATAATAGTCGTCATACCTTATGACAGATTTCCCAAAACTTCCCTTTCTCAAATTTATGTACTCTTCAACTTAGGCATATGAATCCAGTGTAAGATTAACTTCGACATATTTGTTTCTCCATTTTGCATTAATACGACCTTATGCTTCGTTTAAATTTTAAAATGAACCGTAGTTTTTTTCACGAGAAATGTCAAAAGAAATATGTATTGCCAATTTACAAATCAACTGATTAAAAAACATAAAATTTAATTTAAATATGTGAAGAGAATTAGACATGCATAGCACCCAATGCTAAATTAGGAAGAAAAAAAATCCTGCTACACATGAACATATGTTAGTAAAATATGGACTAATTTAGATTGAAATGTAAAATTTGAAGTAAAAAAAAAAAAAAAAAAAAAAAAAAAAAAAAAAAAAAAAAAAAAACAGAAATGCTTGTAATACTAGTTTTTTCCTAATGGAAATTTAATGTCTGAAATGATTCAGACTAGATTTCAGGCAGGGAAAATTTATTGCAGTTATTTGCAAATTTAGATTTTAAAATAAAATAGTGAAATGCTAGAAAAATATAAGAATCATTTGATGCATCCAACATTAAGCAGGATTTAATGGATTATTTATTGGGTGTTACTAAAATTATGGGTGTATCTATAAAATGAATTTTAAGAAAATTACAAGCGGTATGAATGCATTGTTTGAAGCAAATGTTCTTGGGAATGCATCAAATTTTGAGTTACAGAATGAAATTAAGTAATATGAATTTATTACTTATAACGGAAAAACAACAATGGAAATAAATTAATATAATTTTTTTTTTTTTAATAAACGCGTCATTTTTGGAATATGGTGAGTGGTAATTAAAAATATCACGATAATTTATATTATTGACTTATTGCTTAACATAGCAAAAGTTTGAAGACAATGGAGCGGATATAAGAGCAACTTATTATTATTTATGCGGTTTTACTAATTACATTAATATTTAGTTATATTTCATAATTTGCTAAAGGTCTGTACCCGCATTACCGACTTTTTGTTTAATATCAAGACAACGCAGTTTCCCATTATTTTTTATTTCAGAGATCAATGATTCAAAATGTATTTAAATATTTCTTAGCTTATAAATTTTAATATATATAAGAATTTTGGCACGTAGCTAACTATCTTAACCCCTTAACAGTGACATTTGTTTTCTTACAAAACAATTAAAAATGGGGCTGGACACCACTTTTTCCATACTAAAATATTTACCTTACTTAATCGAAAAATATCTGACAATCAATAAAGATAAATTTACAGTTACAAATTAGTGGTATCAAAATACTTTTAATAACGAAGCAAGCAATGTGTTCTTGCCCGAATCCACTTCAGGTCACACTGTTAAGGGGTTAAAGCACATTTTTATGAAACCTAATGTCTTATGATAGAGATTATGGCATACATTCATTATAAGTAACTTCTAAATAAAATATTACTGTAACATACCGTTTAATTTCTTTCAAGATTTATATCCAAAGTAATATCCTTAATTTGGTATTTTTTATGCATACTATCGATTATTTTATATCAAGACTTTTAGCATTGCATTCGAATTACAAGTTGTTTTAAAAAAAACTTAAACACGCCTTTTACCTGTTAGAGATATGTTGCAAATGTAACTTGCAGGAATTTTAAATAACTTACGAATTACAACTGCGTTAATAAAAATTTACATAAATTTATAAAATGTTATCATTTTTAGAATCTTATACAATCCGTGGATTCTATAATTTATCCGTATATTTGTATTCATATTAAAATATCGTTATTGTGCATTCTTGTTTAAAAAAAAAAAAAAAAAAAAAAAAAAAAAAAAAAAAAAGTAATTAAAAAAATTACAACGACCATTTGGAAAATGATTTTTTCGAAGACTAAATTTTAAGACATAAAAAATCGTACGGAGTGGATCATACATTACGTACGACCGCCATGGATTAAACATTAATAGTGTTATTACATGTAGAAATTGCAAGCGACAAAAATCGCCTGCGACCCGTCAGATTTCTTAAAACTTACGTATTATCAACCTGAAACTTGCGTATTATCCACCTGAAACTTACGTATTATCCAAGCTTTTCATTGGCTGTTCGGAAAAAGGCTTTTCCATTGTCAGATTTCCAAGAAATGCGACGACCAATTTTAAATGAAATTTCATTCTTAAACATCTAAACATCACACAGTATTACTTTTTACATCGTCGTATAGAGAAAAAAATGTACTTTTGAATGCAATTTGTTTGAAAGCTGTATCTCAATTTGTTTCTGAGTTATTAATTTTTTTTTTGTAGTTTTTGTTACTTTTTGTCATAATGGCAACAGAAGTATCCATCTCTGTTGAAAATAAAGGGAAATACAGGTTACTGTATAGACTAATAAGAAAACGAATAAAATGCGGATTAAACCAATAAAAATCTTCAGATATGATTTTGATTTCCTACCCTGACGTGGACAATAAACATTTTTCCAAATGGTTAAAAAAAAAAAAAAAACGTTTTTGAAAATACAACGGGAAAGTAATAATTAAAATACAACGGGTTAGTTTACACTGAATATGCAAATATCTAACAGATGCATTTATTCCAAAAGTTCCTGCGTAGCTATTAGGCAAATCGTTATCGCTCAAATCTCGTAACTCTTGCTTTAGAAGTACCATAAGTATCCTATTCATAAATGCGTTAATAACTACAGTTCATCGTTTAATATCCATCGGTTCTTTTTTCTCATATTGTTTTAAAAAGTGAACTGGTATTATTTTTTTTTTTTTTTTTTTTTTTTTTTTTTTTTTTTTTTTTAGATTCATATTATTTAACAGATGAAGATGGCGAAAATGGTAGTCAAACATGATATAATGAGCTGTATACGTTTAGAAAGAATAAAAAATATAAAAGTATTATTCAAATCGTGCAAAATTGTCAACAATGTAAAAAATGAAATGCTCAAAAAATAAATAATGTTAAAATGAAATTGATAATGAATGAATATGGATTTAATTGAATTAATTGAATCAACAAATATTTTTTTTTTTTTTTTTTTTTTTTTCAAAGCAATTTTTTTTTTTTACCATTAAATCCGATTTTACCTGAACCGAAGCGTATTTTTTTATATCAAAATGTGTGTAACATTAATACTACGGCAAAACATGTGCGAAAAAAATGGAAAAAAAAACGAACAGTGACTAAAGTGAAAAATGATTTTCAAAGGGTTAATTTGGTTTATTTTTAAATCGTTTGCAGTGTTTCAAGGAAAAATAAAAGTATAAGCTATTTCGTATATTCTTTTCTGCATATTTTGATTTTTGGATTTGATGCGTAGTATTCAAATGTGCCGGTAAAGGGAGGAAGGGGCGATTGTCTTCCGGTATTTTACATGCTTAAAAAAGTAGTCGTGAAGATGCCTGCGGTCGCCAGAGTATTTAAAAAAAATTAAAAATCGTATTTTTAAAAACTGATTGACCCATTAATTATAAAAACGTTTCAGATTTAAAAGGATAATTTTGGTCTGCCGGTGTCTCTAAAATTGCACCCTGGTGAGGGGTTACCACAGTAGGGGAAAAAAGGAATTTAACAAATTACAACGACCATTTGGAAAATGATTTTTTCGAAGACTAAAATTTAAGCCAGAAAAAATCGCACGGGGTTGATAATACATTACGTACGTCATGAGTTAAACATTAACCTTCCTGGACCCATCATGAACAAATTTTAAAAGAAATTTCAGTTTTACAATTTTCGGTACTGTAATTTTTTAAACTAGTACGGAGCTGGTCATACATTACGTACGCCATGGATTAAATATTAATATTCCTGGACCAATTTTAAATGAAATTTCATACATTACGTACGCCATGGATTACATTTTTCGGTACTGTAAATTTTTAAACTTCTACGGAGCTGGTCATACATTACGTACACCATGGATTAAATATTAATATTCCTGGACCAATTTTAAATGAAATTTCATTTTTAAACTTCTAAACATTCCACAATATTACTTTTTGCACCATCGTATAGAGAAAAAAAATGTAGGGGAGACCGGGGCACATTTTCCATAGGGGAAAGTTTTCCAACTCGCTTTAGTTTTTAAATGAGCCGCTAGGTGACGCTAGCGAATGAACTGGCTGAAGTGGCAACATCTTACCCAACATCTACAAAAGTTATAGCTTAATAGCTGCTGTCATTTCTTGTGGAGAGCTGTTTTTTTTTCATTTTTTCAACGGTGAGTAAAATTTTAGGTCTTTATTAAAACGTAAAAAAAAAACGTACTAGCGTTAAACTTACTGTTTTGATATTGCATACACTAAAAAATGGTTTCTTTCTTCAGGTAACTATGTGTTTGTTTTGCAAATAACTTACACCGGTATTCGTCCAGGGAGTGTAAAAGTTCAAATATGGCAACGGGGCAGGTTTTCCAACAACATGCGGGGCATGTTTTCCAACATGTTTCTCGTTTGAAAACCTCCCCCTTCCTAAATCAGCTAGTTTTATTGTATCAAAAATGTATTTATTGTGTTGTAAAACCGGCCAAATAAACATATATACTACGAACACGTTTGATCATTTAGTCATTTAAGTAAAACTATCAATATAAACAACAAGGTAAATTCAAAAATATAATAAAATGTCAATTTTTTCTAAAATGGGTTCATTTAATGAATCCATTTTATGTTAATTATGCCTTTATAGTCATAAGCTAGGATACTGAGATCGCAGTGAGTATGAACCCCTCAAAAAGCAAATTAACCGTGCTTAGAGCCGCTCCACTGGCGTTAATCCACAGTTAATATTATGGCGGGTTTTAAACCTTAGAGAATTTTCATACTGAATCCTGATATATTTACAAACTCTGCTTTTACGCCATCCTACTTTTCTGACAGGCCAGCTCCATCCGCACGAAGTTTTAAAAGCAGCAACAATCCTGAAAAGATTTGAAACTTTTCTCAATAATCACCCCCCCCCCCCGCAGAAACAAAACGACACCGAAAACATCTAATCATTCTACACCAACGCAGGCTAGCATTTCCAAAGAAGCTGTTCCTTAAGTTCTACTCAAAATTTCCCTATTTCTTATGAAAAAGGCGTTCCTTCTACATCCAAACAAGCTTTGCCTACACCAGAAGAAGTTAATACTTTTGTGAAGGCTGCACTAAGCAGGCAAACAGGGCGTGGAAAAAAATAGGAAGTATTGTACATACTGATTCTCTTGTTAAAAATCAACTGGAAAATGGAAAAAAAAAAGATTCATCTAAAAAAAAGGAAACTACAAAAGGAATCAGATAAAAGGACGAGAAAAAAAAAATCTAATTCCGGCCAGGGAGCTGTTTGGACCTTCGTCTTTAAATGTAAAATGGATTAAAACTGTTTTTTATATTACTGTTATATTACTGAGCATTTAGTTCACAATAAAAAATACTTATTAATTAACAAGCAAGATTTATTACTGGTGTTTTACCATTTAAAGTATAGTTGGAAAACTTGCCCCTGACTATTTTTCGTAGGCTGGAAAACTTGCCCCGCATACGGGGCACATTTTCCAACGTAACATGATTAGACTTAACTATTTTTTGTTAAAAAGTATATTTAGTTTTTTGAAAAATAATTGTGCCAGTTTGTACAGGAAGGTCTAAGAAATACAATGATACCCTGTATATATCAAAATAGTTAATGATAAAAAATACAAAAATAAAAATCCAAAAAGTTGGAAAACTTGCCCCTGACTCCCCTACGTTTAAATGCAATTTGTTTGAAAGCTGTATCTCAAATTGTTTCTGAGGTTTTTTTTTTTTTTTTTTTTTTTTTTTTTTGTAGTTTTTATTACTTTTTTGTCATAGTGGCAACAGAAGTATCCATCTCTGTTGAAAGTAAAGGGAAAATACAGGTTACTGTATAGACCAATCAGAAAACGAATAAAATGCGGATTCAACTAATAAACGCTTCAGATATGTTTTTGATTTCCTACCCTGACAGAGGACAATAACCATTTTTCCAAATGATTAAAAAAGTTTTTTATCAAAACGAAGAAAAAACACATATTTTCCTCCCGATCCGTAAATCGAGTTCTTGGCGTGCGAGAGTGCTTTTGCGACTTTGGAATGAAACACATGAGAGTTCATTGTTGAAGTTCATTAATATATCGATTAATTAATAAAAAATTAAAATTCTGAATTTCATGCGCATCAGGATAGGCTTGCCCACCCAAATTTCAGCCTTTTACATGCAGTAGATTTTCCTAGTCATCGAACACAATCACACAGGTGTTAGAAAGTGAAAATGATTTACTGAAATTGCAAGACATTGTGAAATAATTACAGCAGTGATTCTAGATTGCATTTGGGAGATGAAATCGGTTTATCCGTGTTAAAAGCGAAACTTACCATCTCTCCCCCTTTTCACGTGCAGAGAGAGAAAAAAGGAATTTCCAACATCTTGTATACATAAAAGATGCTTGCACAACGAGATGAAATCAAAAGGCTAATGAACTGAATAACTTTTCTGTTTTTAGTCAGTCTCTAAAGAATATGCCCTAAGCAAACACGCAGTATCCCTGCTCTCAAAAATATCTTAAATCCTTAATATGTAAACTAAATATATAACTTTAATTGTAGATTTAATTCTAACTTTCTTTATGTTTTTTCTCTCATTAAATTAGTATAGTGACATTCCTGTTCCCCCTTTTGTTCCCATGTGTGGAATAATTCTTCTTTACCAATTTTGCATTGATTTATCACACACTTTATGGATTTACGCGATTCAATCAACGCTGGACAATAAAGGTAGGAGAATGCCAATTTTATCTTTTATTCTATGTTTGTGAAGATGTTGAAAAGGAAAAACATTAGTTTCTAAATATAACTCATGAAGAGAAGCTCAGTTATTTAATTGCCGTGATTTCACATAATTGAAACAACCGCCACACAGAGCGGTTTTTTTTATTACTATATTGGCCTCATGAAAATAATTTTCTGTCTTTATTCTCTTTATTCTTTATTCTGTCTTTATTCTTGTCTTATATGGGTTATAATTTCAAAATCTTGAACACATCCGAATGTTTTATTTTTTCTTTTATTAAATGATCTAAAAATGCAAACTACCAAATACATTCGTAATAATATATATCACAAATTAAATATTCATTAATTTCCCGGAAAATATATATATAATTACAGTTATTTCTACTTTCGAATTTTATCATCGTATTTTTTCATCGTAAATTGGATAGTTATTACAATTTAATATAACTTTCAATTTAGTGGTGTATTTGTCTTTACTATTGCGCATCTTAACAGTTGTATGAAAGCATAAATGCTATTCTTATCAATGACACCATTTATGATTTAGGAACTTTCATATCTATATTAAATATACATGTACACTTCCTAGAAGAACTATTATTAAAGTTACGTAGACACTGTTTTTCACTTTCGCTTGATGCACTGCGTCAATAGAAACACTATATTTTTTTGCAATCTATAGGAGGTTTTCTATAAATTAGGAGGGAATTTTAGAATTGTTAATGCATTTTGTCCGTCGCTTCTTGAAATTCAAAAACTGTATATTATTATAAATACAGTACCATAAATTACAACTACTTTCTTAACTTTTTCACATACTATTCAATAATTTAAAACATAATTCCAGTTTAATTTCTATTGTATACTTTTCATTAGAATATATTTCATTAGTAAAATTGTGTTAATATCTCTATCTTTTTAAAAAAATAGTGTCTGAGTCTGCTTCTTGTAAGGCGCTGTACTATATTATTACTCTATCATAAATTACGTTAAAACATGTCTGGTATTATTCATATATTATGCAAATGATACACTGGCTTTTAGGTAGCTTTCTTTACAAAAAGCTACCTATTGCAGCCGTTCGGAGGAAAGCGATTTCAAAAAATTTTGGTATATTTTCATCGATCATGACCCCCAGACCCCGAAACCACCCTCCGTTCAAAATTGATATATATATATATATATATATATATATATATATCAATATATATATATATATATATATATATATATATATGACCTATGTCACACTGTAACTCTCGTATTTATGAACCAATTTGGATGTAATTCGGTGTGTACATAGTACATACAAATGTCTCGACCGAGTTCGTTGGCCAGCTTCATCCGCCATTTTGTTTCAAAATGGCGGCCATTTAAAAGTTTTTAAAAAATTTAAAATTTGAAATGTGGTACCAAAAAATTGAAAATGGAAAAATATTTTTTTCTTATGTATTTAACCTTTATACAAAGACTCCGTAGCAGTTTTTGTTTTGTCTATATCTTAAAAAATGGCTGAGTTATAGCATTTTGAATTTCTAGCGAAGCTGATTTTTTGAAACGTCCTGAAATTTGTCACGCGATAAAAGGCGTATTTATGAACCGATTTGGATGTAACTTCGTTTATACATAGTACACACCAATGTCTCGACCGAGTTCGTTGGCCAGCTTCATCCGCCATTTTGTTTAAAAATGGCGGCCATTTAAAATTTTAAGAAAAATTTAAATTTGAAATGTGGTACCAAAAAATTGCAAATTGAAAAAATATTTTTTTCCTATGTGTTTGACCTCGATAAAAAGATTCGGGAGCAGTTTTTGTTTCGTCTATACCTTAAAAAATGGCTGAGTTATAGCATTTTGAATTTCCAGTGTGGCTGACATTTTGAAACGCACTGATTTTTGCCAAGTGATAACAGACGTATTTATGAACCGATTTGGATGTACCTTGGTGTGTACATAGTACATACAAATAACTCAACCGAGTTCGTTGGACAGCTTCATCCGCCATCTTGTTTCAAAATGGCGGCCATTAAAAAAATAAAAATAAATAAATTTAAAATGAGATACCAAAAAATTGGAAAATGAAAAAGAGTTTTTTCGTATGTGTTTGACCTTAATACAAAGATTCCGGAACAGGTTTTGTTTCGTCTATATCTAAAAAAATGGCTGAGTTATAACATTTTGAATTTCTATTTTGGCTGACATTTTAAAACGACCTGATTTTTGTCACGCGATAACAGGCATATTTATCAACCGATTTGAATGTAACTTGGTCTGTACATAGTACATACCAATGTCTCGACCGAGTTTGTTGGCCAGCTTCATTCGCCATCTTGTTTCAAAAGGGTTGCCATTTTTAAAAAAAATGTAATTTAAAATTTAAAATGAGGTGTTAAAAAATTGGAAAATGAAAAAGATTTTTTTATGTGTTTGGCCTTGATACAAAGATTCTGGAGCAGTTTTTGTTTCTGAAAATTTGTTCTTTTGTTTATATCTTAAAACGTGGTTGAATTATAGCACTTTGAATTTCTATCATGGCTAACACTTTGAAACGATCTTGTATTTGTCTCGCGATACCACACGTATTCGCCTATTTCGATGGAAGAAGGCTTGTGGATAGTATACTTCAATATCTCGACCAAGTTCGCTGGCCAGCTTCATCAGCCATCTTGTTTCAAAATGGCGGCCATTAAATTAAAAAATATATATATTTAAAGTGAGGTGCAAAAAAATTAGAAATTGAAAAAGGTTTCTTTCTTAAGTATTTGACCTTGATATAAGGATTCAGGAGCCTTTTTTGTTTGTCTTTATCTTAAAAAATGGCTCAGATATAGCAGTTTCAATTTCTAACGTGGGTGACATTTTGAAAAATCTGATTTTTTGCCTGCGACAGCACTCGTATATATCAACCGATTCCGATGTGAGTGAGCATGTGCACAGCAATTACTGAGGTCTCGACCAAGTTCACTGGTTAGCCTCATCCACCATGTTGTCTTAAAATGGCAGGCACTTTAAGAAATCGCCGAATTTGGCAGCCAAATATAAGTTACTTTAAATAAAAGCAGCTTGGATAAAGCTGACTAATTTCCCGAAATTCTCATTCATAATGATTTAGTATTGATAAAAATTAGTATTGAATCTCCTACATTCGGTTTCCACTTAATTGTGTTTCGTGTATTTGAATAATATAAGTTGGCTTTTTTAAAATAAGGAATATGAAAGCTACCTCTTCCTCCCGGCACTGGCCGGAAGGACTTTTAATAACGGTTTTATACAATATAATAACAAAAATAATTAAAACGGTTTTGATAATTTACAAAAATAACAGTACATAGTTCTTGAATAGAGGATGTAATTTTTTAAAATGTCATGTTTACAGCCTTTCAATAATAACAAAATATTTTTAAGAATTCACCAATTTAAAAATCTTTACTTCATTTAAGGTAATCCAAGAAGATCTAAGCCCTTCAAGATTTGAAAAAAGTATGTTTAAAGCATTATGAAGTACAATATATCTATGTTTCAATGTCTCTATTCTAAAACATATTTCATGCTTTAGTAAAACGGATTTTGGCATAGGTACAGTTTTCTTCATTTGTTTTAAGTCCTTTGTTATTTCATGCAATATTTATGCATACATTAAAACTTTTCTTTGAAAAATGTTTAAATTTTATTTGTTTGATTTCGCCGTTAATGATCCGCAGAATTAATCTGTTAAATAATAATAAAAAAAACAATTAATTACTTTCCACTTTACGGTATCAAAATTGAATAAAAATATATTGCAGAATATAATATTCAACCAAGTTGTTAATTTTTCAGCTGAGTGGAAAACTGTCAATGCAGAGAATCGAACATCAAAACATTCCCTTCAACTGCTATTGCTATTCAAATTGAGCTACACTGAACGGCAATCAGCAAACACAATTCACATAGACTTCAAGTTTTGATAACTGTATATTTGATGCTATGTAAAATAGTCAATATAATACATATCCAATAAACAACCTCCAATAAGATGTGGAACCGTAGATATACTTTATTTTTTAGCCATAGCTTAAATAAGTTTATATTTGAAAATAATAAAATTAATCTACCTTTTCATTTTTCAATGGAGTTCCTTACTTGGAGGCTCATTATTTTGAGCTGTCGATTTGCCCATATATACAGATATCTTCTATGCATGATTCTTTACATATACAGAAATATGTTTCAACATACTGCAATATATTCTATTGACAAATCTGTAAATTGTAATTTATTTGTGAACAGGAACACAAGTACGAGAAAATTCCCCATAATCAAATGAGAACAGTTATTTATTTTTTAATACAGATAATTCATAAACTTTTATTAAAAAAAAAAGTAGGAGTACAGTTTTGTTTTTACATGAAGAAATATTTTGCAATATTTGGACTTAAAGTGTTTGTTTTAGTATAATATAACTAATATTATTGTAGTATTAATACTGCTAAACTTTTACTGAAATAACTAACATAATATGAAACATTTTAACAGTCTACTGAGTACATAATATTTGTTGTTTAAAAGGAAAAAATATATATAACATCGAAAAGACCAATAGTTAGGTTTTTAATACAAGTGATATAGATTTTAAACCATATCCTGTTTCATTGCATTTGACTTAAAATAATATAACTTGATTTTTTTCCCCAATATAAACATCTTCCTTTCATTTGCGTGGAATCAAAGAAATTGCAAATCAAATGTAATCAAGATTTGAAAATATCACGCTTAAGATATGATGAAATATATCAATAACAAAGTGTCGGCGAGCACACATTTCATTCGAAAATATATTTCATCGCTTAAGCAAAATGCATTTTGGCATGTTAACAGTTTTCGTGATTAGTTTCAACTCATTTGTGTTATTCCGTTGTAATATTTTTCCAGACATTGAGAGATTTCTTTAGGAAGGAGTTAAATTAGATACGTTAGCTTGTTTCTATTGTTAGTGCAATGCTATGGCGGACATTATGTGCCAGATGTAATAGCTATTAATTATTTCCCGCTCTGCATTACAAACAATGCATTTAAATAAATTATAAATCATAATTTTCGATTTCAATACTTTATTTTTAATCACATTTATGACTGTAAACTATTATATTTCGCTATTATAGCCATAATTCATAATTATTTCGTGGCATTAGGAAGTGCTTTTGGGACCTCAGTGATAAATAAGCATTCAGACTAAAAACTTCATATGTGTATATGTATTGTAACGTCAAGAAAGGTTTTGTAATGAAAATTTCATAAAATCCAAATTTCCATAATAAAACAAAATAAAGTGTATAATTCTCCATAATCGAATATGTAAAATTATTCTTTCATCCGAATCAAAAACTTTATAAAAATAATATTAATAAAAAAATCATTAAATTTGAAAATAAGCAATACAATTTAAAACATTATAAAAATTCAAATGAACCATAAATGTTTGTATCGTTATAGAATGAATAATAATTTAAAAAAAAAATCTTTTTAAACTTGATATAAACATTTATAGATAACATTTTACTTAGTTAAAATATTGATATAAATTATTTATTAAGTAATTGTTTAATTAAAATATATTTTATGAAAAATTGCCTTATTACTAGTTGACTTCTGTAACCAAAATGTTAAAGGTTTTTTTTTTCAATTGAAAAAGTGAATCGCTGTTATTTTAAAGCTTATTTTTGTAAGATTTTCTGCCAGAAAGAAAATAGGTATTTTTCAGAGCAATCCGAAATGTTAAATATTCTAAATTCCTATATAGAAAATATGCCTGCTTCTAAAAGATTTTACGAAATAACCACAAATAATGCTAAAATAAATAACTTGAAGACGAGTAAACATTTTTTTTTTTTTTTTTTTTTTTTTTTTTTTACTTTCTTTTGCAATCCTTAACCATTTTACTAGTTAAACGGTATTATTTTTAACATTCCATTTTTCCATCCAAGGCTCGATAATACATATTGAAACGAACTAAAATTGGAAAGAAAAATGTGTAAGAATCTTTTAATGTTTTATGTCAAACATTTGACTTCTATTTGTTAAATGAATTAATTTCATTTTCTAACAGTCATATTATTCTTAAATCATGCAATGTCCTGGTACGTTTCAGAGTCAAATTGTAACTACTAATGTTTTGTTGTTGTTGTTGTTGTTGTTGTTGTTGTTTCTTTTTTCAATTTTGGAAATTTGCTTAGATGTGCTAAAGACCTAAAACAATTTCTAATAATACTATATTTTACTTTTTTTTTTATATACATTGGCAATATTAAGTTAATAAAAGCGCACAGTTAAAAATTGTGTCAGAATATTTACATTTATATTATACTATGTGCTGAAGAAAATTAATTCAGTATTTTTTTTTATTGTAGGTTCGTTTATTGTTATTCGAACTGTCATGCGCACAGTATAAATCGTGCATAATTTCAAAAATATAAGAATAAATATTTATAAATAAATGTAGTATCGTAGATGAAAAATGTACTTTCGTTATTAAAAAAATAATAATAAATTACTTCCGTTTAAAAGAAAAATTATTTTTATTATTACTACTACATGTAAAAAAGAAACAAATAAAGTAAATAGTACATATAAATACAATTATAAAAATATTTTTTATAAGTGTTTACTTATTATTTTTTGTATGATATGTTTATATTTAATGAAAGAACAAAAGTAGCATTTGCATGCTTTATTTTAACTTTATTAAGTGAAAAATGTGACTGCATGAAAGTATTAAAGATTATTAGATAACTATTTATAAAAATATATAAATGTATATATAAAAAATCTTGTAATCATAAATATTTAAAAATGAAACGGTAATGTGTTCCCTCAATAGTTTGAAAACTGTGTAGCTTTTTTTTTTTTTTTTTTTTTTTTTTTTTTTTTGCAACTCGAGGGGTAAAATTATGTAAAAAACTTTTAGAACTATATTAAATATTTTCATTTTTTAAAAATAATACATAACTACTTCCATTTGAAATTGACGATATTTTTTGTTGTTTTACAGCATATACGTTAAAACTAATTACGACATATATATATATTCTACCCATTTTGCAAACCTTTACTTCAGTTTCTCTGAAATAAATTAAAATTTTGTCAAGTACTTATTGTAACACATAGTTCTGGTGTGACATATGCTGAAATATATTTGTCTGCACTTTTCACGTAACAGTTAAAGTATCATCGATCAGGAAATGTCAGTGCGGCTGTTAATGGATTAGCTTAAAGAGAATATGCAAATATGTAGCAGGTGTCTTTATGCGGAAAGAACCTGCGTAGCTGTTAGATGAATCATTATCACTCAACTCTGTCAACTCTTGATTCAAAAATTACCATAAGTGTCATATAATTAAAAATGTTATGAACTTCAGCTCATCATTTCATATTCTCAAAACAATGTAATCAAATAATGCATTTGTATTCTGATTTTACATCCAATAAAATTTCGTTATGTTTTGACTTATTTTATGTTACATATGAAAATGCAACGATTTGCACTTAAACTCGGATATATTAAATTTGATACGTATTAAAAGTAAAAATATAGAAAAAGTAAAACATTTAAAATCTTTATAATGTATTTCATTCCTTTGGAGTAATCTTTTGGTAAAAACCTACGAATCTGATGCCTTTTTTAATAGTCTTTGTGAAAAGAATTTACGACAAATCAATTAATAAATGAATTTAAATATAGATATTGTTATGTTTTTCTTATTATTATTGCAGGAATCGTGGCAACGCTGAAGATAGCATGTAAGAAAGGAATGTGCAGATTTAGAGATTTTTAGGCCACGTGGACAGAGAAAACAGATTGCTCAATATTTCCGAGCAATTTTCTTGTGAAAGAAGTAATTATTTCAGATACATTCAATTTAAAAATGTCAATTGAAACTAAATTATGACATATAATTCTTTTTATGTGTAGGTGCAATAAATTGAACACTAATATTGATATTTTTCATTGTTATTATTATTATTATTATTATTGCAGGACTCGTGTCACCAGTGAGGATATTATGCTGGCTGCAAAATGGGGAGATTTGGAAGATTTTGAGGTTTACGCACAACATGGGCTGTGTGAGCGCATTGTGCAATATACCCTAACTGTTTTCTTGTACAAGAAGTAATAATTCTAGACTCCAAAAATGAGAATCTCTTGTTTTGCAAAATTAGAAAAAAACATTTCTTCTTCCCTCAAAATTTTAGTCACACATTTTGCAATGAAAATATGTTGTTTTAAACGTGATCGAAAATGTCGCACGAGCAATTTCCGTGCCAAAGGTTTTGAAATAGTATCGAGAGAGGTTTTGCGTTTTAAACTGTATTATGGACATGCAATTTCATTCTCGTCTATTTGAATATTTCGGAAGCTGAAAATGACATTAAAATGACTTTAAATCCATCAAAACACTTCCAAGCATTAGCGCACTTAGCGATATGTATCCAAAGTAATCTTACCATAAGTTCAATTCTCTCTAAATCGAGATATGGCTGTCTAAAAGGAAATATTTTGTGTGAACACGTTCACGAAGATTGTCAACAAGTAATCCACAACCCCTGCAAGTTCAAGGATGTATGTATCTACAAGTAGTCGATAATCCCCCCTCCCCTATATTCTCTGATGCGTGTGGCGACAGTGTACCGACAAGACTACTATTATTTTAAAATCAATCCCGATTCATCCAGTATAGTTAAAACACATTGTACTGATTACTACTATTAGAAGAGGTGGTCAATAAAGCGAATTTCCGCCGCTCTTGAATTACAGTTATTTTTTCAATTGTTTACGTAAATCTGTACTAAAACTGAAACAATTTCGTTTTTGTTTAGTTTTTAGACGCCTAATTATTAATAACGTTAGAAAATTTAGCAAAATGAACGTGTATATTGGGAAAATATTTCAGAACATAAATAAATTATGTGCGAAAGAATTTTTTTTTTTTTAAATACGATTCAAGAAACGGCTTTTTGGTACAGGTCTAGAAAAACCGCAGTCAATGTGTTAAGGTGCTTTTAATTTAAGTAAAAAAAGGATATGATAATTATCGATTATGGAACTTATAAAAATTGGAAAATCGAAATAAATTAAAAATGCGATTGCATTACAAAAATAAATAAATAAATAAAATAACTGAAGTGTTTAAAAGTGTGACAAAAATAAGAAATTTTAGAAATTCACTAACGTAATAAAATGCACTAAATTGCATTTTTTCTTATTTAAACTTTTAAATGATAAACAAATAAATATGTAAATTTTATTTTAAAAAGATACTATGCACGAATCTCATATTTTACCCTTTTGAATTCCCGTTTATTTTTATACGTCTGTTTCTATCATGTATATTTCTCTCTCTAGCTATTTATTTTTGTATAGATGAATGTTATATTTGTTTAATTGTTAGGCGTTGTTTGTGCGCATAATTGATTCTATGATGTATGAGGTGGATATGGACGCATTTTTATAGTTCAGAATAATAACTCAGATTTTTATGCTCAGCAAATACTTACAGAAAAAATAAAATACTTGCTTCAAATGCTTTACTAAATCTGCTAAAAATAAAATGCTGTACTTTATGTGTTGCGTTTCTTGAACAAATTTGTTTTCTAAACATCAAAGGAAGACGTGAATGGACTTAAGATCGGTACCCATGAGAGAGAGAATGTATGCCGCAATCATTTAGATTCTTGGCACTGAATCTTATAAAGCACTTGGCAGCTTCTTTAAAAGTAAAACTAATTTTGAGGGTGCTTTAAAAGTGTTTATTTCTTTCTTTTAAGTGCACAACATAATTTGGATAAAATGTTATGCAATATGTATTTAATTAGAAGGATTTTAAAGATGTCATCAATTGGAATAAAAATAAATCATGTGCACATTTTGGAGCTATGCACGGATAAAAAAAAAAATATATATATATATTGATATAAATTCGTTTTTTATGTAAAGCAAATGTATATTAAGCTTATAAATTACGTCGTTTCTTCGAAAATTAAATATTTCGTTAATTAAGTTAATAATATTAGTTAACATCTACTTTAACAGCTATAGGAAAGAATAACCGAATTTGGCCCACTTCACTTATTTTCAGGTGTAAAACACTTCATTTTTGGAATATCTGTAAAATATCACTTCATGTGGCCAATATATCTACCTACTAACTAAATAAATATCTATAATAATTTCTGTTTGAAAATTTTAAGTTTTATTTTAATTTGAAACATTTGTCAAAATTTGTTCAAATTCCGCAACTGGTCGCTTAAGGTGGACCCCTAATCTACTGAATTTGTCCAACCAATAGTAAGTTGTTTTAATAAGTAAGGAATATAACTAATTTTATTAAAAGCAAAGTTTGCGATCAATGGAACAATGATACAAAACAGCAACAACGAAATATAATGAAATCAAATGTCTGAAAGTAAAAGTATTTGTTTTAAATCAAACTCTAGTGAAAATATAAATCAAAGCTCTAAGTAATTAAGAATAGAAATTATGGAAGTAATTGCCAGTTACTTATATCATGTATATCAATATCATGTAAGAAATGATAGCAGGCTTTCCATATGAATTTATTTTGTTTATTTATTATTCCAGTGCACACAACATGGAGTTATATTTGGCAATCTGCACACTGAATCATTTTTGCTATTTTATTTTTCTTACAAATTATGCAAATCCAACCATCACTGTCTTGATTTTTCATTTATAATTTGAATCATTAGACATTTTTTGTAAAAGAAGTTTTATTTAATTTGTTATGTAGTTGTTACCGTACATCATTCTCTTTCCAGTTGAATTGTGCCTATTTTCTAAAACTTGATGTTCCAATTGCTTTTGTCCTTTGAGAGTTTTTTTCCCGTATAGGTTTAACTGATTTTGCCAAGGGAGATAACATTTCTAAGGATTATTTGGGCTTTTTGGGAATGGGGGTTGCAGCTGCAGCCTTCTTGCGGCTCAATCTCTTCGCAGTTTACTCTTTCCTTTTCGTTTCCTATATCTTTGACAATTTCTGCTGTCACTGATATTTTTCTTCCAGACTGTTTGTCTGTTCCGTTTTCATCATTTCATCACTATTTTTAGGGCTTCGTTCATCTGACGAAACCCTATTCGTCTCACTCCTTTGTCTGTCTGTCCGTCTGTCCGTCACAGAGCCCGTTCTCAGAAACTATACATGTTAGAAACTTTAAATTTAGGGTACTTATAGCTGAACACCTCACATCAAATAACAAATCATAAAATTTCGAAAAAGTTGATAATTAACTGAATTACGGACTAATTAACTTCTAAAATGAACCAATCCTCCTTTTTAACGCACGTTCAAATGGAACTTTTCCAAATCACCCGTGTTTCTCCTAAGGGTTGCCAGTAAAATCAGAAGATGCATGGTTACCACGGAGGAAATTAAGCCGAAAAATTAAGTGGACATTTTAAAGCGAAATAGCATATCTGAAAATATTGGTCCGTGAAATTTGTAAATGGAATAGACAGACGCAGAAATAAATGTACTTTCATTTGATATAAAGTTCACATTTCTGCGATGTGTATAAGTTAAAATATCCACTAAAAATCGATCGATAAAAATTTAATTTCTTTAATTGGAAAGACAAGGAAAAAAGATTTCAATTCGGCGGGAAAGCAGGTAGACATGACGACGCTGCGGTTTATCATAATAGCATATTTTAATACGAAATTTTAACTTTTTAAATATTAAATTTTTTGATTAAATTTTTTGGCATCCCGATGTCAAAATTTCTCGCTGATTTCATTGATACCTATTTATAAGTCTTATCTTAATTACAAGCTGGAATATTAATTATTATTTAATTAATCGGTTTAACTCGCAGAAGAATTAATGTCTGTAAACGAGTCGGTAACTCCCACATGTGTATTTTAAACAATTCATTCTAAGTGAGTCCCTGATTATGTTGGAGACATGAAATTTCGGGTACTTATAGCTGAACACCACACATCATATGACAAATCATAAAATTTTGAAAAAACTCGTACTTTTAACCCTTTGGGCTCCCACATGTGTATTTTAAACAATTCATTCTAAGTGAGCCCCTAATTATGTTGGAGGTGTGAAATTTTGCATACTTATAGCTGGACACCTCACATCAAACAACAAGTGAGAAAATTTTGAAAAAGTCGTACATTTAATCCTTTGGGTTCCCTCATGTGTATTTTAAACAATTTTTTCTAAGTGAGGTCCTAATTAGTTTGGAGGCGTGAAATTCTGCATACTTATAGCTGGACACCACACATCATACGACAAATGATAAAATTTTGAAAAATTCGTACATTTAACACTTTGGGCTTTTGCATGTGTATTTTAAACAATTATTTCTAAGTGAGCCTCTAATTAAGTTGGAAACGTGAAATTTTGCATTCTTATAGCGGAACACCTCACATCAAACGACAAATCATAAAATTTTGAAAATGTCGTACGTTTAACCCTTTGGGCTCCCGCATGTGTATTTTAAACAATTCTTTCTAAGTGAGCTCCTATTTAGGTTGGAGGCGTGAAATTTTGCATACTTATAGCTCAACATCCCAGAGTACACGTCAAATAATAAATTTTAAAAAAAGTTTGATGTTTAACCCTTTCAACTCCAGCTCGTATATTTTAAGCAATTCTTTCTAACAGAGCCCCTAATTAAATTGGAGATTTTAAATTTTCCATACATATAGCAGAACACCTGAGGCCAGGCGACAAATCATAAAATCTTGAAAAAGTCTTACGTTTAACCCTTTGAGCTACCACATATGTATTTGAAGCAATTCTTTTTAGAGAGCCCCTAATTAAGTTGGAGACATAAAATTTTGCATACGTATAGCTCAATACCTCAGACCACACGCCCATAAAATCTTCAAACATTCTTATATTAAATACCCCTCCGGGCTCTAACTTGTAGATTTTAAATAATTTTTCTAACCTCTGCCCTTTTAACCAGGGGAGAAATTTTCCAACATTTGCCGACACCCCTTTGACCCTTCTTTCATATTATGCACCATAGCCTTACATATTTTAGTTCCATTTTTTTACCGCCAGGTGCGCCTACTGATCTCGGGTGCTATGGGCCCAATCCCATCGACCCATCGACTAATATATCTACGGATAGTATACGTAAAACGGGTTTTCGTTCGGATAAATGTTTACTTAGAATTGAGTGCGCCCCCTGATTTCAAAATGTGGAACTAACAGATTTTTCAGAAAGATAAAGTGTTTTGAAAGGAATATTAAACGAAACCCTCTGTGCGATCTGTGATCACACTTAACCACTTGTTTACTCTTAGTTTTAGTAGGTTTCATGGTTAATGACTCCGAAATCTCACTAGCAGAATAATTAACGGATCTATCTGTAGTGCCCATCTCCTCGTCGGAAATCAGTACATAAGCATGGAGATAGTAATCCATTATAAAAAATAAAGAGTAAAAATAGTTTCCGAAGCGTACAGCCCTCGACGTTTATTAATTACTTTTCAAATATATGATCGTATATCTGCTCCAATTTAAACAAATCAAATTGGTCCAATGAAGGCAACTGCGGCATTTATTAAAACGAATAATCTCAAGCCTAAGAACAAAAACGAAAGCAAACAAATCCGCGTGAGAAATCCGGACAATAAACAGATGAATACAGATATTTATATGGAAACGTAACAGCTTAGCTTAGTTTCAAAATTTACGATTAACAGGAAAAAATTAGATCAAAACAGCTCTTTGGTTTTTTAAAAAAAATATCTGAAAACAGCGAATGAAAGGTGAGTGATTCGTCTGAGTAGGTTTTCATCGGTAGATGGCTTCTCTTTCTGTAATAAATGGCAGAATTGCTGCAGTTCATTTATAGCGATGCACAGTGGAGTATTTGACCCCAAAATATCGCCAAAAATGCAAAAATTAAAATTTCGTCAACAATCGTAAAAATCATGTTTTTCTTTATAGCTAACTAATCCGTGCGTCAATCTATATCTGTTTTAGGAACCTGAGTTATACCCGGTAGCTCCTGGCCTTAGTTGAATTGGAAGTTTCTTTGTGAGAAGACGTAGTTTTTTTTTTGTTGTTGTTGCTTTTTGGCATTGTTGTTATGTTTAAAAATATTTTTTTTCTGGCTCAATGAATTTTTAAATTGAAACTAAACAGAGCTTACATGTTTAACAAAGGTCAGAAATTACTGTTAAACTATATGTTAATTTAAATAGTTTAGTTTTTAATGTAATAAAAACATTAAATGTGTAAATGGGTTATTTTAAAGCATTTTTGACTCTAAATTAAACATATCGAAAACTTTTTAAATATGTGCTGGGCTTTGCCGTACCATGTTTGAATTATAATTTTATTAGTTATAGTCTTGAGTGCCAGTTTATTCAAAAAATATTCCGCATATTGTTGCCATTTTTTAATGTATTAATTAAAACCCATTTTTTTTTTGCGTCAACCACATTGAAGTGATAGAAACTATATTTTTACCCTCGTATTGCATGTATTTCGCCTATAGGTTATTGCCTGAGAGCTTCTGCCCCTACAGATTCTGTATGTATGCATGTACGTACGAATGTAAGTACGTAAATACGTACGCAACTTGATACATCTTGATAGAAATATCAGATCGGCTTCAAAATTGTAAATATTTATTTACAGAAAAATGTTTCCCCGATTAGCTTTGGGGGTTCATAGGTGGAAATAAGGGGATAAAGGGGAATTTATGAAGTCTTCAGAACACGCAAAAATTATTAAAAGGTTGTAAGTAATATTGGAAGCCTTAACAAGTGAGCATCGCATTGACGAAAAAAAGTTCCAAACGTCTGCTGATGAAACAGCAAGACTGTATGTGAACCTTTACAACTGGTACCCCATGATTCCAACAATGCACAAGATTTTGATTCATGGTGGCACTGTAATTAAGGAAACAGTCGTAACCATTGGCCAACGGTCAGAAGAAACTGCCGAGGCTTGAAACAAACACTTTAGACAGTACCATACAAAATACTAAAGAAAGTGCAATACAGAAGTTTGCAATGGATATGTTTAAAATTGTCTTCTTGTAATGAGTGATCCTTTTATAAACCGCTCTAGACAAAGACCAAGGGAAAAGAGCAAGCCATACAGTAGCGAGACCCTACAACTTCTTCTTCCAGCTAGGTCTGATGGTAGCCCTGATAAAAGCCAAGAAGAGTGTGATGAAGAAGATGAAAAACACAGTTCTGAAGAATCATATTGAAACTGGTAATCTATTAAATACACTAAAAAATCAGCATCTCTATACTGTAGAGTCTCCACTTTATTAAAAGTATTATTAAATGTAACTTATCAAATGTAAATAATCTTTATAAAATTTAAATTAAATGTAATGATCATTATTAAAGTAAATTAAATGTAAATAATAAATTTTATAGATAGTACAATTAAATACATTTAATTAAACATTACTAGCAAATGAAAGAATCGGTCAACAATTACTTTTCTCTTATAAACAGTAAACATTTAAGGCTGCTAATCACTCAACTTCCGGAATCACTTCGGTAATGTTAAGTGTATGGGCATGTGATGCATTTGTATTTTTAACATATCTACTTAGTAAATTAATATTTTAACTTCTTTTTCCTTTGCGCTCCTCTTAAAGGATGTCTCTTTTTTTTTCTTAGTTGTCAAAATATTTATAAAATGTACACTTATTATTATGTGAAGTGTTAAAATCTTACTTACTCTTCGTCAGCTTTTAAGATATAAAATATTAATCTAAGCTATGGATTTGTGTGTATACTACATAGTATACTAAAAGTTAGTTCAATGAAATGCAGAGTACAGTTAAACATTTCCATTCAGCCATTTCAGTGAATAAACGGAAATGTACTTGAGAACTTTTGTGTAGCCCTGTATATGATCTGTCCAGACCAAGTAATGTTTAAAACAAATAGTTCCATTTAAAAATGCATATCACAACTACAAACGCACTTCCAGCAATTATTGATCATATACTTCAATAGTTAAATTTATTCTTCTGCCAAGTTCTTTTTTGTGTCTCTGTAAATGGACGATATATTCTATGCACACCATATGCTACAATAAGTGCCTTAGTACACCTCAGTGATGTAGTATATAAATTTCAGTACGTTTGAAATAGTGTAATATCATTAAAATACAGAGCAAACGATTTTTTCCATAGACCACCATGTAATTGAATTCTTTTGGGTGTCTTTTTAAATGAACTGCAAATGCTATAGACTTTGTTTACAATACCAAACATGCCATAGTGATACCCAACAACATCTAACAATTTCAAGACAATCAGATTATATTTACAAAAAAAAAAAAAAAAAAAAAAAAAAAAAAAAAAAAAAAAGACCATGATTTCGGGTCAAATATCTTACTTTGCGGCGGTCTAAATATGGCTTCTCGCACCTATAAACAAAATAAATATATGTATGTATATAAATACAAATCCAAAGAAAAATAATGGTTTATTTAACGAAGACACATTTTGTACCTCTTTTCTGCAGTTGTAGGAATCAAGTACTTTATTTCAATGTCAAACATATTTAATACATTTGATAAAAAAAAAGAAGTGATAATGCTCTACATCATTTTCGCAGTGCATAAATAGAGAACTAATTAATAATATTTATTGGAATTTGTTATCTTATTATAGATTGGAAGAATTTTTTTATATTTCTTGAAGTTATTAGTACCTACAATATTTCTATGTAACTTTATACTATAAAAGTAAAGGATTTATAAATATGAATAAGGTACATTCAATAATGCGTTGTATGTATCCCAATCTATGAGGACATATCTAATCTTTTAAATATAATAGCAAAAATAACTCTCAAGGATTCAAACATATGATTCTTCAAAAACTTCTATTATAACGTAGCTAGAATACATGTTCTCTTATAGTAGATATATTAAAAGGAAACTTATGAAATCTCCGGTAGAAATATTTAGTTATTTATGAAATAGCGAAAATTAAGTTATGATGGTCCGTAACTTCTTTATTTCTTTGGAGAATATTTATTTCTACAAGCTATGGATATAAAATAAAAGATTTTCTGCATGGTACACATAAACATAGTAACGTAATTCAGCATTAGAGAGTTATTTAGAGAATTCCAAGCATGATTATGAGCTGTTACTGATTTTCGATAACCTCCTGCGTATAAACTATATTGGTTTTTTTCAATAATGTCATTGACTGAATTTATGATTGTCAATGCGCTTGAAGAATTTATTTTTTGTTAATGCTCGTGTAAACAAAATCTAGTTTTTTCATTATAATCTAGAACATTTATTTTTTTTTATCTATTTTTTTCTGTTATTTATCGTTAAATGTAAACTTAAATTTAGTACAATTGTTTTTTTTTTGAGATTTTTTTTATAAATTATATATTCATTTCATTCGTTATAATAATTGTTTCACAGAGAATAAAAGAAAGTATATTACAAACAAAACTCATTTACATTACCTTAATATTATCTTAATACTTTCAGCTGACGTTCTGAAGATATTGTAAATAAATAGAAATTTATAACTGTTGTACACTAGGTTACAACAATTGGGAGCATATACCGTTCAAAAATTTATTTGTTAGAAATTGTAAACCCTACTCTCTCTGTTTAAGGGATCTCAGGACTCTTAAAATTGGAAAAAATGAAAAAAAAAGAGCATTTTCAACATTTAATATCTTAAAATATATTTGATTTTAAGACATAATTTTAGTTGGAATAAAATATATATGTGTGTTCTTTCATTTCATGTATTTAAAAAATTTTAAGATGCAGGATTAACATTTACAGGGGGCTCCAAACTGTTAGACATTTGACGAGCAAAAAATCAGCATAAAAGCTTACGCGCACGATTACAAAACAAGTATATTAACTTGAATGAAAATTTTGGTGTCTACTTATACTTCAGATTATAATAATTACTCTGAACCTAAATAAATTTGTATTTAAAGTTTTTTTATAATTTTAATACAAAGTTGTATTTAGCTAATGCAAAATTTAGAAAATTTCAACAGTATGATCACTTAAAAAAATATTGTTTTGAATTTTAAAAGGGAAATTTCAGGTTCAGTTTATACAGACTAACATGAAACATATGTTTTGAAATTTTCATGAAAAAATATTCATAAGTTTTTGAGATATCGTGCGCACCCAAAAACGTCATTTGAAGAAAAACGGCTTCAAAATTTCTGAAACGACGCTTCAGCTATTGAACGTGCATGATTCTAAAAGCCATAACTTCTGTTCTAATGGGAATTTTAAGGAAACAATTATATCAAAATGTTCAGAAAAGACAGGAGTTTAACGTCTAAAAAAATTAAAATTTCGAAAATTTTAAAGCTTTAAGAGTTCTGAGACCCCTTAAATTGCTCATAAATCTTAATTATGTAAAAATATGGAAGACTGTGGATGAAAGGGACACTCAAAATTTCAGGAAGAAAATAAAACGTAGAAATTTTAAATTTTGGCTCAATCGATGGCGATATTTGTTCTGTCTTAATAATCCTTAAAACAAACGTAGGCAATTATAGTGCTGTAGTTGGTGAAAGTAAAACCTGTTTTTGATATTAAAAAGTAAATTTTGATCTTGCTTTTTTCCCTAAAAATTAATATTGTGTTTAGCATTATAATATTTACGTTAATTACCACTGTAAAGTATGCACTTAATGTGAATACCAGTATATTTTGTAAGCAAAAATACTGACATACATTAATACTTTTTTAATTTCGCTAGGTGGGTATGTGGCTGAAAGCGACATCTCGTTGTTTATAATTATTTCAACAAAATATTATTTACGTTTTGTAAAATTTAATTTATGGTTTTTAGTTTTTTTATGTACAAAGAATGAATGCATTATAATGTAAAACAAAAATATCCAAATATTACAATAACATATACCTATAATTTAGGTATTTTTTCCTTTTCCAGAAATTATCAAAAAAGTCAATATGTTTCGAAAATATAAAAGGCAAATTGAGAAAATAATGTCAAAGTCTTGCGTTTTGAACCGAATTTCCGCGCGAAATAAGAATAACCACTCAAATAAGGGGAATTTTTTTTTGTCACGTGATCAAAAGTGCTATAGCTCAGTAGGTAATTTATTTAGCAAAAAATGCAAAACACAGTTGGATTCCAAATCGCTTCCATAGTCAAGTCATCCAATTTTATATATTTTCGCTATAAAATAAATTTGTAAATATGTCAAAACCTTTTGAAATTGTTGAGCAGAGCAGTTGAGAAAGACTTAAAATAACCTATAGTCATTAGTTTAAGAAAAAGTACAAGTTTCAACAAAGCTAATGTTGATATTTTTAAAAACATTTAGTAAGATATGAATTGCTATAAATTGACACGGAATATAATATATAACTGTGATGAAACAGGTTTAATGATGGAGCACAAGCCACCTAGTCTAGTAGCAAAACGTGGTGAAAGCAATTTTCTCACGTAATAGTGTCACGTATGGGTGTCTGTAAGATCAAGAGCTAAAGCCTACGTCATTGAAAAGTTATATTTAGAAGAATTGATCTAAAATTTAAGAATGCAGAAGCAGATGAATTTCAATACGCCCATTTGACAATAGAAAAGTCTCTAGTGAAGCTCAGTAAAAAGAGTTAACTTCGTATTTGCACCAACCATCTAATATGAACTATGGTTTGACAATTGTGCATATCAGTATTCAATTCCTTTGAATTCTCCAAATATGTTCCTATATTGGCAAACAAACAAGCAAGCCGGAATTGAAAGGTTCCAAAATTTTAATCAACGAAATTCCATAATTTCTCTTAAGGCTGTTCTCAAATTCAAAAGGACAACTTTATGACATAAGTTTTAATTTATTTTTGTTTGGAAATGCACGAAACTAGCAAGTGTTGTTGTTCAGAAACTATGTAATAGAAATGTTTTTTTTTTCGTTTTTTTCCAAACACAATAGACCTTTCAGAAAATAGTGTCAAATTTGGAATTTTGAACCAAATTTCCGGGCTAAAGAAGAATAAGCATTTAAGGAAGGGTAAAAAAATATTCGTCGCCTGATAAAAATCGCTTATAGCTCAACAGGTAATTTATTTAGTAAAAATGTAAAACACAGTTGGATTCCAAATCGATTCCATAGTCAAGTCTTCCAATTTTATATCTTTTCGTTGTAAAATAAATTTGTAAATGTGTCAAAACGTTTTGCGCTTGTTGAGCAGTGCAGTTGAGAACAGACTTAAGATAATCTATAGCCATTAGTTTCACAAGAAATGCAAGTTTCAACACATCTAATATTGGTATTTTTTATAAACATTTAGTAAGTTATGAATCGCTAGAAATTCACACGCAATATAATATATAACTGCGATGAAACAGTTTCAATGACGGAGCACAAGTCACCTAGTCTAGTAGCAAAACGTGGTGAAAGCAATTTTCTCTCGTAACATCAGCTGAAAGTAGTAAACTTTTCACCCTTTTTGTTTCTGCATCAGATAACTCTATTCAACAGTATTCATTTTCCCAAGGAAGAATTACAAAAATTTCATGCTCGGAACTGCCCCATCCCATAGACTTGGAATTGCTAATAAAAGATGGTGTATGTGCTCAGGTTTTTTTTTTTTTTAAGCAACTGATTAATTTTCTAGTTGTTCGAAAACTGATACTATGCTTATCATATTCGATAATAATGAAAGCAATATAAATATTAAGATAATAAAATTTGCGAAAGATAATGGAATAATTATGGTGACATTCCAATCGCTCTTTATCCACAAACTCCAGAAATGCACTCAGAATGAATTCGAAGTACATTTTTTCAGAAAAAAAAGAAAAAAAAAACACTTTGTAACTACTGATACTATTGACATGAATGACGTAATAATATTAATGATTTTAATAATAATTATTAATGATATTATGATGAAGCTACCTAAATACGTAACTGGTGGTGAGACAGGTAGAGCTAAATGTTTCTTAAAATTTTTGATTTAAAGTTGTTTTATGTCAAATATACCGAAACAAGACATTTTTCTAGTTTTTGTTTTATCATATGTTCAATATATTTTATTTTTATTTGTGTATTATTATCTTTTATTTTTGAAAAATGTAATCGCAAATAAAAAGAAAAAAAATGTTCATATAATTGTTTTATTTATGTGTGTACCCTTCAATCCCGCACAGTGTCAATTTCATCACCTATAATGGGGTTAAAAGGGACATTTCTTCCAATTTATAAAAATGCGTAAAGAATTTATAATTCTGTACTTGAGGATAAGTGGTTTTACTAGTATAACAGCAAAGATTTTAGACCAGAATTAGGCGTAAACATCAGAATGATATCTTTTAATGCCATTATTTTATAAGACAAAATATCCTTTCATCTCCCCTACTACTCAAAATTTTCAATTTTGTTTCAACATCTAAGTAATTATATATTTTAGATTTCTACACATAAGCATTCTTTCAGAGGTCACATATACTCTGAGAATTTTGGGTTTTAAATGTAACCGGTATTGTGCGAAAAGCGAGATCCATGTTCCGTGAATTTAGTGATTTGTTGGTAGTCAGTTCGTGTATTTTTGAGAATATCACATACCATAATATTGCGCCGTTTTTTTACAAAACAAAATGGTGATATATATTTATATTTTCTCTCGAATGATTACAGAAAAGCTTAAAGACTTCCGCCAAAAAATATTTTATTATAATGTTACATAGAACAATATCTAAAAATGTTGAATTGACATAAAAAAAAAAAATTAGTTCAATAAACAAAAAATAAATATCAAATTGAAAAGGGAAAAAAAAAGTTTTCGCTTTTTTTCAGAACCAAACTAAATAACTGCTACGAAATTTCAGAATTTCAAATATAAACTGAAATTTAAAGACGGATAGTTTTCTAGCTGATTTGCGCTGAAATATTCAACTGAACACAAAACAAACCTCAATAAATACCCAAAAATATTACACTGACTCAAAGAAACCGTAATTGCATTTTCTTGTATTATTTTATGTATTTAGTGCTCTACAAGGTTTCATAACATAGTCTATGGCTATTTCCATGAATACTTGTAGTGTAAGTCACATGATATTATTTTTGGCTATCAGTATTTTAAAACGGAAAAATGTGACTTATTTTCTGTGAGATATCTCATTAATTGATTAAAGCCGGCAACTAAACATAGCAGTTATCAGCCGTGTGACTTACAAAATCCATGCAACTAGCCCTATATGGATTTTTCTAAAATATATGGATAATTTAGAATGACATGTTAATCTGAAACATCAATAAATTGTATTAAATAAATATTTTCTACGAGTACTTTAATAATTGGTTTAATAATAAAAAATAATTAAACAAATGTATTAAAATTTCTAAACAGTTTAAATATCTCATCTTTTAAGGGTTTTAAGTGAAAAGATGATTTATCTATTGACCAGACATTTAAATTCAGAAATGAGATAAAAAGAATACCCTATTCAAACAACTCACATTTTATTTATAAAAACATCTGTATGTACATATATTTTTATAAAAAATAAAATAAAATATGAAGGATCCGTTGCTATCAGTATGTTGTAACTTGATTTAACATGTGATCACTCGGAAAGAAAAGAATAAATACAATTTTTGGAATTATGCAAAATGTCAAATTACAATCTTTTAGTAACGGCACTCGACTGGGTAGCGAAGATTATTGAAATTATCAATATAACTCTTAAAACAATTGAATTAAATACTCTTTTCAATTTTAAAAACAAAACAAATTTAAATTGAAAACAATAATAGATGTACAAATAAATAAATTACACCAGTTCTCTACACGATTATCTATAAGCCACAATCCAGACTTTAGCATAACAAAATACTTGCCAAGTGCTCACAACTAAAGAAAAAAAAAAAGCTATCCCCTAAGTTTATAGCTCTTACTGGCCGACCTTCCGGAAGCTTGTCGAAGCAAGGTCTGACCCTTCTGCACATTTCACCTAGCGGGGTTTGAACCAAGTTCCTCTCCGTTCCAGACATTCCACAACTTTTCCTCTAAGGCTTGGAAATAGGCCCTTTTGTTCACTCTAAAAAGAGAGTAATTTCCATATCCATTATAAATGCTATTTGGCTATGGCATTGTTACAATCTCTTATCTGATAGATATCACATTTATGAAACAGTATATTCTTGTATTTAAAACATTTTTTAGCCACTTCTTGATCCAATTTCTGTGTTTACCGCACATAAAGTTACAAAGAAGAAATGACGCCTCTCTATGAAAATATCTAATTTTTCATTATACACGAATTAAGGCATTAAAAATTGTCAAACTGTTAGTGACAATGTGTTAAAAGCATCATTTAAACCATTTACGCAGTAAATAACATTTGATACAGTTTAATTGTTAATGAAGACGAGATGTATGACAAGATTTTTTTCGAAACGATATTTATCTTTTATTCTAGTGCAGAAACGTTTCACATATTTTTCCATAATAGTGTTGATGAGACATAAGGAAAATTTATAAATCCTATCAATATATAGAAATTACATAAACTAATCGTTCAAAATTTGATTTTTTTCTGTATTACATTACTTAAATGTAGGAGCACAAATTTAAAAGGAAAGTCATTGCTAGTTTACCACGATACTAAAAGAACTGTGTTCTGTTATTGGAATTCATAATTTGAATTTTCGTTATTTTCCGATATAAATTTTAAAAGTTTCGAATAACATGGCAAATACACTGGTGTCAAAAATTAAGGACCAGTCACAAAATGCTAATTTTTAAGTAAGCGAATACTCAAAACAAAATAATAAATTCAAATAATTACTATCCGTACAGCACAGCTAGTCCATATAGCATCTCATTCACTTCACACATGGTTTTAAGTGTCACGGTCACCACGATGAAACAAAAAATAGGAAATTCCACACTTCTCATTATGAGTCTCAAATGATCAATATATGTGGCTCCAATGAGACGTCAATATGACTGCTGCTTTGTGACGAGTCACCAGGTGACTTTACAATGTAGTTACATTGTGACTCTCATGTGACAGTCATTTTTAGACTCAATTTCAAAGTCATCATGAACGTTACATTATGATAAGTCACCAAATAATATCACATTATAGTCACATGGTGACTTTTCACAAAATAGCACAATGGTGACTTCACAGTAGTCTCTCTGTCACCTGAAAGTCATCATACTTTCATATTCTTTGTATCCTTTGAAAATGATCGCGTTTGCGATCGAAAGATCTCAGGAATCATCTTTTTTCTGTTTCATATGATTTTTAACATCAATGGTTTTTAAGATTTTAAAGACCAGTTCATTTTGTATCGGAATAATTTAATAAAATTTGTATGCACCTTTTTAGTAAACAGTTATTAATTTTGGTTATAAAAGGATTAGAAGACATTTGGAAGCAACATACTAATTATACAGGGTTATTAAAAAAACGGTTACAAAATAACATGGCAAATCAGGCATACAACAAGAATAAAAAATCACATAGGAACATACGGTCTCAAACCACTTATTTAGTCAAAAGTACAGTGTTTATCATCCTAACTCAATTTGGGTTGACGGTTATAACTTTCAGAAAACTGTAGTATGTTATAATAAAACATTTAAAAGACATTCTGACCTTTGTTGCAAATCTGATAACACCAAACAAATGTTTTAGATGTTTGCATTATACGCGCCAGCAGTATTCACTTGACGCCTCACATGTTGGATTGTGATTATAAATTCATACGGTATCATGGATTGCTTGAGCAACGTGTTTTTTCAGATCGTGATGTTATCACATTTTACACAAAACAAGGTATATATCGTTGCATTTTCATTACAATGTTTTTATTTTATCGAAATTATTAGCGTCAATTTGGGATCAGTTAGGACGAAACACCGTATAATTGTGACTAAATAAGTGGTTTGCGACCCTACTTTCCAGTGTAATTTTTTTATCTTTGTTGAATGCCTCTTTTGCCACGCTACATTGTATAGATTTTTAATTACCCTGTATAAATTATGTGGTATATTTCCATTTTAAAGAAAACAATTATTGATTTATTTTCTCTTTTTTACATTTAAAAATGCATATAAATCTATTTTATCATATTTTCAGTTAATATTTTCCTTAGATAACTAAATGTTTTAAATAATGAATGCAGTTTAGAAAATTTTACATTTTTTTTTTCTTTTTGAATATATCTTCTTATCTCTTCGAAGAAAGGGATATTCACTCTTTAGTGCAAGATCTTTTATCTTTAAGTAGGTTTATTCAAAGGGTTTCCGGTTGTTATAAGATGCCTTTGTGCTTTTCATCCGAAATTGTGTGTTTAGGAACATTCTACGTCAGATAGTCTTTCTTAGAGGGTTTTTTTTTTTTTTACCGCAGGAAAGATTCTTTCAGAAAACACTAGCGATTTTTTTTTTCTTTCTGCACAAATGTATTTTTTATTTCTTTGTTTTGTATTCAATTTGATTTTAAATTTATTTAATTAAAACATGATTAATTGGATATTGTTCATTTGAAAAAACATGATTTACTAACGTTGTTACAACATATTGAATATTTTAAAACATTAAAATTACCATATAATTCGTTTATAAAACAAAAGAATATAATGCAAACAAATAAGACATCAATAAATTATTGTACAAATACTAATTGAAGCAATTTTATTATCTAATTATTTTAAGAACATTTGTGCAAATAAACATAAGAATTTTCCTCTTAATATTAGATTAATAACTCGGAAACTGTCCTAATCTATCAAGTAACTTATGGTTTAACACAGTTTTTTGACTAGATTCACCCGCACACCCCTAACTATTTTCAGCGTGGATACAGGCCGTTGATTGTCATTTCTTTTCCAATAGAGCTACATAGAATGACAACCAGCAAGCTAAATTCACTTTTACATCCGTTTTGGTAACGGTATCTTGGCCGACCAGCGGGACAGCTATGCATAAACTTAATACTGACCGCAAAGCGTTAATTTTAGCTTAAACAAGTTTACTTTTAAAAATAATAAAGTGTATCTACGTTTTCATCTTGTAATTATGTTCGTTTGTCTGAGGCTCATTATTTTGCGCTGGCCTACGTGGCTCATATTATTCTTTTCATATTAGAAATATATTTCCCCGCATTACGATACATTATAATGGCTATTTTATAAATTGTAATTTATTTGTAAATACGAATTAAAAGAAACTTCTCTGTAATTAAATGGAAACGGTTACATATATATATATTTTAAATTTAAAAAAAATCACAAAGTAACATTACTACAAAAGTAACAGTACATTTTTGTTTTTAAATATATGAATCTTTTCCGACATAGACAATATATGAAACTATTATTATTGTGTTATTAATATTGTTAAACTTCTACTAAAATCTCTTATAGATTACGAAATATTTTAACAGTGCTTTGAGTATGTAATATACATGTTTTTAAAAGGCAACAAAAATGCTTATAGCATCGAATAGATAATACTAATATTATCTTATACAAGTGACATGACTTTAAATCATCTCCTGTTTCACTGCATTTCATTTATAATAATATAACTTGATAACACCAATTTAAAAATCTTACTTTCATTTGCGTTGAATCAAAGAAATAGTAAATCAAATTTAATCTAAGATTTGAAAATTATCCGCTTATAGAATGGTGAATTATATCAATAACAAAGTGTCGCCGAGCACACATTTCTTTAGGAAATATATTTCATCGCTTTAGCAAAATGCATTTTGGCATGTTTACAATTTTCGTGATTAGTTTTAACTCCTTTGTGTTACTTCGTTGAAATATTTTCCCAGACATTGAGAGATTTCTTTCGAAAGGCGTTAAATTAGATGCGTTAGCTTGTTTCTATCGTTAGTGTAATTCTCAGGCAGACATTATGTGCCAGATGCAATAGCTATTAATTATTTCCCGCTCTGCATTACAAACAATGCATTTACATAAATGATAAATCATAATTTTCGATTTCAATACTTTATTTTTAATCACAATTATGACTGGAAACTATTATATTTCGCTATTATAGGCGTAATTAATAATTATTTCGTGGCATTAGGAAGTGCTTTTGGGAGCTCAGTAATAAATAAGCATTCAGACTAAAAACTGCATATGTATCAATGGATTATAACGTCAAGAAAGGTTTTGTAATGAAAATTTCATAAAATCTAAATTTCCATAATAAAACAAAATAAAGTGTATATTTCTCCATAATCGAATATGTAAAATTATTCTTTCATCCGAATCAAAAACTTTATAAAATAATATTAATAAAAAAATCATTAAATTTGAAAATAAGAAATACAATTTAAACATTATAAAAATTCAAATGAACCATAAATGGTTGTATCGTTATAGAATGAATAAAAAAAATAGTTTTAACCTTGATATAAACATTTATAGATAACATTTTACTTAGTCAAAATATTTATATAAATTACTTATTAAGTAATTGTTTAAGTTGTTTAAATTGTTAGACATTGAAAGATTTCTTTAAAAATGAGTTAAATCAGATGAGGAATCTTGATTCTATAGTAACTCCAATGTTTCGGGAGCAATTATTCGCCAGTTGCAATAGCTATTAATTATTTCCCGCTTTGCATTACAAACAAAGGATTTAAATAAATGATAAATAATGATTTTCGAATTCAAAATTTAATTATTAATCACAATTATGACTTGAAATGATTATATTTCGTTAATATATCCATAATTCACAGTTAATTTATGGAATAATGAAGTGCTTTCGGGAACTGTCGGTGATGAGTATTCATGCTTGAAACTTAATATATGTAAATAAACTGTAATGTATTACAGCGTTTTCTAATTAAAATTTTATAAAATGTAAATTTCATTAATAAAAGAAAATAAAACAAAACATATTTTTCTCCATAATCGAATATGTTAAATTATTTTTTTCACAGATTTAAAAACTTAAAATATTATTCATAATTTATAAGGTTTTGCGTAGTATTAATTTAAACGTATTAATATAAAATAAGTAGTACGTATTAATATAAAATATTTATTAAATATTTGTTTAAGTAAAGTATATTTTATAGAAAATTGCCTTAATTAGATATACCAGTTGGTTTTCAGTAACTACAATTAATTTTTTTTTTTTAATTAAACAAAAGAGAGATTATGTTATTTTTAAACTTGCTTGTGTAAGTACTTCAACCAAAAATGGAAAAATAATCTTCCCTTTTAGAAGATTAATAGTGCAAAATTAATTTTTTGGTAGATTTTAAAAATATGAGAATTTCATTACACTTAACGTTTACTACAATTAAGTCGTTTTTCATGCATACTTTTAAAAACATTCTGAAATGTTAAATATTCTAAATTACTATATAGAAAATATGTCTCTAATGTGTTTCTAAATATGTTTATAATAGATTTTACCAAAGCAAGCTATCAGCATGCATAAGAATACAATAAATATCTAGAAGCAGCGTAAATATATATATATATATTTATATTGCTATTGTAATTCTAAAACATTCTAGTCGTCATACAATAAACCTTTTTGTAAACATTCAAATGCTGAAAATGTTTGATAATACAGAAACATGTTTAAGCGAACAGAAATTTAATAAATAAATACATAAGAATTATTTAACGTTATATGCGAAACATTTGATTTATAGTTATTAAAATAAATATATTTGGTTGTCTAATAATATTATTCTTAAATCATGAAATATCGTGGAACGTCTTACTGTTTAATTATATTATAATTATATATTCAATTAAATATCAATTTTAAGAATTATTAAAATTAATATTTAATTCAATTTTGAAAATTTTTTAGGTACTAAAACCTTTAAACTTTTTTAATAATACTAAATTTAAATGTTTTACATACATCAGCAGTTTAAAATTAAGAAAACCCCATACTTAAACATTGTATTAGAATATGCATTTTTCTCCTATACTGTGTGATGTGAACACATAAGTAAATCTGCATTAGAGGTTAGTTTATTGTTATTTGAAATGCAATGCACTTAGAAAAATAGTGTATTATTTAATAAATTTAATAATAAATATTTGTAAAATAAATTTAATATACTAGAGGAAACTTGTACGACAATTTCATTTTTTAAAAAGTGTATGATAATAATTTTTTTTTGTATGTTATGTGTATATTGAAGGAAATAATAAAAGTTGTTTTTATATGTTTTGTTTTAACTTTATTAAATGAACAATATGAATGCAATAAATAATTGGAACGAATACCATTATTTGATAAATATTTTTAAAATATATAAATGTATATATCGACAACGTTGTAATCATAAATAAGTGAAAGGCAACTTTACAGTTTATATAAAACGATTTGAAAATTGCGTTGCATTTTATTTATTTATGTTTTTGTAGCAACTTGAGGATGAAAATTATCTGAATACCTTTCAGAGGGAGCGTATTAAATATTTCATTTTTTAGATAAAACGTAATTACTCAAATTTCAAATTGATGTGCATCTTTTATTGTTTTACATCACATATGTTAAAATTAATTGCGACATGCGTATATTCTTGTCATTTTGCAAACGTTTCCTCCAGCTTCTCTCAAATAAATTACAGTTTTGTCAGGTACTTAATGTAACACAGACTTCCGCCATAATATATGCTGAAATATATTTGTTTGCAGTTTTCACGTAACAGTTGAAGAATCATCGATCAGAAAATGTCAGTGCGGCTGGTAGTGGATTAGCCCAAAGAAAATATGCAAATATGTAGCAGGTGCCTTTATGTAGAAAGAACATGCGTAGCGGTTAGATGAATCATTATCACTCAACTCTGTCATCACTTGATTCAAAAATTACCATACGTGTCATATAATGAAATGTGTTATTAACAGTAGCTCATCATTTCATATTCTGAAAACAAAATATTGAAATGACATACTTTCTCTTCTGATTTTACGACAAATATAATTTCGTTTTGTTTACACTAATTTAATTTTATATATAAAACTTGAACAATTTGAATAAACACGGATATTTTAAACTAAAAATATATTAGAAGTAATAATATGGCGTTCTCTGAATTTAAAATATTTTGTTTTATCATATTTCAATACTTTGGAAAAATCTTTTTGTAAAAACATGCAAAAGTATTTTATTTGAAAAAGAATTAACTACACATCTATTAATGAAAAAAGTTTTTTTTTTAAATATATATTGTTAGCAATTTAAAATTAGAGAACTAAAATTTAGAGAATAAAAATGGAACTGAAATAGTTCTAAATGCTCTTTTTAACTTTTTATCAACATAGTTGAAACGTAAGTTTAGTTTGTTCGCATCTGCCAACTGTCTGTCAAACTTTCAGCAGTAAACATTTGTGGCGAAATTAATGTTGTATGTGTTCAAAAGTTCATTATAACATGTTGTGTATATATTGTGCAGCAAATAGAATTTCTCCTTCACTGAAATACACAGAATAAATAAACTCCTAATAGTCTACAAGCTATGATTGAAGTGCAATTATGGCAAGCATATTAACTAATTTACAACATTCTTAACTAACTTTTAGTATATTACCAAGTGTGTCAGTATTCGGTTTTGACAGGTCTATACGAAACACATCTCCAGCAATACAAATTAGGAGCAGGAATTGCTAACAATAGATTTTAACTGCTTTTTGTATTTTCTAAATTGTACATTTTGTTATCTCATTCAATAGTCTGCAAATAAAGCGGTAAACGTTTGTGGCGAAATTAATGTTGTATGTGTCACAAAAGTTCATTAAACATGTTGTGTATATATTGTGCATCAAATAGCATTTCGCATTCATTGAAATACACAGAATTAATAAATTCCTAATAGAATAGGTACATACTGTGATTGAAGTGCAATTATGGTAAACATATTAACTAATTTACAACATACTTAACTAACTTTTAATATATTACCAAGTGTGTCAGTAACCAATTTTGACAGGTCTATACGAAACACATCTCACGCAATACAAATTAGGCACAGAAATTGCTAACAATATATTTTAACTACTTTTTGTATTTCCTAAATTGTATATTTTGTTATCTCATTCAATAGTCTGCAAATAAAGCATTTCTTAACATGTGGAGCTTCAATATGCTTCATTATATATGACTGATGCATGATTAATCGTTCTCGTTTTACATTGTTTAGATTGGGAAGATAATTTAAATATCAATATTTTCCCAACTCTTTACAGCATTACATTTATGAATTATATTATATTAAGTTCACTTTCTATGAAATATTTCAATCCAAGTATTACAAAAAAGCTTAAATAATTTCAATAATTACTACAAGTTTTAAGATAATTACAATATAATGAAAATATAAATTGTATAATTATGTTTTTTTACATAACGAAAAGCAAAAATTTTAGAAATATACTATAATAAGACGAAACATAATTTTTCACCTTGATTCAACATAAAATATATAATGTGAATATTAAATCATTCCGCAATCTTACTTAAAAGGCGACTAATGTAATGAAAAAGATGTTACAAGTTTGAAAAATACATTTTATTTAAAAACTTCTTAGTACTTTCAAAACTTTCAGGTTCATCATCAGAGAATATCTTGATAAGTAAATGTTCAGGATTTATTTTCAGGATATTGAACCACAAACTGGGGAAATTGTACGATAGGGTTTCGTTAAAAACTATGACTTGTAACGACGCCCTATAATTCAATATCCCCAGTTTGTGGTTCAATATCCTGAAAATAAATCCTGAAAACCTGAGCAAAGTGACGTAATAAAATTTAAAGTACAGAAGTTAAATATTTTCTTCTACCCATGGAAACTGACGTTTGAGAAACAAAGTAATGTCATAAAATATATGGAACTGTAATTAATAATAATAAATATATTTCCTCTAATTAAATTCAATCCATGAAACTGCTACAGCTACTTCTGCTTTCAAACCCAGCTATCTCATTTTCAAAACAGAGTGACGTATTTGTATAAATAAACAACATTTAGTTATCAAGATATTCTCTGATGATGAACCTGGAAGGTTTGAAAGTACTAAGAAGTTTTTAAAAAATATATATATTTTAAACTTGTAACATCATTTTCATTACATTAGTCGTCTTTTAAGTAAGATTGTGGAATTTTTTAATGTTCACATTATATATTTCAGAAATATATATGTATACTCAATTTAGTAATCCATTTTTTTATTTACTCCTTTATAGGCTAAATGTTACAAGTGTGTTAATGTCAACATTAACAAAAACCCACAAAAATTAAATAAAAGGAATTCACATTTAATCGTTAACTTTACTAATCCTGTTGTTAATAAAATTAAACTTAATCATTTATTTCACAACGAGAAATGTAAATTTCTACTTCAAAGTGTTAATCTAAAAAGTTTATTTAAATATGCTTTTAGTTTAGGTCGTAAAATTTTCAATTATAATAAGTTTTCTAAAAATTTCGAACACACTGACACTTTTCATGTAGATGCAATGATTCCCAGCTAAATACATATATTAATTCCCATTTTGTACTCGTTATAAATGGTAATTTAGACATAGTCAATTACATTCCCTTAAAATCTTTGATGCGTCATGGCACTAAATATCGTATTCTTTCGCAGTGTAACATACAGTCCATCATTAAACAATTCACATATGATTTAGATTTCTTCATTTACATAAAAGCTATCAACTATATTAAACCAATTGAATATTTTGTAGATTGAAAGGATTATGTCATCTTTCTTTTGAAACAACAATTACTAAAACTGCATATTGTCAAAAAAAATTAGTATATTTCTCTACCCTTAAACCACATATCGAAGGACTTCAAAACAATTTCATCATTATATATGTAGGTAAGGCTGCTAACAACTATGCTGTTATCTGCAAATACTATTACTGTCATCATGTTCTAACTAAAGCAGTTATTTCCAATAAAATTTTCAAACTTCATCCTGTTTCATTAATGGAAAATATTAATCATATATTAATCTATCATAAATTACTAGGCTTAAAAAATAACAACCTAAATTATCCTTATGTATTCATGATTCTAAAGTTTCACAAAAAACCTCTTAAATTCCGCGCAGTCACTGTAGGTTGGAATACGTATAATACTCATGCTAATAGATTATTTTTAAATATTCTTAAACAGATTTATGAGTTATCAGTTACACAAGACAACAGTCAATGTATTAAAAACTGTTTTCAATTGGTGGATAAAATAAAGCCATTACAAACGTCAGCAATATTATTACTTTAGATTTCAAAGACATTTTTAATAATATCATTCTAAAAGACTTACATTCTACTATCAATGTGTTACTTATGGACTATTCCCCTTTATTAAATTTCCCTGATAATATTGATACTAACTAAGTCCTTGACTAATTTTCTACTATTTCATAATTTTATCTTCCAAGACAATGCTTTTTTTATTGAAATACAGGAAAAAACTCAAGGCGGTGCTTCATCAAGCATGTTATCAGATTTATATCTTTATTTCTATGGAAGAAAATTTATTAATAACAATCTATTGATCTACAGATATATAGATGATATAATTATTCTTTCTGTTAATGTTAATAATTATATATCTCTTCCTGTAACGTACCTTTCTAATCTAGAGCTTAGTACTACTTACTCAGAAAATTCTAGTATAAATTTTATTTATGTTAAAATTAATATTCTCCCTAATAACACCCTAACATTCAATATTTATGACAAACGTGATGACTTCTTATTTAATGTAATTAATTTTACTAACTTGAATTCCTGCTTACATATTTCAGTATATAGAAATAGTCCACGTAATCATAGTCTTCGTATCAAACGTTTATGTTCCTCCCAATTCTTAAAGTCTAACATTTTTAAATTAAAGCAATTAGCATTGTCTTATAATTATCCAGTCTTAGTTATTTCTGGGCTTAAATTTTAATATTAATTTTTTTCTACTTTTTACCAGTATAGGTGTATAATATGTTAAAAATATATATAAAAAATAAAAATAAAAAAAATCTAAAACACTATTATGGAGGGTGGGATGTGTATTGCTGAAAAAAATTATAAAAGATTCACAAAAATTTTATTTAAAAAAAAATGTGTGTATATGTTTTAAATGCATTATACACTAATATAAAAACAAAATAAAAATTAAAAATTAAAATACCATTATGGATGTTTATGATCGGGAATGCTATAAAAAGTTTTAAAATCTTATATGTTTATATGTTTGTGAGCATGTATTCTGTATGTGCATATACGTGTGCTTATATATTACATGGATATATTAAGAAAAAAAAAACATACGGGGATCATGCATTTAGCATCATATTTTTCATTAATTTTCACATATTGGTACATAATAAAAGGCCATATTTTACTATCTCAAAATATTCCTCATTGTTTTTTAAATGCTATTTATATAAGTAATATAAATAGCAAGTAATGTTCGACTTTTTCAAATTTTATGATTTGTCGTATGATGTGTGGTGTTCATCTATAAGTATGCAAAATTTCAAGTCTCCAACATGTATAGTTTCTGAGAAGGGGCTCTGTGACAGACATACAGACGGACGGACAGACAGAGGATCGAGACGAATAGGGTTTCTTCAGATGAACGAAATCCTAAAAAAACTAACTATTACATTTTTTTTAAAAAAGGACAATTTACATTAAAATACATAAGACTAAATACAGGGTGTCCAGCAAATAAGAGCCTGATTTCGAAATCAAATATTCAAAAACAAAGATGAATAGAATTATTCGGTAAACGGTTTGTTTATTATCTAAGCTGTGAAAGCGAGAGAAAATCGCGCGAATCTTTTTCGTTACACTAACTTTTACATTTCAAGCCCGTCTCTATTATTTTAAAATAGAATGCTTTTGGTTTAATGACTTCTTCCTCCTTATTCATTGACTGTACGTAATATATTACCTTTTTGAAGCGAATGACTGATTCTTACATTCGAGCAAACATTTTTCGAATAATTTCTTGATTAATCTGTATCGGTATTTGCAATAAAAAGACGAATACGGAAAAAACGAAAACAAAACTATATAAAAAAGTAGCAATTTATCAAATTACAACGACCATTTGGAAAACGATTTTTTTTAAGACTAAAATTTAAGACAAATATCGCACGGAGTTGATCATACATTACGTACGCCATGAATTAAACATTAATAGTGTTATTACACGTAAAAATTGCAAGCCAAAAATATCGCCTGGGACCGTCAGATTGCATGAAACTTAAGTATTATCCACCTGAAACTTACGTAAATATCCAAGCATTCCATTGGCTGTTCGGGAAAAGGCTTTTCCATCGTCAGATTTCCAAGAAATCTGACGGCCAATTTTAAATGAAATTTCATTCTTAAACTTCTAAACGTCCGACAATATTACTTTTTACACCGTCGGATAGAGAAAAAAATGTACCCAGCAAACACATACCTTTCGGCACACGATCGGACCGCAGCTGGCACTATCGGTTAAGTGTCGGCATAGGCACAGTGGTTTCGGTGAAGTGTCGGCAGTTGAAACATAAGAATCTTCTTTTTCGACTGCCGGTAACCGTAATCGGTCCCCTTATGGTTATATATCGGCAAGCGACTTACGCCGGCAAGTGACGCAGGACCGATATGTGATTTCTGATAGTGGTCCGATCAGATTTGCCAACATCGGTCCGAATTCGGAATTTTTAGTCTTAGCCGGCACTTTTTTTTCCTTTTTCTTAGTTTGGTTTGAGTTTCAGTTTTGATAAGATATGTATATTTCATGTATTTCATATAAAATTCTAACAGTGATAAACAAAATAAATGTAAAAAATAACCTATATTTATTTATTTAAAAAAAGTTGTTGTTGAATTCATTTTAAAAAGGACTTACAATTATTTGAATGATCAAAAGAGTTTTTTAAATCGCTCCTTAAAATTATTATTCATTATAAACTTAATCGTAGAAAAAAAATTCATAAATTAATTGAACTTATTTTCTAGCTATTATATTCATTTAAAAAAAATCGCTATGTTTCTTATTTTATCTAAAAATCAAATTATTAAAAAAGTGTTTAAAATTATTTTACAAGCTATAAAAATATAAAAAAACTACCCACCTTTTTAGCATTAAAATTTAAAAGAAAGATTCAGAAATCTCACACTTCTAAAAAAAAAAATAATAATATTAATATTTTTATTTGATTTGATAATTAAGAAATGTTGATCATTATTGCTACATAATTACTAAAAATATATTCTACATTGAATTATCAAATTATAAAAAATGAACTCTTATCCTAATTAAAATTACCAACTTATTTATTTATTAAAATTAGTTTTTCTATGTTACAAATATACATTTCTTGAATTAATACATTTAATTACATTATAATTCCTAAAGAGAAAATTATATTAAAAGAAAAACCTGTGAAATTTACTTATTTTATTTAATAAGCATTCTTAAATTATTAGAAATATTCAGAAATATCCCCCATTTAAAGTTCTCTTCCAAAAGAAAAAAGATATATAAATTAATATTTTTATGTTATTTTTTAATTAAAACTATTGATAAGTAACAAATTAATATTGCAACATACTCATTAAATATATGTTCTACTTTAAATCATCAAAATGACATAAAATGAATTCTTATTCTAATTAAAAGTATTAATTACCAACTTTTTATTTATTAAAATAAATTTTTCCATGTTAAAAAAATATATTTTGTAAATTAACGCAACGCATGTAATTATATTACAAAGCCTAAAAAAGAAATTTGATTAACTGAACAAAACCTCTAAAATATTTTTAATAGTTAATTATTCTTAAATATATATATATTCTTAATTATATCTATAGATTAATGACTCTTAATTATATCTATATCTTAATTATTCTTAATTATATCTATATCTTAATTATTCTTAAATTCGTTTGCTTTAACGAATTCGCTAAGGTACTTATTTCATTCACTTAAATATTAAATTAACTTTTAAATATACACGCGTAAGACAATTACAAATAAATAAATAAAAAATAAAATAAAAACACTTCAAAATTCAAAATTTCCCATATACCACTTACCTTCAACGACAACCAATACTTATCGATATGTCTTCCTCTTATGACCTCATATAATACTCCCCTTACCAAGTCTCAGTAGCTGAGTGGTGAAGGCGTCTACTTCCTGTCCCTGGGTACCATGTATCAAACCCCGCCTATCCCAACGCTGAAACACCTTCCTTCCAAATATACATTCAACGATGGCTCATAGACGGCGCCATCAAAGCAGATTTTTTTATGCTGGTGTCGGGCTGCGGCCGTCATTCATATGGATAGATATCGGCGTGCTATCGGCATAGTTTTCTGCCGATACCGGACCGGCTGCGTGCCTCATGAATCGGGCCGCATTTGCGCGGCGTATAAAAAAAAATATAGGGAACCGGTAACGGCAACCGGTATCGTACCAACACCACCGGTAGTGGCAAGCGGCTGTCGTCCGATTGCTTACCGATAGCTCTGTGTTTGCTGGGTACTTTTAAGTGCAATTTGTTTGAAAGCTGTATCTCAATTTGTTTCTGAGTTATTATTATTTTTTGTAGTTTTTATTACTTTTTTGTCATAGTGGCAACAGAAGGTATCCATCGTTGTTGAAATTAAAGGGAAATACGGATTACTGTATAGACCAATCATAAAACGAATAAAATGCGGATTAAACGAATGAAAACCTTCAGATATGCTTTTAATTTCCCATCCTGACGAGAACAATAACCATTTTTCCAGATGGTTAAAAATAAAATAATTTTATGATATCGACACGCGCTCATCTATAAAAATTATTACACAAAACTCGATCTATCTCCGTAACTAAGAATTTAATTGATATATCTTTGTTTAAATTACAAAACATTTTCTGATACATTTTTGTGTGCTTTTTAAGTAATATTGTGTACTCATTTTCACGACTTTAAAAATAATTATCTTGCTAACTACAAAGATATCACACATAACTAAGGAATTTTGAAACTAATTAGAAAGAGATAAACAGAAACGGAAACTAAGTTCTGTTATCTACAGAATTTCAAGCGCAATTTCAACCACGCAGTTTGGCTTGTTTCTAAGTTGTAATGAAGATAAATGGTGTAGAATGTGAAAATATTATTCAAACATTATTATTATTATGCCATAGATTTTTCGTGAACGAAAAATTTTCTTTCTTTTGTTTGTGCACAGGGATTATAAAATAATTGACCGTAAAACATCGATTTTTAAGGAAGTGTTTTGCATGATACATATAAAAAAAACATTGTTGACTAAATACAATGCACAAAAAAAATACTTATAATATGAATTTGTAAAATACAGGATTGTAATTTTTCCACATTTCTATAAAAAAGAGAAAATTGACCAGAAGTATCGTTCTCGAATAATAAAATCCAGAACATATTACTAAGAACCTTCAACCCAGACCGTCCTTGAATCGAGCTAATGAACATCTGCCCAAGCTTGTCAATCTGTGTCTAACGTGCGAACTGATGAACTGAATAGACTCCATATACAAAATACACGGAATGTTCTAAATTAAATATGTATTCTGCATTTTTAAAGTTAGTTAATAAATATGTAAAATATAATAGGTCCTGAAATTTTTGGATTTGTTTCTACTTTATTCAAATGGGATATCAACTTTAACATTTGCAGTGAAAAAATCAGATGAAATATACTAAGTGAGTAGAAATCAACTTCTCAGGTACCTTTAAACCGATTATAAAAATTTATGTTTTATTAGGAAAAGCAAGCATGTATTTTTTTCTTATGTTTTTAAGAAACTACATTCAAACTTTTCTCTGAAAAAAAATGTTACAGTGCATAGATTGTCCATTACCAAATACAATTTAAATAATATGAACACCAATTGAATGATCATAAAATTATCTAGAATTTTGTTCATCGAGTATAAAAAAAAATAAAAAAAAAAAGAAAAAAAAATTATGTGATTTAACTGAAATATGGAAGAGATTTTAGTTGTTTTTAGATTTTCGAATTTTAGATTTTGATTGTATAATTCTTTTGTAGTTGGAAAAATAAAATATTTAGTATGATCAGTTGTAACGTCGGAGTGAGGGTCACAGGCGACTGTCCACGCAACTTTCTGACTTTACATATTTTAGGATAAGATACACTCAGTTGTCATCTATCAATTCGAAATTGAAAAGAATATTATCAAGATAATCCCCCAGCTTCATATTTTATCGGTCTACATAACTTACTGGTTAGCAAGCTCACTTTCTAAGATAAATAGTATTTATCTGCCGAGGTTTGTTGATACGATTTAAGACAGTGAATGTAAAGTGAATTTGCAAAGTTTTCAAAATTTACCTTCCAATAACGAAAATTTCGATTACTTTTCATTATGAATTCCTCCTTGAAAGTCTAAATAAGATTTTCTCTCTAAAAAAAATCTTTAACTCATTTGTATTCCTGAGTTTCGCTAATTACTAATATAATTTACACACTAATATAATTTTTATAGCCATTTCGATTATTTAAAGAATATGCGAGTGAGGAAATGTTAATTAATACCAAACGTCTAAATAAACTAATCTATAAAAGAAAAAAACGATCATGTACTTTAACTGAAATCAGAAACAATAATATAAATTTTATATGAAATAAAATTAATTCTTAATTGCTTTCTTTATATTTCGTACTTTATGAAAATATTTCTTATATCCAAAGATTGTGTATAGAAACATACGAAAATTAAATCAATTGCAAACTGATTTTTAAACCATTAACACGCTGTCTTCACTTCCATAAACCAACTTTACAAAACATTTCATTGTTTTTTAATTTTTTTATTATTCACATTTGTATCTGGCGTTTGGAACAAAAATATGTAAAATATATGTAATTGTGTTGAATATAACAAAGATGTAAAATATAAATCAATCTAAATTAAATAATGACATATGATTTTTGTTATGTTTAAGACTAAAAAATTGAACACTAATATAGTTTTATCTTCTTATTAATTTTTTTACTATTTTTGATGCAGGAATCGTGGCATCACTAAGGATAGCATGCAGGAAAAGATGCGGGTATTTGGAGGTTTTCGAGGTTTCTAGGGCACACGGGCTCAGAGATCTGATTGTGCAATATTTCCTAGCTATTTTCTTCTGCAGGAAGTAATAATTTAAGATAAATTAATTTTAAAATATCAGTCTAAAATAATTTATGGCATTAAATAATATGGCATAAAATAAATTATCTGTTTAAGACTAATAAATTGAACACAAATATTCTTCAAATTTCTTATTTTTTTTTCTTATTATTATTTCAAGAATCGTACCACCACTGCGGATAGAATGCAGGCAACACAATTTGGAGATTTGGAAGATTGTGAGGTTTTTATGCAACATGGGTTGTGTGAACAGATTGTGCAATATTTCCTAGCTATTTTCTTGTACAATAAGTAATAATTCTACCTACGTTCTCTTCAAAAAGGCCATTATCTTGATTTTCAAAATTAAAAAATCGTTTCACCTTCCGTCAAAATTCGGCAGATTATATTTTGTTCACACATTTTGCAACGAAAATTTGTTGTTATAAACGTGATCAAAAATGTCACACTTGCAAATTCCGTAGCACAAGAGTTGACATAGTACCGAGAGAGGATTGACATTTTAAGCGGATTTAAGGCCATACAACTTCACACCAGTTTATTTTAATATAACCGAGGCAGGAAAATCACAATAAAAGGACATTGGATCGATGAAACATTTTCCGAGCATTACCGTACTTAGCGATATGTATCCATAATAATGCTATCATAAATAACTCCAATGCTATGTAAATTGGGCTATCGCTATCTAAAAGGAAATATTTTGTTTGAACACGTTGACTGCGGTTCACAAGCCGTCGTGTTCACTGATACGTGTGTTGACAGGTAGTCGATAACCTCTCTATGTTGCCTCATGCGTGTGTCGAGATGACTACTTTTGTTTTAAAATCAATCATTCAGCATAGTTGAAAACCATTGCACTGATTCTCAAGAATAGTAATAGTGTTCAAGAAAGATTATCAGCTACTGTCCCGGAATTACTGTTATTTTCCAGTTTTTTACTTTCCTATAATTGCACTAAAACTCAAACAATTTCGTTGCAGTTTATTTTATTAGACTCCTAATTAATAATAACATTGAAGCATTTCGCAAAAATGGCGTGAAAATTGGGAAAATACCTCAGGATATAAACAAGTTATGTTCAAAGCGAAAGGTTTTATATATTATATATATATATATATATATATATATATATGCGTTTAAGCATAGAGCATTAAATACAGGTCTATAGAGACCGCAGTGTGTTAAGGTTCTTTTAATTTAAGTAAGAAAATTATAATTATCGAATATGGAATTTCTGAAACTAATTTCAAAATCTAAATAATTTAAAGTTGCGATTGGATTAAACAAAGAAATAAATAATATAATTGTAGTGTTTAAAAATTTGGTAAAAATGAGAAATTTTACAAATACACGTACTTAAAAAAACTGCTATATTACTTTTTTTTAATTTAAACTTTTTATTTGAGGAACAAAGAAAGATTTAAAGAATTGAATAGGATTTTTTATTTTTAAATACGCTAAGTAGTACTCTAATTAAGAATCTCATATTTTCACCATTTGCAATTACGTCTATTTCTCCGTATGCTGAAGCGCGTTTATTTCTCTCTCATTTTTACATCGATGAATGTTATATTTGTTTAAGTGATCGGAGTTTGTTTGTGCGCATAATTCTTTCTATGAGCGCATTAGCAAATGTACAAATGCACGCATTTTTATTGTTCAGAATAATAACTCAAATTTTTATGCCCAACAAATACTTACAGAACAAATAATGTGCTTGCACTTATTTACTTTATGTGTTGCGTTCCTTGAACAAATCTGTTTTCTAAACATCAAAGCAAGACGTGGATGGACTTAAGATTAGTACCCATGAGAGAGATAATGTATACCACAATCATTTAGATTTTTGGCACTGATTCGTATAAAGTACTTGGCAGCTTGTTTAAAAGTAAAAGTACTTTTGAGGATGCTTTAAAAGTGTTTATTTTTTCTTTTAAGTGCACAACATAATTTGAAATAACGTTCTACAATATGTATTTAATTAAAAGAATTTTAAAGATGTCATCAGTTTGAATAAAAATAAATCATGTGCACATTTTGGAAGCTAACTATCCACGGACTGAAAGAAATATATTGATGTAAATGCGATTGTTATTTAAAGACAATGCATATTAAGCTTATATATTACGATGTTTCTTAGAAAATAAAGTGTTTCGTTAATTAAAATGATAATATTAGTTAACATGTCCTTTAAAAGCTGCAGGGAAGGGTATCCGAATTTGGACCATTTCAGGTGTATCTCACTTCATTTTTGGAATATCCGCAAAATATCACTTCACGTGATAAATCTAATCACCTACTAACAAAATGAATCATTTAAATTCTTGACACTGATTCGTATAAAGAACTCCGCAGCTTTTTTAAAAGTAAAATTACTTTCGAGGATGCATTAAAAGGGCATTCTTACAATCTTTTAACTTTCATGTCCCTGAATAATATATTTTTTAATTTAATACACTTTTTTGTGTGTTTTTTATTTCATGTACTTAGGAACGTCCCATTGCATGATTGCACAACAATATTAACGAGATGAATAAGTTTTGGACAATGTTGGAGGTCGAAACACATGGAAAACGCATCTACCGTCAGTGTACCTGATTCTGATTTTGAAGTTTTGAGCTGTCTGGATAAAATTGTTTCAATAAAAATAATTCAATTTAATTTTTTTCTGAAACAAGAACTGTTGTTTTATATAAATATGTAGCTAAAAATTAACCTGCACACATTTTTAGGGTTGATATTATTTTTTGAACTCTGTCCCTGGGTTTTAGATTTTTTACCATCCCTCTTCTAAAATTATACAGAAAATCACTTCAGATGCAGCGACAGAATTTTTTTCAAGTTTTTGCTAGAGAAAGAATATCTAAAATTATTTGACAGAAAATTTACTGCAGAGTATAAATCAGCATTTAAATATCAATTTCAAGCACCGTGGCTTTATTGGTAGTCTTACCGTCCCCAAGGTTTATTCCAGCCCTTTTCGAGGTAAATAAAAAAAAAATAATTTAATCCAATGTTAACAACTCTTTCGAAAAATCAATGAACATTGTGGCTATCACTTAGTCTTAACATGATTTTCCTAAAAATAGGTGGTAATTTTCCTTACCCTTCCATCCCTACCGTCTCTTTTTTTTTTTACCATTTCGTCCCTTTTTTTACCTTACCATCCCTTCCTTAACACCCCTTTAAGACAAAGTTATACAAAAATTCTGTATTAAAAGTACTACATTTGTATTATTTCTTATTTGAATGTCCTGTGGGTACTATGCAAATTCATTATAAGTAAAAATTTAGAAGAAAATAAAAAGTTATAGGGGTAAAATGGTAAGGAAAATTAAACTCGCAAGTTTAACCTAAACTTCAGTTAAATAAAAAAAAGTTTCGCTGCTGACCATTTTTTCTTTATTTTGAATGATTAAGGCATTCGTCTATCAGATTAAAATGTTATTTTAGCAAGTTTAATTTCGCCAGATTTTTTCCCCAAAAGCCAAAAGATTGTGAGAATGCCCCAAAAGTGTTTATTTATTACTTTTTACTGTAGAACATATTTTGGAAATAATGTTCTGAAATATCTGTTTAATTAAACAGATTTCAAACATGATCCCAATTTGAATAAAAATAAATCTGCGGAACATGTTGAAAACTAAATATGCTCTGAATGAAACGAATTATGGATATAATTTGTTTTTTATTTTTAAAAATGCGAATTATACCTTTAAATTAAGATATTTCTTCTAAATTAAAGTTCTTCGTTAATTCAGTTTATAATATAAGTTAAAATATCCTTTGAAATTGGCATACATATTCAAAATGAAGATATATATATATGTATGTATGTATGTATGTATAAAAATGTATGCATATATATATGTTTGTATGTATGTATGTATATATGTATAACTACGAAATGAAAGAAAAATAATGTTTTATTTAACGAAGAAATGCTACATTTGTTTACGCTTTTTCGGCATTTGTAAGAATCAAGTACTCAATTTGACTGGTAAACATATTTAATAAATCTAAAAAAAGAAAAGAAAATCAGCAGCGTGTATATCAGGGGACGCATTGTAATGAGAAATTTGTTGTTCCTATCAGAACTTTTAATCAATGACCTTCATGATCATGTTATTTAAAATATGCTTTAGAAAGGTAAAATGAGAATATTATTTTCAAGATAGTGGTAGGAATAATAACGTATTCCCTATAGAATGCGACCCTTGATATAAAGATAACCCATTAATAATATTTATCGAAATTTTCGATCATAATACTATGAAAAAACGTTTTATTTCTTGAAATTATTAATACCTATAGTGTTGTTATTAACTTTATATTGTCACAGTAATGGCTTTGAAAAAGTGTATAAGGGAAGCTCATGCATGCACTGTATGTATTCCAGTCTATGAGGAAATACATAATTTCTTTTTATAAATGTAATAACAAAAATAATTCTCAATGACTCAAACATATGATTCTTCATAAACTTCTATTATAATGTTTCTAGAATCCCTCATAGCATGCATGGTCACAGTAACGTCATTGTGACGTCACTGTAAGTCACTGTGGTCACATCACATCTGTGACCAAAATGCCACCACTCAGTGATGTCACATTGTGACTGAAATGTGAACTTCTTAGAAAACTTAAAAAAATTACAAAAATTATTAAAAACATGTTATTTACTGTAAAAAATATTTTTCTGCCGGATTAAAAATTTTTTAAAACCGTGGTCCAAGTTGCCTCTGTGCCTCTAACCAAAACTTTTTATTTTCATATAACATAAAATGTAATTAATTCATCAGCGACACAAAAAGATTTCCTAATTATGCGAATTTCATATTATTAAAAAAATGTTTTAGGTAAACAGACCTCGACTTATCCTTTATAAAGATTTTTGTAAATGATCATCTGTTATACTAGAAGTTTCTAAAAGAGTAGTCGAAACATTTCTGTGGTTTCAAACTGAAAACTTTCTATTACAGTTAAGTCTGCAGCTTTTAATGAGCACGCAGAAAGCGTCTTCAAAGTTTAGTCATATATGCATTCTTGCTTTATAATTTTCATTCAAGTCATTTTTTTTTCTCTTAGTGTTTCACTATTTTAAATAACTTTTTTTTTTTTTTTTTTTTTTTTAATTCTACTTCTTTCAGACGTTTAAAATAAAATTGACATTTTCCGAATATAAAATTAATGTACAAAATTTAGGCAAAGCCCATGACATAATTAATTATTCATATTTTATTTTTTGTTTTCAAAATATATCTTTAAAAATTATTTTACCAGATGTCTTATTCTACAGAAAATTAATATTAAGATAATGACAGATTGACGAAGAAAAACTCATCTCTTCTAGATAATCTTGTATTTTTTAAGAAGATATTTTGTATATATTACCTGTGATACAAATTTTACTTTTAAAAAAAGGAGGGGGTCATCATTATTACCATTAAATTAATTTATACACATTTTGGAAAATTAAGCAATATTTTATCTAGTAAACTCTAATTATGGATAATATTATTATTATAATTTACGTAAATGAAACTTTACAATTCAAAAAAACTGATAAAAATAAAAGGTGAAATACAATAAAACCTTTTCAAACAGGAAATTGAATTAGGGACAATTTGATAAGATTATTACGCATTTAATTTCCTTCCGAAACTGTTGTATAGAAAAACAAATAAAACCGAAAAAACATCTGCTTCGAACTTCGAAACTTAAAAATCGTCTGCAGCTGCACTATTTCAGTTGTTAGGACTCACCGCAGAATAATGGATAAAAGTAACAGTGAAGCTTTTTAGAATAAACGCGGGAAGTTCTGTGGACACTGGACGGCATAGACGTGTTGACACGGATTTAAAAAGTGAAACAAGAACGTTCTCAGGATCCAAGTTAGTTCAGCTAATAAAATATAAACCCGAGAAAATTACGGTAGCTTTGACTTGTTGAAGATGATTCAAGTCATTGCTATGGTACTTATTATCGGATTTAATTGGTTCCCCAAAATCAAAGTATCACGTACAACGTCAATGAAATTAGGTATGTAAAAATACTATTTTCCCTGTTTGCTTTTTTTTAACCGCAACAATTTTAGTTAGCTTCTCATAAACATGCTGTAGAGCATAAATATTTCACTACATTTATTTTTTATTTTGTTGAAATATCTAAAATATTATTTTCCCTGTTTGCTTTTTTTTTTAAATTTCAATGATTTTAGTTATCTTCTAATGAGCATGTTATAGAACACAAATATTTCATTACAATTATTTTTTATTTTATTAAAATAGCTAACTTCCTTTTCAACAGCTTTGATCAGATTATTAAAATTAGTGATTTAAATTGCATTTTAATCTGGTTTATTTTCTTATTTAAATATTTGGTTAAAACCACATGGTGTCATAAATATGAAAGTATATGGACAAGTATTATAATCAGTCATTAATATAATTAATAAAAATTTAAAGATAATTAAATTATTTAAAGAAAAAGTCTTTTTATGGAATAAAATTATTGGCAAACATAATTTTTTAATTTTGTATTAAGTGATGGTCTTAAACAATTTGCATTGCATGTTTTTATTTTAAAAAATTGCATCTGCTCAGAAGAGGAATTTAGAAAAAATAAGACACAACGGAAACGTATACTATTGAGATCGTAGATATATAATGTTAAGAAAAAAAAAATGATTATTTAATGTATTATTCAACCTGAGGAATGTTTTAAAATCTATAAAGAAATAGTCATAGCGGGTGAAAGTTTTCAGTTGTTAAACATTCTTACTGAAATGTTTTCAAAGTGAACTAGAAGTCTGTTGGCAAATGAAAATATAGAAGTTAAATACGCAATAAATAGAAGTTAAATAGTATAATAAATACGCTGATAAATCAGTAAGTGTTTAAATATGATTTTACTTTTAAAATAACGCAAATACTTGAACGGTATGAATCTAAAATGTAACAATCATCTTTTATTATTTACTTTTTTTTCTGGATAATTTTATCATTTTATCTCCTGAATGATTTTATCGAGATGAATTCAAAGTATCGATATTATACACTCTTTATAAACAGCGTGATTAAAATGGATTTCTTATTTATAATTACCATAATCTTGTAAATAAAATATTAATAATAATAATGAACCTATGTGTGGCTCTATTTTGTGTTTATGGGCTGAATTTTTATACTTTATTTACATTAAAAAGTAGTTAACCATTTGATACTGTGTTCATTATTTTGTTTTATTGTGTCATATAAAAATAAATATGATTATTTGTATTTCTAATACAATATATACAGTAGAGCGCCGATTGTCCGAATAAGTCGGGACGGACCCTAGTTCGGATAAACAAAAGTTCGGATAAATGGGCAGACAGTTTAAGGGATGCTCCTGACTATTCTAAAACCTTCACACTTTATCTAGGTTTAGGACTGACAGCACCAGTTAGTACTGGAGTGCTTAAAAATTGTTTTTTTTTTTTTTAATTGTTTTTTGTTTACTTTCTTCTTTTTTTTTCTTTTTATCATTTTCTAAACTTCAGAGATTATAATTTAAGCAAAAAATAAATTGGAAGTTAGGTGTTTTTTTTTTCTGTTTTAGAGAGAGAAATATTTGGATAATTGGAAATTCGGTTAAAAAGAATTCTTTGAGAGAAATATGCTGTTCGGATAATGGAAGTTCGGTTAATTGGAGTTCCGATAATCGGCATTCTACTGTATTTATAAAACTTTCATCGGACTTTATTCTAAAAATTTCGTTGTAGATTCTAATCTGTTTGTACTATTTATGATAATATCAGAGTTATAGATGTCATGGCAACATATATCCAGCCAGATAGATCTTTGGCAAAACATAAAAACTTTCACATTAGACGCAAAATAGAGTAGCTGCGGTGCTGTGTATTATAAACAATAAGGTATTATTGTTTTAAAAAATCATAGGTAGTAAGAGTTATTTTTATAATATATAATTTCATAAATAAAAATGTAATTTTGGCAATAAATTATTAAAGTTATTTTTTAATAATCAAAAAGTTGTTTTATATATGGATTTTACTTCAAGCAAACCCTGATGTAAAATAAATTAACCCTTTGTATCACCGTTCTATGCATACCTAAAAGTTTTACTTACTTTTACAGTGAGCATAAAAATACGATTTTATTTATTGCTGCTATCTTCCAACATAACGATTATTGCCGAAATTGTTCCTAGAATTCTCAACATAATGATACTGGTGATACTCAGTTAATTTTCTATACCAAAGCTGTATTTTTCATTTGAGTAGTTTCAAATGGTTATTGCTAAAATGTACTTCGGAAATTTTGTAATGCATGTATGTGGCATAAAAGACGTAAACAATACATATATAATGACTATATGGCACATGATGAGCGTTTCGAGTGTATATATATATATATATGTATATAACGCATGCATAAACTTCACAATGATCTTAGCAATTTCGTTACTGCAATTTTTGCATAATCAAATTTATAGGGGCCTCTATAACAAAGAAGTTTCCTATTTTCTCAGCCCCAGCTTGTTTGAATTACAATCATATATATATATATATATATATATATTATGGTAATTGATATCATAAAACATATAAAATTTAATTACTTAATATCGGCATTTCTTTTTCTCTTTCATTTTTTTTATTATAAATGTTGTGTAATCGAAAAAAATTCAACTTCACCAGTGACTTCGAGTTTGTAATGCGTATTAAATGAAATAAATTATTTTCATTCAGTATTTTCTATAGTTTAAAGAATATAAAAAGTACTGTATATATTATAAAATATTATATTTTCAACACAAATTTTATTTTGATAAAGATTTGAAAATTTAAACAAATTGTTTCTTTGGTAATTTTAATGCTTTTAACAAATAGCTAATTTTGAAAAAAAAAATGTGATAGATCGATCATTCAGTTGTCTTCAATATTCTCATTTATTGCAATAGAAAAGAAAGGTGCAACAAAAATTGAAGTCTGCGGGGCATTGCATTTTGATTCAATAAAATTCTTTTGGTATACCCTTGTTATAGCGGCCCCCAAGTTTTAATTGCGATGTATCGCCGAAGTATATTAACGTTATAGATGTAAATGATTTTACAACATGCATAATTATGACTATGTGTGACATGCATACGTGTTTACAACTGTACAAGTATGTCATAGTGTGACTTCACAACATTGCCGCTAGTCACATATTCGTCACAACGTTAATGACAAAATTGTCACAAATCACACAATTTTCACAAAATTGTCACAATGTGACTTCAAAGCAGTGTCGCTGTCGTCACAGAATCATCACAGTGTTAAAGACAATTTCGCCACAAATGACAGATATTTCACAAACTGATCTCAATGTGACTTTGAAGCATTGTCACATTCGTCACAAATTCGTCACAAAGTTAATACCAAAATAGTCACAAATGACACACTCTTCACAAATTTGTCACACCGTGACTTCACAAAGTCGTCACAATGTGACGTCACAAAAGAGCTCTAAAACGGCCATAACGACCTCACATTCTAGTCACAGTGACTTCACATCGACGTCACGTGACGTCACATCGACGGTCACAATGTCACAGCGTGACTTCACAATGACGTCGAGGTGACGTCACCATGCCTTACGGGATACATGTTCTCTTATATTAGCCATATTACAAGGAAAATTACTTAATCACCAGTAGAAATGTTTAGTTATTAACCAAATAGAGAAAATTAAGTTATGATGGCCTTAACTTCCTTATTTCTCTGGAGAATATTTGTTTCTAGGAGCAATGGATATAATACAAAATACTTTTTACGTAATACAAATAAACTTAGTAGCCAAAATCAGCATTACAGTGCTGTTTAAAGAATTTGAAATATAATTATAAACTGTTTTTTTTTTTAATTTTAGAAAGCCTCCTGTGTAAAAAGGTTACTCATATATTTTTAATAAGATCATTGATTATAATTTCTCACGGTCAATGATGCTGTAAAAATTACTTTTTGTTAATGCATTCGACAGCAAAGTCTAATTTTTTTTATTATAATAAAAAAAAAGTAAATTTTCTCTAATTATTTCCTCTGTAACTTCTCGTTAAATGCAAACTTCAATTTAGTACAAAAGTTTTTCATGGGATTTTTGATTAATATTTCAGATATTCTTTTCATTTTTTAAAATAATTATTTCACAGAAAATAACGGAATGTTGATTAAAAGCAAAAATCGTTTGCAATATACTAATACTTTCAGCTGGCATACGAAAATATTGTAAATAAATAGAAATTCATAAGTGTTTTTACTATGTTAGAATAATTGGGAACATAAACCATGCAAATATTTATTTGTTAGATATTGTTTAATCACCCCCCTCCCCTAAAAACACACACAAAAAAAACAATCATTGTTGTGACTGTTCACTATCGAAATAAATAAAAGGAACATGTAAATATTTATGTCCTTGAGAAATTATTTAACCTGCTCTCCGATCACAATTATGTGAAAATACTGCTTTGAAATTTCAATTTTGCATGCAACATTTATGAAACTATGGATTTTAGATTTGTACATAAAAGTGTTATTTCAATGGTCAAAAATATTCTGGATGTTTTGGGCTTAAAATATAATCTGCATTGTGTGAAAATTGCGACCCGTGTTTTGCGAATTTTGTGACTTATTGGTGATTAGTCTTTGTATTTTTGTGAATAACACATACCTGATTATAGTACTATTGTTCACTGAAAAATGAAATTATACACTCGCAGAAGTACTTTCCTAAATTCACGGAAATATTTCTGGCAGCACCGTTACCGGAATATATCCGAAAATTGAAGAAAGTCCGCGTCTTTTTTCTCTATGACAAGAACAAAAAATATCCACCAATTGAAGAAATTTCCGTTTTTTTTTCTTTTGTTCCAGTACATAAAATTTTCGTAATCTAAAAAAAGGAGTATTTTAAGAAATACTTCTCTCATTCTTCCGCCGATGGAACAGCGGATTTCCAATCTAGCACCTTAACCACTAGGCTAGTGAGCGCTTCGTAGAGGAAGAGTTTAAAAATGAAGATATGGGTTGTTTTTAAATTAGGGAAATCGTAAGGCTTGTTCAAAAACTCGGAAATTTAAACTCAATTTCAAGGACATTTCCTCATTATCAAAGGAAGGTTGGCGTTTAAACACTTATCGAGTAATATAAGATAAGAATTTTTGCATCATAGACATACCTTTAATAAGACACAGTTTGATTCTTAGACGTAAAATATGAATATTATATTTTGAATTAAATTCCACAAGAAATATTTCATTTTTTTTAACAAAATTGATTTTTTAATGTTGATTAAAATAGTATATATATTTTAATTGTGTTCTTTTAGAATATATTTTACATACGAATATATTTTATTATTCTAAAAAATAAATTATGTATAAATAAATAGTGTAATAGATGAGGAAATTGCTGCTTTAATATGAAAGAACTATTTTTGTTTGTTCGTTTTTAAATAAATTGCAAATTTTAATTTATTGAATTATAGGTTTTTATATTTTAAAAAACAAATTCGAATTTGATATTTATACATCCAATACACACTCGTGCAAGAAATAAAAAGAGTTCCATCATCTTTTTCAGATTTTCGCTAATAATTAACGGAAAAAACATGTTTTCTAGGTTGGTTATTTTAAGACAGCCGATTACCTACTCGCGAGATATAGGCCCGAAGGTGTGCTATCCATGGGTGTCTTTTTAAGGGAACATAACTCGTATTTACGCAGTGTTACACAGGGCTCCATGTGGTTTCAAGAACATTTACGATTACAGCTGATATTAAAAATATCAAAATAATTGAGAAAAAGTAATAACAAAAAATTGTTTTTCATTTATTTATTTTTGATAGTAAGTAAATGCAATTAAATTTCTTATAAATTAAATCTGGAATATTTAGATAAGATTTTATTATTTACAAAATATAAAATACCGTACAGTAAATTAGGTATACAGCTTTATGAAACACATCAAAATTGGGTCAAAATAATAGAATATTTTATTTTACGCGACAATGTTACCTTATGAAATAAATAATAGTTAAGATTCTCTAGCATCCCCTTTAACTTTCATAACAGCGTGCGATCGACCTTGCATACTATATACAAGGTGTTTACAAACATTCCTAGCGATAGTAGCCTAAATAGACTTTATACGTACCACTAACATAGTTTTTCTTGAAGGAGGATTTTCTTGGAGTTTTTTCTTCGCTATATACCATACGTTTTTGATGGGATTAAGGTCTGGTGAGTTTGGTGGCCAAGGAAGTATCTTAATTTTGCGTTGGCGGAACAAATTCTCAGTTGACCTTGAGGTATGCGGTGACGCTAAACCTTGTTGAAAGATGAAATCATTTTCAAATAAATCTTCTGATGATGGAATCATGTTATATTTAAAAAAAATATATATATCTCTGAAAGTTAACCTTTTCGTAGACGATGCATAACTTTCCAGGTCCTTCTGCACTATGGCAACCCCAAACCATGGCACTAGCAGCAAATTTTACGGAACGTTTAAGGCATCCTTTATCAAATGTTTTTTGCTTTATTTTCCAAACTCGAATACCTTGAATACCACAAGAAACACAAAACATACTATCATGACTAAATAATATATTTTTCCAATATTCTTCTCTCCATGAACGTCTTAATTTACACCAATTCAATTTTATTCGCTTTAATTTAGCAGTCTTGAGAAGTTTTGTTTTCGATACCCGGTATTAAAACTTAAATTTATGGGGACGTCTTAATGTTGTCGATATAGAAACTTAAACTCCTTCTTTCTTTCCATTTTCGGTGCAAGAATTGCACAATTTTAAAACGGTTTTTTTAACTATACGCTTCAGTTTCCTGTCATCTCTAGTAGATGTTTTTGGTTTGCGGCCACCATTTCGGCGATTATATTGAAATTTTCCATTTTTTTAAAAATATTTTGTTAGTATTTTACTAACGCATGATTTCGAACAATGTAAATAATTCGCTATATAACATTTATTTTTAGCGCGCCGATACAAGTCATCCATACGAAGAAGAATCACTCACACGAATCCTTTTAAGACGAAAAAGCAAACAAACTGCAAAAATAAAATTTTCTGAATTTAATTAAAGACGCCACCAGTTATGAATTGCAGATAATTAAAGGAAAATTAATGTGAAATATTCTAATTGTTTGAACTACTTGAATAAATATTCTAATATTTTGACTTTTCAAAATATTTTTTTCAATTAATTTTTTTCAAAAATTATATTTTAAGATAATAAATAAGTTTAATCAACAATCATTTTTCAATAGGAATATCGTTTGCACGTTTGCATTAACCCCCTGAGCGCCGAGCTAAAAGGCAAAATTGTAATCTTGTTTTCTCTGTATATATATTTTTTTAAGTCTAAGAAAAAATGATTTTATAACATGATATATATTTTTTTTTCAATTACGTATTGAAATGTAATCCTTCAGAGTATTAATGTTAACAAAATACTTTAAAACTGCATTATAGTTGTCGAATTGTATTAATTTAAATAATGCTTCTACTGCAGTAAAACGTACAGCTTACTAAACGGATATATCAGTTCGCGGCGGTGAGAAGGAAAATACATTAAATTACAAAATGATATTTTCAATTTGTAAAAAAAAAGCAATTATTCTAATATTTTGAATATGAGCTGTAGTCTGATGGGCGAGATTGGGATCGAACTTATCACCTTCGAGAGCAGAACCTCTCAGCCATTCTAGGAGTACGGAAATTGATTAATATAAAATAACGAATAATTTAGTGTACAATGACGAATTTTTCTGACAGTGTATAATCATATTTTAAACGTAATGTGTACATCAAAATATAAAGTCGGCAATAATAAAATATTTTTACTACAATTATTATTTTACAGAAATATAGAAAACAATTCTTAAAATTTCAATCGACAAACTAAAAGAAATTATATTTAATAACCAAAAAAAAAAAAAAAAAAAATACACAGTTAAAAAAAAAAAAAAAAAAAAAAAAAAAAAGACAAAAAAAAAAAACAAGTTTTCATTTTGGTTCTTTCTGAAACAATAAATAACAGCAACGAAGTTTCAGAATATCAAATATAAATTTAAAATTAAAGCGGGATAGTTTTATAACTTATTTGCTCTGAGATCTTCAACTGAACACAATTCAATCCTTAGTAAATCCAAAAAAAGTTCACTTACTCAAAGAAATCTCTAGCACATTTTATTGTAATATTTTATGTATTTAGAGCTGTATAAGGTTTGAAAACATAATCTATGTGGACTTTTCAGGAATATATGGCGAATTTAGTAATTTGGGTTTTTCTGCACCATCAATAAATTTTATTAAATAAATATTTAAATAATATATTTTATTTAATGTTTTAGTATTAAAAAATAACAAAATCATTGTGTTAAAAGTTCAATAGCGTTTATAGAACTCCTCTTCCGAGGTTTCTCAAGTGGAATAATGATGTATTTTTTAATAGACATTTTTAATTAGAAATGAAATCAAACAAATACCATATTAAAAAAAGTCACATTTTATTTCTTAATATATATATATATATATATATATATATTTTTTTTTTTCATTAAAGAATATGATCTAAAGTTTTAGCTACTATGTGTATGTTAGATGGGGATGAAACAAGTGATCACTATGAAAAAAAAAATAATAAAGAAGATTTAATGAATTTTCAAAAATGTCAAATTTCAATCTCTTATATAAATTTAAAAGCAACGTTAAAAACGTCAGAATATACAAACTTTTAGCAGACTAGTTTTAGTTGCCTTTCGCGAACCGTCCTCAGTGCAAAGAATAACGGAAACTTGCTCTATTATGTAGAGGAGAAGCGGATTCAACTGAGAAATTCATTAACCAGTGGGGAAACAGGAAAAATGAGTAACAGCCAATAGGAGAATGAAATAGGTAATGCCACATAAAATATGAAAAATACTTGTAGTAATTAAACAAAAGAGGATTTTATGAAATACTTCCAGCAATCTGATAAAGAGGGAATTGCGAATTCACTATTAAAAATATTGTCAGAATTTTTTGTAGATATAAAATTTTTCAAAAATGTTAATGGGACAGTTCCCCTTCAACCGGTCAAAAGTGCTAGAAAACTGATTCAATTTCTATACCTTTTCAAAAACTAACTAATAAAGCAAATTCAAATGTTTTTTCGGATCGTTAAGTATAGCTAAATCGTTAGCTAAATCGTATAGCTAAATCGTATAGCTCGGATCGTTAAGTTGTTACAATAAACAAACAGATTGATGAAAAATATTTAAGTTAATTAGGAAAACTTAATTAATAATCATAATTACTTTATATCACTGCGCGCATGATATTTCGTGTTCATTTTAATTTTTTAACTTTAATGAGATGTTAATTTAAAGATAGTACTCCGCTTAACATAATGAACTAAAATCTTTTAATTACCTTTATTTATAATATTTATAATTAATAATAAAAATTAAAAAAATAAAATGTGTAAAATTTCTCGCACATTTTTGTAATAAAATTTTTATTATTTAAGATAATTCTAAGATTTTAGTTCATTTTATGAAGAAGTGTAATATTAATGCACTCCGACAATTTCAACTCATTATCTTTACTCGTTTTTGCGAAATCATGCGCGCAGTGATATATGGCAATTACGAAAACGAAAAAAAAAAACAGTGGGTTACTTAATTAAGTTTTCCTAATTAATGTAAATATTTTTTATCAATCTGTTTTGTTTATTGTAACAAGTAAAGGTATACTTAACAAATCAAAAAATTTCATTGAATTTTCTTTATTAGTTAATTTGTGAAAAGGTATGGACATTTAAACAGTTTTCTAGCATTTTTGACCTGTTGAAGGGGATCTGTCTCCTTAAGCTCAAGTATAGAAGTGGATTTAGAGATGATTTTACTGAATTAAAATCAAAAGAGTGGAGCATCCCTCAGCAATGTTTAGCAATTGAAGTTTTTTTGGTTTCCTGTTTTTCAATATATTGTTGGTGTTCTTTAATACGAAATTTTAAATCTCATTTGCTTTGTCCAATATAGGAAAGACCGCACTGGTAATTAATACTATAGATACCCCATGAGTTATATAACTAAATAGGATCTTGTAAGTTTATTCATAAGTCATGCTGTCTAAGAATTACGGCAATAGTAAATCTGGATTTAGGAAAGAAGGGTATTACAATGCTACTTCTGGAAAGAGAAGAGGACTGATTTGAGTTAGAGGGAAGAGGATACTGTAATTTACGTAAAGCAGTATCGATAATAGAAGGGTTGTAACCTCTGTCAATCGTAATGGCTGTAAGATATTGAATTTCAGTATTAAGTGAGTGACAATCAGAACAAACATGATTGGCGCAATTTATGAAAGTAAAAAAGGCAGCAATTTTCTCACAGGGAGGCTGACAAGAGCGAACAGAGGGAGGAGGGGGTAGACAAACTGCAAAACTTATACGATAGACCGAAGCAAAGAAACCGTCTACAGTACGCGTGACAAACGTTTCCAGAAACGGGAGAAAAACGTTATAGTCCAGTAGAAATAGCATTTTACCTTGCAAAAATTCGGGTAATTCTGATTTTCGGGTATTGTGTATAGGTCGACTCTTCTCGATCTTCTAGACATTGTGCGTTTTATACCATATGGAAAATACCAAAATGTTTTGGCCCTTTTTTTCAACTTTTCTTGATAAACTCATTTCCAGTACATTTTACAAGGAAATTGATATTTACATTTTTGTTGAAGATAAAATTTCTGCAGCATACAGTATTCTTGTTTGAAAATTGCCCAAGCAGGAGGCGAAATACGGAGCCGGGTAAATAGAATAAAAATTTGCAAAAATTACAAAAATACACAAATGACGTTCGTTTTTGCGTTGTAACTCTCTTTTCGTGCATTTTAGAAAAAAAAAAACCTGTCATAATTTACTTTTTAGAGCATAAAATATACTGTAGTTTAATTTATTAGTTAAATAATATTTCTAATAGGCCTGGAAGATCACAGACAAGATTTTGTGGGAAAACAGGAAAATTCTGTCTGGCAAGTTCATAATTTAAAAGAACAAGAGCTTTTATTTTTTATATTGAAAACTTGAATTAATTAATTATAGCAGGTACAAGAAACTAATCAACAAATACGTAGTAAGTATAGTCAATTTATGTATGTTTACTTTTCTGCAGCTTGGCCCTGGTAGTGTTACCATCGTCTCAGTTTCCTCACCGCCCATCTCTGTACCTCTCTTGATTTTTTGTTCTAGGTCGTCAAAGTCCGCTAGGTCCAATATAATATCAGGAGCTTTACCTCATAGTTGGTTGTGGTACTTCACACAGATAACTGAGCACTTCAAGTCTGCCTTTCTACAACTGCACTTTGTACAGCAACCTTTTTTGCATTGGCAAGACATGAAATGTTGTAAGGTTTGAGGGGATGGTTCTTTCATCATGATAATTGGAATGAGCCCATGCTCATCCCGCTTCTAAACCCATTCGAGTAATCCTCTTCGTTTCCCAGTCATGTCTGAACTTTTAGGTGTGTCTTCAACGCATGGTATTGAATACAATTGCGAGTACGTGGTAGTCTCTTTAAATTTAATTTAATATTGTTTCCTGCTCTAGCGAAGTTGACATACCGCAATGTTTTGGCTGGGATCAGTTCCATACTGTGTAAGAAGTACAGCTTAGGAGTTTCTCATTATAGCACCTATGCATCACTATTAAGAAATCAAACAAATCGCTCTATTACTTGAAAAGTACAAGAAACATTGATACGGCTATCACGCAAACATATCTATTATATGTAAATATTAATAAATTATTCACTGAAATTGAAAATATTTGGCAGTCCAGGCTTCGACCTTCCGGAGTCCGCCTTTTGCCGACCGTGGGTTTAAAAACATTAAATGCAATTTGCTCCAAATATTGTTTCCGCAATTCGATGTACCTTTTTATAGAAACTGCTACACATTATTGTCTGTAATATTGTCTGAATAATTTACACCTATCCCTGAAAAATGCAAGGAAATTCTTTGAAAGTTTCTTGTTAGTTAAAAAAAGCGGTTTTTATTCCAGATTTCTTTTAAATAACTGTAGAATATATGTTTATAAATTTAACACAACTTTCCTAGGAATTATTTACATTATATATACATAGCTGCAACTTGTACGGATTTTTCACACCACTAAAATTTAATAGAAAATTTTAGCTAATTGAATCCCCGAAATACAAGAAATTTTAGCTTTTAAATAAGTCAAAAAATTTCTATTAAAATTTAGAAGTAAGAAAAATCCGTACAAGTTGGCAGCTATGTATAGTATATATAAAAAATTCAAGTAAATATATTTTTTCGTTTCTAAGAAGGTATACATTAATTTAACATCTATGTATAGCTCCTTCAAACTCTCCTTAAGGAAAGGAGCCGCGAGAACTCGCTGTAGTGACAATTTATTCTCGAAGTTGCCGTTGTAAATGGATGCATTAAACGATGCACCTGATCGATCCCGATGGTCGATGTCTTAAACTTATCGAATTTAGCTCTTTAAATTTTCCGGTGGAAATTTCCGTCACCGGTACAACTGCTACCGTGCCGATCAGTGCTAAAAAATGAAAGGACTTTTCTGATGGGCACGTGTCCGGCTTTTCTGCGGACTCCAGCAGATAATGGAACATCAAGTAAACGCTAGAAACGTAATTACACATAATTAATTTTTAACAAATTTTCTAATTCATAAATAAATCATTTGATTTGCAATATTCTCTATAAAAACTTTTTCTGGTTGAGAAAATATTTTTCTTCCGGAAATATTCTGTTGAAGTATTCCATAGTTCATAAAGATTGCCAGGAGGAACACATATTATTTCTGAAGATTTTATATCGCTTAATACTTCATTCAAAATTCCATCAACTAAGTCCAGAATACTATTTATTAATTTTAACCATTTCGTGGACAAGTAATTGTGTTTCTGTAATGTTGACAGCGGAAATTCAAAAAAGTGCTCAAAATATAGAAAAGTAATTTTACAACATTTTCCCATCATAATTCCGAAAGTAATTAAATGTTTCGTGTGCATATCTTGATTTAAATTTAGGTGGAATAATATATATCCACTCGTCGCTCAAGCAGTTAAAAGAATACCTTTTATACATAATCATCGAAGAATCTTTCAAAAATATTAAAAGTAATAGGACACAATTTTGTAGCATACAATTTAATTCTATTTATATATTTAAAAAAAAAAAAAAAAACATGTAACTTTTTCCAATGATTTCATTCGATTTCCTTCCTATAAATATTACTTATTGACTTTTTTTTCTGAAATGACACATTTAGAAAAGCCGGGATTTAAAAACTTAAAAGGATTAAAAGCTAGCTGTGTAACAAAAAGCATGCTTTCACGTCGAATTTACGAAAGGGAATTTATCATTCTTGTAAGACAGATATCCTAAGGGAGCCATTAGTGGTTCGTGTTTTTCTCTTTTACAAAATACAATCTGCTACCTATTTATATATTTTCATTTTTTAGTTGCTAAGATTTTTTTGTATAAATCTACATGGGCCATAAACCTAATTACAATTCATTTGAATAATATATTAATTCACTCATTTGTAATTCTCTATGCTAAATATTAAAATATAAATTTACTTTAACACGTTATGCGCCACGTCAGTGACCGGTGACCGACTCTGGACTTTCCTTTTATAACACGTTACTCACCGATGACTGACGGTCTACAATATGATATAAAATTAAATAAATATATATATATATTGTTTTAAGTAATCACTGAGAATTTATTTAAACTGTACTTACCTTTTATATATTGTAGAATTATACTTCCTTAAAAATTACTTAAAACATTGTGAATTTTTCAGCTTCAATGTCAGTCACCATGGCACTCAAGGTGTTAATATGTTTTAATGTGTATATGTTACCGTGAAAGACCGAAATTGGAGAATGTCGACATTCACCGGTGAATGTCAACACATACCAAATACGTCGGTGAAAGACCGAATATTTGATTATGTTCTTGTACATTCGGACCATCACCGGCGAATGTCGACAAGCGCTGCTATGCTGTGGTGGAGGTGGAAAAGAGAAACGTTGTTCAACAGAGAGGCTAAAGTCTGCCGCCAAATTCTTTAATCTACTACGAGTCAGTCAGCTGTGTCAGTTTTATGCAAGGTTTGATGGTGTGCGCAACTTTTTTTTTTTTTTTTTTTTTTTTTTTTTTTTTTTTTTTTTTTTAATATCCTAATTTATGTTGAATAGATATTGCAGTGAGCCGTGATTTTTTTTTTTTTTTTCAGTATTCTAAAATATTTTATGATGTGATCTAAAATGATTTCTGCTAAAACCCAGTGCAGCACACCTTTGGATTACTGACGATTAAAACGTTTTTAGGTGCGTTCGTAATTATGTAAATACGTAACAGCTACAGTCGTCGTTCAGTCTGTCTGTCCCTCCGTATATAACAGAGCAGAAACTACTCAACCGAATGGTCTGAAATTTTAAATATATAACGGTTTCAAAAATTTGTCGAGTCATTTTAATTTCCATGAAAATTGGATGTATAGTTTAATTACAGGGACAGTCAAATTTTTCCGTTACATTACGGCCAATATGAAAAAAAATATTGCAAATGCATTTTAATGATGTTACAGCCTCCCAAATGGTCTGAAAATTTAAATATATAATTGTTGCCGCATTTTGTCGACATATTTCAAGTTTTATGAAAATCGGATGTATAGTTTAATTATAGGGACAGTCAAAATTTTTCCGTTACATTAAGGCCAATGTGAAAAAATTATTTCAGGTGAATTTAATGATGTTACAGCCTTTCGAATAGAATGAAATTGAGGCACTTATGAATTGCACTAAAATATACATTCAGTACAATATGCGGTGCAAAAAATTGTTATAAAACTAGTTATAGTACGAACGCACCTCATTTGCCACGTTTGACGAGCAATTTCCAACTTGTTATAAGGAACTGCGGTAAAAGTTAAAAATTTGAACTGCATAGCTCCTCATTCAATATGTTTAACTAACACATATTCAAAAGTATTAAATCAGTTACGTTTGAACAGCTTATCTGATCACTCACTGTATTTAAATAATACATATTTAAAAGCCTTAAATTAGATTTTCAGAATTGTCCGAGTGGGTTACCTTGTAAACATAGTTTTTACGAGTATTAAATTAAATGTTTATTTTGCGACAGGATTGCACTAGAAAGACACTAAATATCAAAGAATCACTGTTATTTCGGAGGTTTGTCACCGTTGTTGTTGTAAGGTTTGAGGAGCTGTTTTTTTCATCATGATAATTGGAATGAGCCCATGCTCATCCCGCTTCCAAACCCATTCGAGAGTTTCTCTTCGTTTCCCAGTCATGTATGAACTTTTAGGTATGTCTTCAACGCATGGTATTGAGTACAATTGCGAGTACGTGGTAGTCTCTTTAAATTTAATTTAATATTGTTTTCTGCTCTAGCGAAGTTGACATACCGCAATGTTTTGGCTGGGATCAATTCCATACTGTGCAAGAAGTACAGCTTAGGAGTTTCTCATTATAGCACCTATGCATCACTATTAAGAAATCAAACTAATCGCGTTATTACTTGAAAAGTACAAGAAACATTGATAAGGCTATCACGCAAACATATCTATTATATGTAAATATTAATAAATTATTCACTGAAATTGAAAATATTTGGCTGCCCAGGCTTCGACCTTCCGGAGTCCGCCTTTTGCCGACCGTGGGTTCAAAAACTTTAAATGCAATTTGCTCCAAGTGTTGTTTCCGCAATTCGATGTACCTTTTTATAGAAACTGCTACACATTATTGTCTGTAATATTGCCTGAATAATTTACAACTATCCCTGAAAAATGCAAGGAAATGCTTTGAAAGTTTCTTGTTAGTTAAAAAAGCGGTTTTTATTCCAGATTTTTTTTTAATAACTATAGAATATATGTTTATAAATTTAACATAACTTTTCTCGGAATTATTTACATTATATATACATAGCTGCAACTTGTACGGATTTTTCACACCACTAAAATTTAATAGAAAATTTTAGATAATTAAATCCCCGAAATACAAGAAATTTTAACTTTTAAATAAGTCAAAAAATTTCTATTAAATTTTAGTGGTAAGAAAAATCCGTACAAGTTAGCAGCTACGTATAGTATATATAAAAAATTCAAGTAAATATATTTGGTCGTTTCTAAGAAGGTATACATTAATTTAACATCTATGTATAGCTCCTTCAAACTTTCCTTAAGGAAAGGAGCCGCGAGAACTCGTCACCGGAGGAATTTCTACCGTGCCGATCCTTGCTAAAAATGAAAGGACTTTTCTGATGGGCACGTGTCCGGCTTTACTGCGGACTCCAGCAGAATAAATCGCAGATAATGGAACATCAAGTAAACGCTAGAAACGTAATTACACATAATTAATTTTTAACAAATTTTCTAATTCATAAATAAATGATTTGATTTGCAATATTCTCTATAAAAACTTTTCTGGTTGAGAAAATATTTTTCGTCCGGAAATATTCTGTTGAAGTATTCCATAGTTTATAAAGATTGCCAGAAGGAACACATATTACTTCTGAAGATTTTATATAGCTTAATACTTCATTCAAAATTCCATCGACTAAGTCCAGAATACTATTTATTAATTTTAACCCTTTCGTGGACAAGTAATTGTGTTTCGGTAATGTTGACAGCGGAAATTCAAAAAAAGTTCTCAAAATAAAGAAAAGTAATTTTACAACATTTTCCCATCATAATTCTGAAAGTAATTAAATGTTTAGTGTGCAGATCTTGATTTAAATTTAGGTGGAATAATATATATCCACTCGCCGCTCAAGCAGTTAAAAGAATGCCTTTTATACATAATCATCGAAGAATCTTTCAAAAATATTAAAAGTAATAGGACACAATTTTGTAGCATACAATTTAATTCTATTTATATATTTAAAAAAAAAAACATGCAACGTTTTCCAATGATTTCATTCCATTTCCTTCCTATAAATATTATATATTGACCTTCTTTTTCTGAAATGACACATTTAGGAAAGCCGGAATTTAAAAACTTAAAAGGATTAAAAGCTAGCTATGTATCAAAAAGCATGCTTTCACGTGGAATTTACGAAAGGGAATTTATCATTCTTGTAAGACAGATATCCTAAGGGAGCCATTAGTGGTTCGTGTTTTTCTCTTTTACAAAATACAATCTGCTACCTATTTATATATTTTCATTTTTTAGTTGCTAGGATTTTTTTGTATAAATCTACATGGGCCATAAACCTAATTACATTTCATTTGAATTATATATTAATTCACTCATTTGTAATTCTCTATGCTAAATATTAAAATATAAATTTACTTTAACACGTTATGCGCCACGTCAGTGACCGGTGACCGACTCTGGACTTTCCTTTTATAACACGTTACTCACCGATGACTGACGGTCTACAATATGATATAAAATTAAATATATATATATATATATATATATATATATTTTTTTTTTTAAGTAATTACTGAGAATTTATTCAAACTGTACTTACCTTTTATTTATTATAGAATTATACTTCCTTAAAAATTACTTAAAACATTGTAAATTTTTCAGCTTCAGTGTCAGTCACCATGGCACTCAACGTGTTAATATGTTTTAATGTGTATATGTTACCGTGAAAGACCGAAATTGGAGAATGTCGACATTCACCGGTGAATGTCAACACATACCAAATACGTCGGTGAAAGACCGAATATTTGATTATGTTCTTGTACATTCGGACCATCACCGGCGAATGTCGACAAGCGCTGCTATGCTGTGGTGGAGGTGGAAAAGAGAAACGTTGTTCAACAGAGAGGCTAAAGTCTGCCGCCAAATTCTTTAATCTACTACGAGTCAGTCAGCTGTGTCAGTTTTATGCAAGGTTTGATGGTGTGCGCAACTTTTTTTTTTTTTTTTTTTTTTTTTTTTTTTTTTTTTTTTTAATATCCTAATTTATGTTGAATAGATATTGCAGTGAGCCGTGATTTTTTTTTTTTTTTTTTTCAGTATTCTAAAATATTTTATGATGTGATCTAAAATGATTTCTGCTAAAACCCAGTGCAGCACACCTTTGGATTACTGACGATTAAAACGTTTTTAGGTGCGTTCGTAATTATGTAAATACGTAACAGCTACAGTCGTCGTTCAGTCTGTCTGTCCCTCCGTATATAACAGAGCAGAAACTACTCAACCGAATGGTCTGAAATTTTAAATATATAACGGTTTCAAAAATTTGTCGAGTCATTTTAATTTCCATGAAAATTGGATGTATAGTTTAATTACAGGGACAGTCAAATTTTTCCGTTACATTACGGCCAATATGAAAAAAATTATTGCAAATGCATTTTAATGATGTTACAGCCTCCCAAATGGTCTGAAAATTTAAATATATAATTGTTGCCGCATTTTGCCGACATATTTCAAGTTTTATGAAAATCGGATGTATAGTTTAATTATAGGGACAGTCAAAATTTTTCCGTTACATTAAGGCCAATGTGAAAAAATTATTTCAGGTGAATTTAATGATGTTACAGCCTTTCGAATAGAATGAAATTGAGGCACTTAAGAATTGCACTAAAATATACATTCAGTACAATATGCGGTGCAAAAAATTGTTATAAAACTAGTTATAGTACGAACGCACCTCATTTGCCACGTTTGACGAGCAATTTCCAACTTGTTATAAGGAACTGCGGTAAAAGTTAAAAATTTGAACTGCATAGCTCCTCATTCAATATGTTTAACTAACACATATTCAAAAGTATTAAATCAGTTACGTTTGAACAGCTTATCTGATCACTCACTGTATTTAAATAATACATATTTAAAAGCCTTAAATTAGATTTTCAGAATTGTCGGAGTGGGTTACCTTGTAAACATAGTTTTTACGAGTATTAAATTAAATGTTTATTTTGCGACAGTATTGCACTAGAAAGACACTAAATATCAAAGAATCACTGTTATTTCGGAGGTTTGTCACCGTTGTTGTTGTAAGGTTTGAGGAGCTGTTTTTTTCATCATGATAATTGGAATGAGCCCATGCTCATCCCGCTTCCAAACCCATTCGAGAGTTTCTCTTCGTTTCCCAGTCATGTATGAACTTTTAGGTATGTCTTCAACGCATGGTATTGAGTACAATTGCGAGTACGTGGTAGTCTCTTTAAATTTAATTTAATATTGTTTTCTGCTCTAGCGAAGTTGACATACCGCAATGTTTTGGCTGGGATCAATTCCATACTGTGCAAGAAGTACAGCTTAGGAGTTTCTCATTATAGCACCTATGCATCACTATTAAGAAATCAAACTAATCGCGTTATTACTTGAAAAGTACAAGAAACATTGATAAGGCTATCACGCAAACATATCTATTATATGTAAATATTAATAAATTATTCACTGAAATTGAAAATATTTGGCTGCCCAGGCTTCGACCTTCCGGAGTCCGCCTTTTGCCGACCGTGGGTTTAAAAACTTTAAATGCAATTTGCTCCAAGTGTTGTTTCCGCAATTCGATGTACCTTTTTATAGAAACTGCTACACATTATTGTCTGTAATATTGCCTGAATAATTTACAACTATCCCTGAAAAATGCAAGGAAATGCTTTGAAAGTTTCTTGTTAGTTAAAAAAGCGGTTTTTATTCCAGATTTTTTTTTAATAACTATAGAATATATGTTTATAAATTTAACATAACTTTTCTCGGAATTATTTACATTATATATACATAGCTGCAACTTGTACGGATTTTTCACACCACTAAAATTTAATAGAAAATTTTAGATAATTAAATCCCCGAAATACAAGAAATTTTAACTTTTAAATAAGTCAAAAAATTTCTATTAAATTTTAGTGGTAAGAAAAATCCGTACAAGTTAGCAGCTACGTATAGTATATATAAAAAATTCAAGTAAATATATTTGGTCGTTTCTAAGAAGGTATACATTAATTTAACATCTATGTATAGCTCCTTCAAACTTTCCTTAAGGAAAGGAGCCGCGAGAACTCGTCACCGGAGGAATTTCTACCGTGCCGATCAGTGCTAAAAATGAAAGGACTTTTCTGATGGGCACGTGTCCGGCTTTACTGCGGACTCCAGCAGAATAAATCGCAGATAATGGAACATCAAGTAAACGCTAGAAACGTAATTACACATAATTAATTTTTAACAAATTTTCTAATTCATAAATAAATCATTTGATTTGCAATATTCTCTATAAAAACTTTTCTGGTTGAGAAAATATTTTTCGTCCGGAAATATTCTGTTGAAGTATTCCATAGTTTATAAAGATTGCCAGAAGGAACACATATTATTTCTGAAGATTTCATATCGCTTAATACTTCATTCAAAATTCCATCGACTAAGTCCAGAATACTATTTATTAATTTTAACCCTTTCGTGGACAAGTAATTGTGTTTCGGTAATGTTGACAGCGGAAATTCAAAAAAAGTTCTCAAAATAAAGAAAAGTAATTTTACAACATTTTCCCATCATAATTCTGAAAGTAATTAAATGTTTAGTGTGCAGATCTTGATTTAAATTTAGGTGGAATAATATATATCCACTCGCCGCTCAAGCAGTTAAAAGAATGCCTTTTATACATAATCATCGAAGAATCTTTCAAAAATATTAAAAGTAATAGGACACAATTTTGTAGAATACAATTTAATTCTATTTATATATTTAAAAAAAAACATGCAACGTTTTCCAATGATTTCATTCCATTTCCTTCCTATAAATATTATTTATTGACCTTCTTTTTCTGAAATGACACATTTAGGAAAGCCGGAATTTAAAAACTTAAAAGGATTAAAAGCTAGCTATGTATCAAAAAGCATGCTTTCACGTGGAATTTACGAAAGGGAATTTATCATTCTTGTAAGACAGATATCCTAAGGGAGCCATTAGTGGTTCGTGTTTTTCTCTTTTACAAAATACAATCTGCTACCTATTTATATATTTTCATTTTTTAGTTGCTAAGATTTTTTTGTATAAATCTACATCTGCCATAAACCTAATTACATTTCATTTGAATTATATATTAATTCACTTATCTGTAATTATCTATGCTAAATATTAAAATATAAATTTACTTTAACACGTTATGCGCCACGTCAGTCACCGGTGACCGACACTGGACTTTCCTTTTATAACACGTTACTCAATGATGACTGACGGTCTAAAATATGATATAAAATTAAATATATATATATATATACATATATATATATATTGTTTTAAGTAATTACTGAGAATTTATTCAAACTGTACTTATCTTTTATTTATTATAGAATTATACTTCCTTAAAAATTACTTAAAACATTGTAAATTTTTCAGCTTCAGTGTCAGTCACCATGGCACTCAACGTGTTAATATGTTTTAATGTGTATATGTTACCGTGAAAGACCGAAATTGGAGAATGTCGACATTCACCGGTGAATGTCAACACATACCAAATACGTCGGTGAAAGACCGAATATTTGATTATGTTCTTGTACATTCGGACCATCACCGGCGAATGTCGACAAGCGCTGCTATGCTGTGGTGGAGGTGGAAAAGAGAAACGTTGTTCAACAGAGAGGCTAAAGTCTGCCGCCAAATTCTTTAATCTACTACGAGTCAGTCAGCTGTGTCAGTTTTATGCAAGGTTTGATGGTGTGCGCAACTTTTTTTTTTTTTTTTTTTTTTTTTTTTTTTTTTTTTTAATATCCTAATTTATGTTGAATAGATATTGCAGTGAGCCGTGATTTTTTTTTTTTTCAGTATTCTAAAATATTTTATGATGTGATCTAAAATGATTTCTGCTAAAACCCAGTGCAGCACACCTTTGGATTACTGACGATTAAAACGTTTTTAGGTGCGTTCGTAATTATGTAAATACGTAACAGCTACAGTCGTCGTTCAGTCTGTCTGTCCCTCCGTATATAACAAAGCAGAAACTACTCAACCTAATGGTCTGAAATTTTAAATATATAACGGTTTCAAAAATTTGTCGAGTCATTTTAATTTCCATGAAAATTGGATGTATAGTTTAATTACAGGGACAGTCAAATTTTTCCGTTACATTACGGCCAATATGAAAAAAATTATTGCAAATGCATTTTAATGATGTTACAGCCTCCCAAATGGTCTGAAAATTTAAATATATAATTGTTGCCGCATTTTGTCGACATATTTCAAGTTTTATGAAAATCGGATGCATAGTTTAATTATAGGGACAGTCAAAATTTTTCCGTTACATTAAGGCCAATGTGAAAAAATTATTTCAGGTGAATTTAATGATGTTACAGCCTTTCGAATAGAATGAAATTGAGGCACTTATGAATTGCACTAAAATATACATTCAGTACAATATGCGGTGCAAAAAATTGTTATAAAACTAGTTATAGTACGAACGCACCCCATTTGCCACGTTTGACGAGCAATTTCCAACTTGTTATAAGGAACTGCGGTAAAAGTTAAAAATTTGAACTGCATAGCTCCTCATTCAATATGTTTAACTAACACATATTCAAAAGTATTAAATCAGTTACGTTTGAACAGCTTATCTGATCACTCACTGTATTTAAATAATACATATTTAAAAGCCTTAAATTAGATTTTCAGAATTGTCGGAGTGGGTTACCTTGTAAACATAGTTTTTACGAGTATTAAATTAAATGTTTATTTTGCGACAGGATTGCACTAGAAAGACACTAAATATCAAAGAATCACTGTTATTTCGGAGGTTTGTCACCGTTGTTGTTGTAAGGTTTGAGGAGCTGTTTTTTTCATCATGATAATTGGAATGAGCCCATGCTCATCCCGCTTCCAAACCCATTCGAGAGTTTCTCTTCGTTTCCCAGTCATGTATGAACTTTTAGGTATGTCTTCAACGCATGGTATTGAGTACAATTGCGAGTACGTGGTAGTCTCTTTAAATTTAATTTAATATTGTTTTCTGCTCTAGCGAAGTTGACATACCGCAATGTTTTGGCTGGGATCAATTCCATACTGTGCAAGAAGTACAGCTTAGGAGTTTCTCATTATAGCACCTATGCATCACTATTAAGAAATCAAACTAATCGCGTTATTACTTGAAAAGTACAAGAAACATTGATAAGGCTATCACGCAAACATATCTATTATATGTAAATATTAATAAATTATTCACTGAAATTGAAAATATTTGGCTGCCCAGGCTTCGACCTTCCGGAGTCCGCCTTTTGCCGACCGTGGATTTAAAAACTTTAAATGCAATTTGCTCCAAGTGTTGTTTCCGCAATTCGATGTACCTTTTTATAGAAACTGCTACACATTATTGTCTGTAATATTGCCTGAATAATTTACAACTATCCCTGAAAAATGCAAGGAAATGCTTTGAAAGTTTCTTGTTAGTTAAAAAAGCGGTTTTTATTCCAGATTTTTTTTTAATAACTATAGAATATATGTTTATAAATTTAACATAACTTTTCTCGGAATTATTTACATTATATATACATAGCTGCAACTTGTACGGATTTTTCACACCACTAAAATTTAATAGAAAATTTTAGATAATTAAATCCCCGAAATACAAGAAATTTTAACTTTTAAATAAGTCAAAAAATTTCTATTGAATTTTAGTGGTAAGAAAAATCCGTACAAGTTAGCAGCTACGTATAGTATGTATAAAAAATTCAAGTAAATATATTTGGTCGTTTCTAAGAAGGTATACATTAATTTAACATCTATGTATAGCTCCTTCAAACTTTCCTTAAGGAAAGGAGCCACGAGAACTCGTCACCGGAGGAATTTCTACCGTGCCGATCAGTGCTAAAAATGAAAGGACTTTTCTGATGGGCACGTGTCCGGCTTTACTGCGGACTCCAGCAGAATAAATCGCAGATAATGGAACATCAAGTAAACGCTAGAAACGTAATTACACATAATTAATTTTTAACAAATTTTCTAATTCATAAATAAATCATTTGATTTGCAATATTCTCTATAAAAACTTTTCTGGTTGAGAAAATATTTTTCGTCCGGAAATATTCTGTTGAAGTATTCCATAGTTTATAAAGATTGCCAGAAGGAACACATATTATTTCTGAAGATTTTATATCGCTTAATACTTCATTCAAAATTCCATCGACTAAGTCCAGAATACTATTTATTAATTTTAACCCTTTCGTGGACAAGTAATTGTGTTTCGGTAATGTTGACAGCGGAAATTCAAAAAAAGTTCTCAAAATAAAGAAAATTAATTTTACAACATTTTCCCATCATAATTCTGAAAGTAATTAAATGTTTAGTGTGCAGATCTTGATTTAAATTTAGGTGGAATAATATATATCCACTCTCCGCTCAAGCAGTTAAAAGAATGCCTTTTATACATAATCATCGAAGAATCTTTCAAAAATATTAAAAGTAATAGGACACAATTTTGTAGAATACAATTTAATTCTATATATATATTTAAAAAAAAAAACATGCAACGTTTTCCAATGATTTCATTCCATTTCCTTCCTATAAATATTATTTATTGACCTTCTTTTTCTGAAATGACACATTTAGGAAAGCCGGAATTTAAAAACTTAAAAGGATTAAAAGCTAGCTATGTATCAAAAAGCATGCTTTCACGTGGAATTTACGAAAGGGAATTTATCATTCTTGTAAGACAGATATCCTAAGGGAGCCATTAGTGGTTCGTGTTTTTCTCTTTTACAAAATACAATCTGCTACCTATTTATATATTTTCATTTTTTAGTTGCTAGGATTTTTTTGTATAAATCTACATGGGCCATAAACCTAATTACATTTCACTTGAATTATATATTAATTCACTTATCTGTAATTATCTATGCTAAATATTAAAATATAAATTTACTTTAACACGTTATGCGCCACGTCAGTCACCGGTGACCGACACTGGACTTTCCTTTTATAACACGTTACTCAATGATGACTGACGGTCTAAAATATGATATAAAATTAAATATATATATATATATATATATATATATATATATATATATATTTATTCAAACTGTACTTACCTTTTATTTATTATAGAATTATACTTCCTTAAAAATTACTTAAAACATTGTAAATTTTTCAGCTTCAGTGTCAGTCACCATGGCACTCAACGTGTTAATATGTTTTAATGTGTATATGTTACCGTGAAAGACCGAAATTGGAGAATGTCGACATTCACCGGTGAATGTCAACACATACCAAATACGTCGGTGAAAGACCGAATATTTGATTATGTTCTTGTACATTCGGACCATCACCGGCGAATGTCGACAAGCGCTGCTATGCTGTGGTGGAGGTGGAAAAGAGAAACGTTGTTCAACAGAGAGGCTAAAGTCTGCCGCCAAATTCTTTAATCTACTACGAGTCAGTCAGCTGTGTCAGTTTTATGCAAGGTTTGATGGTGTGCGCAACTTTTTTTTCTTTTTTTTTTTTTTTTTCTTTTTTTTTTTTTTTTAATATCCTAATTTATGTTGAATAGATATTGCAGTGAGCCGTGATTTTTTTTTTTTTTTTCAGTATTCTAAAATATTTTATGATGTGATCTAAAATGATTTCTGCTAAAACCCAGTGCAGCACACCTTTGGATTACTGACGATTAAAACGTTTTTAGGTGCGTTCGTAATTATGTAAATACGTAACAGCTACAGTCGTCGTTCAGTCTGTCTGTCCCTCCGTATATAACAGAGCAGAAACTACTCAACCGAATGGTCTGAAATTTTAAATATATAACGGTTTCAAAAATTTGTCGAGTCATTTTAATTTCCATGAAAATTGGATGTATAGTTTAATTACAGGGACAGTCAAATTTTTCCGTTACATTACGGCCAATATGAAAAAAGTTATTGCAAATGCATTTTAATGATGTTACAGCCTCCCAAATGGTCTGAAAATTTAAATATATAATTGTTGCCGCATTTTGTCGACATATTTCAAGTTTTATGAAAATCGGATGCATAGTTTAATTATAGGGACAGTCAAATTTTTTCCGTTACATTAAGGCCAATGTGAAAAAATTATTTCAGGTGAATTTAATGATGTTACAGCCTTTCGAATAGAATGAAATTGAGGCACTTATGAATTGCACTAAAATATACATTCAGTACAATATGCGGTGCAAAAAATTGTTATAAAACTAGTTATAGTACGAACGCACCTCATTTGCCACGTTTGACGAGCAATTTCCAACTTGTTATAAGGAACTGCGGTAAAAGTTAAAAATTTGAACTGCATAGCTCCTCATTCAATATGTTTAACTAACACATAATCAAAAGTATTAAATCAGTTACGTTTGAACAGCTTATCTGATCACTCACTGTATTTAAATAATACATATTTAAAAGCCTTAAATTAGATTTTCAGAATTGTCGGAGTGGGTTACCTTGTAAACATAGTTTTTACGAGTATTAAATTAAATGTTTATTTTGCGACAGGATTGCACTAGAAAGACACTAAATATCAAAGAATCACTGTTATTTCGGAGGTTTGTCACCGTTGTTGTTGTAAGGTTTGAGGAGCTGTTTTTTTCATCATGATAATTGGAATGAGCCCATGCTCATCCCGCTTCCAAACCCATTCGAGAGTTTCTCTTCGTTTCCCAGTCATGTATGAACTTTTAGGTATGTCTTCAACGCATGGTATTGAGTACAATTGCGAGTACGTGGTAGTCTCTTTAAATTTAATTTAATATTGTTTTCTGCTCTAGCGAAGTTGACATACCGCAATGTTTTGGCTGGGATCAATTCCATACTGTGCAAGAAGTACAGCTTAGGAGTTTCTCATTATAGCACCTATGCATCACTATTAAGAAATCAAACTAATCGCGTTATTACTTGAAAAGTACAAGAAACATTGATAAGGCTATCACGCAAACATATCTATTATATGTAAATATTAATAAATTATTCACTGAAATTGAAAATATTTGGCTGCCCAGGCTTCGACCTTCCGGAGTCCGCCTTTTGCCGACCGTGGGTTTAAAAACTTTAAATGCAATTTGCTCCAAGTGTTGTTTCCGCAATTCGATGTACCTTTTTATAGAAACTGCTACACATTATTGTCTGTAATATTGCCTGAATAATTTACAACTATCCCTGAAAAATGCAAGGAAATGCTTTGAAAGTTTCTTGTTAGTTAAAAAAGCGGTTTTTATTCCAGATTTTTTTTTAATAACTATAGAATATATGTTTATAAATTTAACATAACTTTTCTCGGAATTATTTACATTATATATACATAGCTGCAACTTGTACGGATTTTTCACACCACTAAAATTTAATAGAAAATTTTAGATAATTAAATCCCCGAAATACAAGAAATTTTAACTTTTAAATAAGTCAAAAAATTTCTATTAAATTTTAGTGGTAAGAAAAATCCGTACAAGTTAGCAGCTACGTATAGTATATATAAAAAATTCAAGTAAATATATTTGGTCGTTTCTAAGAAGGTATACATTAATTTAACATCTATGTATAGCTCCTTCAAACTTTCCTTAAGGAAAGGAGCCGCGAGAACTCATCACCGGAGGAATTTCTACCGTGCCGATCAGTGCTAAAAATGAAAGGACTTTTCTGATGGGCACGTGTCCGGCTTTACTGCGGACTCCAGCAGAATAAATCGCAGATAATGGAACATCAAGTAAACGCTAGAAACGTAATTACACATAATTAATTTTTAACAAATTTTCTAATTCATAAATAAATCATTTGATTTGCAATATTCTCTATAAAAACTTTTCTGGTTGAGAAAATATTTTTCGTCCGGAAATATTCTGTTGAAGTATTCCATAGTTTATAAAGATTGCCAGAAGGAACACATATTATTTCTGAAGATTTTATATCGCTTAATACTTCATTCAAAATTCCATCGACTAAGTCCAGAATACTATTTATTAATTTTAACCCTTTCGTGGACAAGTAATTGTGTTTCGGTAATGTTGACAGCGGAAATTCAAAAAAAGTTCTCAAAATAAAGAAAAGTAATTTTACAACATTTTCCCATCATAATTCTGAAAGTAATTAAATGTTTAGTGTGCAGATCTTGATTTAAATTTAGGTGGAATAATATATATCCACTCGCCGCTCAAGCAGTTAAAAGAATACCTTTTATACATAATCATCGAAGAATCTTTCAAAAATATTAAAAGTAATAGGACACAATTTTGTAGAATACAATTTAATTCTATTTATATATTTAAAAAAAAACATGCAACGTTTTCCAATGATTTCATTCCATTTCCTTCCTATAAATATTATTTATTGACCTTCTTTTTCTGAAATGACACATTTAGGAAAGCCGGAATTTAAAAACTTAAAAGGATTAAAAGCTAGCTATGTATCAAAAAGCATGCTTTCACGTGGAATTTACGAAAGGGAATTTATCATTCTTGTAAGACAGATATCCTAAGGAAGCCATTAGTGGTTCGTGTTTTTCTATTTTACAAAATACAATCTGCTACCTATTTATATATTTTCATTTTTTAGTTGCTAGGATTTTTTTGTATAAATCTACATGGGCCATAAACCTAATTACATTTCATTTGAATTATATATTAATTCACTCATTTGTAATTCTCTATGCTAAATATTAAAATATAAATTTACTTTAACACGTTATGCGCCACGTCAGTGACCGGTGACCGACTCTGGACTTTCCTTTTATAACACGTTACTCACCGATGACTGACGGTCTACAATATGATATAAAATTATATATATATATATATATATATATATTGTTTTAAGTAATTACTGAGAATTTATTCAAACTGTACTTACCTTTTATTTATTATAGAATTATACTTCCTTAAATATTACTTAAAACATTGTAAATTTTTCAGCTTCAGTGTCAGTCACCATGGCACTCAACGTGTTAATATGTTTTAATGTGTATATGTTACCGTGAAAGACCGAAATTGGAGAATGTCGACATTCACCGGTGAATGTCAACACATACCAAATACGTCGGTGAAAGACCGAATATTTGATTATATTCTTGTACATTCGGACCATCACCGGCGAATGTCGACAAGCGCTGCTATGCTGTGGTGGAGGTGGAAAAGAGAAACGTTGTTCAACAGAGAGGCTAAAGTCTGCCGCCAAATTCTTTAATCTACTACGAGTCAGTCAGCTGTGTCAGTTTTATGCAAGGTTTGATGGTGTGCGCAACTTTTTTTTTTTTTTTTTTTTTTTTTTTTAATATCCTAATTTATGTTGAATAGATATTGCAGTGAGCCGTGATTTTTTTTTTTTTTTCAGTATTCTAAAATATTTTATGATGTGATCTAAAATGATTTCTGCTAAAACCCAGTGCAGCACACCTTTGGATTACTGACGATTAAAACGTTTTTAGGTGCGTTCGTAATTATGTAAATACGTAACAGCTACAGTCGTCGTTCAGTCTGTCTGTCCCTCCGTATATAACAGAGCAGAAACTACTCAACCGAATGGTCTGAAATTTTAAATATATAACGGTTTCAAAAATTTGTCGAGTCATTTTAATTTCCATGAAAATTGGATGTATAGTTTAATTACAGGGACAGTCAAATTTTTCCGTTACATTACGGCCAATATGAAAAAAATTATTGCAAATGCATTTTAATGATGTTACAGCCTCCCAAATGGTCTGAAAATTTAAATATATAATTGTTGCCGCATTTTGTCGACATATTTCAAGTTTTATGAAAATCGGATGCATAGTTTAATTATAGGGACAGTCAAATTTTTTCCGTTACATTAAGGCCAATGTGAAAAAATTATTTCAGGTGAATTTAATGATGTTACAGCCTTTCGAATAGAATGAAATTGAGGCACTTATGAATTGCACTAAAATATACATTCAGTACAATATGCGGTGCAAAAAATTGTTATAAAACTAGTTATAGTACGAACGCACCTCATTTGCCACGTTTGACGAGCAATTTCCAACTTGTTATAAGGAACTGCGGTAAAAGTTAAAAATTTGAACTGCATAGCTCCTCATTCAATATGTTTAACTAACACATATTCAAAAGTATTAAATCAGTTACGTTTGAACAGCTTATCTGATCACTCACTGTATTTAAATAATACATATTTAAAAGCCTTAAATTAGATTTTCAGAATTGTCGGAGTGGGTTACCTTGTAAACATAGTTTTTACGAGTATTAAATTAAATGTTTATTTTGCGACAGGATTGCACTAGAAAGACACTAAATATCAAAGAATCACTGTTATTTCGGAGGTTTGTCACCGTTGTTGTTGTAAGGTTTGAGGAGCTGTTTTTTTCATCATGATAATTGGAATGAGCCCATGCTCATCCCGCTTCCAAACCCATTCGAGAGTTTCTCTTCGTTTCCCAGTCATGTATGAACTTTTAGGTATGTCTTCAACGCATGGTATTGAGTACAATTGCGAGTACGTGGTAGTCTCTTTAAATTTAATTTAATATTGTTTTCTGCTCTAGCGAAGTTGACATACCGCAATGTTTTGGCTGGGATCAATTCCATACTGTGCAAGAAGTACAGCTTAGGAGTTTCTCATTATAGCACCTATGCATCACTATTAAGAAATCAAACTAATCGCGTTATTACTTGAAAAGTACAAGAAACATTGATAAGGCTATCACGCAAACATATCTATTATATGTAAATATTAATAAATTATTCACTGAAATTGAAAATATTTGGCTGCCCAGGCTTCGACCTTCCGGAGTCCGCCTTTTGCCGACCGTGGGTTTAAAAACTTTAAATGCAATTTGCTCCAAGTGTTGTTTCCGCAATTCGATGTACCTTTTTATAGAAACTGCTACACATTATTGTCTGTAATATTGCCTGAATAATTTACAACTATCCCTGAAAAATGCAAGGAAATGCTTTGAAAGTTTCTTGTTAGTTAAAAAAGCGGTTTTTATTCCAGATTTTTTTTTAATAACTATAGAATATATGTTTATAAATTTAACATAACTTTTCTCGGAATTATTTACATTATATATACATAGCTGCAACTTGTACGGATTTTTCACACCACTAAAATTTAATAGAAAATTTTAGATAATTAAATCCCCGAAATACAAGAAATTTTAACTTTTAAATAAGTCAAAAAATTTCTATTAAATTTTAGTGGTAAGAAAAATCCGTACAAGTTAGCAGCTACGTATAGTATATATAAAAAATTCAAGTAAATATATTTGGTCGTTTCTAAGAAGGTATACATTAATTTAACATCTATGTATAGCTCCTTCAAACTTTCCTTAAGGAAAGGAGCCGCGAGAACTCATCACCGGAGGAATTTCTACCGTGCCGATCAGTGCTAAAAATGAAAGGACTTTTCTGATGGGCACGTGTCCGGCTTTACTGCGGACTCCAGCAGAATAAATCGCAGATAATGGAACATCAAGTAAACGCTAGAAACGTAATTACACATAATTAATTTTTAACAAATTTTCTAATTCATAAATAAATCATTTGATTTGCAATATTCTCTATAAAAACTTTTCTGGTTGAGAAAATATTTTTCGTCCGGAAATATTCTGTTGAAGTATTCCATAGTTTATAAAGATTGCCAGAAGGAACACATATTATTTCTGAAGATTTTATATCGCTTAATACTTCATTCAAAATTCCATCGACTAAGTCCAGAATACTATTTATTAATTTTAACCCTTTCGTGGACAAGTAATTGTGTTTCGGTAATGTTGACAGCGGAAATTCAAAAAAAGTTCTCAAAATAAAGAAAAGTAATTTTACAACATTTTCCCATCATAATTCTGAAAGTAATTAAATGTTTAGTGTGCAGATCTTGATTTAAATTTAGGTGGAATAATATATATCCACTCGCCGCTCAAGCAGTTAAAAGAATACCTTTTATACATAATCATCGAAGAATCTTTCAAAAATATTAAAAGTAATAGGACACAATTTTGTAGAATACAATTTAATTCTATTTATATATTTAAAAAAAAACATGCAACGTTTTCCAATGATTTCATTCCATTTCCTTCCTATAAATATTATTTATTGACCTTCTTTTTCTGAAATGACACATTTAGGAAAGCCGGAATTTAAAAACTTAAAAGGATTAAAAGCTAGCTATGTATCAAAAAGCATGCTTTCACGTGGAATTTACGAAAGGGAATTTATCATTCTTGTAAGACAGATATCCTAAGGAAGCCATTAGTGGTTCGTGTTTTTCTATTTTACAAAATACAATCTGCTACCTATTTATATATTTTCATTTTTTAGTTGCTAGGATTTTTTTGTATAAATCTACATGGGCCATAAACCTAATTACATTTCATTTGAATTATATATTAATTCACTCATTTGTAATTCTCTATGCTAAATATTAAAATATAAATTTACTTTAACACGTTATGCGCCACGTCAGTGACCGGTGACCGACTCTGGACTTTCCTTTTATAACACGTTACTCACCGATGACTGACGGTCTACAATATGATATAAAATTATATATATATATATATATATATTGTTTTAAGTAATTACTGAGAATTTATTCAAACTGTACTTACCTTTTATTTATTATAGAATTATACTTCCTTAAAAATTACTTAAAACATTGTAAATTTTTCAGCTTCAGTGTCAGTCACCATGGCACTCAACGTGTTAATATGTTTTAATGTGTATATGTTACCGTGAAAGACCGAAATTGGAGAATGTCGACATTCACCGGTGAATGTCAACACATACCAAATACGTCGGTGAAAGACCGAGTATTTGATTATGTTCTTGTACATTCGGACCATCACCGGCGAATGTCGACAAGCGCTGCTATGCTGTGGTGGAGGTGGAAAAGAGAAACGTTGTTCAACAGAGAGGCTAAAGTCTGCCGCCAAATTCTTTAATCTACTACGAGTCAGTCAGCTGTGTCAGTTTTATGCAAGGTTTGATGGTGTGCGCAACTTTTTTTTTTTTTTTTTTTTTTTTTTTTTTTTTTTTTTTTATATCCTAATTTATGTTGAATAGATATTGCAGTGAGCCGTGATTTTTTTTTTTTTTTCAGTATTCTAAAATATTTTATGATGTGGTCTAAAATGATTTCTGCTAAAACCCAGTGCAGCACACCTTTGGATTACTGACGATTAAAACGTTTTTAGGTGCGTTCGTAATTATGTAAATACGTAACAGCTACAGTCGTCGTTCAGTCTGTCTGTCCCTCCGTATATAACAGAGCAGAAACTACTCAACCGAATGGTCTGAAATTTTAAATATATAACGGTTTCAAAAATTTGTCGAGTCATTTTAATTTCCATGAAAATTGGATGTATAGTTTAATTACAGGGACAGTCAAATTTTTCCGTTACATTACGGCCAATATGAAAAAAATTATTGCAAATGCATTTTAATGATGTTACAGCCTCCCAAATGGTCTGAAAATTTAAATATATAATTGTTGCCGCATTTTGTCGACATATTTCAAGTTTTATGAAAATCGGATGCATAGTTTAATTATAGGGACAGTCAAAATTTTTCCGTTACATTAAGGCCAATGTGAAAAAATTATTTCAGGTGAATTTAATGATGTTACAGCCTTTCGAATAGAATAAATTGAGGCACTTATGAATTGCACTAAAATATACATTCAGTACAATATGCGGTGCAAAAAATTGTTATAAAACTAGTTATAGTACGAACGCACCCCATTTGCCACGTTTGACGAGCAATTTCCAACTTGTTATAAGGAACTGCGGTAAAAGTTAAAAATTTGAACTGCATAGCTCCTCATTCAATATGTTTAACTAACACATATTCAAAAGTATTAAATCAGTTACGTTTGAACAGCTTATCTGATCACTCACTGTATTTAAATAATACATATTTAAAAGCCTTAAATTAGATTTTCAGAATTGTCGGAGTGGGTTACCTTGTAAACATAGTTTTTTCGAGTATTAAATTAAATGTTTATTTTGCGACAGGATTGCACTAGAAAGACACTAAATATCAAAGAATCACTGTTATTTCGGAGGTTTGTCACCGGAGATTCCTAAATAAAAAATGGAAGTCGCCAGTATAATGGTTGAAATACAGAAAACCTCAACTCTTACAAAACTTAGTGTCAGTAATTTTTTTTTAAACAGAAAATTGCATTTTTGTCGATTTGGTGCAAAAAGTGGAGTTACCTTGTCAAAGAATGTTTTTACATCTATTTTTGTGAACTGTAAAAGCAAATGTCGGAAAATTTATGAGGGTTCGAGTTCTAACTCCCATACAATTTTATGACTCTTTAAGAATTAAGGATTATCTCATCATCAGTTCAGGCATTTGTTCGAACCAATTCAAGTATTGCACCACATTATTCTATAACAATACCCTACTATGAAATGTTATTTCAAGTTAGTTGAGCATAATTGTTCTAAGGTTGATAATTTGTATGTTAAACGAAAACGAGACTGTGGTACACGGAAAAAACTGTTTTGTTGAAATTACCAAATTTTGGTTCATATAGCTCCATCCAAATATTTTGGTTGAAATGAACAAATTTTGGATGGACTAACCAAACGATTTGTTGAATTAACTAAATAATTTGTTTAATCTAACCGAAATTTAATCATTCCAACCAAAATATTTGGATGGAGCTATATGAACCAAAATTTAGTAAATTCAACAAAACAGTTTTTTCCGTGTAGGGAATAAAAATTAAAGTAAAATTAGACCACATTATTTCGTTAGCTATACAGCACATTATATTGGGAAGTGATAAAAACCATGTGTCGTTAACTTTCAAAATGAACAACAACAACAAAAAAAAAAAAAAACCGCTGAAATTAACTCGAGCTCAGTAATCGCAAATAAGATTTTTCTCAAGGAAAAAGTTTCTTTGACAACTGTGGTAAAATTGGTTAAGGATAAAATTAAAAAAAAAAAAAAAAAACTTAAAAATTAAAATGAATATTGAGAACAAAATTCCTTACATTTCCTTATTACATTTTACATCCCATGTATAAATATTTATTACATCCATCCCATTAATTTAAACATTTAAATTCTAATATTGTTATAAAGGTATACTCAATATCTTACTGGTAAATATGATATATTTGAGAATTTGGTATATAATTATACGTAATTTATTTTTAAAGATTATATTTATTTTTTTATTAAAATGACAAAATTTCTTATATATTTAATAAAATATTTATCTATGAGCATGAAAAATATTATAAAATGCAGAATATCGCTGTTTTAAAACAAAGAAATAGGAAGCGAAGGAATACTTAAGGAAAGTTTGTTGAGAGATTAAATGAAAAGTACAGACACTCTAAAAGTACTTTAAAATACGCCGTAAAAAAAATAGATAAAAAAACGAAACAGCCGTCTTTTTTAGCCGAAATGTTTAAGAAAATGTTTTTTCTAAATATGTTACTTTACTAAATCTCTTAATCTGATAGTATTTCAATGCAACGTTTTGCAGTGATAAAATATAGTGGAGCTTATGTGCACTAAGCCATGTTTTGAATGGCAATGTTGATTCCGTTCTTTTTCAAATTTTAAATTTTGCATCACCTGATACTAGAAGGGAACACTTTTTATTAAGAAAGCACAAAAGTATCTTAAAGATTTCTATTGAAAACTAGATGACTCACCCTGCGTTGCCCGGTCTCGTAATAATAACCTTAAATAAACCTCAAATGTGTATTATTTTATATATGTTTATGAGATTTTGAAGGAATTTATATTTTTAAATAAGAAACCGGCAAAAATATTGATATTAAGTGGTAAAAGCAATGATAATAAGATTTTTTTTTTCATCACGTGAAGTCTCATAGTATAAAAAGGAATCGTTCTTAATATCAGAACTCTTTAAAATTTTTATCATTTATAAAAATTATTTAAGTACTAATAGTATTATAAATGCATACTCAATATCTTATATGTAAATATTACATATTTGAGAATTTAATATTTAATTACACGTAGTTTTTTAAAAAGATGATATACATATTTTTTTATTAAAATGACAACAATTCTTATATATTTAATAATATATATATAATGGCTCCTAAATATGTTATTTTACTAAATCTTCTATTCTGATAATATTTCATCGTGATGTTTTGCAATGATAAAATATAGCGGGGCTTATGTACACAAAGCAATGTTTTCAAAGGTAACGTTATTCCTTACATTACATAATTGTATCCCATACAAGTATATTCATTTATACAAATATTATAAAGAAGTTTTTTTTTGTTTATTTGTAGGAGGTAATCTCTGGAACTACCAAACCGATTTCGAAAGTAATAGTATCAAAATGATTGTGTTCGTCTTTCTTAGAATATAGGCTATATCTTATGTCCATACCACTAACCCGAAGGGGGTGCAGGAGCAAAAAACATTCTAAAAATGCGATTTTTGTGTTATTGAAGGACCTAGAAACATGGGATTTGGTATGGTAGTTACTTATAAGATATAAATGATCTCTCAGAACATTTCTTAAAAAATAATCGAAATTTAAAACAGGTGAAAATGCGCAAAAAGCGCTCTAAAAAATTTTCTGAATGGCGATTTCTACGCTATCTCAGAAAGTACCAAACCGATTAAAAAAATAATGGCGCAAAATGATGCTGACAAACTTTGCTCCAAAATAGGCTACATTTTACCACATTTAGTGCCACTACCTCACAGGGGGTGAAGAAGCAATAAAAGTTCTGAAAAGGCGATTCTTGTGTTACTGAAGGGCATAGAGATGTGAAATTTGACATGGTAGTTATCTATTACGTTTAAATGATCTCTAAGAACATTTCTTAAAAAAATTGAAATTTAAAAAGGATGATAATGCACTAAAAGCATTCTAAAGAACCTTCTAAATAGCGACGTCTGCGCAATCTCCGGGAGTTTCAAACCGATTTCAAAAGTATTGGTTGGAAATTGATGGTAACAGTCCTTGTTCTATCATAGGCTCTATTTTATGTCGGTGTTACTACCACCTTGGCATTGCAGGAGCAAACAACGTTCTAAATTGCGCTTTTCAAAATAATGATGGGTCTAGAAACATGAAATTTGGCATGGTAGTAACATAACATATAAATGATCTCTAAAAACATTTCCTAAAAAATCAAAATTTAAAAGGGGTGATCATGTACGAAAAGAGTTCTAAAAAACGTTCTAAATTGTAATTTCTACGAAATCACCGGAAGAATCAAACCGATTTCAAAAGTATTTTTTAGATATTAACGACCACGAACCTTGCTCCAAGATAGGCTATATTTTATGTCGGTGTCACTACATCAAAGGGCGTGGAAGGACAAAAGACATTCTGAAAATAAGAATTTTATGTGACTGAAGGACCTAGATACATTAAATTTGACATTGTAGTTACTTATTAGATATAAATTATATCTACGACTATTTCTCCTAAAAAATTAGAAATTTAAAAGGGGTGAAAATGCGAGAAAATCGTTCTATAAAACGTTCTAAATGTTGATTTGTACGCAATCTCATGGAGTATGAAACTGATTTCAAAAGTAATGATTGGAAATTAATGGTAACAGCTATTTCTCTGTCATTAGGTTCTATTTTATGTCGGTGTCTCTACTATGTGTGGTTTGAATGAGCAAAAAATATGTTTTAAATTGCGATTTCTGTGATACTGCCAGTGACAAGGAACATGGAATTAGGCATGATACTTACTTATAAGATGTAAATGTTCTCTAAGAACAGTTTCTAAAGAATTCAATATTTAAAAGGTGTGAAAATGCGCAAAGTACTTTCTAAAAACGTTCTAAATTGCGATTACTACCCAATATCTGGAAATATCAAACTGATTTCAAAAGTAATGGTTAGCAAAATGATGAAGACAGTATACCTGCTCCAACATTGGCTATATTTAATGAAGCTGTCACCACCACCTGGGGGTTGCAGGATCAAAAGATATTCTAAATTGCGTTTTTTCGATACTGAGGGATCTAACATTTTGAAATGTGGCATGGTAATTGATTAAAAGATGGGAATGCTTTCTAAGACCGTCGGAAGAAAATCCCAAATTTAAAAGGATGAAGTTTGTTGAATGAAAAGCGTTCTAAAAACGTTCTAAATTACGATTTTTATGCAGTCTTATGAAATACCAAACCGATTTCAAAAATAATGGTTTCAAATTTTGGTGATAGAACTTGCCGAAACATAATCTATGTGTCGGTACCACTACCCCAGATTGTTACAGAAGCAAAAACTTTCTAAATTTCAATTTATGTGATACTGAGAAGGCTATAAACTTTAAATACGGCATGGTGATTACTTATAATATAAAAAATCCCTCTACGTACAGTCGAAAACAAATCCGAAATGAAAAAGAGGTGAAGCGAAGTGAAGGAGCGAAAAGCATTCTAAAGAAGTCCTAAATTACGATTTCTATGTAATCTCAGTGAAGTAGTAAACCGATTACAAAAATAACCGTTTCGAATCAATGGTGACAGTTCTTTATCCTACACAGGCTATACTTTATACCAGTGCCACTAACACCTGGGGTTGGCATAAACAGCAAACATTCTAAAAATTACCTTTAAAAAGTTTCTAAATTACGTTTTTTATGGAATATTATGAAATACCAAACCGATTTCAAAATTTAATTTGAAATTTTAATTTTTTGGTTTAATTTTGGTAAATTAATGATAAGACATACTTTTCAGTACTACTTTTTCAACATAGGCATTTTATGTTAGAGCCACTGCAATCAGAGGAATTGCACATCGTTAGACAAGAAACTTGGATTTTGACATTGTGGTTAATTTTAAGTTGTAAATGCGTATTAAGAACGGTGTCTAAAGAATTCAATACTAAAAATGAATACTGAAATGAGTGATTGAAATTAGCATAAAAGTTTCAAAATACTTTTAAATTAACTTTTACTTAGAATTAAATTTAGTTTTTTTATTAATTTAAGTCTCATTAAGACTCATCAATACAATGTAATACTGACGTTTAATCAAACTGTGTTTTAATTAGTAATTTTTGAATTATTCCTAAAAGTATAATATAATCTAATACAAATTAGACATACAAAAATCACTTGGCATATTTGACCTATTGCGTGAACAAAGCCGCGGATTTTGCTAGTAATATATCATACTCCATACGTTATATATATTCCATCCTTATATATGATATTGATTATGTATTTTTATAATATTAGCACCTAAATAACTATTATAAGTGATAATAATTTCAAAGATTTTGGATAAAAGAACTATTTAATATTTATTGAATTAACTAATGAATTAATGAGTATAATTATTGAATTAAATAGAACGATTTTGCACCACGTACAATATTTCGTAAAAACAATATTGATATCCATTCATACTAGGTTGAGCAAAATGTTCTGGGACATTTGTAAAAGATGCGTTGTTCTGCGCAAATTAACAGCGAAAGCAACAAGGACTATTCTTCAAAGTTGAGATCATCATACTCCACCACTTTCTGAAAGATTCCTGATTTGCTGGAATCAATGTTGCCAGATCGGGGACTTTTTTGCCCCCAGATTTCTGATTGTTACCGCTTTTTTGAAATAGAAATATTCGGTATATTTAAAATCTATTAAAAATTCTGAAAAATAAGGCGAACTGTACTATTTTAAAAAAAACCGTGACAGTCAAACAATCTGAATTTAAAAGTCCCCAATCTGGCAATACTGGCTGGAAGTACGAAGTTTGTCGCCGTACCAGCACCTTCACCCGGAATTAATCTCATTGACGGATTTCTGAGTCGTTAGACCTTTTTCTCCTATAATGCCGGATCAACACACGCAAATCATACTGTTCAATAGGACTTTTGGAGCCGAAATCCCTGAACCCATATAGATATACCACTAGTACTCCTATATATGATACAAATTCTGGTAACTATTAGATTAAAAATTTCCCAGAACATTTTGCACAACCTAATAAAAGAAATATATTTCTTGTGGCTTCCATTTTTGTTCGTTTTCGTATAGGGTCCTTAATATAACAGAAAAATACTGTTCTTATCGTCTGAACTCTCTGAAATTTTAATCAGTTATACATATAACTGTATCCAAGCTCTGCAACACTTCGTGAAAAGTATGCATGATTATTAGTATAATCACATGCTAACACCGAGAGTAACCAACGCCGAAATAGCCCGTATATTAACGTTTTATTTGAATGTTTCTCTGAAAATTTTTAATACCTTTATTAGTGCAAATGTTTCTAAATTTCGATAGATTATGTAAATTTGTTTAAAATGGTTAGTCTAAATTCGGTTATAATCGGTAACATATTTTTAAAGAACTTTTATACCTATAAATTTTGTTTATTATTTTGAACTCAGATTTTTAAATTAAAATAATTATTTTGATCTTATTTTTCGCCATTTTCATAATTAATAACTGTTATTAGCTGCGTTTGTAATTATATAAATACGTGGGTTCTACAGTCGTCGTCTGATCCGTCCGTGTGTCTGTCTGTCCGTATAAAACTGCGCAAAAACTACCCACACAAAAGGTTTGAAATTTCAAAAAATACAATTGTAGCAGAATTTTGTCGAGCCATTTCAAATTTTATGAAAATCGGATGTACAGTTCGAATACAGTGGCAGTGAAAATTATTCCGTTACATTACGGCCAATGGGAAAAAATTGTTTCAAGTGCATTTTAATGATTTTAAGCTCTTTAGAACATAATGTAATTGATAGGCATTTATGAAGTACACTAAAATATATATTCTATAGAATATAGTGTGCAAAGAATATTTATTATTCATTTGCAGGGCCCTACAAAATTATTCCGTGACATAATGGTAAAAGGGGAAACATTGTGCGTGGCATATTTTAATTATGTTAAACTATTTCACATATAATGAAATGGATAAACGTAGTTGAGGTTTACTACAAGTTACTTCTATATAATACGAAAGTGTATAGTACTTACAGGGGCACATACAAGATTTAGGATACTATACTGCACCAAAAATACTATACATTAGTGATGATTGGTGAAAGTGCATGTTTAGTTGTGATATGAGTTTTTATGTTTAACTAATTTTTTGCATATTACGTTGTGTGTACAAATGCTGTAGGTCATATACAGAGCTACAGAACATAATTGGTCAGGGTTACATGAGTACAGTGGTCAAATTTTATAGAGAATTGCTCCTACCAGAACCCTTAATGAGTTACAATTCATGATCATTTTATTTAACATATTCTAAATAAAGGTGCGATGAAGATATTATTTTCAAAATAGTGGTAGGAACAATAAAATTTCCCTATAGAACGCAACCTCCGTGAGCATGAATGATCATAGATTAAAGGTGATTTTTAAATAGAAAATAAATAAAATGACATACAGGGTCATGGCTGTCTATGAATGATAATCTCTGGGAACGCGATTTCACTATTTTTAAGATTTTTTTTTTTTTAGTTTTAATCAAATTTCACCTAAATAGTGGTATATATATATATATATATATATATAAAGATAGATGGTAAAATACAGGACTGTACAAAAATATTCAACTATGTCTCCGTCTATTGATATACATTTCTGAAAGTCAAATTTCAATCTATTATGCTATTAATCTATTATTTTTAACACATTCCAAAATAGTTGAAAGTTTTTACGAATTCGGTTTGTCTGTCTGTCCGAACTATAACTTGCGTTAATATAGTTGAATTGCTCTGTAAATGATATATGTTATTGAGATTTACCATGCCATGTTCGGTATTGAAAAGTATAAGAGTATGTAACTCTCATAGAGAGAGGCAATCAAAATTTACAGAGGCACTGAAATGTATTCAATTACATTTGTGTCTATGGGAAAATGTCGTAGATATATAATTACGTAGCATCTGTAGTCATCGTCTGGACCGTCCAACTGTATGTCCGTCTGCCCGCGTATAACAGTGCAAAAAATACCGAGCCGAATGGTTTTAAATTTAATGTATATAATCGTTGAAGAATTTTGTTTTGTCATTTCAAATGTTATGAAAATCGAATCAAAACTTAAAAAGATATTAATAAAAGTTGTATTCATTCTATTAAATCCTATCATACGTGATTCATTCCATGATAACCTATGATAGGTGATGATTCGATGTCGCCATGATGAATACGTCCTATTTAAGATAGAATCTTATTATTTCTGTATTACTGAATTTAATATATATAATCGTAATAAATTTTGTATTCATGCATTTTTTAATAAGAGTGCAACGACTATTGCACCCACCAAGATCTGAATATTTTTATAACTAGTTATAGTTAGGACGTATCTCATTTGCTACGTTTGACGTGCAATTTCAAACTTGTTTTTATAAATGTTTGTGTTTTACATTTTCTTTACTTTCAATACTTCTTTCTTTATGTTTTTACCCAGACAACATTATCGGTGAAACTCTAAATTTGGTGAATTTCATAACTAATTATTTGTTTTTTGGATATTCGGTATATATTTTGTTGTGTGTTTTTGAACCACATCATATTAAACATTCTCTGGGATTTTCTAAAAATCAATATAAAGGTAATATTTCACAGAGTTTAAAAAATTACGGTAGTTAAAATAAATAATATTGGTTTATTACTTTCATGAAAATGAAAAGACTTGAACCTTTAAAAATCACTGCCAATAAAAAAGCTCATTTATTTCTGATGCGTTATTTTATTATGTTTTCTTATTGATCTGTATTCTAGTAATATGTTTTCTGCCTGATGCGTATTAATAAATTGTACGTAAATGTAACATTGTAAAAATGGAAAACTTGATAATTTTATCTAATGCGATAATGAAAACTGATTATGTACTAGTTTATCTGCCTGGCGTTACCCAGAACCGTTAGCCCCACCATTTTCCCACAGTTCTGCTTTCAAAGCTGATAGACGGGAGGTGCTGGGTCGAATTCCATCACGCCAGTCAGCCTAATCGTTCAGAGTTTTTCGTGGTTTTCTTCGAACTGTGGATTCCCTTGCGTAAATACGGGTTAGGTTCCCTTAAAAAGACCCCAACGAGGACATCCCCCGTTCGCGCTTATATCCCCCGTGTAGCTAATTAGTCGTCATAAAAAACAATAACACGCCCGGGCGCGTGAATAAAGACCCCTTAAATAAATCTCAAATTTGTAGGATTTTATATCTTAAGACTCCACTTTATATTTTTTTAATTAAAAAATATTGAATTGAAAGTATATGCTATTTGCTATTTTCTTTTCTGCGTAATTTTATTTTTGTGAATATATGCGCTGATGTGCTAAACTGAAAGCGCGCGAAACCGCGACGAAACACTCGGGGTTTTACTGATATTGTCGAAATTTCACATATTTTATTTTGTAAAAAATATTTCTACACATCAGAACGTTTAAAAATTTTTTAGGTGACGAAAATCTGATATACTGTGATGCTGTAAAAAGATTTTGTTAAAATGCGACGTTTACTTAGTGTTAGCGTAGCAAATTTCGTCTCCGTTAGTCGCGTAGTGACCTGCGTCCGCATGTTTATTTGAAAGTGTTGAAATCCATATACTTAAGAACTGATTACACCAACGATTAGAAAAAAGATCCAATTTTAAGAATATGTATTTGGTTTATCGGAACCTGAAAATTTGCGTTCTGTAGGGGCGAAACCGTGACGAAACGTTCAATTTGTTTACGGATTTAGTCAAGTTATTCATATATTTTATTTCTAAAAATTATTTCTACCCGTCAGAATGTTTTAAATTGTTTTAGGTGATGTAAATATAATCTACTGACATGCTCTTAGAAGACTGTGTTAAAATACGGACGTTTAGTTACTTTTAGCGTAGACAGATATCATCTCTGTAAGGTAGAAGTGATCTGTGTTCGTCGCGCTGGTATATTAGAAGGGTGAAAATTCATATTTTTTAAACCCAATTAAACTATCGATGAGAAGATCTCAGATTTAAGATTATATGTTTTGTTTTTCGGTACCTTTTAAATTGTATCCTGGGGAGGCGTTAAAATAAGTGAGAAAAGCGTTTTCGGTAAAAAAGACTCTTTTTTTAAAAAGAAGTTAACTGCTATATATTTTTTAATTTATTGAGGTATTTGAGACTGAGTACACTATTTTAGAATATGTCTTCCGTTTTTAACTTTACTAAGCGTTTATGAGGATGTTAGTTAATAAATAACAACAAAATTCTCTCGAAATATTTTCTTTTTAGTACTTCATTTTCAGCCGATGCGCATATAAGCCTTCAGCGCATGTCTCATAGCTTTTCCCTTTTTGCAACGACCGAGATGGTTTTTAATAAGAGTGAGTTGTGATGGTAAATTAACTAATTATAAGAATTTAAAATTCTGAGACTCGGGTGCATCATAGAAATCTTTGTGCTAGCCTCACAAAATTATTCAGCTTCGTACGTGCCGTAGATTCTGCTAGCCATCGCACACAGACAGACACACATACACAAACAGATTAGAAACTTTGTTGTATTTGTATAGATATTAGCTATTCTGTACACTTGAAGTGTTATTTTCTTGAAATTATGTTAACTACACATTTACAGAAAGCTGCATTTAACTCATAAATGGTAGACTTATTTTTTAACCTTTATAAAAATTCTTCAATAATTTCAAATTGCATAACTTATTAGATAAAATGGAATTAAAAAAATTTCATTCAAACAGATAATTTTTAAATTATTAGAGCGGTATAACTAAAATCAGAAGATTATATTGAAACGGCTACAATAACTTTTGCAACACTATTTTCACGATATAGATTGAAAATTTTTGAAAGATTTTTCTGTTAATTTTATAATAAATCGATTACAAATAATTTTTTAATATTGTAATAATTTATTAGCGCGCTCATTAGCTTTCAAAATTACTCTAAAAAATATGGAAAGGGTAAATGTTCTACTTTGGCACAAATAGATATATTCCAAATTATTGAACTCTAATTTGGAATGAAAAAAATGTTGCGAATTTAAATTTGTATATCTGTGTATCAAATAACCGCATTTTGTAACGATTTAAGTTCTTCATTGTTTTTATTTGAGGGGACTCTTAAAGCTTCAAAATTTTAATTTTTAGGATGTAAACGCATTTTTTCTGAACATTTTTGTGTGATTGTTTCCTTGATATTCACATTAGAGCAGAAGTTAGTTCTATTCGAATTACACTTGCCAATCGCTAAAGCGGTGTTTCCAAAAATTTTAAGTCATTTTTTTCTAAATTGCGTTTTTGGGCATAAAGCGCAGGATATCTCTAATCCTTCTGAATATTTTGTTATGAAATTTTCAAAACATATGTTTTGTATTAGTTTGTATAAACTGAAATTAGAATTTCATTTTTATTATTCCAAAAAATACATTTTTAGGTGATTATGTTGAAATTTTTATAATTTTGCGTTGGCTAAATAGAATTTTGCATTAAAAATATAAGAATGCTTTAAATACAAATTTATTCAGGTTCAGGGTAATTATTGTAATCTGAAGTATAATTAGGCACAAAAATTTCATCCTAGTTGCAAAATTTATTTTGTAATCCTGTGCGTAAATTTTTTTACTAATTTTCTCTTCGAAAAATGTCTGACAGTTTGGAGCACCCTATAAATACAAATTCTGTGTCTTGCAATTTTTTAAATACGTGAAATTAAGAAAAGACTTATACATACAGTAAAACCTCCATAACGCACACTCCTGAATAACGTACAACTCTTTTTAAAGGACAGTGTTCCAATCCCCACTCCCAAAACCTATATATATTTTTTTTTTATTTAACCTCTGAATAACCGACATTCCGACTAGCGGGCAGTAATTTTTGTTATAAAGGATGAAATTTTACTTTTTAAATAGAAAAACAAAATGGTAAAAAACGTAAAAAGCCTCTAAATTTATCAGGGCAATGTGTCAAGTAACAACAAAAAAAAAAAAAATATTTTAGTAGAGCTCGTTCGTAAAATTAAAAAAAATAATAATGAACTGGATTTTTAGCATAGAAGAGAGAAATCAGAGACGTCACATGGCGCCATATAATGTCAGCAAAAGAAAATTAATCGCTGAAAATCAGACACACCATTTTATTTATTTATTTTTACTCTTTTTTAAATCAAAGAAAAAAGTTAGTCTATTTTTTTTCTTTTTTTTTTTTTTTTGTGAAACTGCATACTGATTTTTTGGTAGCGAGAATTAAAGGCGGCAAGAACGCGACGCGAGATCAGGGAAAGAAACTATTTCGCAATGTCGATTACTGTCTGATTCTTGTTTGTGATTAATATTTCGAGAATGGCTTCAAGCAGAAAATGATTAACTTGAAAAAAAAAATTGAAATTGTAAGTGTATCTCAGAAAGAGAAATTGTGTTTACGGATACTTGCTGAACGTTTTAAAATAGGTAAAATACAGGTGGAAGAGATTTTACGAAATAAAGAAGAAATAAGAAATTTGTGGATTACTAACTCTAAGGAGACACCAAAAATGTGAAATTGAGGAAGACTAATTCCATTGAAAGTGATTCCATAATTATGAGTTGGTTTAATTCAGTTTGTTCAAAAACATTCCTATCAGTGGGCCTTTGATTCAGGAAAAGGCTTTAGAAGTCGCTAAAGAATTCAGATTACACGATTTTAAAGCTTCCAGTGAGTGGCTGGAAAAGTTCCGATCTCGACAGAACATCTCTTTCAAAACATTTATGTGGAGAAGCAAAATCTGTTGATCTTAAAGAGTTGGAGGATTGGCATGAGCAACTGCAATCAATTTGTGAATGTTATGAGGAGGGAAACATTTTTAATGTCGATGAAACCGGACTCTTTTTTTCAGAATTCTTCCAAATAAGACTTTGTGTTTTAAAAAGGATGACTGTATCGGCGGAAAAATGTCAAAAGAGCGACTCACTATTTTATTATGTTGCAATGTGTTACGATAATTTGAAATCCTTCTTATTATTGAAAAATCTCTGAAACCTAGGTGTTTCTCAAAAGAAAATTCAATTTAATAAATTTGGTATTGTGTGGAGAGCGAATAAGAAAGCGCGAATAGCCAATCCTTTAATGACTGAGTGGTTAACTTCCTTTGATAATAGGATGAAAAACAACGAAGGAAAGCTTTTGGACAGAGCAAGTTCTCATCCAAAACATTTGAAATTCGACAATGTTAAAATTGAGTTTTCCCTAAAACACAACTTCAGTATGCCAGCCATTTGATCGAGGCGCAATACACAATTTTAATGCCTGGTACAGAAAGCTTTTATTACGCCACATTCGCTCAAACTAAGATACTATGAATGCACTTGAGATCTGTCTGAAATTAGTTAATGCTCTCGATGATACATTTTGAAATTCTTCATCTGTAAAAAGCATACGACAATGTTTCAGAAAAGCAGGCTTTATAGTAAAAGGAAGAAAACACATATTTCCGACACAAATGAAGAATTAAGCGACAAAGGTGAAGTAATGAAATGTATCAGAAGTGAATCGACTTTCGAAAATTTCATTAATATTGATAATGAGATACCTAATGAAGAAGAATCTGTTGATGGATGCGATTATAGTCCTTCAGAATTTTCGACCAAAGCTCACTCTTTTAGTGCTGATGAAACAGATACTGAAACTGGAGATGCTTCTTACAATAACGAGAATTTCCAAGAAGCGGCAACATGCAGTGAATACAGTGAATTACACAAATGTTTTGTAAAAAAGATGATAACTGCTGACAGAGTTAAAACTTCACATTTGAAAAACAAATTACATGTAATAGCAAGCAAAAGAGAACTTTTGAAACAGATTTTTTTTTCGTATGAATGTAATAAACAGTAGATAAAAGTACGCGCAATTTTATTTCAGTTTTATTGCGTAGAAAAATGATTTTAATTTCTGTTTAATCATATTATAGGGGTTTTATGACATGTTAAAGTCAATTAATGGAATATTAAGTATTTCTTAGCAATTTTTGAATCTCTGAGGTTTTCCTAATACCGGACACCTCCGAATAGCGGATAGTTTTCTTTCTCCCGAGGTGTCCTTTATTTAGAGGTTTTACTGTATCTTTAAAACCCAATAAAATTTTTTTGTGTTTTTATATCATATACATTTTAAGATATTAAATGTTGAAAATTGTCTTTTTTTCAATTTCAAGAATCCCGAGACCATTTAATATTTGATGTTCAATTTATTCATAAAACCCAATAGAAATTGACATCAAAGTTAGACGCTCTAACGTTCTTCATATCATTGAATAATATGAAATAAATATATAATTTCTCTTCAATATAAAGTCAGCATTTCTGTATAAAATGCAATATGCTATAATAGCGTATAATGATAATATTGCCAACTTTTATCTGAAATCTTTACTTTCGAAGAGAAAAAGTTATGTTAAAAAATGGCATGCAAAATCACGTTCTAAATGTGCCTCAATGATAGCATTTCTGTCCAATTTTACATGAAGGTTTAATTAATTTAATGCGCATTTCTGAATACATTATGTACACTATACTACACATTATATAGATGTATTAGTTTTTATTAGGACATAAAAAAGTTGAAAATGTATTTAATTGAAATGTGAGATACACAAAAACAGATATTTCTAGCCCCATAACTTCAACAAATGTGATAGTTGTGATACAAATGCATAAATCAAAAGAATAATTTACATCATGAGCAAAGAATGACAGGTTTTTAATGATGACGAATTTCGGATTAACGGCAACATTAGAACTTCGATTTAGAACATTAACCTCGTAGCCACAACGGTCGTCTGTTGGCTTTATGGCACTGACCCTTACCCTTACCTTTTTTGATGTCGTTAATTTAATGAATTTCTCTTTGAAATTGGTACGGTGGCGGATTTATAACTTTTTCCAGTTCCAGTCAAGAGTCAGAAAGTGAAATGAACTAGAACGACCACGTAGAGCGTCGTGCTCACCGAGTTCTGCGTTTGGCCATTATAAATCACCAATGTGCAAAACGGTCATATGTGTAAATAGCGGATTATTCTCTAGATATCCACATCCACAATAATACTAGCGATACTGTCGGAATTTTCTTTGTCGAGGAAACTGGCCGAGAATTAATAAATGCATCTTGATGATTTCGTTCCACTTATGTGTTCTTTAAATCAGTTCTTTTTAAAAAATATTAAAAAAAAAATATTACAGATTATCGCGCCATACTGCGATTTGTGCATAAGACTTGTATAAGTGCTCTATGTTTTATAATAAAGAAAACAATAGGTCATTTTATAACTGGTGTCTGCAAAAACAATTTCTAGATTTGTTCAAGTCTTGTGGTGTAAAACGCATTCCTATGAACCACATTCTTGTTTTAATATGTTTTTTTTTTTTTTTTTTTTTTTTTTTTTTTTTTTTTTTAAATATCAATGTATTCCTTGACCTAGTTTATTTTTGTCTAACCACGAAAAACTTCCACTTTTTGTTAAGTTTTATGATCCGAACTGCACTCCGATAGAACAATTTACTAAACTTTCAGTTTTTGTTTTATGAACATAAACTTATTTCTGAACTATTTATTTCTATAAGTTAAATATGTACGACTCTTTGCAATGTCTTATGGTGCAAATCGTTCTTCTATTGGGCAATTTATTTATTTTAAATACAGTTTTGAAATGTGAATATACGTGTTTAATAGATTTCATGGAATGAAGCTGTACTCAGTCTGCATATTTTCAAAAGTATATTTTGTGCACACAAAAAATGCTAATGTAAAAAAAGATCTAATGTAATTTTTATAAATATGGGATAAACGCTAAAAGTGAGGAGCATTTTTGCTGTAAACGGACTTCTGCACAAACTAACTATAGATATCCACCGAAGAGTCATTACATTATGACCACTTGTTTAATACGACATAGGACCACCTTTTGCCCTCAAAACCGCCAACACCCGACGTGTTATAAACGCGTCAGAGTTTTTTAGGTAGTCTGAGGTATCTAATACCAAGTGCTCTTCAAATGGTCCTGAAATTCTCGCATATTGCGAGGTATCGTGGCAACACGAATTGGGATTTCCAGGTGGAACCACAAATGTACTTTGGATTCATTTCAAGTGAATATGGAGTCCAGGACATGACTTGAAACTCAGTAGAATGCTCCACGAACCACTCCCTGACGATTCGATCCCTATGACATAGTGCATTATCCTGTTGGTAAATGCAATAACCCGCCGGAAACATTGTTGTCATTAATGGGTACACGTGGTCTACAACGATGTTCAGGTAGCGCACAGATGTCAGGGATTGGGAGATTATGGGTTCTAATGTGCTCCATAAAAACATCGCCCACACGATAATATAGCCGCCACAGGCTTGTCTCCGACCAACTGTGCATCCGGGAGCCAAGGTTACTGTTGGAAATCGGTGTATTCGCACGAATCTGTCGATGTGATTGACCAAAAAACGTGATTCGTGGGACCATGCAACATTCTTAAATTATTATACGGTCCAATTCCGATGTTCATGGGGCCGTTGCAGGAGTTGCTGGCGATGACGTGCTGCCTGCCCAGGAACGTGCTTAGGCCGCGGGCTGAATAGGCCCATACGCAACAGTGCACTTGGTGCAGTGCGTTGAGAAACACTGTCTGGGTCGCCACTGTTGTAGCTGTTGGTGATTTCGGCTATTACAACTCTTCGGTCACGATGAATAATGCGTAACAAGCTCCGCTCTTCTCTATAATCAATGCTCCACCGGCGACACACCGCTCGCCGGAGACTTGTTGTTTCTCCATTCATAAACCACTTTCGGTACGTGCTCACAATGGCTGCACGCGTACAGCCCAGCAAAAGCGCCGTTTCCGATATCGACGTTTCAATTCGCCGAGCCATAACTATTTGTCATTTTTCAAAGTCTGATAAATCTGCTGCTTTTCACATTAAGTCACTAATCACGCTATGTTTTGAAATACAATGCATGCGTGCTTTATATACACTAATATCAGCCGCTCACGCGTCGTGGTTTTGTTTCTGGGCAAGCTCATTGTTACAGATAGAGGGTGATCATAATGTAATGGCTCTTTGGTGTATATAGCTTGTGGAATTTCGCAAACCTCTTCTTTTTTCAGCCAGACTGATTAGGCGCCAGTGATCCCAGGTCACGTGGTCTGACTAGAGAATTAATATTAAAAAACATTTTTTCTTTCTTGTTCCTTTTTTTAGTTGGTTTTGTGAATATGAATCTTGAACGCAGCAGATAAATATGCTGCGTATAGGTTTTTTTTATCGTGGTCTTCTATTAGAAGAAATGATGTTTAATTTGACTTTAAAAAGAAAAGGGAAATTGATTTCCGAATATTAAATTATGCTGTTTTCGTGGCTTCTTTTATAGAAGAACATAATTGGTGAAATTTTACTATGATTAACTTGAATTCCCAGTGTGGAATATTTACATGTTTTAAAGAAATAGTATCCAAATGTTTTCATTGTAAATATTGTACATATTATAAGTGTAAATAGAATTAACAAAGTTTTTAATTATCCTGTGCTTGACTTGGATTTATACTGAAAACACCAGCGCTATTTTCTGTTGTGAAATATGTTTTATTATTTTAATTTAATTTTACATGAATCGTGAAGTCTAGAATTATGCTCTCCCAACCTTGAATTTAAATTGTGATAACGTGAAATTTCGTGGAACATATATGAAGATTATTCTTCATAGCTACACAAACATTATATATATGTATAGTGCTACATAAAATTAAATGAACATTACTTCATAAATCAGTTTTTTTCATTTTTATATGCTTATTTTTCAGCCTAAGGTATTATAATTTATACTCTTACTATAATAATTGTATTATATTTTATTGCAATATTATTTCGTGTGTATGTATAATACAGAACATATTCCCTTTTTTAATGAATAAAAATTTCGCTTTATTCATATCCTATTTTATTATACGCTATAAACATTTATTTCACAATTTTATTATTCAGACCGTAGCAGTGGAAGGCAAGAAAGAAGTTATGCAAATATATTTTATTAGTTTTGTGAAACGTTTATTATATTAAAGTCATTAAACAGCGGTTGAATTATTTATATATTTCTTTTAAGGAATTTGTGTTTAGATCGTTCAGGAAGAACATTCAATTTGTTTTGTTTTGTTAACTATATTATATAACGCATAAGAGGAAAAATTTCCGTAATAACAGCATAAATTTTAATTTTAATAATGCCCAAATAACACAGTAAAATTTTATGGTGTGGTTATTATTATTTCATCTTTACCTTTACTTGATATACCTTTACTTGCGAATATTTTTTTATGCCTTTAAGACAACCACTTCGATGACAGGTAAGTAAAAAAAAAAAAAAATAATAATAAAACCATATTATGGGAAAATGTACGTTACGTTACGTTGCATTCAAATATGTTATATAAGGGCAGTCGGGACGTCAAAACCTAAAATATATCGAATTTTCGATTTTTTAATATTTTGAATCTACCATTTCTCCTCTTTCTACTGATATATTACTTTTGTTTCTACGGCAACCAGAAGTTGGAACATTTACAGTAATTCTGTTTGTTTATCTACTTAAGTACTATTGCGTTTATTTACTTTAAACTCCATTTTCTCAAAATGCTGATCTGCAGTGAGCAAATATAATTTCTTCTTTATCATAGAACGTAAAATTCTTGTGTGTTTAATATTATAGAATTTTATCAGGGAAAATTATTTTTTCAATTAAAGACCAGTATTGCCGAATAGTAACAAATTGTTTTTAGCCGTAAACAATACTTAAAACAAAATATGATTTTTTAAAGTATTTTTAACATGTTTTATTTAAAATATGAAAGCCGAAAAACATTATTAAAAGGATTTTTGAAAAATCAGGCATTTAAGGGTTAAAAGATATATGCTTTTAAATTTTTCCCTGATGTTTTTTTTTTTTTTTTTTTTTTTTAAATATGTCAAAAAATCGGGTGCAAAATTTTATCCTTGTCGTTTCACCAAAAACAATTTAACGGAGTATAATTAATTGTATATATTTTTAAAATATAAAATTAAAAAATACATAATGGAAATAAAGCCCTATGTAAATGCGCGTACGCTAATTACTTATACCTTAATAAGGCGGAATTCTATCAAGTTATAAAAAATAAATATATATTTATTCTTACTATGTATTTTGGTTATTAAATTAATAAAAAAAGTAAATTATCTCGTTTACAATAAAGAACAATGGGTTGGGTTGGGTTGATTTTTGACGGCCAATTATCTACACGAGGGATATAGGCCCGGGGGGAGTGCCCTCCGTGGGGGTCTTTCTAAGGGAACCTAATCCGTATTAACGCATGGAAGATCCACGGCTCGAAGAAAACCACGAAAACTCCGAACGATTAGGCCGACGGGCGCGATTGGGATCGAACCCAGCACCTCCCGTCTACCAGCTTCGAGAGCAGAACCTCTCGGCCACTGGTGGGGCCATAAAGAACAATGGAATCATTTGTACATAAAAGCAAGAACTAATTGAATTATATATATATATATATATATATATATATATATATTGAAGAATATAATACATTTCTCTTCAATATAAATGTTTATGTATCAAATTCAAGGAAATTTCATGTAGAATTTATTTAAAAAACAAAAGTAAAATATCTGTATCACAAAATTTTACGCTCAGAAAAATAAGATCGATCTTAGATTTCATTGTACAGAGTGGTTAAAATTAAAATTCCCCTATAAACAGCATCACACAGCGCAAACGGGTGAACGGAATGCAATGAAATTTGGAATATAGACTATACACGAGATGCGCTCACGGAATTTCGAAAAATAAAGTTTAGTTCCAAAATGTCCACCAGAGGGCGCTTTTTCCGGAAAAAAACATTAAATTTGACACAATAAACGACCAAAACGGAATACAGAAGCAATATTAACAATCCAGAACAAGAATTATGAGAAATAAAATTTAAAACCGGCTGTTTCAGCTGTTTTGGCCGTTTATTGTGTTAAATTTAATATTTTTCCGGAATAGGCGCGCTCTGGTGGACATTTTGGAAAAAAAAAATTTCGAAATTCCGTGAGCGCATCTCGTGTATACTCTATACACGAAATTTCGTTTTATTCCGTTCACCCGTTTGCGCTGTAGGATGCTATTTATAGGGAAATTTCATTATAAACACCCTGTTTGTTTTTTAAATTTACACTTACACATTCACTATTTAGTAAGATAACCCTTGTTTTTTATTACGGCTTCACAGCTGCTTTTCATTGAGAGTACTAGTGTTTGGATTTCATTCTTTTTAATCACATGATGCCAATCAAGAATGGCTTCAGTAAGTCGTGTTTTATCAGATGGACGCTTTTTTGTGCAAGGATTTTCAAGCTTCGCCAGAAATTTTCTATAGAATTCAGATCAGGGCTATTTCCTGGCCAGGATAATAATTGTATGCTCTTACTTTTAAACCATTCTATGCATATTTTTGCAGTATGGCATGGAGCTGAATCCTGCTGAAAGATCAATGGTGCTTTATTTGGGAAGACATACTTCAGGGATGGTATACATTTTGGTTACAGGACAGTTTCGATGTATTTTTTCCCATTCAGAATGCTATCAAACACTTGAATGCGGCCCACACCATCTGCAGACATACAGGCCCAAATCATGACATTTACTGTATTCTTTGTAGTTGCTTCAGTGCAATGAGGATGCAGCTTTTACCATACTCTTCCTCTGATCATTACCAAAGTGCGATAAGTGCGATTTTTTTTACTCTCATCTCTACAGATTATTTGCTTCCACTGGTTTTCTAACAAATTTATGTGTTCTTTTCCCACTAAACTATTTTCTTGCGTTACTGAAGATTTAAAAAATGGTTTTTTTTTTCTTTTCTTTGGAAATTGACCTTTCAGTCCAATACCTGCTAATCTTCCCTTTATTGTTCTCGAACTAACTGAAGTATCCATTGCATTCATTTCGCATCTAACAGCATCTGATGAAATTCTTCTATCTTTGAGGCATATCCTTTTTATATTTCTATCGTCAGAAGCACTTGTGCAATTTTTACGACTGATCTTGCCTTATTTATCACGATTTAGTTTCTTCATAACGTAAGCACAACTTACGTACGCCAGATAAAGTGACTGATCCACCAACCTGTCTTACAATTTCAGCATAAAAGAGACCAATTTCTCTCAATATAGCGATTCTGCATCTTTTTGTAGGTGTCCAATCAGTTCTTTTTATGACATTGTTTTAAATTAGTTGAATTAAGAAAAAAATAGAAATACTTAAATATATATATATTCTATTTAGTTACACTAGTACTCACCTTTCTGCCAAATTCATTGCAGCAAAATACCGATTTTACAAATCAAAACAAACCATAGTTTAGTTTCTGACATTTGTTTGATTTTCAGTACAGTCATTGTGATTTGGCTAGGAAGCTTTTATTGCAATACAATTCAGCATTCATGAGTAATTATGTTTGTACTTTAGAATAAAGGGTAACATTTTTTGTAATGCAGATATTTTAAATCTGCAAATTCTATGTTGCATTGCCTTGAATTTTATATGTAAACATTTGTATTTAATTGAAATTTAATATATTCTATAATCACACAAATTTATAAAACATGAAAATTTCAAAAAATGTCCAAAATGTTTGCCACCACTGTATTTCTATATATAGAGAGAATCTGAGCGAAATAAAATGTTTAGATATAAATATAATCGTATATGTTCATATAAACAAATATAAACAGATCAGTGTATGTTTAAGTATAATGAGCATAAGAGAAAACAACTGACTGAATGATATAAAAATACTATGTGTATATATTTTTTTCTTATTAAATATCCTCTCTGATACTTAAATATTATTTTTGTTTATCAAAACCCATTTTTATCGTAAAATTATTTTTATTATCTATTTTTATCTTGAGAAAGTACTGAATTTAATTTCCCGTGAGACTCAAATAAATCAATTTTCCAATTTAAGAATTAAATTTTACAAAGAAAAATAGATTGTATGTAATATGATATATGTTTGGCTTTACATTCCTTAACCGTTATTTTGTTGTTTTCTGGTAAACAAAAATGTATCTTTATCTTAAATAAACTTTTTAAAGGCAAATAACACAAAATTATTCTCTATTTACGTTAAATATGAGAACTTTATTTTAAAGCAGATTATATCTAAAAATAGTTACAGCTATTTGAGGATTTTAGATATTTAAAATTAAAAAAACAAAATGGCGTTCGACTGTAATACTCTTTAAAAGTAATATTTTTCGATGATATATTATGTGGATTTACTAAACTGATATTTCCACTTTTCAGTTTCAGTCAGAATGTTTTAACATAATAAAATTCATTCGTACATTAAAAAAAGAATTGAATTTAAAAGTAAAAATAACGAACTCTCTAGGCCGAGAAATAAAATAACTCCGATCTTTCTACGGTGTTACAAAGGAAAATCAAGTGAAATTATTTTGTTGCCAAACTACACAACTATAAACAGAAATACAGAAGAATAAATTACCCAAAAATTATAATTGTGCGAAGGTGCGTGCGTCAACAATTAGTAAATCTGCATATTTTAAATGAACTGTTTATGTGGTTGTTCCATATAAATCTACAAATTAATATTTCTTTAAAAACACAAAAAATAGTTTAATCTTTACAATTTTGACTACTAAAAAATTCAATGTCAAATCGTATTTTTTTAATATAGTTAAATACCTAATTATATGTAACTTAAGCATGTACAAATTTATTTATATATATTATTTTTTTAAATATTTCAGAAGAATCTCAAAGACATTTTAAAAAGGATTTTTGGTATTATTTAAATTAAATATACAAACATTTTTAGTGTTTTTTTTTTTTCTTTGTTTTTATTTGCTTCCATTTTATGAAATTATGATCCCAAGTAAGATAAATTTTTGCGAAGAAATAAATACAGTTAATGTGAATACATCTCATTGTGAATATCTATGACTAAATAGCTTCTACCATCGCTACAAACACAATGCCACAAACAAATTAAAATATTTATAGGATCCTATGTCATCAACAAATGTGGCACTCTTATTTTGTGGAATATTTAATTTAAAAAAAAGTTTTTTTGAGTAATAGGAGCGCTCAGTCATGAAGAAAATACAATTTTTGAAAATTGTTTTCAAAGCAAGCAAATGTGTTTATCTACTCACTTATTGTTGTATAACATATTTTACGGTAGCTAATACTTTAATAGTTAGAGACACAGGTTTAAAATAGTTTTCTCTTTATATATCAACTTAAACAGTTATATTCTTATTTTTGTTACTGTATATAATCTGTATGTCCGAAGGTGGACAAAGAGTATAAGTAGGTATAAAGCTGTGACGTACACGTAACAGCTTTCTTCGGTTGTCCCGGTGAGTTATGTGACAGAGTTTCTGCTACACATCACTTTTTCTTCAAAATTAATTATTTTTTTTTTTTGCTTTTAAAGATGTTGTTCTTTCCCCTCCTCGTTAAACTAAAGTTTGTAATTAAATTCAACGCTTAAAACCATACGAAATTTTATCTAGATATTTGTTTTTTCCCTCTCTGTAACATATTTAATTCAAAGCAAAAATTTTCTGTTTATGATTTGTAATTTTTTCTCGCAGAAGCAATTTAATTTCCAATAACACTTGGGTCATTAAATAAAACAAAAATATTTAAATGCAGCTAAATTAGATATTAGAATGACAATTATTTTTACATTTCCGTACGTCCACGCTGGAAATAATTCAGTCTTAATCACTGCTAATTTTGAGCCGTTGTAATAATATAATTAAAAAAGTAAAAGATATTTATGCGGATGCGGTCTTTAAAATCATTTTCATGTACGTTGAATTGATTTATGGGTAATATAAAATCATATGCATTTTCTAGGCGTTGCCCAATTATAAGTAGTTAATCATTAGATTTTCATAAAAAAGGCAGGTTCTATGTCGCCTCTGTAATGTAAATATGATGAACCGTTATATTGGCAACCTTTGCGTCACGCGTTTCGTCGGGATACCAGATTATGTAGGATAATCAATTATATTCGCCAAAACCTTTGATCACTCTTCGATCACGGTTTTAATGTTTTAAATTATGAATATATTGTAACGCCAAGTGAACTAAACCTCTTGTGAAATGTCTCACTTAAATTTTGACTATTGAGTTTAAAAGTACTAATAACCGCGCTTCTGCGCAATTGTTAAATGGGGTCTCTTTCAATTACCACTAAAAATACAATCTCACTGTTGTAACTTTCTTTTAATAATAGCTTTTAAATAAATTTTCTGATCCCGTATTTAAAGTTGGAGATTTTGCATTTGTATCACCTACACCACTGAAGTCCGTCATATCATATTCTTTCATATCTCATATTTTTACATATTTCTCTTTTTTACATCCATTTTGATATTATTCAATTCGATACTTTGTACACTTTATCGAGTTTCTTACCCCATTTTTAGAATGCTATCGAGTGTTTTTCGCAAATTTGCAGGACACATTTGTACTTCATCCGCCCTGAAATATGCCATCCGATATTCGCTTCTGTCACATTGAAAATTTTTAAGATCGTTTGAACCAACTAAAAACTTGTATGCACTAACTCTGAGTAGTTTTTTACGTGTTTTTCTGTTAATTAATATGCCACGCTAAACTCTTCGAAATAATGTCTGTATAAAAAAAGTTATATTATTAACGTTTTTATTATTGAAATCCGCTTTTAACTTTTTTGAATATTCGACGAACATAATACTAAATTTCTGCAATTACATTTGTCGAGTATGATGTTCATAGTGACACGCGTGCTCTTGGACTCTTGTTCCGATTTCTTTTTTTTACGACTTACTTTATACATTAACCAGCGAAGGAATTTGCATTTAGTGTTAATAATTAGTTTAGTATTCAAAGTAATGTTCGTCTTTCAACGTATAATAAAATAAAGTTTCTCGTAATTTTTTTTGTAAACATTTATCGTTGTAATCCGTTTTCCATCAGAATTATATTACACAGAACGGTTTTTGTTTCTATCTTCCACTGCCTATGTCTTTTTATTAATTTATGAAAAAAAAAGCTTCTTTGTTTAACATATTGAAACAAAGAAGACTTGTTTACAGTCGGCTTTATATGTCTCATGTAATTTATGGCTTGATTTGCCATTAGATTTGCATTACTTTTAATCGGTCGTTAAAGCAATTTAAATTGTTGGAAACTGTAACAATTATTCTAAAATCTAAATGTTAGTTATTTTCGCATAACACTTAAAGTGACTTATATATTTTATTATTTCTGTGACAGCCTGTGAAACTGTAAATATTACACAAATTCATATTTCAGTTTACACATTTCTTTTAAGTATATACTTCTTACATAATAATACCATTCTTAATTTTTTTATACATGAACTCTTACGCATTTAACTAATCAATCTAATCCGTACATCCCAAAATACAACAAAATATCTCTGCGTTCACGTCAAGGCAATACTTTTGTGTTCACTGTAAAATTTGTAAACATGGCAGCGTTAAGAAACCTAAGACATGAAATTTTAATATTATTCATTATAGTAAAAAAAAGTAAAATAATATATATATATATATATATATATGTACATGTACATTAAAATATCAAAACATTTATCTATCCATTATTTATGCCTTATAATACATAAAAGTGTATGTATTTTTTTAATTTAATTATAAAACATTTGCTCAATTCGTTTAAAGTATAAAAGTTTGGAATAATTTAGAAGCTGTGTTAGTTATGGATCCCAAAATTTAAACTCTTAATACTAAGAAAGTACATAATCTGTGTTAATTGAATAATAATTCGAAAATAATAATTTTTTATGTTGCTTTCTGAAGAAAAAACAAAACGCGTGGATGCATTTTGATATAATATGAAACATTCTCCCTGTATATTATAGATAAGCATAGAAGTCTTTTTTTAAATTAAAAGAATATAAAAAAATAAGTATCAATGCCATTGAAACAACGAATAATTCCCATACAACTTATTTTTCTATTAGTAAGAGATGTGTTTTCGATTCTCAAACGCGAATGGACCACAGCTGTTTAAATGGCTTAAAACATTAGATAAAATATCAGTAGCATTTTCCTATTCGTCAACCGTTGGCTCTTGTTTATAAATGTAGTTGAATTTGATTATTTGGCGTTCCAAATATGTTTTTGTTTACATAAAATAAAGGAAAAAAATATATATATATATTTAGGGGATTAACACAGCTTATTCTAAAATTATTTTTCTTTATCTGATTATTAAAAATTGAATATTCTATTCGACATAATGTATGTTTTAACAATTCGAACAATTTAAAAACAACGTAATAACGCCTGAAGAATATAGTTCAATAATGTTTTTTAATTCTTTAAAAAATAAGCGGTACTGGTAAAGATTAAGGATTAATACATAATTTTTTATGTACACCTATGTACTAAATAATAGGAACGATCATGTAATTGTCCAAATAACAAATATAATTATATAAATTCATATATAAAAAATATTAATTTAATTTGTCAAGCGAAATAAACATTTTAAACTGTACAGAAAACATTCTGAAAAATCGTTAAATAATTTATATAATAGGTTGCATTTTCACTCGATATTCCCTATTTAGCAAAATTATAATAACGGAACACATTGTTTTAAATTATAGAACTAGTACATGTTAATTGGTCTTCTTTAGTGTTTAATAATTTATAGGTAACATTATAGCATAGAGTTTACATAGTTTAAATTTTTTTCTGGTGACAAAACACGTCATATCTCTCAAATTCCAGATTAAAATTTTGGTTTCGAGTTATACTGTACGATTTGACCAATTTTCGTTATATATTGTGCCCTAAGATGCCTCAAACGTTGTTCATGGTATTTGGGTGAATACAGTTGTCTAGAAAATCAAGTTCGAGAGTCTTAGTTATCGTCAAACTCATTCTTTGTGTAATTTCAGAGAGAATTTAGGAATTATCTTGTTTAAAACTTCGTTAAAACAGATAATGTTTCACTTAGGTTTAAAAAACGGAATTGTAACATGTGAACATAGGGTTTTTTTTTTTTTTTTAATCAGTCTAGAAAAGCAATACTATGATTACCTTCCCAGAAAAAAAAAAAAAAAAAAAAAAAAAAAAAAAAAAGCAGTTCAAAGCATTAGACAGCCTCCACCTAATTGACGCGTTGAAAATACGTCCTTATCCTTTTGAAGGCAATGCCAATATGAATGAATAACAACCAAAATAACAAAATTTAAACTTTCTTTTAAACACTGAAGTTTAAATTAGACAAATTTTAATTTCTTGCTTGAGGTGTTTCTCTGCAAACGGAATGTCCGTTTTTTTTTATTGCCAAATGTTAAACGCGAATACCGACGTCGTTTTAGATTTTTAAGAACTTCCGACATTTTTATCGCTCTTCGTACAGTCGATCCTGACACAGGCATTCTTATCTGGCTTCCAATTTCCTTTTCTCTCATTCTTCTATTTCGAACTGAGTGAACAATCAAAGTTTTCGATAAATTCGATATAACTCTTGGCCTCTCGGTAGATTTTGTTGTAGCATAAATGCAGTAGAACCTCTTTTATCCGAACCTTTTTTAACGAAACTCTCGATTAACCGAAATCTAATTTTGAACCCCCTTTTTTTAAACTATCACAGTTTTTGTGTGCAAAATCCATTTTGAAAGCTTTCTTAAAATTACCATATTCTTTGTGTGCAAGCGGTCTTTTCCGTACCAGGAGTGCACATAAATATCTTTGATCCCCTTTCTTAGAATTCCTTTGAATTGAATTTGAGTTCTCGTAAGCTGCGGAAGGGAACAAACAAATTAGAAATTCTGAAGTTTTTGAATGTTTTTCAAATGGTTTCGCATGGCCGGTTGCAGCAGAAAGACTGTGATACTGGTAAACTGATAATATTAAAAAACTTCGTCATAGAACTTCAAAGAAAGGCAATTGAAATTGCAACAAACAAAACATTGTTTCAAATTCTTGCGAAATATGTAAAAGATACTTAATTTCAAAATTAAAATTCACGTAATTTATTCTTGTTTCTATTTTACCATTGCTTTATTTACCATTTTTGTATGAAGCACTTGTTACCATAATAAGAAATAGTGCATATCTTTCTCCTTAATCTTAAAATGGAAGCATTCTCGATTATCCGAAAATTTCGATTTTCCGAAAGAGGGTCAGTCCCAATTGTTTCATATAATCGAGGTTCTACTGTAGTTGGATTCTGTAGGAAATTAAAAAATGAAAGTGTTTGAATGTTTGATTTTATCAGCAATTCTTTGAAGCGAGATTCCGGTGTTGTTATAAGCTAAAATCTACCCTCTTTCGAATTCACAGACCATAGGTCCTCACCCTGTTATCCAAATATTTTAAGAACAAAAAAATGTGCTCAGAATCTCATTTAAATGCTGTTTTAAATGACATGCAAAGATATCCGCCAATCACGTTCCGCGGTTTTAGAAATGTTTACGGCGTTCTTATAATTTTACTCCTGAGCCAATTTAACAAAATAGATATTCTAAAATAGATTAAAAAATATGTACAGAATTTTTGTTAAAGCTTACTTTAATATTAATTGGAAAATCCTACATTTAATTTTAAGACAAAGAACTGCGCCTTTGCTAATCAAACAAGAACTTATTTCTTTTTATCACAATATTAAAATATTTATTTGCTTGAAAGACGTTATGAAACATATTAAAAGTAAATTAAAAATCTATATTTACATGTTTCAACTCATTTTCTGAATCGCCCTCAGAATGTATAACATAAAATTACAAATGCATATGAAAAATAGAAAAAAAATCATCGAATATAAACAGGTAATCATATAACGCGCCCTCTATTTTCGCGATTGCTCCTGTTCCCTCTATGTCGCGACGCCGTAAGTTGTCCAACCATTGAACCCATAAATTCGGGATACGAAAAGATAACGTTTCGTTACAAACTCCTGAACCTCTTAAATAAATTTCAATGGACGCTCTTATGAATAATTGTAAATAAAAATTAGACCTATAGATTATTTTACTCTCATTAAAAAGTATGTTAATGTTCTCTATATGATTTAACCGAAATAAAGCAGTATTACCTCTATTATATTTTAAATCCTCTTAATGTTCTTTATTTCTGATATTGAATTTCCGTTGTGTTATACCTATATAATGATTTTTTATTCCTCCTTTCCTAATAAATGGGATCATATAAACTCCTGATAGGTCATCTCTATTAATATATTAGTACATATATGAGGACCCCAGAAGCCAAGTGATACAAGTGACAAAATTTAGATTTCGAGTAAACTGAGTTCAAAATTAAACATTAACTGTAATTGACTGACTTGGACTATGAAACTGTTGCTTATTTCTTCGTGGTCCTTGAACTCTTATTTCAATATTTATGATAAAAAAAAGTGGAGTAAAGGGTTTTTTTTAAATGTATAATTAAGCAATATTGATCACCATTCGGCACTCATATCTTTTGGCTTCCAAGCGATAGGCAAAGAATGAAAAATTATGAAATAAAAAAATGATTTTACGTAAAATTTAAGAACAGTTTTGATACAAATGAATGAAAGGACAAAATTATGTTTTAAAATAAGTTTTAAAAATGAAAGATCATGAAATTAAAAAAAATGATAAAATATTTAAGAACAATGTTTATACAAATGAATGAAAGGACGAAATTTTGTTCTAATATAAGTTTTAATATAAGTTTTGAAATATTCAATTTTTTTAATTTTTTACCCGTTAAAATGCATTTATTTAGCGTATAAGAAAGTAATTTCTAAGAGGGAAAAATGACGCAAAAAAGTTTGAGAATATGAAACAATATTGTTATACTGATTACATGGGAACAATGCATCTACATTATCTCATCCTTAGCAGTTTCATAAGCACGATTAGGCTCATCAGCCTGATCTTCAGAAACGTGCAGGGCTTCAGTATGTCCTGTTGCCACTTGGTGAGAATATTTTAGTAGAAAGCGTGGTACACTGATGGTACAAACTGCAAGAGTTCAATTAGATTTTTAAACTTGAGTTCTGGTTTTTCTTGTGCTATGGAAAACTCGCACAGAACTCTAGGCATTTTCGGGCACGACTGAACTTCACCTATAACTCGAGAAAAGGTTCTAATTCACCACCAGCAGTTTCTTTGTAGAATAATGTGAAGGTTTTTTTTTTCTCAAAATTCAGCCACTGCAGATTTCGGATAAATTTTACTGACTTTATAAAGAATGGTGCAAGTGACTCATTAATAAAACCTTCATCTTTTAGCACTTTTACAGTGAAGTTTTTGCTGGAATCATTAACAAGTTCAGCCCAGTGCTCTGGAACATACAGAAGCATTTTATCTTCATTTCTTTCTGATTTCTATAAGACCAAAATCTTGGTCACATTCATGGTAGTAGTGTCCTGAAATCAAAAAGCGATGATCGACTGTTTCTATGTGTGCATTTTTTATGATGTACAGCCAGAACTTCACAATCAAGTGGCTTTTATTTTGTCCTCCACAATTGTCTTGTCACTAAAACCTGTAATATGCCTGACTTGAGAGGGAAGAGTATGAACTTCAAGAGACAGGATGCGATCTCTTTGCAACCACGAAAAGCCCGGCCTTTATACCATATGTACATGTGGGCAGTTTCGCTTTCAAGGTTATGAATGTTCAAGTTGTACGTCCAACGTTGACGTAGGTAATAAGCCTTTGAATTGGTTACATGTGGAGTTGGCGTGCTTTTTTACAAGTCAAAGCATAACGCGACCTTTGAATCATCCTTTAAATTGTGGAATGCGTCTTTGGCTAATCTGGCAGCTTCTACTTTGCGAAGATGTAGTTCCCTTTGAGTTTTTGCTTATTGTTGCTTATCTGCATTTCTATGATCTATTTTCAATTGTAGCTTGTCACACATAACACGTGTACCAATCCGCGGTCGGTGAAAACTAAGATTAAAATGAGTGTTAAAAATGTGTCTATAGGACATTTCCTTGACAGGCTCGACGCGTTTTTCTTCAAGGCAAAACTGAACATAGAGTTTGTACACCTCCTTTAAATTGAGTTCGGGATTCAGGTAATTACGGTTGAGGGCGGTGTTTGTTGCCAGTCGCTACTTTTTTTAAATTCAGATTTCTTGATTGGCACCACTTTTTTGCGATAGTAAAATTCGCCTTATTTAATGACATATTAATTAAGGCGAAAACAAGGGGAATTTTACCATTTCAGAAAAGTGGTGCCAATCAAGAAATCTGAATTAAAAAAGGTAGCCCACTGGCAACACTGGTTGGGGGTCTTTTCTCTAGTATAATGGCTTGTGTATTGGGGAAACTTGTTTAAGTGTTCTTTGATGGCTTCAATACCGTCTTGTGGAATTTTATTCGACAGTTCTTTTCTTCCTCTTTCATCGTGAGATGGTACGCCAGAAACTGTTTCTTCCTTTTGGTTACTATGTTTCGCAACCGTTTGTTAGAAACATAGATTAACATTCAAGATGGGACATTTCCATAGAGCGTAATGGTAATGGGATTGCGATGGTAGCGCCTTTAGTGACAATGGGGCAGAAACTTCCATTCCTTGTAAAATTTTTATCATTGAGCATCTACCGTATTGTGATCTTTCTTTTTTTAATGTGTCATGTTTACGTTTTCAATAGAATCTCACACCAATACTTGACACAGTATAGATATTCTATTTTATATACCTAATATATATCCTATGTTCATGCACGAATATATGCTTTTTTTTACATGATGAGTGAACTATATAAGCGCAACGAAAAACAGGGTAAAAATTTCGTCTTGAATGCTGTATATGAAGTAAATATGATACAACTGGATTTAAATCTACATAAAGTAATTGTGTAATATAAAAATATACGAAATTCTGCACTCTACAAATCCCAGAAAATGTCATAAATATTTCCATTCGGTAGGAAAATTTTTATAGCTGATGTTTTATTAATTTATGAAGTTTAACGTATTAAAATATCGTTACAATAATCTTTTAAAATTTAAGCATTTTCACTTTCTTACAGATAAATTAAAAATATCGTTTTTAATGTAAATAACGGTCTATCAATTCAATAATATTTATAATATTAACATATAAGAAATAATAATAAAATTACAGATGGGGAAAAATTCATTTCGACAAATTTTTAGAATTATATAAATCTAACAATTAAAAATAAATAGAGGTACTGACATTACACTCAATAAAGTTTTCTTCGATATGAAAAAAATAATACAATACCTGAATTTAATCACAATTTAATCTCATAAACTTACATATTTACGTTATTAACAGGATTTTCTAGTGTTTTCTTTTATATTATTACTCTAATTATCATCCTTTTGTAAGTTAAAGGTGAACAATACAAGTACGGCAAAAAAAAAAAAAAAAAAAAAAAAAAAAAAACAGCTAAATAAATAAAGCAAGCATGAATAGAATATCGTCTGATACCTGCTTCGTTTTAGGAAAGAATAGATATTCAAAGTATAGAGTGTAAACATATTTCTTCAACATAGGTAAATTTCGGAGGCTTGTTAATTCTTCCCCCTTTGTCGGTAGTGAAGCAGCTAGTACTGTTGTCATTACAGATTTTGCCGTAAATGTCCCATCTTGGTCTTTAATCTATGGTTAGAAACATCTTCGTCTTTTTCTGTCAATCGCCGTTTAAATATGATCAAATGCTTGTGGGGTTTTAAAAGTGATGAACTGGCCTTATATTTTGTTGGTTGCGGTTCAGCTATGTGGACTTCAACAGATACAAGTGCACTTTTACCCCTTGGGCTCCAAGCATTTCACGGTTTCGAAAAAGGGATTAAGTAATTAACCCCTAGAAAGCAGCGCATAATTAAAAAATCACTTATATCTTCTTACTTGCAAACAAATAAACTTATTTCCAGATAGCCTGTGCACTTAACTCTTTTTTTTTTAATTTTGTCACTTATACTCCTTGGCTTCTGGGGTCCTCATATAATATATTAGTATATACCGGGTGTCCTAAAAAGGATTGACTGATTTTAAAATTCAATAACTTGCAAACGGTGACAGATATCTTGAAGGAGGATTATGCATAATATGAAAAGTTTTTTTTTTTACAATGATTTTCGATTTTAGTTCGAATTACAAACAATAGATGGCGCTGTAAGCAATATGCACTAAAAAAAGGCTCGATTTTTTGCCCTTTCTCTTCTTCCATGCGGAAAAAGGAGGTTAAAATGTATTGCGTGTTATCCCAAAATAGCAAAAATCGAGCCTGAATTTAGCGTCTATAGATCGCAGGGCCATCTATTGTTTATAATTCGAACTAAAATAAAAAATCATTGTAAAAAATCTTTTGACCTTATGCATAACACTCCTTGAAGAATTTTTTAAATATCTGTCACCGTTTGCTAGTTATTGAATTTAAAATGAGTCAGTCCTTTTTAGGACACCCGGTATATATATATCATATCTATCCACACTTAATATTATGAAGAGATAAAAATTGTTTATTTGTAGCAGGTAAGCTCTGGAACTACCGAACCGATTCCAAAAGTAATGGTATCAAAATGATGGTGTTAGTCCAACTTAGACAATAGGCTATATCTTATGTCCGTGTCACTGGTCTAAAGGGGGTGCAGGAGCAAAAAAACTTTCTAAAAATGCGATTTTTGTGTTACTGAAGGGCCTAGAAACATGAAATTTGGAATGGTAGTTACTTATTACATACTAATGATCTCTAAGGACATTTCTTTAAAAAATCAAAATTAAAAACGGGTGAAAAGACGCGAAAAGCGTTCTAAAAAACGTTCTAAATGGCGATTTTTACGCAATTCCATGAAGTACCAAACTGATTTAAAAAACAATGGTGTAAAATTGATGGTGACAAGCCTTGCTCCAACATAGGCCATATTTTATGTCAATGCTAGTACCTCTAAAGTGGGTGCAAGGGCAAACAAAACGTTCGAAATTGCGATTTTTGAGTTACTGAAGGGTCTAGATACATGAAATTCGGCATGGTAGTTACTTATTATATATAAATGATCTCTAAGAACATTTCTTAAAATATTCGAAATTTAAAAGGAGTGAAACTGCGCAAAAAGCGTTCTAAAAAACGTTCTAAATGACGATTTTAACGAAATTTCAGGAAGTACCAAACCGATGTTTTTAAAAATGGTGTCAAAGTGATGGTGACAGCCCTTGCTCCAATATAGGCTACATTTTATGTTGGTGTCACTACCCCTAACGGGATGCAGGAGCAAAACAACGTTCGAAATTGCGATTTGTGTGTTACTGAAGGGCCCAGATACATGGAATTTGGAAGGGTCGTTACTTATAAGATATAAATGATCTCTAAGAACATTTATTAAAAAATTCGAAAATTGAAAGGGGTGAAAATGCGCGAAAAGAGTTCTAAAACACGTTCTAAATAGCGATTTCAACGCAATCTCAGAAAGTACCCAAAATATTTTTTAAAAAATGGTTGGAAATTGATGATGACAGCCCTTGCTCTAACATAGGCTCTATTTCATGTCGGTGTCACTACCACCTAGGAGTTTCAGAAGCATAGAACATTCTAAATTGCGATTTTTGCGTTACTGAAGGTCCTAGAATCCTGAAATTAGGCATGACTGTTTTTTATAAGATACAAATGATCTCTAACAACATTTCCTAAAAAATCGAAATTAAAAAAGGGTTAAAATGAGCAAAAAGCGTTCTTAAAAAAATTCTAAATTGCGATTTATACGCAATATTACGAGGTATCGAACCGATTTAAAAAATACTGGTGTGAAAACGATGGTGACAGCCCTCGCTCCAACATAGGCTGCATTTCATGTCGGTGCCACTATCCCAAATGGGGTGAAGGCGCAAAAAACAATCTAAATTACGTTTTTTGTAATACTGCAGGGGCTAGCAACTCGAAACGAGGCATGGCAGTTACTTATAAAATATAAATGATATCTAAGAACAATTTCCTAAATAATTCGAAATTTAAAAGGGGTGAAAATGAGCGAAAAACGTTTTAAATTGCGACTTCTTCGCAATCTCAGAAAGTACCCAACCGATTTCAAAAGTAATGGTTGGAAATTGATGATGACAGCTCTTGCTCCAATATAGGATCTATTTCATGTCGGCGTCACTGCCACCTTGCGGTTGCATTTTAAAAAAAACGTTCTATATTGTGATTTTTGTGATACTGAAGGGGCTATGGACTTGAACTTTGGCATGGTAATTACTTATGAGATGTAAATACTCTGAGAAGAGTTCCTTAAAAAATTGAAATTTAAAAAGGTAAAAATGAACGAAAAGCGTTCTAAAAACGTTCTAAATAGCGATTTCTATACAATCTCAGGAAATATAAACCGATTTCAGAAGTAATGATTTCAAATTTATGGTGACAGTTCCCGCTTCAACATAGCCTATATTTTATGTTGTTGTCACAACCACCTGTGGGTTACGGGAGCAAAAAATGTTCTAAATTGCGTTTTTGTGTTACGGAGGATGTCTAACAATTTAAATTTGGAATGATAATTCAAAGATGCAAATGCTTTCTAGGAAATTTTCGAAAGAAAATTTCAAATTTAAAAGGATGAAGTGAAAAATTATCCTTTTTCAGCATTTAAAAAAAATACGGATAAAACAACATTACAATTTTGCCATTTTACTCCGCGGTCAGGGGGTTAAGCAAATAAATATTTGAATATTGTGATATGATTAGTAGTGGACGTAATTTCGACTTACTACTCGCACTTATTTCTTTGTTTTTGTATAGCTCCTATCATTTTGCAACAAACTGTACAAATCTTCTTATTATATATTGTGTATCTATAAAATTAACGAAGAAGAAACTCAAATGTGGCAATAGTTTATATTTTGATTCTAAAAAAAGAAACTCCATAAATGCACATAACATTTTTAAAAACTTATATTATGAAAATTTGTTTAAGGGGTCTCAGGCCCTTAATGCTTTAAAATTTTCCAAATTTAATTTTTTTCTAGATATTAAACTACTATCTTTTCAGAATATTTGATATAACTGTTTCCTTTAAAACAGAAGTTATGGCTTTTAGAATTATACCCGCTTAATAGCTGAAGCGGCTTTTCCCAAACTTTGAAGTCAATTTTTCTCCAAATGACATTTTTGGGCATAACGCGCAGGATATCTCAAAATTTCTGAATATTTTTTCATGGAAATTTCAAAACATATGTTTCATATTAGACTGTATAAACTGAACGTAAATTTTCCTTTTTATTGTTCAAAAAATATTTTTATAGGTAATTATGCTGTTGAAAATTTCTAAATTTCGCATTAGCTAAATACAACTTTGTATTAAAAATATAAAAATGCTTTAAATACAAATTTATTTTGGTTCAGTCAAATTATTACAATCCGAAGTATAAGTAGGCACCCAAATTTTCATTCTAGTTGAAAAATTTATTTTGAAATCGTGCGCGTAATCTGTTATGCCGATTTTTTGCTCGTCAAATAACTGACATTTTTGAGCCCCCTGTAAGTTCTAATTCTGCAATTTTTTTTTAATACATGAATGAAAGAACATACTTATATCTTTCATTTCAATATAAAATTGTGTCATTTACATTTTAGGATATTATATGTTGAAAATATAAAGATTAAGAATAAATATTAATTTTACTCTGAGAAATGACAAAAATATTACATAAAAAACTTTTTCTAGACAATCTTGCTGATGTAAGAGTAACTTTCTGGATCACTTTATGAATTCACTTCGCATTTTGAACCCGTTAATGCCAGTTGGTACAAAAATCTACCAAACCGATCTAATTTTATTATTAATCACTAGATGGCACTATCTGTCAAACAATGATGGATTTGACATCTTAAATAATCACAAATAAGTATAAAAATAGAATTCCCGCATTTGTTGGAAAATGAGCGTAGTAGTAGGTGTAAAATCTGAGTGAATACGAAATCAATCAGCATGCCTCTATCATCAAAAATAAAAAGGTAAGTTACACATTTTTTTTTTCAAATTTTAATAAGGTTTTTAAACGGAATCACAATTGTAATAGTGCACTTTATACAACTATGCTATTTAAATTTAGTTTTACTTTTGTTTCTCTTCCTCTATTCACTTTTACATTTAATGGTAGAAAATTGTATCGACCGGCATATATGTAGTCTCAATCTTCCCAGCTAAAAATGAACTGCAGTGAAACTGTAAAAAAAATGTAGTTGGAAGACTGCGGTGATTTGGCACAAATCCCTGCAGTGTTTTTGAAGTCGACATAACTATAAATTAACCGCAGTAAATGTGTAGTTGATAACTACACACTCACCGCAGTAAATTTATAGTTATGTCGACTTCAAAAGAACTGCAGGGATTTGTGCCAAATCACCGCAGTCTCCCAACTACATTTTTTTTGCAGTTTGACTGTAGCCTTTTAAAAATTTATTAGAAAATATGGGGAGAAATGTCGGATGTGCATAACACAAATAAGTCGTATTAGGCCTTTCCAACAAAATGCCACATGATGGGTGACTCCAAAATTTAGAAAAAGTGCCCTGTTGGGGGGGGGGCAAAGTGGGGGGAGGGAAACCGGATGTGCATAACATGAATAAGTGGTATTAGGCCTTTCCAACAATATGTTACATGATGGATGACTGCAAAATTTAGAAAGGTGCCCCCCTTAGGGGGGTGGTGGGCAAAGTGGGGTGAGGGAAGTGGGATGTGCATAACATGAATAAGTGGTATTAGGCCTTTCCAACAATATGTCACATGATGGGTGACTGCAAAATTTAGAAAAGTGCCCCCCTTGGAGGGGGAGTGTGGGGAGGAAAGCCAAATGTGCATAACTTGAATAAGTAGCCATTGGCCTTTCCAGCAATGGGTCACATGATGGGTGACTTCAAAATTTAGAAAAGTGCCCCCTTGGGGGGGGGCAAAGTGGGGTGAGGGAAGTTGGATGTGCATAACATGAATAAGTGGTATTAGACCTTTCCAACAATATGTCACATAATGGGTGACTGCAAAATTTAGAAAAGTGCCCCCCTTGATGGGGGCAAGTGGGGGGAGGTAAGCTGGATGTGCATAACATGAATAAGTGGCATTAGGCCTTTCCAACAATCTGTCACATAATGGGTGACTGCAAAATTTAGAAAAGTGCCCCCCTTGAGGGGGGCAAAGTGGGGGGAGGGAAACCTGATATGCATAACATGAATAAGTGGTATTAGGCCTTTCCAACAATATGTCACATGATGGGTGACTGCAAACTTTAGAAAAGTGCCCCCCTTGGGGGAGGGCAAAGTGGGGTGAGGGAAGCCGGATGTGCATAACATGAATAAGTGGTATTAGGCCTTTCCAACAATATGTCACATGATGGGTGACTTCAAAATTTAGAAAAGTGCTCCCTTGGGGGGGGGGGGCAAAGTGAGGTGAGGGAAGCCGGATGTGCATAACATGAATAAGTGGTATTAGACATTTCCAACAATCTGTCACATAATGGGTGACTGCAAAATTTAGAAAAGTGCCCCCTAGGGGGGGGGGGGGAAACCAGATGTGCACAACATGAATAAGTGCTCACAGGGCTTTCCAACAATATGTCACAAGGCATGATGGCAAAATTTAGAAAAGTTCCCCCTTGGAAAGGGGGGGCAAAGCGGGTGAGGAAAGCCGGATGTGCATAACATAAATAAGTGGTGATGGGTCCTTCCTAACAAGTTACATGAGGGATGTCGGCAAAATTTTGAAAAGTGGGGGTTGCACCACCTGGAATACATCCTCACTCCTCTATGAAATTTTTATATATTATAAATGACATTTATCGGAGGGCTCTGTAAAAAAATCCAATCTAAAAGGATGAAAATATTAAAAAAAGTTCAAAAAGTAAGAGAAATAATGAAATTCTTCGATCGGCCGTGGTGAAAATCTGTGAAATTCATCCATCGACAATATGAAAAAAATCGCACGAGTTTTGCAAATCAATCGCAAGGAAGCTCCCGCACATTTCCCCGATCAGTAGAAATAAAATATTGCAAAACTCGAGAATTGGTACCGCGAAAAAAATTGCAAAAATCATTACTCACTCAATGAAAATATTTATGAAATTCCCCAGTCCATTATTGAAAAGCCCCACCAGTGGCCGAGAGGTTCTGTTCTCGAAGCTGGTAGACAGGAGGTGCTGTGTTCGATCCCAATAGCGCCCGTCGGCCTAATCTTTCAGAGTTTTCTTCGGACCTTGGTTTTCCAAGCATAAATACGGGTTAGGTTCCCTTAGAAAGACCACCCACGGAGGGCACTCCCCCCCCGTTAGGGCCTATATCCCTCGTGCTGATAATTGGCCATCATAAACGCAACCAACAACCAATATTGAAGAAAAAAAAAACAGAACAATTCTTGAGTCGGCTGCTTTAAAATATTGTGAAACTTGTCAACCTGTTGCAGAAATCAATCGTGAAATTCATCAATCGAGACAAAACTCACAAGATTCTTCAGTTGGTGGCAGAAAAAAATGTGAAATTTGTCGACCGATTGCAGCTGAAAAACTGCTAAATAAGTCACATTAACTGATAATTGAAAAATAGTTATTGAATATTAATATTTAAAAAAAGGAATGCATAATAACATTAAATGGGAGAAAAATCGCAAAATTCAATCTGTCACAGGAAAACATTGCAAAATTTTATTGATAAAAAATAGAGCTGTACTGAGTACTCGGTAAATACTGAGTATTCGGCATACTCGGCGAAATTTTGGCCGAGTACTCGGCCAATACCGAGTAGTTGTAAAAATTTCAAACTGATCAGTAAAAAGTTATTCGAATATCAATGTATAATATATGTAATAATTCATAAAACTATTTACTCAGTATTTAACAATATGTGTACAAAATATAGAAAAAGTTAAGCAAAAACCCCTCATAAAATAATTCAAGATTAAAATTTAGTTTCACACATACAAATAAAAGTAAGTTTTTCTTATTACACAACTACTCGGTACTCGGTCGAGTAGTCAGTGGCCGAGTACTCGGTACTCGGCCAAAGTACTACTCGGTACACCACTAATAAAAAAGGAGTCTAAGAAAACCAATTCAAATTATTTTTTGTGAACAAGGTACACGAATGCAAGAAAAAAATTTAGGTGCCAATGGGCAGTCTCTCACCACTAAATTTTATTTGTTATTTTTTGTCTAATATTTCACCTAAATTTTTTGTAAGAATTTAAGTGAAGAGAACTAATAAAATTTAGTGGTGAGAAACTGCCTGCTGGCGCCTAGATTTTTACACTTCTGTTCTGCGAGTGCCCTTTTTTAAAAATTCCCACACAGCAGTCCTTTTTTCTAGAATCATCACTATCCTAGTGTTGATTCTAGATAAAAAGGGCCACTGGGCGGAAATGTTTAAAAAACAGCACACTTGTACCTTGTCGCTTGCAGGGAAAATCTGAAAAAGTGGTCTGAAAGTCGAAATTCATTCATCGACCATATGATAAAAATCCCACGAGTTTCACAAATCAGTATCAAGAAAAAACTAAATTTTACCAGTGGGTAGAAATATAATATTGCAAAATTTGTCAATCAGTTGCATGAAAAAAAAACTGAAAATAGTCATTAAGTCGTCAGAAAATTTGGTGCAATTTGCCAGTTGATTGTTGGACAAAAAAGAGAAATCCTTTAGTTGGGGATTTTGATCAAAAATTTACCTTAACACTTTGGCTGCCCCCATTTTTCAAAATCTGTTCCCAGGCACCGAATGCGTGACTTAGAGATCTGCACGGGCAGTCTCGTGGCCCCAGAGTTGATTTCAGGGGATGGACGGGGGGGCTCTCATTGCTTTGGAAGGAATGTGTGTGTCCCCTCCCCGGACCACCCCTTGAAATCAACTCTGGGCCACGGGTCTGCCCATGCAGATCTCTTAAGCCACGCATTCGGTGCCTGGGAACAGATTTTGAAAAATGGGCGGCAGCCAAAGTGTTAACGTAAATTTAAGCATATTGTCATTGGTTTAACATTAGCTTGTGAGTATTGTAACATGACAGTGTACTAAGCTCATTCAATATCCTCCTATGCAAAAAAAAAAAACATTTAAAAGAAAAATTAAGGATATTGTCATGGGTTTAACATTAGCTTGTGAGTATTATAACATGACAGTGTACTAAGCTCATTCAATATCCTCCTATGCACAAAAAACATTTAAAATAATTAAGGATATTTTCAGTGGTTTAACATTAGCTTGTGTGTATTGTAACATGACGGTGTACTAAGCTCACACAAATCAGTATCAAGAAAAAACTAAATTTTACCATGGGTAGAAATATAATACTGCAAAAATTGTCAATCAGTTGCATGAAAAAAAACTGAAAATAGTCATTAAGTCATCAGAAAAATTTGTGAAATTTGCCAGTTGATTGTTGGACAAAAAAGAGAAATCCTTTAGTTGGGGATTTTGATCAAAAATTTACCTTAACACTTTGGCTGCCGCCCATTTTTCAAAATCTGTTCCCAGGCACCGAATGCGTGACTTAGAGATCTGCACGGGCAGACCCGTGGCCCCAGAGTTGATTTCAGGGGATGGGCGGGGGGGAGGAGGGGGCTCTCATTGCTCTGGAAGGAATGTCCCCCCCCCCGGACCACCCCCTGAAATCAACTCTGGGGCCACGGGTCTGCCCGTGCAGATCTCTAAGTCACGCATTCGGTGCCTGGGAACAGATTTTGAAAAATGGGCGGCAGCCAAAGTGTTAACGTAAATTTAAGGATATTGTCATTTGTTTAACATTAGCTTGTGAGTATTGTAACATGACAGTGTACTAAGCTCATTCAATGTCCTCCTATGCACAAAAAAAAAAACATTTAAAATAATTAAGGATATTTTCAGTGGTTTAACATTAGCTTGTGTGTATTGTAACATGACGGTGTACCAAGCTCATTCAATATCCTTCTTAATAAATGAAAAAATCATTTAAAAAATTTAAACGCATATGAAAACTCTGTCATGTGGAAAAAAAAATAATTCTTCGATCGCTTGCAGTGAAAATCTGAAAAAGTGGTCTGAAAGTCTAAATTCATTCATCGACCATATGATAAAAATCCCACGAGTTTCACAAATCAGTATCAAGAAAAAACTAAATTTTACCAGTGGGTAGAAATATAATATTACAAAAATTGTCAATCAGTTGCATGAAAGAAAACTGAAAATAGTCATTAAGTCATCAGAAAAATTTGTGAAATTTGCCAGTTGATTGTTGGACAAAAAAGAGAAATCCTTTAGTTGGGGATTTTGATCAAAAATTTACCTTAACACTTTGGCTGCCGCCCATTTTTCAAAATCTGTTCCCAGGCACCGAATGCGTGACTTAGAGATCTGCACGGGCAGACCCGTGGCCCCAGAGTTGATTTCAGGGGATGGGCGGGGGGAGGAGGGGGCTCTCATTGCTCTGGAAGGAATGTCCCCCCCCCCCGTACCACCCCCTGAAATCAACTCTGGGGACACGGGTCTGCCCGTGCAGATCTCTAAGTCACGCATTCGGTGCCTGGGAACAGATTTTGAAAAATGGGCGGCAGCCAAAGTGTTAACGTAAATTTAAGGATATTGTCATTTGTTTAACATTAGCTTGTGAGTATTGTAACATGACAGTGTACTAAGCTCATTCAATGTCCTCCTATGCACAAAAAAAAGAAAAAACATTTAAAATAATTAAGGATATTTTCAGTGGTTTAACATTAGCTTGTGTGTATTGTAACATGATGGTGTACCAAGCTCATTCAATATCCTTCTTAATAAATGAAAAAATCATTTAAAAAATTTAAACACATAAGAAAACTCTGTCATGTGGAAAAAAAATAATTCTTCGATCGCCTGCAGGGAAAATCTGAAAAAGTGCTCTGAAAGTCTAAATTCATTCATCGACCATATGATAAAAATCCCACGAGTTTCACAAATCAGTATCAAGAAAAAACTAAATTTTAACAGTGGGTAGAAATATAATATTGCAAAATATTGCCTTTATTATTTGATTCTGAGAAGTGTCATAATTGACGAAAAAAACTAATTTGGCCCTATTACCATTCAGAAGTGTAAATTTTCTTTTTAAAATAATACAATTCATATGACAGTAAAAAAAGATTGCTTCATTTAAAAAATTTAATATTTTACATAATTAGTGAGTATGTACTCATTAAATAAAAATTATTATTAAACTATGTTATGTTATTAACACAATGTGTCAAACCGCTTTGTATTACATAAAACTGTTTCATTCCTAAAAAGAAAATAAGTTACTTACCTGTGAAATGTTATGCACTTATTGTAGGTATCCTAGGCAGGCATCAATTTATAATTTGAAGATCAGTATTGATTTCTTGTGTAACTGAACATCAAAACATACTTTAATACAAAGCACAGATAAGTATCTGTGTAAGATCTTGGTAAGATATTTAAAAATTCGGAAATTTTAATCTAAAAGAACATACTGATTGAAGCAAGTGTAAATCTGAAATAAAACATTGTTAATTACTATAAATAGATAAGTGCACTAAATCAAGTAAAATCGAACTATCTGGATTGTCAGAAACAAAATTTTATCAAATGTTTTGGATGACATTTGAATTTAATTAATCCTGTTAATATGAAATGGACCTATTTTTTTTTTTTCGCATGCATTAACCGTTAATAGTACAATCTCATCTAGATTTGAAATACTAACGATGATTGTACAAAAATTGCGACGGTTTATAAATCGTTATCACTTTATTCAAATTAACTCAATCGTGTGGATCTGAAATTAATTGCTTTCGATTGAGAATGTAAAAATACCCACACAGCCACTTTATTTCAATAAACAGTGGTGATATTTTTCGCCAAACTGCAAAATAAATGAACTGCTTTTAGCAAATCAACGTGGTACTCCGCGCCGATTTTCATAAACAAGCCGGCGTTTCCGTGAGTTGAGGTGTTTCTTTAATGCTTCTCCTGCAGTTGCAACGAAACCATGGGGTTAGACATTCAGCTGTAAGGGGTTGAAAAATAAATCATATGTTCAAATGAGAAATTTAAATAAAATAAAGGAAGAAAATTATACTATTCTTTTGTTGTTCTTCTTTGTTTTTATGAGGTAAAAGTGGAAAACTGGAAGTTATATGTATGTCCGATATGGAAGAAAGACAATTTATGCAATATGCAATTAGTAAACCCACCTGTGTTTCTAATTTCTAATCATGGGCGACATATAGAAGAATGGTTGGGCCACTGTCCCTCTCGATTTTGAAATTTATCTAATTAAATTTCCTTTTTCTTCGATTTTGAAAAACATAGTAAATTTTTTTCGAGTAATTTAAAATAAAAGAGGAACTAAAAACTAGTTATGAAGATAGTGGGGCAGTGAGCAAGGGAGACCTATTGCCCCTCCCTTGATTTTAAAATTTAATTAATAAGAATTTCTTTTCTTCTGTTTTCAAAAACATTATGTAAATATTTTGAGTAACTTAAAATGAAAATAAATAAGAAATTTTCAGTTAAGGGGTGTTGTTGTTGTTGGTGGTGGTGGTCTGAGTGTGTGTGTGTGTGTGTGGGGGGGGGTGAGACTCATTGCCCCTTCCTGGATTTTGAAATTTAATTAGCAATTTTTTTTCTCCAATTTACAAAAACATAGTAAAATTTATTCTTTTCGAATAACTTAAAATAAAGGAACTAAGAACTTTCTGTTAGGGGAATGGGGCATATGTGAATCATTGCCCCTCCCTGGATTTTAAATTGTAACTATTTTTTTTCTCTGATTTTTGAAAAACATAGTGAAATTTGATCTTTTCTCTTATCTTAAAATAAAAGAATAACTAAGAATTTTCTCTTATGGGAACGAAGTTAGAAGAGCGCTATTGCCCCTCCCTAAATTAAAAAATTTAATTAATTAAATATTCTTTTTCTTTTGTTTTCAAAAACATAGTAAAGTTTATACTTTTCGAGTAACTCTGAATAGAAAAATGAGAAATTTTACATTAAGAGGGAGGGAGGGGGGGGGGGGGGTTGAGAGGTTCATTGCCCTCCCCTCCCTGGATTTTAAAATGTAACTAATAAAAAAAAAATTCCACTTTTGAAAAGTAGTAAAATTTATTCTTTTCGACTAACTAAAAATAAAGAAACTAAGAATTTCCTGTTAGGGAAGGGGCATAGCTGAGCGATTGCCCCTCCCTTGAATTTAAATGTTAACTATTTTCTTCGCTTTTGAAAAACATACTGAATTTTTTTTTAATTATCTTAGAATAAAAGAGGAATTAAGAATTTTCAGTTAGGGATAGGGTAGGGGGTAGGAGAAACCTATTGCCCCTCCCTGGATTTCAAAAGTTAATTAATTAAAATTTCCTTTTCTTCTATTTCAAAAACATAGTAAAATGTATACTTTTCGAGTAATTTACAATAAAAAAAATGAAGAAATTTCTCATTTCCCGCCCCCCTCCCCCCTGGCTTTTGAAATTTAATTAATATTTTTTTCTCCGATTTTGAAAAAAAAAAATAGCAAAATTTATTCGTTTAGAGTAAGTTAAAAAAAAAAAACTAAGAATTTTCCGTTGTGGGCAGGGGCACAGGTGGGTTGATGCCACTGCCCCTCCCTCGATTTTGAAATTTAACTATTTTTTTTTCTCTGTTTTTGAAAATCATAGTGAAATTTAATTTTTTTTTATCTTAGCTTAAAATGAAAGAGGAACTAAAAATTTTGCGTTAGGTAGGAATGTGACTTTCAATTAAATCCTTAAAAGTCTTGGAAAGAGTATTAATTATCATTAGTATTTAAAAAGTGTGTTTCATAACATGCAACTCTCACAAAATCAAAACAATTTTAAACACTTTAGAAAATTCGGGAAATATCACACAATCATACAGCATTGTGTCTTGCAAAAGTATCTTACAGTAACTGCTGTTATACTGTAGTTACTATTATAATAATCATACTTACAAAATTAAGACCTGTAAAGTTCTTCAGAAACTGCAGTCAGACTGCAGATACATCACCGAAAATTTTTGTGAATTAATTGCTATAAAATCACTTGAAATTCACTGCCGTTTTACTGTAGACAAAAAGTCTTACTATTTTTTTTAATTTTGGGTTGAAAAAATACTTGTCAATGACTGGAAAATAACTGAAGTGTTTTTACTGTTGATATTGCACTACAAAAAAAAAAAAAAACTACAGTTGACCGTAGAAAAACTTGAAAAATACATCATTTCTGTAAAAAAACTACAGTTCATTTTTAGCTGGGTTACTTACGGCGACGAGAAAATAAAAAAAAGAGACGTCCATTTCACTGACCCCGCCTCATACTGATTTTGAAAACTAATCAACACCATTCGTTTGTTATGGTTTCTGCCACAAAAATTTTCGTTTCTGCCAATTCTGCTCTCTCGATATAACGAAAAAATGGGGCGGGGCCAGTGAAATGACAGCCCCGCCCCATCAACGAAATCAAAAATTTATTACTGCATTCGTTTATACGACGTTTGTGCTGGTTTGTTCCACAAAAAGTTTCGTTTGTGTCACTTTCGTTCTATCTTGTTATAACAATTTTCTTTTATAATTCAAGGTCACTTATGGAAAATTGCTTATGAAAATCGTAAATAAATACGTGCGACAAAATGAAATACTTAATTCTTTAGTGCTATGTAAATGTTGGTTTGTGTCGTAAAAAGTTTCGTTTGTGCCCTTGTGGTTCCCTCGATATCACGAATTTTCCACTTTTTTCGACACAGGGCGACCATTACGGTGGCCCGCTCAATCAACGAAATCTAAATTGTATCACCGCCTTCATTTGTGTTGGTTTTTCTCGCAAAATGTTTCGTTTGTGTATTTCCATTCATTAATTATAACGAATTTTAATAATTGAAGGGCACATAAAGAAAGCCGCCTGTGAATAAATACGTGTCACGAAATTAGATGCGCAATTCTTCAGTGCTATGTAAATGTCGGTTTGGACTCACAAATTCTCACAAAGGAAAATATTCTTGTCTTCATTGGCATTTTATTAGTGTCTGGATGTAACAAATTACATAACACGAGACTCTAGTGGGCTCTTTCAACTGACGTGCACAACAATTTAATTTCACATTCGTAGAGAAGCGACAATTTTTAAGCGATTTTGAGATCAGTACATTTTGCAGATAAAATGGAAATGGATGATGAGAGATTATATAAAGTCCGCCTCCTTTTTGAGAACTTCAACAGAGCATGCAAAGATTTAGATATCCCAGAATGTCTCAGGGTAGATGAGTCCATAGTCCCTTATTATAAACTTAGTTTATAACAGGAAAACTCATTCGATTTTGTTGCAAACTTTGGGTATTATCCTCTTCAGATGTACTTCTCCATGCAGAACATTATTGAGTTGCATCAAAGCACTTCTCGATACTGGTTTAGGCCAAGGCAATGATGTTGTTCTTGGATTATTAGAAATATGCAAAATACCAGATGGAACTCATGTCGCCATGGACAATTTTTCTCTGGTATTCCCTTATTAAAAGGACTGTCTAAAAGGGGTATTGAGGAAACTGGTACATTGCAAGAGAATAGACAACTGAATGCTCCATTGAATCTCAGAAATATAATGGAAAAAAGAAACACAAACAGGAATATATTACCATGCTTGCAATAAAGATATTGCTATTGTAAAATGGAATGACAATACAGTAGTAGCGGTTACGAGCAATAAACTACGCACAAAACCATGTGAATCAGCTAGTACATGCAGTGCAATTGAAAAAAAAAAAGAAATTATTAGTTCCTATGCCACAGCAATTGGAAACTTATAACAAACACATGGAAGGTGTGGATCTTTTTGATCAATCCATTGCGAATTACCGTATCAGAATTCGTTCAAAAATGGTAATGGTCACTTTTTTCATAGATACATAATTCAAGCGTTGTAAAGGGATGGCGAGTGTACAGAAATCTCGGCAACGATATTTCACTACTTGATTTCACCCGACAATGCACACAAGAACCATTACGAAGCTACGGTACACTACCCAGTGGCCCTGGTGAACCTCTTTCCTGGTGAAGATTTGACGAAAGAAACCATTGGGTAGTCAAATCAGAGTAAACATGCCCGATGTAAAAGGTGTGGCGGAAGAAATGGTTATAAGTGCGAAAAGTGTAATCAACCACTTCAGCCCGAATGCCATAAAAGTTATCATGTTGATTCTAATGCATAAATATTCAGTTTAATAAAAATATTTTACTGTTTTTTAAAGGTAATAATAATTTTTAAATGTTTTTTCCTCAGTTTTAGAATTTGTAAATTGTATAAGTTACAAAATTTTCTTTTCCAAATTGAATTGCAATTATTTTTTTTTAAATATAAATTTAATTAAAAAAACCCTTATTATACAAGTATAAGTAATATTTTACTGTTGTATAAATCTAGAATACATTATTGTAATTATTATTATTGTAATCAAACAAAAAATTCAAAATTCGCATAAAAAAGTGATTTCATACTACGCTAACGCCGGTTGGTACAAAAATTTACCATTAAAAAAATCTTAGTAAATACAACGGGAAAAAACTTATGTACGATGTACTTAATAGACACATAATGAACAAATATGAACAAAAAATTCAAATATTGATCGGTATTCTGTAGTCGACATTAATGGCTTAAGATGAACAACCATAAAATGCTAAAAAACATAAAAATAAGTAAAATAAAAATTAATTAATTAATTTAAAAATTTAAAAATACATAATATAGTGAAAAAAAAATAAAATATATGAAATTTGTGATATATTTCTAATTATTTTATTTGAAAGTCCATGCAGAATCCATCGATTTCAGTGAGAAATAAATTTTATGCCGAATCTTGTGGAGTAATTCCTTTTACAATCGGGAATGCATTTTCGAAATGTATTTCCCATTTGTTTTTTAATATTTCATCTATTTGTTCAGTTTTGGGATTGCAGTTCATCGAAATACAAATTGAAAATACAATTTAGAATGTGAACTTTTTGCTGCCAAAAGTATTAGATTTCGATGTTTATTATTTAATTTTGTTCGACTTCAGAACTTAAACAAATATTTTATGAGTCTAAAAAATATACATATAAATTCATAAATCTGAAGCAATAATATTTTATACAAATTGTGCCATAAAAAAATCATGGCTATAATTTTTTAAATAAGCCTACTCTAAAAAATTGCCATTAAATAAATACATTTCAAAATAAATGTTGCTTAAAATATTCCATTAGATTAGTATGAATCTTAATATATATATATATATAATATATATATATATATATATATATATATATATATATATATATATATATATATATATATATATATATATATATTTACAAAGAGAAATTAAGTCTATCTTTTGAAATGGAAAAAGATAAAACAAATGCTAATAACTACTCTGGAAGTTAAAAAACAGAAAGGGGTTGCCCTGTGTTTTTTCATTTATTCGCATTAATCGCCTTTACAAATGTCATTTTTTTCATGCCCATGCAGTCATTGTATGTCTTAATTTCCTTCTTAATTTTTGAAATTAATCTGTCTTTAAAATAATTAGTAATACATTTCAAAATGCACCAATTCCTTCATATATTCCAAAGGAATTTCATTTCATTGTTTATCAGATACTATTGTCTCAAAATCTTTGTTGCGCGCATGCAGAAGATCAGATAATTCTTACATTGATTACTGAAAAGTTTGTTCAGTTTAATTTAAATAAGCAGATTATTTAAAGGACTTAGAAGACAAAAGCAGATTTTAAGTCATCGTATATTTTTACATAAAAATATACAGCTTTACTACTAGCTTTATTATTACTTTTAGCTAATGCTAATATTGAAAATTTTACGAGAAAAAAATGACTTGTCGAGATATATGAAAGGAAAAAAAAATTCTTAAAAGAAAATTAACGTGATCAGCAAAATGAATTTGATCCTGATTTATTTCTTCTCTCCAAAAAGCTATCTTTGATAAATCATTCAGATATTAGATAAAATTAACGTAAAAAAAAAAAATAATAAAAAAAAAAAAAAAAAAAAAAAAAAAAAACTAGCTGATAAGAAAAGAAAAGAGAATAAAATTTTGTGCGATTTAGAAAGGGGAAATCAGAAAATTCTGGTTGTAAAAAATTTATGAAGCAATAGATAATTACATTTTTCAATATTAGAAAAAAACTATTTTAAAAATAAAATTGCATATTCAGAAAATCGTTCGATATGCATAGCTGCCAGCTTGTACGGATTTTTGCTACCACTAAAATTTAACAGAAATTTCAGCCTTATTTAATTATCAACATTCATTGCAATTCGTCGATTGAATTAGGCAAAATTTTCTATTAAATTTTAGTGGTAGCAAAAATCCGTACAAGTTGGCAGCTATGGATATGTAAGAGACGAATTCCAATACTCATAGCCGTCATACACACTCCGCCTAGCGAAACGACGGTGTTGCAAAATACCAAATATAAAGACATCAATTAAATGCACATAAAACTGAAGAAATGAAGAAAAAAATACTACACATTATTTCAATTAAATTAAAGTGCTATACAAGATTAATAACCCAGCATGCAGAAGCTGGTATAATGCATATTGTGCGAACAAAAATGGGTTGGGATAGCAATAGAAAAAAAAAAACTCATTTTTCATTTTCGAATATACTTTGTTTTTTTATATATATTTTATGATATTGAGGTAATATCTATAAAATTCTATACCACTGATAATATTATAATTTACATCTCTTCTAAAAAGTTTTAGTATACACTGAAAATGACATATGTTTATATATATATAATGCTATGATCCCCCTCTAAATACATATGTACATATATTAATGCCCATCATGGACATGTTATAACTGTTAATTTATACATTGTCAATAATATTCACTTAAGATATTTGATGCGTCATGGCACTAAATATCATATTCCTTCACAGGGTAATACACATTCTACCATTAAACAATTCACATATGATTTAGCTTTCTTCATTTAGAAAATAGCTATCAACTATAATAAACCTACTGAATATTTTGTAGATTGGAAGCATAATGTCATCTTTCTTTTGAAAAACTGCTACTAAAACTGCATATTGCCAAACATTCAGTCTATTTCTCTATCCTTAAACCACATATTCATGAACTTCAAAACAATTTCCTCATTACAGCTAACAACTATGCTATCATCTGCAAATATTACTATCATCACCTTCTAACTAAAGCAGTTACTTCTAATAATATTTTCAAACTTAATCATGTTACGTTAGAAGAAAATAATAAACATATATTAAGCTGTATTAAAACATGGAAATTATTCCAGAGAGAGAAACATTCGCCTTGCATACCATATTTCAAATGAAAACCAAGTTTCAAAGTAATTGCTTAAGAGGCGCAAAGGCCAACACAGTGAAAAAGATTCCATGTCGGGACTCGAACCCTTACCATCAGTATAGCGCACTGATGTTCTACCGACTAAACCACATAGAACGATATCCAGCCAGGAAATTTTCTCACTATCATATGTTGGCAAGGCTACAAACGCAGCACAAGATGGAATATATATCGTGCCACAGACATGGGGCAAGCACGAAACTTAACTAAATCCAGCATCGACTTAAACTACATTAATACATGGAAATTATTCCAGAGAGAGAAACATTCGCCTTGAATACCATATTTCAAATGAAAACCAAGTTTCAAAGTAATTGCTTAAGAGGCGCAAAAGCCAACACAGTGAAAAAGATTCCATGTCGGGACTCGAACCCGTGCCATCAGTATAGCGCACTGATGTTCTACCGACTAAACCACATAGAACGATATCCAGCCAGGAAATTTTATCACTATTATATGTTGGCAAGGCTACAAACGCAGCACAAGATGGAATATATATCGTGCCACAGACATGGGGCAAGCACGAAACTTAACAAAACCAGCATCGACAGAAACTACATTAATACATGGAAATTATTCCAGAGACAGAAACATTCACCTTGCATACAATATTTCAAATGAAAACTAAATTTCAAAGTAATTGCTTAAGAGGCGGAAAGGCCAACACAGTAAAAAAGATTCCATGCCGCACTCAAACCCAAATCAGTATAGCGCACTGACGTTCTACCGACTAAACCGTATGGAACGATGTAACGGCATGGAATCTTTTTCACTGTGTTGACCTTTGCGTCTCTTAAGCAATTACTTTGAAATTTGGTTTTCATTTGAAATACTGTATGCAAGGCGATTGTTTCTCTCTCTGGAATAATTTCCATGTATTAATATAGTTTCTATCGATGCTGGATTTAATTATGTTCCGTGCTTGCCCTATGTCGGTGGCTCACGATAAATATTTCATCTTGCGCCATTTGTAGCCTTGCCAACATATAATAGTTTGAAATTTCTCAGACTGGGTATCGTTCCATGTGGTTTAGTCGGTAGAACGTCACTGCGCTACACTGATGGCCCGGGTTCGAATCTCGGCATGGAATCATTTTCACTGTGTTGGCCTTTGCGTCTCTTAAGCAATTACTTTGAAATTTGGTTTTCATTTGAAATATATTAAGCTACCATAAATTACTAGACATAAAAAATAACAGCCTAAATTATCCTTTTATAGTCATGATTCCGAAGTTTCACAAAAAATCCTCTTAAATTCCACACAGTCACTGTAGTGTGTAATACTTGTAACACTCGTACTAATACAATATTTTTATATATTCTCATACAAATTTATGAGTTATCAGTTCAAAAAGACAACATTCATTTTATTAAAAACAGTTTTGATTTGGTGGATAAAATAAAGCCATTAACAAACGTCAAAAATGCTATTACTTTAGATTTCAAAGACCTATTTAATAATACCATTGTAAAAGACTTACTATTAATGCATTATTTATAAAACATTTCCCTTTATTAAATTGTTGTTACAATATTGATACTGACTACTTTACGTCTTTGACTAATTCTCTACTATTTCATAATTTTATTTTCCAAGAAAATGTTTTCTTTATTCAGATACAGGGCATACCTCAAGGCGCTACTTCCTCAAGCATATAACACTGTTATCAGATTTTTATCTTTATTTTTTGTGAAAGGAAATTTATTAACAGTAATATATTGCTCTACAGATACATTGATGATATAATTATTTTTTCGGTTAATGATAATAATTCTATATCTCTTTCTGTAAAGTACCCTTCCAATCTAGAACATAGCACTACTTATTCAAATAGTTCTAGTATCAATTTTATGGATATTAAAGTTAATATTCTAACTAATATCACCCTAACATTCAATATTTTTTCATAAACGTAATGCCTTTTCATTTAATGTAATTATTTTTTCTACTTCAATTCCTGATTGCATATTTCAGTTTATGGAAATATTCTACTTAACCATAACTTTTATATCAAATGTTTATGATCCTCCCAGTTTTTACAGCCTAATATTATTAAATTAAAGCAATTAGCATTGTTTTATAATTATATACTCTCTTTTACATCTGCATTTATCAAATCTTAATATTCATTTTTTCTACTTTTACCAGTATGGACATATAGGATTAGCTGGGGTAACTTGACCAACGAGGTAACTGGACAAAGGCTATTTTAGAAAAAAACTGATGATGTTTTTTAAGTTTTAGCTTTTGTGAACAATGTACCTAAATCTCGATTTCCTAAATCAACGTGTGTCAACTCAATCATAACTATCTCTTTGCTACAATAGGTTGTCGAAAATTTACGTTTCTTTTTTTTTTTTTTTAAACAAGTCAATTTGTTTGAACTTCCTCGGCTTTTTTATTAAAATACTGTAAGTACTTTTATTAAATAAACTTAAAAAAAAGATTAGGCATATAACTACATTAATATTATTAAGTATCTATACAGATTTACTTCATGTTTCAAATGTAAGCTCGGTGTCCCAGTTACTCCATAATTGTTTTCAAGAATGGGGTAAATGGGACATGTATCCGGGGGGGGGATGTATACTGGGACCATGTTGGATCTAGTTACCCCAATACTTATATTTTATTTTCTAGTTTCTCTTACTACGGGAAATAAATTTCTCCATTCTTTTTTTGCTCACAATAAAGAAAATTATAAAATACCTTATAAAAATTACGTAATAAAATTTGTAAAAAAGCATATTTGTTGGTATCAAAACACATTTCTTAACCCCTTTATGGGCGGTGACGCCGTTATGGCATCACATAATTTTAATCCCTAATTGCCACATTGGCACCGGAATTTTATAATGAAAATTTCACCTTTATTAAGTACGCGATAATATACTTTTACTTGTTTACAAATAAATTCCCATGTAAATACTGGTGTCATTAAATTATTTCAACATTTTACGAATACAAGTACCTTGCCCCTGAAAGCGGGATAGCTAGACTTTGAAATTGTACGATATAGATGAAAAATTTAAGTAGTTACGTAGCCGATAGTTCATAGATTTACCTTGTAATTTTTTCCTTAAAATACCCATGTAACTTTTATACTTACTACCTATACCAAAGTACATAAGTACATACTTAATTTTCATATTTTTGGCGCAAATAAAGCTAATATCTTCACTTTTTTAGCTTTTTTTAGAAACATTGGCAGAAAGGATTCCCTTGCAACGCACTTTAGTTCATATATAATTTACATGATCTGCAATGGTTTAATTTTTTTTAAGTTGTTTACGCTTTTTCAAACAAGACCTGATATCTCATAAAAAAAAAAAAAAAAAAAAAACGCGTGTGGATCATAGTCGTATTTATGCTTTGTATTTTTAGCAATAACTTTTATCGTCTGCGTTTGTTTATACGAGTTCTTAGAATGCTTTGTTATGAAAGAGGTAGCCACGAGCTGCTTGTTTTGTGATGTTATTAAATAAATACAGTGCATTTCAGTTTTTGTTATTTTGAGTATTAGTGAGTATTTAATATAAGCTATCATTATGGTCCGCCGAGCATCGAAGAAGCAGCCTGGGATGCTCGTGGACCTATATCACCTCCGTAGACCGTATCTTGTGTTCTACTTACAGTGTTTTGAAATAAATTTTGGGAAAACTATGTCAGAAAACATTGTGTGAGAGATTTTTGTGTCATAACGTCAGCCATGCCAGAGTTAACAGAATTTTTAATAAACGAACCTTACTATTTTTAATGATGCATAACTTTTGCGTTATGTTCGCATTATTTAGGACATACGTATTGTTGCTTTACTGCTGTTTTATGTCATTATTTGAGAATGTGTGCGTTATATGTGTTCATATATTAGTGAAAGGGGTGTTTATTTATTTTTTAAATAAGATAAAAATATCAGTTTAGGGATCTTTGTAGTATACGTTTTTTAGTGTTAATAAGGTTCACGAATATTTTCAAGTGAAAATATTTTAAATTTTCCTTTATATAACGAACATAATTTACTGCGTGTCTCCAATAACAACGGTCTTTTTGCAGATGACTCAGTATTCAGGAGCAAATTTTTAAATTAGATACTGAATAGTGATGGCAATCTGACGCTTATATTAATGACATGTATCGCTTTGAATATTTAGATATTTTTAGGGTTCCGTACTTAAAAAGGAAAAACAAAACTATTCTAACATCACTCGTGTGTTTATCTGTCCGTCTGTCACAGTCGTTGGTTTTTAAAACTATGGAATGTAGAAAGTTAAAACTTGGTAAAGTTATAAAGGCTCTTGGCCCATATATTTATAGATTATTAGCTAATCTTAAATATTTTTAGGAAAAATTTAGGTCGGATAATTATGTTATTCGAAAAAGAAATTGTATGTTAATATACAGTGTGGGGTCTCGTTCGAAAGATCCGAGAAACACCGTTCGAAACACCGAATTCAAAAGTATATTTGTTTTAATTTTAGATTTTTTTACATAGATATAGTAGAGAATGTAGAGCAAAAATATGCCCCACCCCCTCTATTTTAGAATCTACTGAAACTAAAATTATGAAAAAGTTAGGGGTAGTAGAAGCTTATTTAAACTATACAGGAAAACTATAACGATTATCTTAGGGCACATAGTTTATAAGAAATTAGCATTTTTCCGTTACACATGAACTGTAGTTTACGGATGCTCAGTGGGAGATTTGAGGACTTCTCAAGGTACATATCGACATGGGATCACAGAAGATATTTTGATAGTAATTTTCTAATAGAAAATTTTCTTATTATTCATGATAACAACTAAAAACCTATCTAAAAAAAATGCAACAATGCAACATCCTTTTGAAGCACGCTTAGCACAATGCCAAGTAAAACTTTCGAAAAGGTCTTTGTTTTAGAAAAGGCAAACCAAAGTGATAAATAGTCAATGTGCATAAACCCTTATCTGCGAGTAAAATGTTTGTTCGCGCGAGTTTTGTTTTGCGATAATTATTTTCTCGGTGTAGTGAAAAAGCTGACAATTGTCTTCATTTACCGTATACCACTATAGTCGAAACTAGTCGGATGTACCAATCCCAAAACTTTCTTCTACCTCATACATGTTAATACTTCAAAATTCGCTATCACACTGCCAAAATTAAATGGCAATCTATGCATCTCATGAGGATTCTAACGATATGAAATTCCGTGCATTAGTTCTTGAGATATGACTATCGCTGAAATCGCCTAAATTCAGCAAAATGCTGCCTAGCAGCGCCACCTATTGGGTGATTTATACCAAATCCTAATCAGCAACAATTTTTGTCAACGTCTGACTGAATCTGAAGTTTGGAGAAAATCCGTACATTAGTTTTTGAGATAGAGCAATAGCGAAAATCGTGAAAATTTCTGCATAGCAGCGCCACCTATTGGGTGATTAACACCAAAACCTAATTAACAACAACTTGTGTCAACATACAACTAAATCTGAAGTTAGATGAAAATTGGTCCATTAGTTCTATTGATAGAGCTATTGAGGCAATCGTGGAAAAGGCAGCAGAGAAGCGCCACCTGTTGGGCGATTTACACCAACACCTAATCAGTAGCAAGTCATATCAAGGACTAACTTAATCTGAAGTTTGATGAAAATCCGTGCGTTAGTTCTTAAGATAGAGCTATTGGGGAAATCTTGTAAATCCTGCAAAATTCATCATAACAGCGCCACCTGTTGAGCGATTTACACCAAAACGTAATCAGCATCAACTCATATCAAGGACTAACGAAATATGAAGTTTGATCAAAATCCGTGCATTAGTTCTTGAAATAGAGCTATTGCAAAAATCGTGAAAAATGCAGCATTGTAGCGCCACCTGTTGAGCGATTTACACCAAAAACTAATCAGCATCAATTTGTATTAGGCACTAACTGAATATCAATTTTTATTAAATTCCGTGCATTAGTTCTTGAGATAGAGCGCCCACAAAATTTGTGTCACATACACACAGACAGACAGACACACAGACTCACAGAGTCACAGACAGACAGTTTGTAAAAACATGTTTTTTGGAATATATGACCCCTAAAACGTGTAAATCCGTCGAAAACCGGAATTCGAAAATTTTCATGAATCCAATACTTTCTTCTTGTAAAGATAGAAGAAAGTAAAAACGTTGGAAAATGTTTAGATATGTGGAATTGTTGCTGCATTATTGTTAATATATTTGTATATAAAAAACAAATATTTATAACATTGACACCCTTTTAAACTTATCATGACAATTTCTTAGAAAAGTCAATTTTAAAGACAAAAGGAAAGTTTATTACGAGATTTTTATCCATCACCATTACACATTAAAGCATTTTGTTTTAATGATTTACAAAATATGCATTTTTAAATTACTGATAGTTTTTAAGGTGAGACTATGGTATTAGATTTTTATATCTTACCTTTTGAACTCATCAAATACAACAGCTTCCATTCAGAAGACTAAAGAAAAACATGATATCCTTTTGTTTGTTTGAGAAAATGCGCAGGGAATTAAATTATACAGTCTCAGAAATAAAACTATCACTTGACGATTCAGCAATCCTTGAGCTGTATTTCGTCATTTTTGACGATCATTTCCTATCGTATCATATAAACTTTAACAAAATGTAAACTCTCAAATATTTGACGAAAGTTTTGTCTCAATCACGGTCAGTCTCAATGCATTTTAAGTAAACAGTTGCTGTAGATCCTAAAATCCTGCGATTTTAACAAACATATATTTGCTTCTTTATGCTTGTCCTGCAATAATTTCTTTTAAAGCAGCACTTTTTAGTGTTTTTCAGAAAATACTGAAATATAGGTAGTTATTGTTACTTCATTAGTTATTTTTTTAGCTGTTAAAATTTTTAGGAATGCTTATTATTATTTTTATTTACATATTTATATTTGTTTTTCATTATGTTTTAATTCGAAAAGAATAAATTTCCTCAGTTCTTCAAAACCACCCAAAAAAAAATTTGGTCAATAAAATTTCAAACTTCCAGGATATAATTTTTTTGTAATTTATTTAAGAAGTATATTCTGCTTTCAATCAAATTAAAAATAAACATAATTGATCCCTCTCCCCTTTATAAACTGTATATGCAGTTCACAATTCGTTATTTGTGATCAACAAATTAATTAGATCATATTCATAACCATTCATTGAGCAAAGAAAATTTCACTAATAAATTATTTAATCAGGCCATATTATAATTATTCGTTGACCATGAGAAAACCATAATAATAAATTAGCCTTACTTAAAACTTTCAGAGAATATAGCAGCACTGATAAAATTACAATCAACCTTATAAAAATATAAATACGCAGCAGGATTCATTACATCAATCTAAAAGCACAAATATATAAGTTCCCAATAGCGAGGTATGAAGAGCAATGGTCTCCCACGCCAAAGGCCGCAGGTTCGAATCACCCCGAGGAAAACAAGAAGTGCTTTTTTTCTTCCCCTGTCAATAAATACAGGAAATTCCAAACTGTTCGATAGATGGTACCACCAGCCCTCTTTTGACGAAACTTTTGACGAAATTTATATCGTCAAGCAAGTGAAGAAACTAATTTCATCAATTTGTCGAAATATTCGATTGGAGCATTTCCCAGGAAACAGTTTCGTGGAAAACACAGAAAATTTAGTGAAATCTGGGTATTTATTTCTCAATGTGTACATTCCTTTTTTTTCTGATTAATCCCTCATTAGAAACATTTATGTACTTAATGCATCTTTCAAACAAAATTTCTCTAAAACTTCTAAAATGGCTTTTTGTCTTTTTTGCCAAGAATCAAACAAAAAGCTGATTTATGAAAATACATTTTTAATACTTTTATCAGCAAACACCTTACCTGAATTACCATTTTGATGGATGGTGATCTTTTGCATGAAAATCACATTTCAGTAATGCCTTGAAAGATTTATCTTTTCTCTTACGTTCTTTTAGAAATAAAATTCTTTGTATTAATACTTTTATTTCAAACTTCCTTTGATTTAGAAAGGAGGGTATACACTTACGTATTCAAATAAAAATATGAGGGGTGGTGTAAAAACGAAAAGCACTTAGGTTGAAATGTGTTTTATTTTCGTGTTAAACAGTTACATGTGTTCGTCAGACAGTGCAATTTATCAAAATGGTGTTTTATGGTTACCTTGTAGATTTATTATTTTCCATCTTGAGTTAAAATAAAAGTTGAAATACAATTTTTAACTATTGAAAATTGCATATACTATCATGTATATGTGATAAATGTATAGAGATATATGCATACTTCTTTATCATCTTTATGATGATTGTTACTTAATATTGATCGAAAAATAAACTTAAAAGGAAAACATAATTTTCTATTGAGATAAGCAATAGCGGAATTGTAATATGAAATGTAAAATTTACAAAACAATGTAATCTGTTAAACTTAAAACTCATAATATTTTTACTTAGATGTACAGACATTAAAAATTAAAAGTATTTTAAAAAGAATGCAATCAAATTACCTTATTAATAATATAAGTATTATATTTAGAATTTTGTCACTGTTAAATTATTAATTCGTTTCTAGATATTATTACAATCATGAATTACACAAAATGAATTTTAAAATGTTTTATGTTAAGTTAAAAGATGAAAGATAGTATTACTACAGATGTTAGAAATTTAAAATATACATTTTATTTGAATTTCCTTGTACTTCCGGTCTGGAAAACTCGCTGCCATAGGCAGGGAATAATCTCATTTATTGCCGTTCTGATCATTTTACATACGTTATTTCGTTTGAAATGGGAGAGTCTGTAATTATTAGTGTAGCAAGTAGTAGAAGTTGTAGTACTCTGGATTAACACAGCAGTGATTGCGTATCGGTTTTTTTGCCGCCCGAATAAATTATCTTCTCCTAACTCATATCTCCTTACAAATACAATGGAGAACTACCATGTAGCTACCTTTAAATGTTTCTCTACCAACATTGTGATGTAACAAGACATCTCTGTTTCCCCCTCAAGTGTATTTTTAGAAGAAATATTGTTGGAAAAGTCCTCGCAACAATCACTAATGTCAGTCCATTTTTACTTTTTCCTATTATTCCAAATCTCACGAATAAAATTTATAATTTAGGTAAACTACAAATTTATAAGTTCATTAAAATGTAATATTCGAATAATAAGTGAAAAAAAAATTCTTATTTTACATTTTCAGTATGCGGGGTGCCGGCGGAAGAAAGACCGAGCGCAGCGAATAACGTTCTAATAAAAACGCAACTTCTCTCGAATTAAACGTTTGCAGTTATCGCGTATCGGCATTTTTGCCGCCCGAATAAATTATCTTCTCCTATCTCATATTTCCTTACATATACAATTGAGAAATGCCATGTAGCTGACTTTAAATGTTTCTCCACCAACACAGTGAAGTAACATCTCTGTGTTTCCTTCAGGCACATTTTCAAAGCAAAGTTAAAATTGTTGGAAAAGTCAGCGCAACAATCCTTATTGTCAGTCCATTTTTACTTTTTCATATTATTCCAAATCTCACAAATAAAATTTATAATTTATGTAAACTCCAAATTTATAAGTTCATTAAAATGTAATATTTGAATATTAAATGAGAAATTATTTCCTATTTTACATTTTCAGTATGCAGGGGACCGGTGGAAAAAGACCGAGCGCGACTAATAACGTTTTGAAAAAAAAAATAACGCGACTTCTTTTGAATTAAACGACTGCCGTTATCGCGTATTGATCTTTTTTCCTCCAGAATAAATTATCTTCTCCTAACTCATATCTCCTTGCAAATATAATATAGAACTACCATGCAGATTAATTTAAATGTTTGTTTTTTTTTTACCAATATTGTGAAGTAACAAGGCATCTCTGTTTTCCCCTCAGGTACATTGTTACAAGAAAACTTGAAAATTTTAGAAAATTCTCCGCAACGATCCCTATTGCCAGTCCATTTTTACTTTTTCCTATTATTCCAAATCTCACAAATAAAATTTATAATTTAGGCAAACTAAAAATTTATAAGATCATTAAAATGCAATATTTGAATATTAAGTGAAAAAATGTTTCTTATTTTACATTTTCAGTTTGCGGGGAGGGGGGCGGAAGAAAGACCGAACGCGACTACTAACGTTATGAAAAAAGACGCGACTTCTCTCGAATTAAACGATTGTAGAGGGGAAATATTTAACTTCCGATTCATTTATTTTAATGCGTAACTTTCTTCACACGCGTCACTTCCGTTTTTCAATGCGTTCCTGGACCGTAGTAGAAATAGCAGTGATTTGGATTAAACTTGTTTAGAAGGAAAATATTTAATTCCCGCTACATTCATTTTAATTGTGTATTTTCCTCTACAGAAATTTAAGCCAAAGCACTGTTATTTCTGTTATTTTTAAGTAAACAGAAAACGTTTGGAAGTCCATACTGTGAAATTTCCAATTGAATCAAGGTGGAATATTGCATTTTGTCTTATGATTTTATTACAATCATTTTACTGTGTTTACATACAATATGTGATGGGGTATGTGGGTGAATATTTGCTATAAAACATTTGAAAACATATAAAGCTCAAACTGAAAAATTCAGTAACATTTAGAACTAATTTAATCTTCTTATTATATTTTGCAATTTTATTACATTTCAAATAGGAAATATTACACTCATCTATTTGTAAGGTTTTATATGTTTATATTCTATAATAACAAGGAAATTGCGCGGAAGATATTTTAAAATGTGAAACGACGAAATAGAACTTACCAACTAATAATATGAATTATTTATATAGTAAACATAATTGCATATAGCCTATTAAAAATAAAGATTGAATACTTATAAATTTCTATTTGATTTATTTTGCATTATATGCACTGCATAAAACAATTAAAGGAAATGGTATTTCTTATCGAAAATAACGGTATCAGTGATTTTTTTTTTTGGAGCAGAAAATGGAAGAAGATAGTCACAAATGCAAATTTTCCTGATTTTCAAACTTCGGTATATGCAAAGTTTTAGATTGACGTCTATAACGACGCTTTAATGACAGCGAATAAAATTTCGTTTTCAACTTAATAAAAGACAAAGCGGAAGACAATTGTCGACATTCAGTAAGTGGTTTGTTTCGATGAGTGCGATGTCTCAACGATGACATTCTGACAACGATGACGTTCTGACAACGATGACATTCTGACAACGATGACGTTCTGACAACGATGACAAAAGTTTGGAAAGTTGTTGTTCGGTCATAGGAGCGGGGGTGCGGTCAGCGATATAAGGATGAGATCCTCAGACCTATTCAACTCATCAATTTGAGATGACTTCAAGTTAATGGAAAACAATTGCAGGCCACATCGTCCTCATTCGGTACATTATTTCCTTTCAAGGAAAGAATAATATTGAGTGGAATGTCCAGTGTGTGTGAACCAATAGAGCATATTCCAGACATTCTAGTCAGGCCAGATACTGGATGCCTACCATCCCCACAAACTCTCCAGCACCTGGAAAGAAATCTTCTGGATGAGTGGGACAAAATACCACAGCTCCACATTAATAGCTCTATTGACTACATGCCTCAAATGTTTTCAACATTACTAGCAGTCTGGGGAAACCATACTCTCTACTTAAAACAATTTTATTTACAGGAAACTTTTTTATTCTGTTTTTTTTTTCTATATGCATAAATTGATTTTTTTTCCTTTGTAACCAAATGCTCAATTCAATGCATTTTTGCAAAACATGTATAAATTGTAATACATGTCAAAATTTAATAATTAAAAACCCTTATGATGCTCATCAGAGTACACAAAAATAAAAACTATATTAAAAATACATTAAAATTAATCCCAACATTTCATGCTCTTTCAAATGAGCCAACATCAGGGGAGAGGGTTCTTGACTTCCACGAAGCAAAGCTACAAACAGAACAGTCACTTTCACAACATCAAACTTAAAACATTTCAGTAACTGATAATTAAACATCAAAATCAATACTGCATCGGATATGGCAGCATCTGTTGGTAGGCTTTAACACTATTATCAGAAACAAGGAAAATCCGAAATTAAAATTACAAATATACTTATTTTAAAATATTTAACCAAACATTAGAAATCTGAAATGAGATGTTGTCATTGCATACTTCGTTTTTTCTCTGACTAATTTCTATGGATTGACGTATAACGGCTTTAAGAGGGTTGGAATATTTAGAAATAATTTTTACATCATCAAAATGAACTGCCTTGATACTGCCTGAAACCCTTTCGAGGGCGGTGTCCTTAAGAAAGGACATCTAATTTTAATTCCAAAACTGACAAACGGCACCATGAATATTTAGTTAAATTTCTCCTTTTATAATGCACGTGAAAATAAGCAAGTTCGTATTTTCTAATAAATTTGTTTATAAATTTTGGTGTCAGTCTATTATTTCATCAGTTTATAAACACAATTACTCCGCGCAGGAAAGGGTTAAATGCTAATCTGGATAAAGCATTAGCCTTATTGAATTTTAAATCTCTTTTATGTTCTTTAATTCTTTCAAAGAGGAATCGCATCGTTTTGTCATTCATATATACGAAGTTAGTAGACCAGTATTGAGTTGCATAGGGATTTCGTAAACACCAGAATGAAATAAAATTGGTAGAGGATCTTGCATTTTGGTAATAGCTGTAAACATATTTTTTGAGGGGTAGGCAACAAGAAGAATTCTGAATCTATTAAAATTCTCCTTAATCTTTCAAACATTGCTGGAATATAAGAATTTTTTCTCTAAATATGACGAGGTAACTGACCGCTTTGGAGATATCTATTGAACATCTTGGTTAATTTATGGATAATATGAGGGTTATATCCATATTCTCGTACACATAATCAATGAAAATCAATGAAATCAATGAAAATCAATGAAATCAATGAAAATCAATGAAATCAATGAAAATCAATGAAAATAGAGAGCATTATTCCTGTTACTGCTTAAACTCCATGGGGTTATAAAAAGTCTGCGTTTTATTATTTTATTAAGAGGGAACATACTGTTTGTTCAGATGAATTTTTAGAATATGAACTGAACAATATTGTCAAGATTGGAATTGATCATGGATATAAAACACAGGTTATCCATAAATTTATCCATAAATTAATCGAGAAGTTCAAAAGATATCCCCAGAGGGGTCAGTTAACTCGTCCTATTTATAGATTTTTTTTTATATTCCAGCAAGGTTTGAAAGATTAAGGAGAATTTTTACTAGATTCAGAATTCTTCTTGTTGCCTCCCCCTCAAAAAATCTATTTACAGCTATTACCAAAAAGCAAGATCCTCTACCAATTTTATTCCATTCTGGTGTTTACGAAATCCCTATGCAACTCAATACTGGTCTATTAACTTCATATATTGGAATGACAAAACGATGCTTGTTTGAAAGAATTAAGGAATATAAAAAAGATTTATAATTCAATAGACAGTCTACAGCTTTATCTAGATTAGCATTTAAAGCAGTGTCAATGTAGTTCATTTTTATGATGTAAAAATTATTTCTAAATATTCCAACCCTCTTAAAGCCCTTATACGTGAATCCACAAAAAATAGTCTGAAAAAAAAACGAGCTATGCAATGACAATATCTCACTTCAGATTTCTAATGCTTGGTTAAATATTTTAAAAGAAGTACATTTGTAATGTTAATTTTGGATTTTCCTAGTTTCTGATAATAGTGTTATAGCCTACCAACAGATGGCACCATATCCGATGCAGTATAGATTTTTATGTTTAATAATCAGTTACTGAAAAGTTTTCAGTTTGATGTTGTGAAAGTGACTGTGCTATTTGTAACTTTGCTTCGTTGAGGTCAAGAGCCCTCTACCCTGATGATAGCTCATTAGAAAGGGCATGAAACGTAGGGATTAAATTTTAAAGTATTTTTAATATAGTTTTTATTTATGTGTTCGCTAATGAGTATCATAAAAGTTTCTAATTATGTATAATGTCTTTCTCATATAGCCTACTACGTCTGTCGATCATGTATTAATCATCTAAATAATTCCCCAGCTGCAAGATCCATCCACAACATCAATATCCTTCAATTGTATGGATCTGTATATATATATATATTCTTTTTCTAGAGATGTTAACTTCCAAGATGTACTTTAACAAATTCAAGACAATCATCATTTTATGGTAATTTAAATCATGTCGGTATTTAATGTTATGAAAAAAAATCTCGTAAGCCTATTTAACCGCTTGTCTACATGCACGTACCGTACATGGTAGAAACTATTGAAACTAAAGACGGATTCTCGACGACGTAGTAAAGAGGTTAAGAAGTATCTGTAATTAGACTTATTTTACAATCCTTGTATTTCAATAAATTCGAAAAATATAAATAATTTTCGTTTTATATTGCTGAATTACTAAGTATTTTATTATACATGTTATCAATTACAAAATTTAAAATATTCAATACTTCTGAATTTAGACAGTTTGTAATTTATATCCTATTTCAAATCCATTTCTATTAATGAAACTGCTGTATGCATTTTCAGATATGATTTTACATTATTATACGATGGGGTATACATTGCATAAAAGTTACAGTCATTTTCAAGCATGAAACTCATTAACACAACTTAATACCTAAAAGCAGTATTAAATAAATCTTAAGCGAAAATGCACAATACACTGAGTTAAATATTACTTTTATTAAATATATATTGAATCTATTTTCTGTGTGTGTTTTTTTCTGTTTGAATTTCGTGTTCATTTTTTATAGTGTCAATTAACAACACATAAAAATGAAAAATATGTATCTAGTGTCAAGAATTAAGGTTTAATGAAATGTAACAAATATTTCATTTACTGAAATATAAAGAATATTGTTATTTTACGGAATATTAATATTAAAAGAGGACAAGGAATAGTTTTGAAGACCTTTGTAACCTAGAGTGTCACAAATAAGATAAATAGACGTAATTACTTTCCAGTAAAATTTTATTATGAATTAGTGTTAAAATGCATTGTTTTTATATTCATAATCAAGGTTGGAGTAGGACAGTTAAGTCTTATTCCAACAGATTAAAAAATTACAGATCAGCTCTCAAACCTGAGTACCTTGCCTTGTCTTGCCAATGCTCTGCCTTTTTTGAGCTATTCTTACGGTACATGTCTGACATATTTCCCTGTTATTTGTTGGACATTGCTGCGAATTGCAGCAGTATTCTAATTCATCTCATGTATACGTATAGCATTTCGAATATGAAATTTGGTGATAACACGAACACTCCTTTATACCATGTAACTAGGCCTAAAAATTATAAGAAAATTAGGGGAATTTTAGGGAGAAATATTATATGAACTGGATAATTAATATTTAAGTTTGGAATAGCACAGTTGAGGTTTATTCAAAGAGAGCGAAAAAATTATGCTTCGGATTGGTACTTCGATGCCTTGGCTTGGGACATGCATGTCTTGGCCTAGCGAAAAATGTACAGACCAGGCCGATGTATCCAGGTTCGAGATCTGGTCTGGACATTTTTCGCTGTGTTGGAATAATCATCAACTGTGATAATCTATCCTTGTATATGATTATTTCGATGAAATATAATTTATCCGTCTTTGTTCGGCACTATTTTTTTATGTTTTTAAAATTCAACACACGTTTGAGGTAAGAGTCAGCGACGGTTTTTAAGTGTGAGATGTAATCGAACTTTATTTTTTATATTATCGTGCACTGTTACGTGTAGTAAGTTACGTAATTTATGCGTGCCAAATGTATTGCACATTACGGGCTGGAAAAAAAGACAACAAAAGAATAAATGCTTAGAAACATATTATTTTTACTGCATAAAAATAATAACAAAGGTGATTGTTATTACGAAATGAGTCAAGGTAAAGTCTTGTCTTAGCGCAATAGATCTGATTGAATTAAATATTATTGAACCTTTCGATCAATCTATTTGTTTGCTTTTCTTACCTTCCTGTCTTTTTAATATTTGAACGACATCTATTATATTTTTCATTAAGATGGAGCATATTTTTTCTTATCATTTCTTATGTTTACCATATTAGTTTAAAAATTTGCTTTAAGTGTACGTGTCAAGGCAATATTCTCAAAAGATATTTTATAAGTCTATTAACATTCATAACTGGAAACATAAATATATATAGTAAAGTATTGTTTATTATTCTAGATATAGCATTAAATGTATTTTTTTGCATTGAGTGTTTTACTCGCCTTTTGTTTTTAAAATGATCTAATACTAAAAAAAATATATTAAAAACTAAAAAGCGTATAACTTTTACAAGATCAAAATTTTATTTGAACATGTCATCAATTTCAGTTTTATAACTTTTTTTTTTGGCTTTTAAACATCTGTGTAACAGATATAGTAATGAAAATACGTATAGAAGATAATATAAAAACATAATTATATATTTATTAAAGTATGCCAATATTTCTTCTGCGTCAAAAGTATCAAACACGCTTTGGAGTTTTTGGATTGTAGACATACATTTGTTCTTTTATTTTTACCTTAATATAGTGTTAAAAATCCAACAATGGATTTTTAAAAAATATTATATGGCATTATTTCCTTATTTCGTTTAAAATATTGTATTAGTGCATCCATCTTAAATATAAATATACCAGCGGTCATTAATAAATGGAAGAAAATTAATGATAAAGAGAAAAATTATTTTTGTGATACAGTAATGTATTCTCTGTTGCGTTCTTTATTACATATTCTCTATTAGATTATTTATTGCATATTTTTCCTACGTTCTATATTACACATTTTTAATTAACCCTCTGTCTACCAGAAGGGTCCAATGGACCCGACATGTATATTCAAAATATCTATTCAAACCAGAAAATTTCTTCAAAACAAACTAAATGTATAAATCAGACAATAATAAGTTAAATAAACAAATTAAATAGTTTTAAGTAAAAATTCTGGTGTAGAATGTTTTTATAAAACTTGAGTAAAATTTCCGGTAGTTCTAGGGTTAATTTTTATGGTGTATTTTTTCATTAAATTAAAGTAGTACATTATTGAATTTCAATTTATTGAAGCATATATATATATCATCATCATCATCATCATCAACAGTTTTCTTTCCATTGCTGGATGTAGGTCTCCCCCAGATTTTTCCAATGTTTCCTGTGTAGTGCTTTAGTCATATATATATATATATATATTAGGGTGGGCCGAAAAAAACTTTTTTTTTGATTTTCGATGATGGGTAGTGCGGAAAAGTGGCCACTAGTGGAACCAAGTTCACACAAAAAATTTGAGATTTTTAGGACAATTCCTATATTTGCCGCTTTTGGCTTGAAGTTTTGCTAAAAGGCTGATTTTTGAACTTTTTTAGCAAAAATTTTAAACATGTTAAATTAGACTTATTTTAATTCTATTTACTTGAAAAGGCATATTTAATGTTCCAAATGTATAAATAAGCTCTGATAATGTATTATTTAATTGCTATGTGTATTTTAAATTAGACGATTTTTATAGCCTTTTCGCGTTTAAGTGAGCAAAAGTTGCATGTATTGTTTGAATCTTTCAACGGTTTCTCTCTTTTGTCTTGTTTATGCCCCTTGGTCTTCATTATTTTTTTCGATGCTTTAAGGGTCATATATTTGGGTGACGAACAGCAGAATCCCTCAGAAACAGATCTGGATGGAGAGAAGGGGGTGAGGCGAGAACTTAAGCGAATGCAGTGACTCATCACGATGTTGGGGGAGTGAAGGTGGAAATACAAAAGGGGAGAAAGTGTGATAAGGGATGCTTATTATTTTCAGGGCTCAGTTTCCCTGAGACATGGCGGACGCTGTGTGAGACAGGAATATGTATTTAGGAGTGTTTGGCTTTGAAGGGCCTGGTTCAAATTCAGATTAAGTCGAACTGCTTGCTTGAAAGCCCCCACTACTTGAATCTTCCAACAATATAACTGTCTTCCATTTGGATCTAACTCCACTCGTTGAAGGCTTTGTCGCAGAACCACTATTCCTCGTTGAAATTGTATCCCTTTTTATTTTCCGCGACATTTTCTTTGCAAGAGTTTTGCTTGTTAAACATTTTTCGAACAGTTCTTTGATCCTTCAAGAAGTTCACCTCCCGATGTGGAACTTTACGTCTGATGTCGCAGCTACAATTGTTCAAGCCTCTACACTTACAAGCTGCAATGTCAAAGAGAGAGGTTTCCGCATTTCGTACGAAATCTTCGCGGATCGCCTTGCCTTTAACGCCCGTATGATTACAAGATTTCTCCAATGATCTACACTCATTGTAATTGTTTTTTATCTTTCCATTAATTGTTCGTTGGGAAACCACTGGTATGGAAGATTTTATCCAGATTTCGGGAACTTTTTCACCTACCATTTTAATAATATCATCCACTGGTTGAAGATAAATATCTCGATTTCCTTCAATATCGCTTCGCAACAAATAGTAGTGGCGCATGATGCCAGCATAAGTTGGCAGTTGCAAGTCCTTCAATTTGCACGGTGCCCCAAAATGGCTACTTTTCACGCTATCACATACCTTTACATGATCATGAACTTTCTCACTAGCCATTTCTAAACTCGTCGTAATAAAACGCACAAAACACAGTAAAGGCACGTTAAACGATCCAAAAAGCAATGTATTGCACGAGAAAAAGGTTTTTTCTTTTACACTGAACAAATGTCACAGGGAAACCGAGCACTGAAAAATAATAAGCATCCCTTATCGCACTTTCTCCCCTCTTGTATTTCCTCCTTGTATTTCTTGTATATCCCCAGCATCGCGATGAGTCACTGCATTCGCTTAAGTTCTCGCCTCACCTCCTTCTCTCCTTCCAGATCTGTTTCAGAGGGATTCTGCTGTTCGTTACCCAAATATATGGGCCTTAAAGCATCGAAAAAAATAAAGAAGACCAAGGGGCATAAACAAGACAAAAGAGAGAAGCCGTTGAAAGATTCAAACAATACATGCAACTTTTGCTCACTTAAACGCGAAAAGGTTATAAAAATCGTCTAATTTAAAATACACATAGCAATTAAATAATACATTATCAGAGCTTATTTATACATTTGGAACATTAAATATGCCTTTTCAAGTAAATACGATTAAAATAAGTTTAATTTAACATTTTTAAAATTTTTGCTAAAAAAGTTCAAAAATCAGCATTTTAGCAAAACTTCAAGCCAAAAGCGGCAAATATAGGAATTGTCCTAAAAATCTCAAATTTTTTGTATGAACTTGGTGCCACTAGTGGCCACTTTTCCGCACTACCCATCATCGAAAATCAAAAAAAAGTTTTTTTCGGCCCAACCTAATATATATACACATAAATACTATGGATAGAAATGGCGTACAAATTTGTGTCCGTAATACATCTTTATTTTCTCAGCTTCCTTAATAATCTATCGAAAAATCCTTTTTGTTTAACCAAAATGTGTATAAAAGGTTTAAATTTTGAGTGGTATGATGCTACGAAAAAATGATTCTCATATGCTTAATAAGAAAGTAAATTTAAATGCTTTCGTTGACAGTGTCACACAGACAATATTTCAGAATTACATTAATGTGAATAATAATACTTTTTAAAATCGTTCTTGAACAAGAAATTCTAGTTCAAGGATATGTTTATAACAGATGAAAATTGATAAATCATTCTAGCCTGAATTATGCAAAGACCATTTTACAAAGAAATCATAAAAATTTACTGGGGAACAATTTTTAACTCAATTTCTGTTGACTTCGATATTTCAACTGATTTTATGTCAAAACACCGTGCTGATTTCAAAGCTGCAATTAGTTTTCTTCTATCACGTCAAGTTTTTTCTCTACAGCTTACATTAATGAGACCACTCTACGTTGAATCGGGCTTGAGTCATAGGAAGAAAAAGCTTCAGAACTCTTTGCATCAAGACTCCAGAAGAAATTTTTTCTTTAAAAGGGAGATAATGTATCCTACTTGCGATCCAGATAAAGTGAATTTCTTCAATACTTTCGAAGTAAAGGTGGATTTGTTTTTTGCCATAACGTACATGGTTTAATGGAGGAGTTGGGAATTCCATCCTATACCGCAACTGTATGGCGACTGTTCATCGGTAGCTCGAAGAGGAGCTTGAAGTGCATGCTCCTTCACAATTTAAATTTATTTGGAGCAGTCGCAATAAGCGATTCAGTTTATTTGCACGAAGAATGTGAGAACATAAAGAAAGCCATTTATTTATTGTAATATCATATTCACGAATCGATCGTCTGTGGTGACCTTAAAATAGTGTGTTTCCTTCTTGGCCAGCAACATGGATATACCAAGTATCCCTGTTTTTGTATATGTGGGACAGCATAGCTCGTGAGAAGCATTGATTCCAATCGAATTGGCTTCCAATATCTGCCCTCAAACCTGGTGATCCAAACATTTTGCATCAGCCACTTGCCAACTGAAAGAACATAATATTTCCAACTCTACATATAAAACTGGATCTATTGAAGCAGTTCGTGAAACCTTTGTCATTTGAAGAAGACTGTTTCAAGTATCTCATCTCGAAATTCCAAAACCTGTCTTTAAAAAAATAAAGGTACGTATATTTGACAGTCCACAGATTTGGCAGTTCGTTAGAGATGAATATTTCATCGGAACAATGACAGAACTCCAAAAAAAATGCTTAGTTGGCATTCAAAAGCCTTGTCAAAGACATTGTTGGAAATATACGAGTAGAAAATTACACTGAAATTGTCCAGCAACTTTTAGAAAGCTTCAAAAGGCTTGGTCGCAACATGAGCATAAAACTTCAGTTTCTGCATAGCAATCTTGATGACTTCCCGGTAAATCTTGATGCAGTCAGTGATGAGCAGGATGAACGATTCCACCAAGATTTGAAGTTCATGGAAGAACTATATCAAGGTAGATGGGATGAACATATGATGGCTTACTAATGTTGGAGCATCAATCGAGATTGTCCACAAATGGTACACTCCAGAAAAAGCTACACGCGAAAGGTTTTAACTTAATATGTACTTTTTCGTTTTGTAAAAGGATTTTATTACTTATATGAGCGCAATGTAGCGTATATTAACCTTTTACCGCCGCACCATGAACTGCTTGTCAAATTAATTTGAAAATTTTTTTTAGACGATTTACATTAATTCTAAGTGTTGCGTGCCGAATTTTGGGATGTTATGTAAAATAGGAGTGGAGTTACAGGTATGTTCCACTTGTGGAACGTTGGCGGTACGAATAACATTTGTACATTTTGGCGAATTTTTCTTTCGAAACTATACCAGCACTGCACACATAACAAAACAAAGAAAAGAAGGTAAAGTAAAAATGTTTCTATTTTAGGAACATGTTAACTAGTCACTAACAGCAAAATGTTTATAAAAGGCCTGAAAACATTTTTCATGCATACACTTTCCATAATATTCACACCATTTATGCAGGTTTTTCTGTCGATTTGAGAGTCTTCTTGAGTAGTAGACGAAAAACAATAACTACTGAATGAGGTGATAATGTTCATACTTACTGGAGCTGTAGGACTTTCTATTCTCTTTATCAAACATCAAATCCAATTTTTATGGCAACAGTCGCAATTTCAAGACGAAACTCCAAATGGGTTAGGGTTTCTTTTGAACCTACTGCATGACAAGTAACAACAGCCATATTTAGTTCATTTGCAAGCAGATTTCATTACCATTTTTATCATCAAAGTAATGGACGATATTTTCCAAGTAAATAAACCAAAAATTCTACACTACCCATATTCTAATTATACAAACTAATAAATCGAGGTTATTTGATTGAAACTTCTCGCTTCAATTTTCGAGAATATCATGTTCCTCTTTGAGTCAGCGATGTGTTAGCTTCCCAATTTGATATAAGTGTAACGACACTGTTGTCACTCCATCGTACACAAACAACTTTGCCATCACTATAATAATAAAAATCTCCTCCTTCTTGTTTTTTCAATTCTTTTGTAGATTTTCTTGGCATTTTTTGGTTAAAAAAATATTTTACAGACACTTTGGCAACAGGTGCAAGAGATATATATGATAAAATATATTCTTTAATAATACTGGTACGAAAATAATAAAAAAATAATCGCCCGAGGGAGCCCAGTAAAAATGATCAAGATCCTAAAAAAGTAACAATAAGATAATTTTGTACTCTGATCCGCCAACGTTCCACATGTGGAACATTGGCATTCAAATGATCATAAAACAAAAACGAAGTAAGATAAAACATTCATTTGTGCATAAAACGTAATAAACAACACTAAGCAATATAATAATGATCATCACAGCACTCACATTTGAATTCTAAAGTTATGGATAGAGTAAAAAGCACAGTCTACTACGTTTTTTATTGCATTTCAACAAGCTCCAAAATTGAAACCACAAAAAATTAAAAAAAAAAACAATTTTTAATCCATTATAACACGTCTTTTAAAAAGATATTTTAAAAATTTCAAACAGATTAAACAAATAAAAAGATACAGCACCACATATTTCATGTTCCACTTGTGGAACGTTGGCGGGTAAAAGGTTAAGTATATACAGCCGTTGTATGAATAATATACTTGGTAGTTCTTTCTTTATTTTCTTTTGTATCCCCATTAAGTATGATTTTTGTGGTATCCTGTAGCTTAAAAAGTTGACGTGATAGAAAAAAAAACTGAGGTCATTTTCGGATTTAGATGTCAATAATTAGCCAAAAACAGGTGTCAGATCTAAGTCATCAAAATGTGTGTTCCCCAGTGATATTTACCATATGTTTCCATATAACACACTGATATATATTATATTATATTATATATATATATATATATGTGTGTGAAGTATTTCCTTCCACCATTAAGTCCTGTCTATTTTGTTTTGAGAACTCAACTCTTCCGTCTAAAGACACTCTAGAGATTGGTAACAGCAATTCTTCCCTACGCATGCGCGCTAGTCGTAACCTTCAGTACGCCAGACGCTCATTGTGAGCCGGGAAAAAAGGAAAAATGGAGTGTGTTGGAAGAGGAAAGTACTTTAGAGTATGTTTTGGGCGAACGATAGAGGTGTGCTAAAAGAATATTTTTAAAGATGCGTATAAAAACCGAAGTAATGTGTGTGAACGACGATAAAATCGAATTTAAGATTTATTAGTTATTATGTAAATAATCTTTGTAAATATTAATGTGTAAATAGTTTAGAATATAACCACATAACCAGGAATGATGTCTATTTCTTGCGTTTAAAGTAGTAATTTATTGTGTTATAAAGATCTTATCTACACAATTTCAGCAAGAAGTGGCACGAAAGATTTGATGCTGCCTGGCCACATAAGTGTTGCGCCAAAGCTGTAAAAAAAAAAAAAAAAAAAAAAAAATACGAAACTCTTCACTCGAGGTGGATATTATTTTTAGTGGTGAGTACATTGTGCGTAATATATTTTTTTTATTTCATGTTGAATTTAGTTGACATTCCTGAACTGGAACTTGCGATTGAAAATGAAAGAAGAAATAAAATAAACCTTTTGCAAAATTTCCTGTTTGATGCAGAAAGTGACCGATCCAATAGAAATAGAATTTTTCTGGTTTTGGTTATCAAACCGATAGTTCCGAATTTAAAAATAAGGTAACGAAAATTCAAGAGGATATTTCTCTAAATGATTTAATTACAATTTTTAATTTATTTTGTATTTCTAATGAAGTATCTTTAGTTGATCTAACGACGCGATTAGTTACCCATTTGTGAGATTTAAGCTTACTACCAGATAATATTCAGAATGACAGCGATACAGATTCGGAACCAGAATTGCTTTTAAATAATAATTCCGCAAGTAATGACATGGAGCCATTAAATTTTGATAAAAAACAAGCAATTTCCAGTTCAAAGATTTGTGCCATCAACTATTAGTTTTAATGATATTGAAAATATTGTACCTCCGTTTCACGGTATTTCTTTTCAAGATATAAATGTCTGGCTTAGTAATTTTAATGATGCCACTAATACATTTAATTTGTCGGAATTACATAAATTTATTTTTGTCAAGAGATCCCTACGAGGAAAAGGTAAATTGTTATTTCAGACAGAATTGCATAAGTATTCATATGAGAAATTGAAACAACTTTTCATGTCAGAATTTAGCACCACTTATAATTCTGCGGAGTTACATGATTTATTAAATAAACGAAATTACATAAAAATGAAACTCTCGAAGAATATTTTCTTGATATGAAGCAATCAGGTTAACGTGGGTACATTGAGGATTCCGCATTGATGCTGTATGTTATAAATGGCATACCCGACCATGGTTTTAGAAAATCTATATTATATGGATCTATCTTATATGTCAATATTATCTATATATAAATCTATATTATATGTCAATCGATTTCAGAATTCAAACAAAAATTAAAAGTCTATGAAAAGTTCGGAGTATGAAAATGCAAAGTTGGACACGACAAACATGAAGGAGCTAAGCCTAAAATTAATTCCGAAGTTGAAGTTAAGTATAGATTTAAGCTTGTAAAGCCAAATATGCGGTATTACAATTGTGGTGGGAGTAATAATACGAGTATTAACTGCGTTAATGAAGATAAAGGGCTCCTTTGTTTCCGTTGAAACAGTTATGGCCACAAATCATTTCAGTGTAATAAATTGAAAGTTACGAATGTTCGAAACGGCCAACCACAAGTTAACACTATTACATCCCAAGATTTAATTCTAAAGGAGAAAAAGCTTTTTTCCTTACATGTAACCTCTTTGATAGATACTGGCAGTCAAAACACTCTCTTAAAGGAAAGCGTTTTTGATAATTTGAAGAACACTGTGGAATAAAATCCTACGGGTATCACTTTGACCGGTTTAGGTAAAACCTCATTTAATCCAGAAGTTTATTTTTATTGAGAAATTCAAATTGATAATTCAAAATTTAAAGCTGACATTTTTATCGTTAATGACAGTTACATTAATTTCGATTTAATTATTGGCAATAATGTTATTCATCAAGGTACATTAACTATTTCTGAGAATGAAGTGAAATTATTTAAAACTGAAGTTGAGTCTAATGACTTTTCAGTTAACATTGTAAATGTTCTAGATGAGACTAAAATTGATTAAAGTCGCATTGCTGACAAGAATGTGCGTTCGGAATTATCCTCTATAATTGAATATTATGTGCCAATTAAAACAGTATATTTTAAAATTAAAATTAATTTAACCCATTAATGCCGGTCGGTACAAAAATCTACCAAACCGATGTAATTTTATTATTCGTCACTAAATGACACTATTTATCAAACAATAATGCATTTTACGTTTTAAATAATCACAAACAGGAATAAAAATAGAATTCCCGCATTTTTTGTTCAAAATTATCTTAGTAGTAGGTGTAAAAACTGAGTGTATACGAAATTAATCATCATCCCTCTACCTTCAAAATGAAAAAGATAAGTTACGCACATATATATATTTTTTAATTTTAATAATATTTTTAAATGGAATCACAATTTTAATAGTGTACTTTATACAATTATGCTATTTAAAATTAGTTTTACTTTTGTTTCGTTTCTTATATTCACTTTTACTTTTAATGGTAGAAAATTATACCAACCGGCAAATATGTAGTCTCAATCATACTTAGGGTGACGAGAAAAAAATAAAAAAGTAAGACGCCCATTTCACTGGTTCTGCCCCTTACTTGTTTTGAAAATTCAACACCACCAATCATTTGTGCTCCGTTTGTGCTGGTTTGTGCCGCAAAAATTTTCGTTTCAGCCACTTCTGTTCTCTCGTTATAACGAGCACAATGGGGAGTCGCAGTGAAACAACAGTACAGCCCTATCAACGAAATCAAAATTTTATTGCAGCAATCGTTTGTGCCACGTTTTTTCTGGTTTGTGCCGAAAAAAAGTTTCGTTTGTGCCACTTCCGTTCTCTCGTTATAACGAATTTTTATAATGCAATGTCACGTATAGATAATCACTTATGAAAGTCGTAAATAAATACGTGTCACGAAATGAAATACGTAATTCTTCAGTGCTATGTAAATGTTTGTACCGTAAATTGTTTCGTTTGCGCCATTCTAGTTAACTCGATATAACGAATTTTCCACTTTTTCAACACAGGACTACCATTTCAGTGACCACGCCCCATCAATGAAATCTAAATTGCATTACAGCATTCGTTTGTGCTGGTTTGTGCAACAAAATGTTTCGTTTGTCCATTCTCTCGTTATAACGAATTGTTTTAATTCAGGAGCACATAAAGAAAGTCACCTATGAATAAATACGTGCCACGAAATTAGATACGGAATTCTTTAGTCCCATGTAAATGTCGGTTTGTGCTACAAAAAAGTTTCGTTTGTGCCACAAAAAAGTTCCGTTTGTGCCGTTCTGGTTCCCTCAATATAACGATGTTTCAAATTTTTTGACACAGGGTAACCAATTCGATGGCCCCGTCCCATCAACGAAGTCTAAATTGTATTACAGCATTCGTTTTCCGGTTTGTGTCGCAAAATGTTTCGTTCGTGCACCTTTCATTCTCTCATTATAACGAATTTTTATGAGTCAAGAGTACATAAAGAAAGTTGCCTATGAATAAATACTTGTCACGAAATGAGATACGTAATTCTTTCGTGCTATGTAAATGTAGGTTTGGACTCACAAAGGAAAATATATTGGCCTTCATTGGCATTTTATTAGTGTCTGGATGTAACAAATTACCAAACAGGAGACTCTATTGGGCTCTTTAAAATGAAGTGCACAACAATTTAATTTCACAGTCGTTGAGAAGAAACGCCTCTTACAATAAGGCATAAAACAAACAAATATTTAATACATGAACAAATATTTAACCAAAGAAACCACTGAATTGTAAAATCGGAGCTGAAACATGCCCGATGTAAAAAGTGTGGCGGAAGAAATGGTTACAAGTGCGAAAAATGTAATGTACCCCTTCATCCCGAATGCTATAAAAGTTATCATATTGATTCTAATGCATAAGTATTCAGTTTAATAAGAATATTTTGCTATTTTTAAAGGTACTTATAATTTTTAAACCTTTTTTTCCAAGTTTTACAAAAGTAAAAATTATATATTTTACAAAATTTTCTTTTGCAAATTGAATTGCAATTAAATTTTTTAAATATGATTTTAATTAAAAATACCATTATTGTACAAGTATAAGTAATATTTCACTAGCATATAACTCTAGAACCTATTATTATTGCAATCAAACAATAAATTCAAAATTTGCAGAAAAAAGTTATTTCATATTACGCAAACGCCGGTTGGTACAAAAATCCCCCATTAAAAAAAAAAAAAAAAAAAAAAAAAAAAAAAAAAAAAAAAAAAACTTAGTAAATACAACGGGAAAAATAAAATTTATGTACGATGTAATTAATAGACACAGAATGAACAAATATGAACAAAAATTTCAAAATTGGTCGAATATTTTAAAATCGGCATTTTTGGGTTAACTGATGAAATCCCAATTTGTTCTTCCCCTCGAAGGTTACCGTCATATGAGAAAAAAAAAATTGTTGAAGACCAAATTGAGGATTGGCTAGCTCAGAGAATCATTCGGAACGTTCTTCTAATTTTTTCGTCACCGGTTGTGTTGGTTAAAAAAAATGATAACACAATAAGTCTTTGTATTGATTTCAGACGTCTTAACAAGAAGACAGTGCGTCAGCATTTCTCATTATCAGTAATATATGATGTTATAGATCAATTCCATTCTGCTGAGGTATTTACAACAATATATTTAAAAAAACGTTTTTTAACATGTAGAGGTTGAAGAAGGTTCCCAGAAATACACCTCTTTTGCCACTCATGAATGAGAGTACGAATTTTTAAAGTGGGCACTCGGAGTGACGAATTTCAAAAATATATCTATAATGTATTTCGAGCCCTATTAAAAGATCACACAGTAGTCATTTATATGGATGACCTAATGATACCTGCCCAAAACGATGCTGAAGTTCTGGAAAAATTAAATCTGGTTCTTGAAACTGCATCGGAATACGGGTAGGAATTAAATCTTAAAAAAAGCATTTTTTTAAGCGTGAAATTGATTTTTCGGGATATAGAATCATAAATGGTAAATTGTGTCCCTTCCTACTGAAAACGAAAGCAGTAATAAATTTTCCTGAACCAAAGTGTACCAAAGATATTCAAAGTTATTTAGGATTAACGGGATACTTTCGAAAGTTTATAAGAAATTATTCGGTTATAGCTAAACCGTTAAGTAACCTGTTAAGAAAATATTCTAAATTTAAGTTTGATGTAGAAGAACAGAAAGCTTTTAATGAACTCAAACGCATTTTGTCATCAGAACCAGTACTTTCAAAACCGCGATCTAAATCCATTGTCATGCCAGCATTGAAGGCTATAGAGCTTTGTTAATGCAACAATATCCAGTAGATAATCAATTTCATCCCGTTTATTTCGCCAGTGAAAAAACAACCAAAGCTGAATGAAAGTATACTAGCTATGAATCAGAGGTCTTAGCTGTAATTGAAGCCTTGAAAAAATTTAGAGTGTATGTGCTATGTATTCCATTTAAAATTGTAACTGACTGTAATGCATTTAAAATGACTATGGATAAGAAAGAAATGAGTACAAAAATAGCTAGATGGGCAATAATGTTATCTGATTTTGATTATACTATTGAACATAGACACGGTATAGTATGAGGCATGTTGAGACATTAAAAAGATATCTTATTTGTATGGTAATCCAAGATAGCTTAACTTTAAAAGTTATCCAAGTTCAAGAAACTGATGAGCATATTAAAATTATAATAGAAATCATACCAGTAAAATTTTATGATGATTATTTAGTTAAAAATGATGTTCTTTATAAATGTGTTAATGTTAATTAATGTGTTAATGTTATTAGTTGTCCCAGATGAAATGTAAATGAATATAATTAAGGCCGCCCACAAAAGAGGTCATTACGCAGTCGCACGAACGGAAAAAAATATAGAGAATAATTCCTACATCCCCAAAGTTAAACAAAAAATCGAGAAATGTATATCAAATTGTGTTCATGTACTTTAATTGATCGAAATTCTGTTAAACAAGAAGGTTTGCTACACGCTATAGAAAAAAAAGAATCTCCGTTACATACGTACCATGTTGATCACTTGGGTCCATTGGAGAGCACGAATAAAAATTACAAACATATTTTTTCAGTCATTGACGCAGTCTCAAAAATTATTTGGTTGCATCCCACAAACTTTACCGACACTGCAGAAGTAATTTCTAAATTATAAATAAAAAAAACTGTCTTTGGTATTCCATTTCGTCTAATTTCGGATAAAGTTTCTGCCTTTACCTATAAGCTTTTGAAGATTATTGCGTCAGAGAAAACGTGAAACACATCCCGATTACCACAGGGTTACCAAGAACTAACGGCCAAGTCTAGCTTTTAAATTCTGTTATAATATCTGTCCTGTCCAAATTGTCTGTAGATAATCCATCGAAGGGGTATACTCATATAAGTGATGTCAAACAAATGATAAATTCGACCTTTCAAAGAAGTATTAACACAACTCCTTTCGAGCTGACATTTGGTATATGATGACGTTAAACAATAACATTGATATTACTAGTTTATTTGAATGTTGAAATACAATCCGATTTTATTACTAATCGCGAAGAATTGAGAAAAGACGCTAAAAGACAAATTTTAAAAGTCCAAGAAGAGAACTGTAAAACTTATAATCTCAGACGGAAAAAGCGTAACAAATTTAAACTTAAAGATTTGGTCGCTGTAAAACGCACACATCAAGGACCATGTTTAAAGTTAAAACCAAAATATTTAGATCCTTAGAAAGTCACAAAAGTAAACGTTAATGACATCTACGATGTAAAGAAAGTTGGATTTAATGAAGGTCCAATGGTCACCAGTACTTGTGCCGAGTACATGAAGCCGTGGATTGATGAAACTTGACATCGTAAAGAAAAAACCGATTATGACACCACCCGACAACGACTCACTCGCCGGACGTACACTTGAAAACAATTTTGACAAAATTAATCTGGAAGGAATGAAAAAAAAAAAATGAGAGGAAATGACGTAAGAAGAAAGCACAAGAAAAGACATAACATAAAGGAAGACGAAAAGACTTGAGACAAGGAAAGACGAAAATACGTATGAAGAAAAAACGACAAAAAGACGTTAAAGAACAAGAAGACGAAAAGACGTAAAAAGAAGAGAATAAGAAGCATTTTTTCAAGAAATAGTTTAAATTTTGATGAGAGACGCCTCTCTTGAATGTTCCACACTGTTTAACTAATGATGACTTTTTTTTCAAATTAGAAATTTGGATGCTGTTTTTTTTTATCTTTGAGGTGTTCCGGCTTCTCCCAGGCCAGCTGGCCACTAGGTCGTCCGTGGCTGAAAGGCGTCAGGATGCACGAACTGTGAAAAGTAATTCCTTCCACCATTAAGTCCTGCCTATTTTGTTTTGAGAACGCAACTCTGCCGTCTAAAGACACTCTAGCGATTGGTAACAGCAGTTCCGCCCAACGCATGCCCGATAGAGGTAAACTTCGGTACGACAGACGATCATTGCAGGCGGGCAAAAAAGGAGAAGTGAAGTGAGTTGTACGACGAAAGAACATTAGAGTATGTTTTTGAGGCGAACGAGAGAGGTGTGCTAAAAGAATCCTTTTAAAGAGGCGTATAAAACACGAAATAATATGCGTGAAGGACGATAAAGTCGAATTTAAGATGTATTAGTTATTATGTAAATAATCTTTGTAAATATTAATGTGTAAATAGTTTAGAATATAACTACATAACGAGGAATGATATGTGTTTCTTGTGTTTAAAGTAATATTTTATTGTGTTAGAAATATCTCATCCATATATATGCCTATTTGTTTTTGCAATAACCATAAGCTATAGTTTGAAAATTCTAATGACCAAAACAAATTTATAAAATATAATGCTATTTCTTTCTTTAAGCTTTTAAAAATAAAATTAGCAAGATATTAATCAAAGACAAACAGTCGTATCCAACAAAATATTTAATAATAAATTTAATTTAATAAACATGCTTTTGTAAGCAAATCATTGGTTTGAGACATCGCTTTCCTAACGACATTAAATTTACCAAAGTGTGATTAATCGTTAAACAATCTTTCGGAGGAGTTTTATTTTATTTTTTTAATGAATGTAAGTTAAAACTTCGAAAATATGCAAATATTTCAGCAATTGCACAGAAATATTTTTTAAAGTGAAAAATAGTCACATTTATGTCAAAAAGTGACCTTTCTTCAAAACATGATAACTCAAATATAAACCGATGTATTGGTCTTTTGTAAATTGTATAATAAAGAGAACAATTTCTCTAGGGCATAAAATATTCGCATTATAGTAGAATCTATATCTCAGATTCTGTGGCAGTTGAAGAATTAATATAAAGAAAAAATTGTGAAATCCGTTGAAACTTTTTCCCTTTTATTACTGTAAATATAAAACTAATTAATATATTATCATGAATGTAGTCTATACCCTCAATAAAACATTTCTAAAAGAAGTAAGCAAAATTTCAAGGCATTTCACGCGTATTATTTTGCTGTAGCCTGTTTTGCGTATATTAATAATTTGACAAATAACATTTTTAAAAACAGAAAAAAAACTTTAAAATCAATTCAAAGGCTGCAATATCTGTAACTTTAAAAAGCTGGAAAGTTTTTATTTTCGTAAGTAACTTTAAACAGCTCTAGTTCTGATTAAGATTCAGACACAATTTAATCATAATTCGACAGTTATAAAATTCGGTTTTAATATTATTGCAAAAATGAAAAATCTATATTTTTATTTAAAATGGCGTTTCAAAACGGTTGTCAATAACCTAAATTTTGCTTTAAATATAACTATTAAGATCAAATTACTTAACTAATATTTTACGTATTCATTAAGAGTTTCTACTAAAAGAAAACAAAACAAAAATAGTATAACTGCATAGTTCGGATTATAATAAAGATGGAAAAATATTTAATTTATTATTGAATATTTTTATTTTCATCTTCTTTTTATTTTGTTTTTATAACAATCTACACTGCTGGCCACACAAAATGCAACACCAAGAAGGACCAGAGATATCACAATGAAATTTATTTGGAAGATAACTTGTTGTACAAAGATCAAACGATTAAAATTACAGCCTCTTATGACGTGCGGATGATGACAAAATCAGTAGTTAGTGTAGCAGCCATTGTTGTCTATAACGACTGCCACACGCCTCAGCATGGAATCAAAGAAGCTTTAGATGTCTCCTTTGAGTACAGCAGTCCATGCGGCTTCCACATATTGCCAAAGTTCATCTGGTGTAGCAGCGGGTGGTGTATGCTGGGCCAGTCATTGTGCAAGCATGGACCACATGTTTCCGATTGGCGATAGATCGGGAGAACAAGCAGGCCAAGGAAGCAATTCAAACTGATGGGTAAAGAAGAACTCTTGAACATTGCGTACCACGTGTGGTCGCGCATTATCCTGTTGGAATATCACTAATGGCAAGTGCTGAATGTTTAGAAGGACCATGGGCTCCAAAACCTCAGAGATGTAGCGCTAGTTGTTCAGTCTACCGGCAATGCGTACTAGAGAATTGCGGCAGTGAAATTCAATACCACCCCAAACCACGATACCGAGTGTAGGACCAGTGTGGCGATGCATAACGCAACAGTTCAGCAGCCTCTCACCACGGTGTCTCCAAACTCGATTCCGACCATCGTGATATAGCAGGCAGAAGCGGAATTCGTCAGTAAATACAAGGCCGTTCCATTCCGTTGTCCATGTTCGCCGTTTCTCACATCATTAGCGGCGCAAACGCGCGTGGTTTCCAGTGAAGGGTAAATGAAGCAATGGACGCCTTGCGGTCATTCGACTCTGCTGCAAAATGCGTCGACTTGTACGAGCAGACTAAGAAAGATGAGTAGCAGGCTGAATCTGTTGCGTTATTGTTCGTGATGTGGCTGCGCGATCCATCACTGTCATGCGCACAATCCGCCAGTTATCACGGGCAGTGGTGCAACGAGGTGGGTGCGATCAGCTCCGTCGGTCTGTCGTTCCCTCCCTGCATCCAGCGATTACAGATCAGCATCACAGTTGCTTGGTTTAATCCAACACGTTGACCGATTTCTCTGAAGGATAATCCGTAATCCCCATAGGCTACTATTCTTTCTCGGTCGAATTCAGAAACTTGGCCGAAAACGCCCGATGTCTTCCACGAGGCATAGGTAAACATTTTACGCAAAAAAAAGAAAAAAAAACACACACGAAAAAACAATTACCATACTTCAAATCGCCAATCTGTTCTTCCCTTATATTGCGCTTGCGGATGGCGCTACGGTCGCCCGTGATGTGCGTCTGCGCTGCAATGCTAATGATTTGCATATTTCTTCGCCCCAAACGCAAGATGTAAATCTCACAATATTTGCATGCTTCCTTCAGGGTGTTGCATTTTGTGTGGCCAGCAGTGTATTACCAAAGGAATCAGTATTACAAAGAAAATAACTTTGACACATTTCTTATGATTTTTTTTTTAATTCACATAATGGATTTCAGTCTTTCAGAATCCAGATTTTTTCTAGCGTCGTCGTCTGAATATTTAATGCGTCATCACTGTCATCATTGGCCATCATTGTTGAACTTAACCTATTTTTGGACGTACATTTTGAACCATTTTCCCAACCAAATATAAAATATGATGTTTGTTTCCTTTAGTATTAATTATGTCGCAATGTAAATATTACAACCGTGCTCTTCATCCTAAAAAAACAATCAAGTAAGAGTATTTCTCTTCGGAAACCAGAAATACACAGTCTTCAATCCATTTTTTTCTTTTTCCGAAAAATATTAAAGTAAAGAATAAATTTAAGGATGCACACGATAATTAAACACTTTTCCAAACTGAGACAGTATAATTCTTTTTCATTCAATTCTAAATCATAAAGAAATTAATTTTTTTTTTCAAATATGTGTGAAAATCTTCGGTATTTCAGTGTTATGTTAATATTATGTTTTATACCAGAAGTGTTAAGTCAGTTCACTTTTACTTAAATTAAATTTCTCAACTAACTGTAAAGCTTACATTATTAATGTGATTCAGTATAATATTTTATTTTCTCAGATATATATATATATATATTTTTTATAAAAACAAAAATTTAATTTAGAATCTTACAAAACATACATTTTCTATCCTGCGTTGGTTTCAAAAGTGAAAGTATCAATATAAATAAAAACATATTAGTTATAGTTCTTAATTCTATTCATCCTTATATAGTTATATATACATACACACACACACACACACATATATATATATATATATATATATATATATATACAGTGAAACCTCCTTGAACAGCCACTTCTAAAAACGATAACCTCCAAATACCGGCCAAATGTTGATGGAACAAAACACTTTCCATTGCATTAACTTTAGTACTAACCTCTAAAGAAGAAATTCTGAACAACGACCGCTCAAAAGTCACAAGAAAAAAATTATAGCTCCTGGTACAATTTCATATTTATTTGCGAACCGAAATGTGAAGCAGATCAAACAAAATGTACTTGATATATCAACAAACAGAAGATGGAGGCATTAATAACGATGCTGAAAATTTAGATAATATTCATAGAATGGCGAGCATAACTAACATAAAGGCCAGCGAGTTTGTATGTCTGGACAAAGATTTGGCAGTTACTGCCTTTGCCACACTTGATTCCATACAGCAAGGTGGAAGATAGGAGACAGAAAGAGGAAATGGATTATAGAACCACCAAAATTTCCAGTAATTACACTGTTATGAACCTTCGTGAAATCCAAAATTTCGCATTAAATCATAATGGTAATGAATTGTATAGCAAAACAACTCACTGTTATTTCTTTGGAGAAATATATTTGCAGCAAAAAACAAATCAACTCAAATTACTGTTTTTTAATGTATTAAAACAGTGAGGATTGATTTAAATGACTGTGTGTATTTCTGTTTAAATGTGTGTAGTTCTTTTTTTATGAAACCTCTGAATAACACCCACCCCTGAAGTGCGGTCACTTTTCACTGGTCCCACGGGTAACCGTTATTCAGAGGTTACACTGTATGTATATATTAAAAAAAAAACAGAAATTTTACTTATAAAGATCATGTTGAATTTAAAAAATATATTTATAAAAATATATTTCATTTTCATTTTCTTCCAAAGAAGCTTTAATATTATTTTGGATCTTTTTTTTTTTTTTTTTTTTTAAATTTCGCGTACATTATTTGTTACATTGTACATTGTCCATTTTGAAATTTACAGTGATATTTCATACAACAAAAATGGCTAAATAAATAAAATATAAGATATACATTCAATATATGAATGCTAGATGTACAAAACTGGTACTAAAACTTAAATGAATCGTACATTTTTACGTTGTGATATTATTAAAAGACCAAATATTTAATTTTATATCATTACGAAAAATAATATTGAGTTTTAAAATATAGTAATTTTACAGCCACAACACTCAATCGTAATTTATAGGCTTTTTTTCTCTATTTTAACAAAACAAACATGTATACCATCGCAACAGAATCCAAGACAGATGTTAACACTTTTCGAAAACACCCATATATCACGTAGTTGAGATTTTATCAGGAGATAATGAGTCTTTTTAGCTTTTAAGGCAATAGTTCACCGATTTCTTTGAAATATGATATATTTTATTTAGCGATAAAAAGATTCGTTTGCCGTATAAAATCAGCAATAAAGGTAGAAATAAAACGGTTTCAGAACATATAGGGAATGTGTTTGAAGATTGTTTTCAGCAACATTTTTTTTTTTATTTGTTTTCTTGAAATGCGTGAGAATTTTTTTTTTCAATTGACATAATGCATTTTCTCTTTTCTGCAATATTTTCTTCTTATTTTTTTTTTAAAGCAGATAATTTATGAAATATTTTAAAGGTGTTAAGTAATAATTATAAATTACAGGTTATTAATTTAGTTCCATTTCAATGGTTTTGTAAAAATGGTACCATTTTTAAATTGGATTTTGTGACTATAAAGAAATGCATTAATCTCATTTCACAATATTTCCATGCAAATATAGGGAAACCAGTTTTACTGTATATAGCTTTACTTTACTGTATATATCCTTTATTTATATATATATTTTACATCTAGAGATATTATTAGAGATTTAAAATATGCAAAAACTTTCCTTATGCACTGAAAAATGATTATGCAAATTCAATGAAAATGTAAGATTTTCTGCTATTATACAGGGTGTAAAAGTATAGCACTTGCAAAATTCTGAATAGATAAAATATACTTAGAATATGGGAAATAACATAGCAATGCATGGTCGGAAATGATTTCCTAGCGCGGTAGTGACGATTCAAAGCACAAAAAAGGAAGATCACGATAAGAAGATAAATCATGTTTATTATTCTTAGTGCTGCAAAAATTCCTGGACAATTCTGGAAAGTGCTGAGCAACTTGTAGGTGTAGGATTGTGGAAGCTCCTGGGGAAGTCCGGGACACTTCCAGTATTTTTGAGAACATTTGATCTCCCATGCGCCGGAGATGCGCTTCCATGCATCACGGCCCGCGATCGTAATTTAGAACACCTACTTTTATGATGGTCGTTGTCTGATCCATATTTTTTTCTTGCTTTTTTGCTCCACTAAGGATAATAATATAAAATTGTAATTTAATACATTTCAACGACCATTTGGAATTTTTTTCGACTTGTACTTTGGAATTTTTTTGGAAACGACCATTTTTTCCGTCGCATCCTCTTCAACAACAAATCGCAAAGATCAAACTTTAGACGACAAAAACCTTCATCGATAAACTCTCCAAGTCCCGTTTCGAGAAGAAAAACAGTTTACAAATCGAAAGCAGCTCCACCGAATTATCCACAGATTGCAACAAATTACCTACGTTGAGCTCAATTTTTCCCGGTTAGAATCGACCGATTGAAAAACGCCGTGGCTGGTGGGTTGGAGACCCTCCAGACATGGTCTTTTACTACCAATCGATTAAACTTTAGATTGTTTCCTTTTTCGCGTTCGTCTTTTATTCTGTAATAGATTTTCATGGGCTACATAATCAGTTGAAAACTCGATTTTCATGGGCTACATAATCAGTTGAAGACCTAAATTTTCATGGGCTGCATAATCAGTTGAAGACCTCGATTTTCATTTCCTACGTAATGAGTTGAAGACCTCGATTTTTGCTTTGCAAGACGATTTTCATTTTGGCGTCGCTCTTTGGCTTTGGATTTTTCCATATATGATAATTTGCGCCTACGCATTTTGTAACTTTTCAATTTTTAACGATTTTATACCTTTTGATTACCGAATCAAACATTTTTTAACGATTGTATGCCTTTCTATTAACTATTTAAATAAGAATTCTTCTAAAAGTAAAGAACATCGTTGAATTTCGTTAAAAAAATAAAATGCGAGCATCATTTTGGCCCCATCCTCGACCGAAAACAACAACCATTTCCAAATGGTTAATAAAATGTTTCCTCCTCTTATTGGTGTACTGCCTTGTTAGGATTTGTGATGTCACTACTGCGCTAGGAAAGAGTTTCTGACAATGCTTTGCTATGTGATTTTCCATTATCTGCGTGTTCTCTACACGTCCTGAATGTTTGTAACCCCTTTACGGATACACCCTGTAGGCAACTTTTAAATAGCTGTTAAGGTTATGTATTTTTTTAATCTGTGTCAAATAGTTCATAACAGCAATTAGTGATGCTAAGTCATTAAAAATATTGAGTAGTAAAAAGTTGAGTTATATAAGTATATTGATCAAAATACGAAGAAATATATTTTCGGCTATTTTTAATGCTCAGATACTTATCATAATACGTATATTTCCAAAATATGTATTTTTGAAACATTTAGCAATTAAAATTAAAGCAGAAAGTGGAGTAAATTCTTTTATTCATAAACTCCCCCCCACCACACACACACAAATATCAAATAATATAGATTTTAACATTGTTCGTTTAAAAACTTATAAAAATACATACACAAATATCTTGATTATGTAATTACAGACAAGAAAATATTCCATAATTTTTCTCTATGTTTCTATCGTGCATTTCTTAAAGTAAATTAAAAGTTTGATGATTTTGTGAAAGACCATTCTTTTCTGTATTTCTGACACATTTTCATTTTTTATATTATTGACAGAATTGTCCAAACATAAACGATAAACTAGTTGAAAAGTACAGTAGGACACCCGATGCGCTCAGACCAGCTGCCTCTTGTTCAGGAAAATTACTCCTGTTCCTATCATGTATGGGAGATTAAGAATGATTTTCAATAATTTAATGTTTAACCTATTGCCTCCCCCAGTAAGAATAATTTTACTGCTATCAACAACAAAAACATGACCCCATCCCGGCTTCTTTCCGTTTCTTTTGATTATGAGATTCCACTTCAACTTAATAACAACCAATTAATATTTTATATTATTATTAAGTTTTCATATACCAGTAGACGGCTTTATGCTCTCAGATGTAATGTATTTAAGTGTTTATTTTTTCTTAGCAATGTTTTTGTGCATGCAGTCAAATGACTGGTGTGAAGTGTCCACAGAAGGTCAAGCCCCGATGGTGACTTGATAGACAAAGTTCAAAACGCCGGGTATTTTAAATATATCATTTTCCTTCTATATATAAAAAAAGTAACGCTTTGGAAATGCACCAATGAAAATCTGCGTATATACCGTGAAATTGCATCTGATTGGTCAGAGCTTTCTGACGCTATAACGGGGGTTACCAAGGGAGGAGTCCCAGCTCTGTCGCCAAACATCGCCAAGTTTGTCGCCAACTTGACGATATATCGCCAAATTTGGCGACCAAAATTAGTTGCCAAAAGTGACGCCAACTTCGCGCTATTACCAGTATTTTACCAAATTTCCATAGACTCTCATTGAAATCCAATAGGGTTTAATTGCTTGCAGAAAATCAACAAATTGAGATATTTCAAAGCATCAAAAACTAATATTAGCTTATGAATAGAGCTTGATTGAACTATTTATGTTATTTTTAAGCACAAACACTATTTACAATATTCGTAACACTATATACATAATTTGGTACTTGTTAGTATCCCGTCGACCAAATTACCGTCGCCAAATTGTAAGATTAAATGGCAATAATGGTTGCCATTAATTAATTAATTGTAAGATTAAATGCCAATAATGGCCAATAAAACCATTAATTCGACGTTTTATTTGTATTTTTATTAATGTTATACTAATTTATTTGTTCTTTCGTTATTTAAAATAAAAAATTATGTTAATTTGTATAATTTGACGAGTAGTTAGGCAATTTATATAATTTGGCGAAATGGGGCGACGGGATAACTAACAAGTACCCGTAAGTTTTACTTAATTTGTAGTTATTCAAATAAATTATAAATTTTACCTTTTTTAATGATTTTATATTTAATAATTCTTTTAATTATGAAACTCTGTAAGCTCTAATGATCACCTGCTTGGAGATTAGGAAGTAAAATCGTCAGGAGTTGGGAGGAGTGCGTTTATACCAAGTGGAATTTAAAAATTGAATGCATAGAAAATGAGGAATCGCGAAGCGATTCAGAATGGAAACGCAATACAATTTATTTTGGGGTTGCTACAAAATAGGGTTTGCTTCGCGATACCGAACTGAATCATGAAGCGATTACGCGGGGGGTTGGTGAGCGTAGCGAGCAGGGGGGCGGAGCCCTCCTAGTATACATAAAAAATGTAACACTTTGGAAATGGACCAATGAAAATCTGCGTAGATACCGCGAAACGCACCTGATTGGTCAGAACTTTCTGACGCTATAAGGGGGTTACCAAGGGGGGGACCCGGTCCTGAAGCCAAACATCGCCAAGTCTGTCGCCAAATTGGCGATCAAAATTAGTCGCCAAAAGTGATGCCAACTTGGCGCTATTTCCATTACTTCGCCAAATTTCCATAGACATATATATGAAATCCAATATGGTTTACTTGCGTGCAGAAAATGAACAAACTGAGATATTTCAATGCAACAAAACTAATATTAGCTTGCGAATAGAGCTTAATTGAACTATTTACATTATTTTTAAGCACAAACACTATTATTTACAATATTCGTAATACTATATATCTATAATTTTACACATATATGTTGGCGGAGAAAAGGCGGCGAAGTGGAAATTTCAGAGGAGAGGATATTTATATGATAAGATTATTTACTGTAACTACAAATTAACAACTTTATTACAAAGATAAGGGGAAAAATCCAACCTTAATAAATTTGTAATTATTCAAATAAATTATAAATTTTACCTTTTTTTCATGATTTTATATTTAATAATTCTTATAACTATGAAACTCTGTAAGCTCTAACGATTACGGGTTTGGAGATAAGGCAATAAAATTGTCATTAGTTGGGAATGATCGTGTTTTTACCAAGTGGAATCTAAAAATTGAATGCATCGAAAATGAGGAATCGCAAAGCGATCAAGAATAAAAACGCGAATTCAGAGCATTTACAAATTTTATTAAAGAAAAACTTCGTTCGCAGATTAATGTTAGAAGATTAACTTTTACACATAAGTTGTTTGGGTGACGTTAATATCTTTGTCTCTCATATACCTTTTACACATCAGGATAAAAAATAGTGTATAAATAATTTTATTTGTTACGTTATACGTACTACAGTTTTTCTTTTCTCGAAAATATATAGTTAATGTACTACACATCTTCGAAATTAAAGTTAAAGATTTATTGATTGGGATTCTGTTCAAATTGTTAAAAATTAAAATCTTTATAAGATTGTGATTAAGGATTTTAAACTATTTTGAAATTACAAAAAATCTAGTTTAAAACTAGTTAAGAGTCCTGTGAAATATCCCCAGTATAAAATATAAAGACACACATTAATTTAAACAACAACAATAAAAAACTAAATTATTTATATAAGAACAAATATTATCATTGAAATATATTATGAAAAACACATATCTTTAAATATATAATAACAGACATTTTTAATTGTAAAAGCTATTTTAAAATAAAATTCTTACACAGCCATAATCTAATAAAGCCAGATGCATCTATTTTAAAATATTCGTTTTTAAGCCTATAACAAAAGTATGGCATCTGTTTTACCAACTGTGTTGTAAGTGTTAGGCATAAAAAAAATCATACCAATCTATAATTTTTTGAAGGGATCTGTAAAATTGTTTAAAAATATTAAATTCATTCACTGAGATAAAAATCCATTTTTCTCGGATCCTATAAGTATAAGATCAAAGACGATTTGCGCAGTATATTTATCGTTATTTCAGGCATTTACAAATTACATTTTGTGTTCGCTGTATTGCGAAATGTATCCATAAAAGAAATAAAATATTTATGAAGCCTTAAAAATAATTATTTGATAGTGTTTTATTTATAGCAGTATCGGCCAGTGGATTTAAAATAGAAGTCTTCTATTTTGAATATAACATATAATTCGTCAAAAAACTATGTTTCACGTGTTATGGTTATAGAAAATAGATTCATTGTGCATATTCTTTTAATATTACCAGATTAAAATAATGTAAAGGGTAATTTAAAAAAATTAAATATTTAAGAATACAAGTTTAACTTGATTAATCTACAATATTTTGTAAAAAAAAAAAATAGTGTTGTTTTTTATGCATGCAGTAAAAGTATTTCAAATATTATTTAACAAGTACGAAATTTTAGTTTTGTAGTTTTCAATTATGTCAAGGATGACCAATCTATAATTTTTTGAAGGGATCTGTAAAATTGTTTAAAAATATTAAATTCATTCACTGAGATAAAAATCCATTTTTCTCGGATCCTATAAGTATAAGATCAAAGACGATTTGCGCAGTATATTTATCGTTATTTCAGGCATTTACAAATTACATTTTGTGTTCGCTGTATTGCGAAATGTACTCGAACTTATGAAAGAAAATTATAAGATATCGTTAAACGTATTTACATATATATGTTTGTAAATAAAAAAATGTAAATGGTCGGTTTCATAATTTTCAACAACACTTCCACAATTCTTCATAAAGTTCTTTTATTTATTTTTTATTTGTTTTGTTTTGGTGAGAATTATTAACCTCTTTTCTAAAACTCATCTCATATTATTATCCGAAATTTTCAGCTATATAAACTTAATGTATTATCAGTCAATCTAATTAGTTTTTTAAGCTGTACTGTAATAACTTTATTAACTGTATTAAATGTATTATAAACTGTAACTGTGAAGCTTAAAATATACTGTAATACACAGAATATTATAATAATAATTTGATATACATATTTCATAATGAATTACTTTACACATTTTGTAGATATTTTTAGGATTTGGATGGGATATGTTTTAAGCTTATGGGCCAATATCTGAAAATTGGACAATTTGCGTCTACCGCCAATAATATTCCATTAATAATACTAAAACCAAAACTAAAAAATGTAATATATTGTAACATGTGTTACAACAATTACCAATGATAAATGGACATATTGTGATGTATAAATAATTAATTATAAGTTTTAAACAAACGAAATCATCATTTCAGTCCCTGTCTCCAGGTACAACTATCCAATATTAAATGTATGCTGTAAAAGTATTTATAAATATTTTAAACATTTGCTATTATATATTTAGACCTATATATATACTATATGGAAAATATAAAGCTCCTTTACTCGTATGGATTGCATAGTAAAATACTGTAGTAAATATATTTGTCCCTGAGGTTGACAATCATCTCAGTCCCCCAAACCACATATTTAAGTTAACAGATACTAGGTGGCGCTGGTAGAATTATTTCCATCGCAACAGCAACTACAGTTCAACTGTCCACCATGGATGAAGGTAAGTTGTTTTTCTCATTGTTTCATCTTTAGAAATATTTAGTTTTTGTTCTGAAAAAGGATGAGAATTTTTTTTATAGCATCATTCATGTCCCCATTTTAACTTTTTATCTGTAAAAATAAAGCTTATTGCGACTTTATTTATGTAACATACAAATGTCACATCGAATACTTAATCTTTTACATGTGTTCCAAATGATTCAATAAAATGGCTGTGCAGCTGTTAAGAGAAAAATATCACCTCAGTCCCCATCATCTGAGTCCCAATTATTAGACACTGATTATGGTGTTAACAGACACTTTCTTCCTTAAAAGTTTATCCTACACATAAAATATACATCCTTGATCTCAAAATACAACAACAATCAAATGACAAAACATGTATATTAGTATGTAATTGTATTTGGAAGTTGGTACTTTAATTTAAAAAATAAATAAATAAAAATTCTGGAGTGAAATTGTCCAGTTTTGAGATATTGACACTTATCAGTTAAAAAAATATTATCGGTAATTATTTTTTTCACGGCGACACGTCTGTTGGATCTTATTATGAAATATTAGCTATTTTTTGAACAAGTATTAAATAATAATTTTCTTCACTTGTTACACGACAAACGATTTGCATTTTTTTTTAATATTTCGATTTCATTCTTGGCTTTTTTCTACACCTTTCACACTTTCTGCAGTGATTCCCACATATTCGAGTCCTCACCAGTGGCTCTGAAGATGAAACTCAAAGTGAAATGATGGGCTTCGCAGGGTTCGAACAAAATCGCACCCCTAGGCCTATTCGTTTAGATTTTTATGGTGGTTTTCTTTCAGCATTGCGTAAATATGGGTTTACGTTCCCTTAGAGAGACACACACGGAGTGTACCTACTCGATATTTTATGCCGCATATAAATAATTCTCAGTCATAATCACCACCATCTACTTGTCTGAAGTGGTTGTATTGACTGAAAACAATTTTACTTCAGATGACACAAAGCGAAATTCATTTCGAAAAAAAAAAGAAAAAAAAATTACAAATCCATTGTTTTCATTGCTTTTTTGAGTCGTTTTTGAGAAGTCTAGTAAATGTATTTTTCTCGTGAAATAGCATAAGATTTTTGCATTTTAAAATTTTTGTATGATTAAAACGCCTTCTATTTTTTTCTTTGAGAAAATTTTATAATCGGTTTTTGGGCAAAAAATTGCTGTTTTGAAACCATTGTTGTAATTTTTATGCAATTATAATTGTACATTTCTGTATTGTTTTAAAATAACACTTTTCTAGAATAACAACATAACAACAAAATTTTCCTTATACTGTCAAACTTTTTTTTTTTTTTTTATTCAAAAATATTAAAACTTTTGTAACATACATGTTGTAAATTTTATGGAAAAAGCTATCATTTTTATTAGTTAATTTACTGACATAATGTAGCTAAGAATTCGGTCATGGAGATTTAGCCATTTTGTCCATAGTGAACATAGGATAAAGCATATTAAACTGTTTCAATGTAGTAAACAATTTGTAATATATTAATATTGCATTTCAATATTTGCCAGTTCTTATATATTTTTTCTGCTTTCTGCATTTTTCTCAATATAACAACGAAGCAACAAAATTTCCATTATACAGTCTAATGTTGTTACTTTTTTATTATTAAAAGATGTTAAAACTTTTGCGATATAGACGTTATAAATTTTAATGGAAAATCTATCATTTTTATTGAATAACTTATTGTTATAATGTAATTGAGAATCCAATCACGGGAATTTAGCCATTTCAACCATGGTGAACACAGGATATAACATTATGCACTATTTCAATTTTGTAAACTATTTCTGATATATTAATATTGCATTTCAATGTTTGCCAGTTTTTATATAATTTTTACGTCCTCTGTATTTTTTCAGCCTCAACAAAAAGACGAAAATCCTTTTTACGATTTCCTTAGAACTATTTTCTAGAAACCAAAATATATAAATAAATAAATAAATAATTAAAAAATACTTTAATAATTGTGTTATGATTCATTTTAAAATTAAAGTAAAAAGATGGGTATTCGGACCACAATAAAGTTCGTCTCGCGAAGTCTGTTCCTCTGATTTAACTAATATATTGAACTATTACTTTAACAATTAATGATACTTTTAGTTGCCTTTCCTCATTTTTTTTTCACCAATTTTTCTCTGGTTGTAGTGAAAGCGCTGACAAATTTTTTCGTTATCAATTTACTACAATAGACTGAAAGTTATAGGTAAATGTTTAGGTAATTGAATTATTACTGTATTGTTTTAATATATTTGTATCAAAAAATATTCTTTCTAATAAAACTGACGTTATTATAGCTATTTTATGACAATTTCCTCGAAAAAAAAGGAAATCTTATTACAAGATTTTCATCCATCTTCATTACACAGTAAAATATTTTTGTATTACTGATTTAAACAATTTGTATTTTTAAATTAGGATAATTTTTTAGATGTGATTAACTTATTAGATTTTGATATCTTACCTTTTAAACTCTTTAGTAACAACAGTTTCCATTCAAACGACTGTAAACACATGACACCTCTTCGTTCTTTTGTTTGTTTAAGAAAATGCGCAGGGCATTAAACAGTCATTTTTATCTTTAATTCCTCATTAGAAATATTTAGGTAATTAATTTTTCTATTAAACACGTTTTTTTTCTAAAATATCTTAAAAGGCTTTTCCCTTTTTACCAAGAATCAAACAAAAGGCTGATTTATGAAAATACATTTTTAATACTTTTATCAGCAAACACCTTACCTGAATTATTATTTTGATGGATGATGATCTTTTGCATGAAAAACACATTTCAGTAATGTCTTGAAAGAATTGTCTTTTTCTTCACGTTCTTTTAGAAAAATATTCGTTGTTTTAATCCTTTTATTTGAAACTTCCTTTGATTTAGAAAAGCTGGTATACACTTACGTATTCAGATAAAAAATATGAGGAGAAGGGGTAAAGAAGAAAAGCACTGAGTTTGAAATGTGTTTTATTTTTGTGTTAAACATTTACACGTGATTGTGATGCAGTGCAATTTATCAAAATGATGCCTCGGCGATACCTTTCAGATTTATTATCTTTCTTCTTCAGCTAAAACTAAATGTAGAAAATAAAATATTTAACTGTTGAAAATTGTATTGACTATCTTGTATATCTGATAAATTTATATACATAAGCATATCTGTTTATCACCTTTATGATGACTGTTAGGCAACATTAATCAAAATGTAAACTTGAAAGGAAAGCATATATTTTTTTACTGATATGAGCATTAGCGGAATTATAATACGAAATGTAAAAATTACAAACCTTATTTTTACTTATTTATTAATTTAATTAACCTTATTAAAATTATAAATATTTTATAGAGATAAACATTATGTAAAGGTATTTTAGAAACAATGCAATCAAATTACATTATTATTAGTCTTAAGTTTTATATTTAGATATTTTTTTCTCTGTTTAATAATTTATTCTTTTCTAGGTATTATACCATTCATTGTGCTTTTACACTATATGCGGTGGGGTTTTCAGATAAATATTTCCAATAAAGCATTTGAAAATACGTAATGCTTAAACTGAAAAATTGAGTAGATTTCATATAGCAAATATTAAAGGCATCTCTTTGCATAGTTTTATACGGTAACAGTCTATAATAATAAGAGATTAATGCTGAACATATTTTAGAATATCAAACGCTGAAATAGAACTTAACAAATAAAAATATGAATTATTTATCTACTAAACGGAATTGTATATAGCTTAATAAGATAAAGATTGAATTTTTATAAATTTTTATTGGATTTATTTTGCATTATATATGTTTGTTCTAGTGATACTAACGTCCAAGGTATACTTTAAAAAATTCAAGATAAACTTCATTTTATGCTAATGTAAACCATGTTTACGTTTAATTATATAAAAATAAATCTCGTATCTATATTATAAAGGAGAAACATATCTGTGCGTAACGCATACGTCATTTTCCGAATGGCAACACTTTGAAATTTGAAATAAAATATTGGTTTTTCAATTTTCTCTACTGCAAATTTTTAAACTTCTAAACATCGCACATTTTAAATTTTCACACCGTCGTATAAGTAAAAAAATGTTCTTTTAAATGCAATTTGTTTGAAAGCTGTATCTCAATTTATTTTTGAGATATTGATTTTTTTGTAGTTTTTAATACCATTTTTTAATTGTGACAGCAAAAGTACCCAATTTCTATTGAAAGCACACGGACAATAGTTGAAAATAGGAGATACTGTATCTTTTTGTTGCCATTTTCTCATAAAACCTGAAAAAAAGTTGAAATTAAAATATGGGCTATGTCAAGAATATTGTCTGTTATTCCGTGATAATGACGTCATATGCATACTTTTCTATAGACGAAGTTTAAGACTGGATTGTAAAACTGGATTGCTTCAGCGGATGCAAATGACTTCATTTTATAAAAAAGCGATTATAATTTATTAATTCTTAAACCTGAATTATGTTTTTTAGAAGTGCGCCATTTTCACAGTCCAGCTGCTTTGAAATTCTTCACAGGCGAAAATGCTTCACTTTAGAAAAAAATGTAATCGGAATCACACACTAATAAAATGCAATGTTTTACAAAAATGTAGAGTGTCTTTATAAAAGAGAGGTGACATGTAATAAATAGCAATTTATATTACAGAATTTGATTATTCTCGCCTGGATGGATTTGCTTCGCCGAGATAGACAAGCAAAAAAATAATTCGAGATTTAAAATAAAATCATGTTCCTGAAGTTATTGTCCAAAATTCTCTCGAATAATAAAATTTTAATGCAATTTTTTAGAACATTCTATACAATTTTATCAAAATAGCATAATTTTCTTAATTTAAATTTTACTAATTTTATATAATCTATATATTTAAAACACAAGTGTGTGTTTTAGTTATCTGCCCTGATCTTTCTTTTGAACCAATTTTAAAACTGAAAACTGTTCATTTATAGATGTGATCGCACTATCTGTTTTTTTAATTTTTTTTTTTAATTTCCCCACTTTTATATTTAAATTTTAAAAGCATTTTATGAAATTTCTTCAAAATGGTGAAAATTAGATAGCTTTCGATTTGCAGAGGATGTTAAAGGGAGTGTCGGTAATTTTAGAACATTTGGTCATAGCCCAGCAGCAGGTATAGGTATGAGCGTGGAATTCTAGAAAATTAATCTACTAAATAAATGATTTAACACGTAATTCAGAGGTCTCGGAAATTTTCACCTAAGGGGTTTAAAGGGGGTCGAAAAATTTAGGACATTTGGCGTAGTTCGGTGCATGGAAATCAAAATAACAAACATATTAAAAATAATTAATCATATATTTCAGCGGCGATTTTAGAAATTCTCATCCTATTAGGTTGAGCAATGATTTCTGGGAAATTTTAATTCTAATAGTTAACAGAATTTGTATCGTATATAGGAGTACTAGTGGTAGAGTCTAGACGTGGCTCCATTCGATTATGGCCTCTTTCGATCAACGCAACACATTTTCAAGGGCCTTCGGTTTGAATCCTTTAATTAAGTTAAAGAAGCATCTCAAGAGTTTTTCGATTCCAAGGAGCCGCCATGGTATTTCCAGAAAATCTGGAATCTGGCAGAACTATGGCAGAAAGTCGTGAACTATGATGGTCTCTACTTTGAAGAATAGTCCTTGTTGGGTTTGTTGTTAATTTGCGCATAACAACGCAACTTTAACTTTTTGTTCAACCTAGCATTTAAGAGGATTACATGGAGAAATATCGAAACTTTTGGATCATTTCTCTATATCTCAGCAGAATTTTTACAGGCATAAGTTTCAGGATAACTGATTTACTAAAAAATACTTAAACATGTATTTTATCGATTTTGAAATTTCATTCCTAAGTGGGTTTAATGGGAGGGTCGCAAATTTTACGTCATTTCGCCATGTCTCACTAGCAGTTTTAGGCAGTAGCGAGAAATTCAGGATAAGAAATCTATTACAAAATAATTAAAACATATTAAACTCAATTATAATAAACTCAATAAACAATAATTAAACACAAGGGAGAAAAGTATTGAAAAAACGTTTTAGCTCATTTCGCCATATGCCAGCAGCCATTTTTATGTAGAAGCGGGAAATTCAAGATAACAAACCTAGTAATGGAATTGTTAAATACATGAATCCATTGCTTTTAGAGCTATTCTGTCTATTATGTTGCCAACTTAGACAGGATAATGCAAACAAGAGACATAATGTAAGATTATACGAATAAGAGAACAATTAAGAATATCTGATTACATGTTAAGAAAATGTTTTTTTCATTATTGACGTATCACACCGAATTTCACAGAAATAAGTTCAACAACCTCCGGCACAAATTTTGTCAAATACCTAAGTACATGAATTTTTGAGCAAAAAAAGAGCTTTCATGCAATTCTTTTTATGCGGATAACAGATACTGCCTTACTATGTTTAGATTTAATTACATTTAATTTTATAACGCGTGGTTGGCTGTTGGGACCGCTACGTTGCAAAAACCAGTTGTTCCTTAGCAATTGTCGAGCAGTGTATTATTATTAGTACATGCAATTAATAATATAGATAATTTTTTCTTTGAAAATAACACTCAATCTAAAGAATGTCTTTGGACACCAGATTCGAGCGAATAAATCATCATAGATTATTTCGAGCCAGATATTTGTTTTCTTTTCTTGCATTTCTATCTTCTTAAAATTTCGATGCTATTAATTATTTTTTAATAAGGTGTAATATTCTTAATTTATGATATTGTGTGTGTGTCCTATTTATTTACAAATTATTTTACATGTATGTGTCACGATGATATTCCAAACAAATATTTCCTACTTGTATAAAAAAAATAATAATAATAATCATAAAATATATTTGTTTTTCACATAACGTCACAATTTTTGTATCATTGAGTATCTTCTACCCATTCTTTTTATCATAATCTAATTCTAAAAAAATATATATTAAAAATAGAATAGCTTTGACAAGCTACGTTTTGTAATTTTAGCAAATAACGTTATCGATTTTAGTTATATAAATTTTCATTAGTTCCAAAATTTGTGAAATCTTATACAAACTATGAAAAAAAAAATAACATAATTATCTTCATTTTTAAAGGGCTCCAGTTGTTAAATTTGCCTTTTGCAGCGTCAGAAAAATATCAAACACGATTAGGAAAATTTGGATTGTAGCCATACATTTCATTTATTTCTTTACATTATTATCTTGTTAAAAGTTCAACGATGGATGTTATTTTTATCGAACAAAATGCAACATCACTTTCATATTTCGTTTAAAAGCTTGTATTTTTAGATCTATTTTAAATGTAAGTTCATTAGTAGATGGAAGAAAATTAATGATAAAGAAAAATAATATTTTTTGGTTGGTGATACATTTAAATATTATGTCAAATACTATTATTTCAATTATTAAATTTTATTTTATTTTATGGTATATTAATTATAAAATTCAATTAAAGTACTAGCTCATTGAATTTGTAATTGTTACAGAAGTATATCTATGAACATTCATGAATATGTATGTGAGATACACGAATTGCCTTGAATTTTTCATCATCTGCATCTAAATTTTCTCCATTTACTTCATAACGTATCAAAAAGCATTTTGGTATTTGAACCAAAATCTATACAAAAATTTAAAATTGTGTGTGCTACTATTGCAACTCATTTGGGGAAAAAAGGAATAATCCCTATTGGGGATTTCGGTCCTGTCCCGAGGGAAAACCTTTAGAACGTTTTTGGATTCCAGCTAAGACTGACGTGCGATTGTTGTGATTGAATATGATCCGGCAAAAGGCCAAGTGTATTAGTTATAATTAACTTTGTTTCATTTTTAGTGTACTCTGTGTTTGTGTGTTAATAAACTGTTAAGTGTACAACGGGACCTCCTTAATTGCTTCGAATGATTTAAGAATATTTAAATTCTGAGCGACTGATACCACGATTATTACAGCTACGATGATATGATAAAAAAATATTCACATATGTTTTCCAAAAAAGCTTCAAATAAAGTGTCACATACGCGATATTTCAAAATTAGCTCAATGTGAATAATAATCTCTTTTAAAATTGTATATAAATTCTTAAACGAGAAATTCTAATTCAAGGAAATAGCCGGACTTCAATGAGAAAAATAAATTGAGGAAAGTTGTAAGAGGCAGCAGAATCCAAGGAATATCTATATCGAATGCAACCCTTTTCATCTATTTCCATTTCCGGTCTACTTAGAAAACTTTGTAATTAATCACACATTTTAGCTCGAATAAGAAAGAACAAAATTATATATAGCACATGTTTAAGTACAATATATTGATATATATAATAATTAAGTACATACACCTACATATTTGGAAAAATTAAATTCATGCAATTTACATTAAAATTTTTAATCAGCAAAACAAATTCATAAAGTATAATTATATATATTTCGTTAACATTTTAAAAATAAAATTGACTAAATTTTAAACATTGACAGACAGTTTTCTCCAACAAAATGCTTAATAAAAAAAAAATTAAAGTAATGACTGTTCATGTTGTGTTTCACTTTTACTATTGGCATTAAATTTACCAAAGATTGATATTACGTTAACCCTTATCGTTTAAGATATTGCTTTAAATAAAAAGATCAAGATAAAATTACTTAACAAATACTTTATATACGTATTAAGATCTCCTACTAAAACCAAAAATATATAATTCCATAGTTCGGATTATTATAAAGAATGGGATGCATTTATTTTTATTTGCACTTATTTTTATCTTCATCTTCTTTTTGTTTTGTTTTTCTAACAATGTAATTCTAAAACTATTATATAGTATAAAGAAAATAATAACATTGGCACGTTTCGTTTTCTTATTTTATTTTCTAAATTCACGACATTGACTTAACTTCATATTCCTGCGTTAAAGAATAAAAAATTATGTATACACTTAAATAAAACATATCTACACAATTATCTTCCTTTAGTAATGTGCGCTTTTTAAAACTGCTGTCCTGAACATCAAGAAGTATAAAACATGATTTGGAATTTTTGGATTGCAGCCATATAATTTGTTCGGCTATTCTTCCCTTCTAATCTTCAGGAGTCGCATTCTATAGGGACATTCTTATTGTTCCTATCACTATTTTAAAAATAATATCTTCATGAGTACCTTCCTATATCATATCTTAAATAAAATTATCATGACGATTACTGATTAAAGGTTCTGGTAGGAACAATAAAATTTTTCCTATAGAATGCGACCGCTGAATCTTGTTAAAAGTTTAACGCTGCTGTTATTTTTATGAATGAGATATAATTATTTTTTATTTCGTTTAAAAGCTTATTGGGTTTTGAACCATATTTAACGAAAGTTTTAGAAAATTTCGCAATGCATTAGAAATAATATAGTACAATTGGAATATAAATATATTACATATTTGACGAAATATGAGCAGTTGCATGATTATATATATATATATATATATATATATATATATATATTTATATATTACAGCGCAGTACAATTGTACAGCTACAAGTTTTAATTTTGTGATTCAATAGCCTACTCATATAAAAATTCCAATTAAATATATCAAAAATTCACAACGTTATCAGCAAAAGAGTGACCTGATTTTTAGTTGCTTTCAAAAAGTAGCTGAATTATAAGTGATTTGCCATAAAATATAATTTTTAATTTTTTTTTAAATTTTTTATGCTTTAGTTATATTTGGAAAACCACAAGACTTTTATTCAAAGAAAAAAAAAGAAGTATAAAAATCGAAGCATTTGTTCCAAACCTACATGTTCACATTCATTAAATACTCGTTGGCTGAAAGTCAGTTAATAAGAAATGACAGTTTATGGGATATCCCTTATCATTCAGCTGCTTTTAGAGAGTAACTAAAAAATATCTCAATGTATCTCCGACATCTTTAGGAATGTTGACGATATTTGGCTGGATTTTTTATATGTGTTGCTCCATAGTTTCACAATTAAGGGGTCTTGTAGCTTTTAAACGCGTCGAAAATTAACGAAAAATGTCAAAGTTTGAATTAGTCTATCTTCAAAACCTTTTTATGTATAAACGTGAAATTTTGGATATTGATTAAACAGATTCCGCTGTGTAATATACTACCAACAGAAATTTATTTACCCTTTACAGAATTTGTGTATTGTTGAAATCAAAATAGCTCTTTTTTTTACCCCATAAGTCATTGCGCGCATGATATCTTGAGAAAGTATGTATGGATTGTCATGAAATTTGGTAAATATACTAAACAAATATGTGTGTTTAAAATGATCTACCTTTAAGTATCTACAATGGTAATATTTTTAGTTATGACTATTTTTATTCATTAAAAATACAAAATTTTTATTTTTTTTTTACGAAAATGTATTTTTTATATAGTTAATGAAATAATTTTAGCCTAAGAGTAGATCATTTTAAACACACATATATGATTAGTATCTTTACCAAATTTCATGCGAATCCATACATACTTTCTCAAGATAACATGCGCGCAATGACTTATGGGGTAAAAAAAAAAATAGCTATTTTGATTTCAACAATACACAAATTCTGTAAAGGGTTAATGAATTTCTAATGGTAGCATATTACAAAGCACAATCTGTTTAATTAATATCCAAAATTTCACGTTTATACACAAAAAGGTTTTGAAGATAGACTAATTTAAGCTTTGAAGTTTTTCCTTAATTTTCGACGCGTTTAAAAGGTACAAGACCCCTTAAATTATAAAACAATTTCTTTGTTATCTTTCCTGGATGAGCAGATACAAATATTTCAAGCAACTGCTTATATTTCATCAAATGTTTAATATGTTTATATTCCATTTGAATTATGTTATTTCTACTACATTTTGTATTTTTATTTTGTTTTGTTTTTTTTTAGTCAGAAACCCTGCATTATATAAGCAAAAAGCACGCAAGAATATTTTGAACTTTAAAAAGAAATCAGTATATCTCCATGAATATAGGGGCAATTTTTGATAGATCAGTTCGTGCATTTTATTTTATAGGGTGATCTCAAATATCATTTTTTTTCGCTCTAAAATTGCCTTTCTTATCAAATCAACGTTGATAAATTTGAGGTTAAACATATTCTTTATAATCCTAAAGTTCCATAAGAATCCAACAATTATATTTGTAAATATTCGGCAAAATGTCTAAAATCGAAAGTTACTGGGGATTAATGGTCATATATTGTATAAATGCAAGACCTTTTCGGCTGGTTCATTTACTATTTTTTTGTCTGAAAATATAGCAGTAAAATTAGTAGAGGTATTGCTTGTAGACATATCCTGAAAGAACCTAACACAATAAAGGTTGTTCGGGTTAAGTGATGATTTTTTAAAATTAATTTTTTTTTTTTAATTTTAATTTTTTTTTTTTTTTTTTTTTTTTTTTAGAAAACGGGTATTGAAAAAAAAAATTAATTACCGGAGTTATTATTAACATTTGCCTGCTTTCCTTATTTTATGTTTTCTGTTGTAAAAGAACAGTGTTGGGTATGAACGCGCTCAGTGAACGACAGTTCCCGAATTTAGTTCAATTTCTATGAACGTTGAGTTGAACTAGGCTCACTTTTTGATGACGAACATGAGTTGAACGAAAGCTCAAAAAATCTGTGAGTTTGAATGAAATTTACAACTCAAACTCATTTTTTTTTTATAATTCATTTAAAACATTTCCCAGTCATTAAAAAAACTTTTTCCCATTCAAATGCCATTTAGAGACACACCTGGATTCGCGATGGATCGAGTCTGATCATCAGTTTTTCTGGATCGTGCCCGGGTTTTACTTTCTCTGGAGACTCTGGCCGGCCAGAACCGATCTTATTTCTGGTCTGTGTTTTATTCTTCCTAGAATTCTGCACCGAACGAAATTTTCTGGCATGGTCACAACCCTGCTTGTATAAAAATCATCGACCCGTTCCTGTCTGATTCGTGGAAAAATCTGTTAAAGGAACAACCTCCTTGGGTCAACATTTTTTTTCTCCCAAAAATACATATATTTTTAAAATGCTATTATTCTACAATTAAAATTCCCTTTAAAGAATAATACATATATATTTTTGGGGGAGGTTGGAGGATATAAAGTACTGTAAATCCTGTTATAAGAATACGTATGACGAAATCTTATTTTAAACGGAAAAAATTCTTGAACGGTGCAAAATATATATAATAATCCGTTTGAAAATAAATAATACATTTGCAAAAGACGACAGACCTGGTAAAAAAGGGAACTTAACGATAACGATGTTTTTTCTCTTCATGCGATTCCGTCTTAGAAGGTTTTTTAGATACAGAATTTTTCAGATTTTTAAGTCTCCAAGCCCTCTAAATGGATTAATAGTGTTAATAATAATTCAGATATTTATATACAAATAGAGATCCATTAAAAAAAATATATAGTTTACAATAGGATATATAGAAAGGGATGTAGTAGATTCAGTATATTGGAATGAGGTCCCTGTACTATGCAGTCTATCCAACTTGTATTTAAAATGAATATAAACATGAAAAAGAGACTGTAGTATTTTTTTTTTTTGGAACTCTTCGTACAATCAAAAGTTTAAACATTTTGACGTAAAAATAAATTAAACAAGAACATTATTTTCATAACAAACACTCGGTTAACCGAAATCCTTTTCCTTTTTACTATTACAATCCTTATGTGCAAAATCCATTTTGAAAGTTTTTTTTTTTAAAACTATCATATTCCTTGTGTGCAAGCTGTCCTTTCCAAACTACGAGTACATATAAATATTTTATTGCTTAAAATTCAATTAGTTTAACCATATTTTTTTACAAGAAATGTTAACCTTACAAGAAATGCAATTACCTTATATGTAGAAGCAACTGAATGAAGTAACTTAATAATATCAATCACTTCTCGTTCTTAAACAAGGTTGGAAATAAATTGTTTTTTTCTTTTAATTTGTTATGCAAATTTTATTTTTTAATATTCGAAAATTTTTAATACGTAATTAAATTAAACGAGCTGATGTCAAATTTAACATCATCAGTGCTTGATTTATACAGTATTACATCACAATTTGTGATGAAAATTTACCAAACGATTATTTAGAGACGACTCCAATCGTTAAAACTATTCGACCGATGATCTTCTAATTAAACAATTTTTCAGTGTCATGGTTTTCATAGCAAAAAGGGTAAAATCCTGTCATTGAGAAATAACCTTAGTAAAAATTCGGGTAAATCCCGGCCTGCTCTGAACTCTGCTTGGCCTCCTGAAGTTCCTGCTTAAGATAAATTTTAAACGGTTAAACGTAAAATGAAAAACATAATTAAAAACTGTCTTCCACTTGGTGTTCAGAGCGCAAATTTCTCATTTTTGGTTTTCTTGGTTTTTAAATTTTTTTGCGCCACTTAAGACGAGTAAATTTTACTTTTCTTTTTCTCAGATCATCAGACATAGAGTCCTGCACGAATAATAGAGCTCGAGAGCTCGAATAATAACTATACGAATAAAATAGAAGACATGACAATCAATATATCAATGCTAGATCTGCAAAATAACTAGTAAAACTGTAATGAAACATACTTTTTTAGTTTGTGATATTATTAAAAGACCAAATATTTATTTTTTATATCCTTTCAAAAAAGTACATTGATTTTTATTATATAGTAATTTTATAGCCACAACACTAAATCATAATTTATAGGGTTATTTTTTCCCCTTTTTTAAAAGAAAAAGCATGTTTACCTTGACAATTGAATCCAAGACAGATGTTAACACTTATCGAAAACACCCATATATCACGTAGTTGAAATTTTATCAGGAGATAATGAGTCTTTTTCAGCTTTACAAGCAATAGAGTTTTTCGATTTCTTTGAAATATGAAATATATTTTATCTAGCGATAAAATGATCCGTTATTCGCCATATAAAAGCAGCAATAAAGGTACATATAAAACGGTTTCAAAACTTATAGGAAATGTGTTTGAAGATTGTTTTTACCAACTTATTTTGTTTATTTGTTTTCTTGAAACGCATGAGATTTTTTTTTCAATTGGCATCATAAATTTTCAACGTTTTGCGGTATTTTCTTCTTATTATTATTATTTCAAAGCAATGGATTATGAATTGTGTTAAATAATATTTATAATTTACAGATTAGCAATTTAGTTGCATTTCAATGGTTTAGTAAAATAGCATAATTTTAATTAAATTAATTTAATTTAATTAATCTTATTTCACAATATTTCTATCCAAATATATGAAAACATATTATTACTATATTATTTCATTTTGTTTTATTTTATTGCTTTAGATTTTTTTTATCGATAGCTATTATTAGAGAAATAAAATACGCAAAACGTTGTATATTCACTGAAAAAGTGTCATACAACTTCAATAAAAATGTAACAGTGTTTCAAAAGCAAGATTTTGTACAATTTTAGGTAATTATTTAGCATATTTGTAATTTTTGTCGAATAATTGATGAGTAGAAATAATGATGTCAAGTCGTTCAAAATATTACATAGGTAAAAAGTTAATTTACATAAGTATATTGATCAACAAATACGAAAAAAGATACGAACAAATATATTTTCTGCTACTTTGATGCTCAGATATTTATCATAAAATAGATATCTAAAAAATATGGTACTTTGAAACTTTTTAGAAATTAAAATTTAATCAGAATGTGGAGTAAATTCTATTATTCGCAAACAATTTTTTTCCCAAATCACAAATAATAGGGATTGTAGCATTATTCATTTAAAAACTCATACAAATACATAGACAATTCTTGATTATTACAAAAACAAAAAAGTCTGTATTTTTCTCATTATGTCTATAGTGTATTTTATAAAGTTATTTAAAATTGTGATGATCTATATACTTTTTCTTTTATTATTGACAAAATCGTCCAAACGTGATACATAAACTAATTGATAAGTATAGTAACCCCCCCCCCGCCCCCTCCGAATGTGCTCAGACCACCTTCCGTGAGTAAAGAGAAATTTCCTATGTTTCTATCATGTATGATATATTAAGATAATTAATAATATTATTTCAATAGATTTAATAGTAAACTCATATTTAGTTGCCGTATTTAGTTTTGTTATTGTTATAAAATAATACTATTTCTTTCTAAGTTAATATACGTTAGTTTTAATAACATTTAATATATATTTTTTTTCGAATACAATTCTGAAACTATGTTAATATTAATAAAGTTAACAGATAAATAACACACACACAATGGCAGGTGTTCGGTGTGCATTTCTCTCTCTCTATATATATATACATATATATATATATATATATATATATATATATATATATATATATATATATATATATAACCATTAATTAAACATAACCTACCACCATCAAAAACCGCAATATTATGAATTAAAGCTGTAAGTATAAAAAAAAGTGCCAAATAATTTATTATAAGTATTATTATGGAAGAAAAAATAAGAAAGTGGACACCGACAAATAATGGAAAATCTTATATATTAAATTACGTTTTCAAGGGCACAGAATTCAATGATATAAGCAATATGGTCGTTTTCTGTGAGAAAAATAAGCTAAAGCTAAAAATTATTTTTCTCTGTGCCCGACCAACCATTATAATCAAGTGAATAGATTAAAAATAAAAACAGAATAGAAACAAATAATATGAAATGGAAAAATCAATAAAACCTGTTTAAATATTTATAGGATATAAAATAGAAATAATACACAACATACCGATTAATATTTCAGTATTTTTCAATATATCCACTCGCACATGGTTACCAAAATATCGTAAAGATTAAGGTGAATAAAACAGTTAAGAAATCACAGTAATTGATACCAAAGGATGCAGTTAATACATTTTGAAATACCATGATAAATGGAATTAATATAATATAAAATAAAATAAATAGAAAGTAATTACATTATTTAAAATAACTAAAATGCACTATTAAATAAATTAGTTACTATTTAACAATATCGTCAGAATTTAGCTAAAAAATCCACCTAGTGTAGGAAATTATAACTGAAAAGGACAAAATTTAAGACAAAATTTATAACTTATCGTCAAAAGACAAATTTTGGTGCTGCCATCTAGTAGTATTTTTATTATTCAAATGTCAAAAGATGAACAATTGAAAGCCTTTGAATGTAAAAAATTATATTAACAGCAAAGCCAAACAAATCCTTATATATAGATAATTATAAACCTAATATAAACCACACTATATATATATATTTTAAAACTATTGTTAATAAAATTTAAAAAAAAAGCATGCAAAATATTCTATTATCTTACTCATTTAAACTACACTAATAATTTACATAATTCTATAACATTGATAATATTTAGCATATAGCTATATGCTATAAAATAAAATAAATTCAATAATAATTAATATAAATATATATTAAAAATAATATAAAAATCGTTAATAATAACTATTATATACAAGATAATTATAAAATGAACAGGAAATAAAAAACATATGGAAGTATATAGAAGATTATCACATACTTAAATTCCCATTACCTAAAAATCTCAAATATAGTGTGTGGATTATTTTCATACAGCCATAAAAATCCTAAAAGTATAAATGTGGGACATTCAAACACATTAAACCGATAACAAATTTAATAACACAAAATGAAAATAGATCAATATTAAAAAGAATAGAGGAATAATAATAAAAATAATTACCCAATTTTAATACATACAGTATAATTTTATTTATATTAAATATACTTATATGTATATTAATCACTATAAAAATGGCATACTATTAGTATTTAATATGATATTGTCCTTAGTAAATTAAAATTTAATAACAAATGATTGTAAATAAGATAAAACTTTAATTAAGCTAAATATAATATTAATGAAAGTCACCAATTACATGTAAAATATGAAATCAACATCCTTATAAAATACATATAAAAAATATAGTAATAATACAAAAGCCCCTTTTTTTAATTAACCATTGCGTATTATCCAGACAACACCACCCTCCTCCGTACTCTAACATCTACCCACCCATCCAACCTATAATATTTTTTTTATATTATTTTACAATTTTTAATTTTTTATAGATATTTTATTTTATATATTTTTTTGTAATTTTGTTTACGCATGTGTTAATTTGTTTTAAAAGATCATGTAAGTAAAGTACTAATTGTATATTAATGAATATATGAATTTGTTTTGGAAAACCATGATTTAATGCATCATAAATTAGTTTTTAATATTATTGTTAATTGGAGGAGAAGAACATAAACATTTTATTCTATATAAATGATTAAGTATTATATTTCGAAATACAGAATGATGTAGACAAGATTTAAAATTTGTAAATGTATTAACTTTGAATTTAAATTCTTTACGTTTGTCATATAAATCTGTGATTGTTTTGTTGTCTTTTATTGTAATTTTAAGATCTAAGAAGTTAATTGTATTGTTAGATAAAAGGTTTTCCGTTAATTCCAAATTAGTGGGGTAATCTACTGGAAATTGAGTAATTACAGATTGATCAGTTTCAATTAAAATTATGTCATTAATATAACGATATAAATGTAGATTATTATTAGTAAAAGTACGTTCATAATGATATAAGTCTGATAGTAAACTGGATGTACAACCGCCTTGTGGTATACCGACATGCTGTAAATATAAAGTATTATCATGCGATATATAATTATTATAGATAATGAAGTTTGCTAAAGATTTAAAATATGCAATATCTATATTGGATGGTAATTCCAGTTTTTTACAATATTTTTTAAATAATGCATTTATAATTTTATGTAAATCTAATAGGTCTATATATATATATACCGGGTGTCCCAAAAATGACCGACGATTTTAAAATTCAGTGACTTGCAAACGGTGACACATATTAAAAAATTCTTGCAGGAGGTTTATGTATGATGTCAGGAGTTTTTTTTACTGTGATTCTTGAAATTAATTCGAATTTCAAACAATAGATGGCGCTGACAGCGATTGGCGTTCAGTCGAGGCCGAAACTGACTTCACTGAGCATTGATGCGAAGGAAGGAGATTAAGGCTATGCAGTGGGTCTCATTCGCAAGTACAATCTTGCACATTGGCCCCGATTCTGAACTCATTCGATATGATTTCAATGGAATGCCTTGTTGCCAAAGAAACACAAATTCTTCGATAGTGGAATAGAGCGTTCAGAACTGCATTGTTTCGTGTATTTCGATTTGGCCGTGGTCCGCGTGAAATAACTTTTATTTTTCAAGTAAGATTTTTTCTCTGAAATTGAGTATTTATGTATGAAAAACAAGAATAAAGTTTCATATTTTAAATCCGAATTCATCGAATTTCAATTTCTATTTTTAATCATTCTTTTAATGAAAAATTAATTTTTCATATGTTTGTGTAATATTTTAATATATATTCTTTATTTTCTATTATTCTGCAAATAAAATATTTTAAAATAGTCATGCATCAGATTTGACATCCAATTTCAATGCCAGCTTCGTGGATTCAGTATCTTGCTGAAATTGATTCACTATTTATGTCTGAAAAGAAAGAGAGTCTTGAGGTTATAATCCAAATTCATCCATTTTTAGTTTATATTTTTCTGCATTATTTTGATGAAAAATTAATTTTCATATGTTTGGGTAATATTGGAATATTTTAGTTTTAATTTATTATTATTATTATTATTTTTATAATTTATTAAAAAGAGTTCTGTAATGAGTGAAGTAACTTGTTTTTTCAGCAGAATTGGAGAGAGGTGGAAAGGGCATTCATTAGATTTTTTGCAGATCTGCGATTTAGTGCTGTTTTGATATTTTGTTATCATTAAACAGAAATATAGTTTAAGATTTTATTTTATTACTAATCTTACAGGGTGCCAACACTCGCCAAACAAATCAGCAATTTTAGAAATGTGCTCCGAAGCTCACACTTTCAATCCTTCTCCATGCACTAAATAAAAGTCAGCATTTATGTTAAACAAATTTTATTATAATCTAAAAGTTAAAAAGAAATAAAAGTGCACCTAATTTCTCATATATTCCTTCTTCTTCTTTTTTTTTTTTTTTACACTTTTCTCATGGTAAATACACAGTTTATTTCATCATTGAATGCGTTGATTCTGGTTCGTTTTTACCCCAATAAGTTTTTAATTTTGTGTCGTCTTTAAATGTACGCCTCGTCTTTAAATGTACGCCTCAAAAATTGTTTGACTCGGTTTACGATGTGCGGTTGGGCTCCATATTGCATGAGTATGGTTTTTTGTATGCAACCTCGTTGCTGGAGAATAGGAATGACGCAGGTTAGTTACATGTCATGATACCGTTGCGCATTAACAGAACAAGTCCTTGAGGTATCACTTGATCCGTTATGATCCGATAATTAATGCAGAAGTAGGCAACAAACAATCACTTTCGTATCATGCAAGGGTTTGGTGTGCACCTCGTGAGGGGTTTTCTCTCGCTCAGAGGCGACAATTGTTGGTATTAACCTATCCATTAAGATGGAAATGGGCTTCGTCCGTTCACAGAATGTTCCATCGTTAGGAATCATCAACCGCCATTCTCGAAAGAAATTGTAGCGCGAATGTTTTGCGAAAGTCCGGGTCGTTCCTTTCCAATTACTGAACCGCTTTAATCTTATACGAGTAGAAGTTCAGAATTCTACGCATGATATGTCGCACAATGGAGTAGGGATTGGATTGATGGATTGGTCACGTACCAATATCAAGTGTACGTGAAACATTCGATACACTGACAGTTCCGTGTGATAATTCAGTGCTTGCTTCCATGACCTCTGCATCAATTTCTTCTACGACTGCGACACTTTTAATTTCTTTACCAGGAAAAAAACCTAGCTGTCCTGTTCGCTCGAATTTCACCGTCATGTCTCTGAGAGCACACCACGTCGTTGTTTTTTGAGAGGGCAGAACTCTCTAACAGTTACCGCTGCGTTCTCAACGTTGCGGCAATACAGTTTGACTAGCATTGCGCTCTCTGGCAATGTCGGCATTCTGCAAAACTCATATGATTCTGGCACGAACAACTTCTTCCTTTTATCATGCGTGACATTTGCATGTAAAGCTGCTATGTCCTGCTCCGCTGCTCAATCTGGTAGCGATTTTTAAACTTTTTTTTTTTAATTCGGAAATCTCGAGCGCATTCTCCGAAGTGTCTGTTTTCCAAATATTTTTTCTCTTCGGACTACTAGAACGGCCTCCAGGGCCCTTTGAGTAGCGGAAGTTTAATTTCGCTAACCCTGTATTATTATGTATATGTTAGGATTGATATATTCCAGGCATATTTTACCATGTTCACAAGATGCAGTTTTAAGAATGTATGAAATATTCTTAATTACAAATTCTTAATTCTAAAATACAAAATTCAATATAACGAAAAAACTTGCGTTTTTAGATTTCTATTTTAAACAAAACGAAGTTTTGGAAACGTCCCTCGAACGGTGCTCGACCTCATCATCTGTTGCTCAGCAGGCAAGTGCGTTAACTCGGTGCCACATATTCACACAGCAGATAATGTCGGTTTCGCTATATTTATGGCTTTCAGCCTTGATCGATCAGGAGGCTCTCCCGAGCACAGAATGCTAGTTTAGTTACAATATTTATTTTAAATATAAATCAGAGAAACTTAATATGACATAGCTGAAGTATAGTTTACAACATTAATAAGTGATCTTCCATGAAAAGTTAACAACTACATTAAATTATTACACGTGACTGAAAAAATGTGACTTAGATATTTATAAGACAATAAAGAGAAATGCAATGTTATTAAAGCAAAGAAATTAGTAAATATAAATATAAAACTTACCTTTAGCCCAAAATAGCTTCATTCACTTAAAACGGGAATATCCTAAATAATTATTAAGAAAGACATACTATTAATAAAAAAGAAAAGTGCCCAGCTAAACTGATGGCATTGAGCTCACAGACTATTCACACTAATTGTATATTATACTCTTATTTTAAAGAATAATGCCACTCAAAAAAATAAGTGAAGGGGAATTATCCCCTCCCCCTGTTTCCCCTTCTTTGTGCTTAACCAACCCTTTATACTTAACCAGTGAACCTCCAAATCTAATCAGGGAAGCTCCTTATCATAATAAACCGGTATACCAAATTTGGAGCAAATCGAATAATCTTGCAAAAAAAAACCATTTATCTAAATTAAGGGGGTGGACTAACCCCCCTTTATCCTTAACCAATGAATCGCCAAAACGAATCATGGAAGCTCCTTAACATAATAAACCGGTATACCAACTTCGGAGCAAATCGAATCATTCTGCATGAAAAACCCATTTATCTAAATTAAGAGGGGCGGGCTAACCTCCCTTTTCCCCCTTTACCCTTAACCAATGAACCCCAAAACTAATCAGGGAAGTTCCTTAACATAATAAACCGGTATACCAAATTCGGAGCAAATCAAGTCATTCTGCATGAAAAACACATTTATCTGAATTAAGGGGGGTGGACTAACCCTGTCCCCCCCCCTTTATCCTTAACCAATGAACCCCCAAAGCTAATCAGGGAAGTTCCTTAACACAATAAACTGGTATACCAAATTCGGAGCAAATCGAATCATTCTGCATGAAAAACACATTTATCTGAATTAAGGGGGTTGGACTAACCCCGTTTTCCCCCCTTTATCCTTAACCAATGAACCCCCAAAATTAATCAGGGAAGTTCCTTAACATAATAAACCGGTATACCGAATTCGGAGCAAATCGAATCATTCTGCATGATAAACACATTTATCTGAATTAAGGGGGGTGGACTAACCCCGTTTTTCCCCTTTATCCTTAACCAATGAACCCCCAAAACTAATCAGGGAAGTTCCTTAACATAATAAACCGCTATACCAAATTCGGAGCAAATCGAATGATTCTGCATGAAAAACCCATTTATCTGAATTAAGGGGTGGACTAACCCCCCTTTCCCCCTTTATCCTTAACCAATGAACCCCCAAAACTAATCAGGGAAGTTCCTTAACATAATAAACCGGTATACCAAATTCAAAGCAAATTGAATGATTCTGCATGAAAAACCCATTTATCTGAATTAAGGGGGGGGGGGTGGACTAACCCCGTTTTTCTCCCTTTATCCTTAACCAATGAACTCCCAAAACTAATCAGGGAAGTTCCTTAACATAATAAACCTGTATACCAAATTCGGAGCAAATCGAGTCATTCTGCATGAAAAACACATTTATCAGAATTAAGGGGGGTGGACTAACCCTGTTTCCCCCCCCACTTTATCCTTAACCAATAAACCCCCAAAACTAATCAGGGACGTTCCTTAACATAATAAATCGGTATACCAAATTCGGAGCAAATCGAATCATTCTGCATGAAAAACCCATTTATCTGAATTAAGGGGGGGGGGCGGACTAACCCCGTTTTTCCCCCTTTATCCTTAACCAATGAACTCCCAAAACTAATCAGGGAAGTTCCTTAACATAATAAACCGGTATACCAAATTCGGAGCAAATCGAATCATTCTCCATGAAAAACCCATTTATCTGAATTAAAAGGGGTGGACTAACCCCCCTTTTCCCCCTTTATCCTTAATCAATGAACCCCCAAAACTAATCAGGGAAGTTCCTTAACATAATAAACCGGTATACCAAATTCAAAGCAAATTGAATCATTCTGCATGAAAAACCCATTTATCTGAATTAAGGGGGGGTGGACTAACCCAGTTTTTCTCCCTTTATCCTTAACCAATGAACTCCCAAAACTAATCAGGAAAGTTCCTTAACATAATAAACCGGTATACCAAATTCGGAGCAAATCGAGTCATTCTGCATGAAAAACACATTTATCAGAATTAAGGGGGGGTGGACTAACCCTGTTTCCCCCCCCCCCACTTTATCCTTAACCAATAAACCCCCAAAACTAATCAGGGACGTTCCTTAACATAATAAATCGGTATACCAAATTCGGAGCAAATCGAATCATTCTGCATGAAAAACCCATTTATCTGAATTAAGGGGGGGGGGGGGCTAACCCCGTTTTTCCCCCTTTATCCTTAACCAATGAACTCCCAAAACTAATCAGGGAAGTTCCTTAACATAATAAACGGTATACCAAATTCGGAGCAAATCGAATGATTCTGCATGAAAAACCCATTTATCTCAATTAAGGGGTGGACTAACACCCCTTTTCCCCCTTTATCCTTAACCAATGAACCCCCAAAACTAATCAGGGAAGTTCCTTAACATAATAAACCGGTTTACCAAATTCAAAGCAAATTGAATGATTCTGCATGAAAAACCCATTTATCTGAATTAAGGGGGGTGGGCTAACCCCGTTTTTCCCCCTTTATCCTTAACCAATGAACTCCCAAAACTAATCAGGGAAGTTCCTTAACATAATAAACCAGTATACCAAATTCAAAGCAAATTGAATGATTCTGCATGAAAAACCCATTTATCTGAATTAAGGGGGGTGGGCTAACCCCGTTTTTCCCCCTTTATCCTTAACCAATGAACTCCCAAAACTAATCAGGGAAGTTCCTTAACATAATAAACCAGTATACCAAATTCGGAGCAAATCGAATCATTCTGCATGAAAAACCCATTTATCTTAATTAAGGGGGGTGGACTAACCCCGTTTTTCCCCCCTTTACCCTTAACCAATGAACTCCCAAAACTAATCAGGGAAGCGCCTTATCACAGTGAACCTAGGAAAAAATTTTGAAGCAAATCGGATGTTTCTATCAAGAGTTATCGCGTTACGTACATACGTACGTACGTACATACATACATACATACAGAACGGGCGGGCACATTAGCTCTCAGGCTTTGATAGCCTGTGAGCTAAAAAGCGACAACACAACAGCAGGAAGGCAACGGTGAATATAAAAAACATGGTGGCGAACGGCATCACGTGATAGCCATGAGAGTTGTGATCGGCAGATGGTGCTTCATCAACTTCGTCTGAAAATTACAGCATGACTGTAAAATTAGATTTTCGCACAAAAAAGAACTATTAACGGCACTTTCTGCTGTTTTTTTTCTTCCGTTTTTTCTTACTGTGTAGACATGTGAAATAAATGTAACATTTTATTTTTCAATTCCACCTCTATTATCAATTAAATTGATAGAGACACTTATCTGCGCACACATATTCGCTAATACATTTGTTTTGACTATGAAGTAAAAAATTCCACATAATGCTACCTTATTTAAAATACAATGACATATTTTCGATCAATTTTCATTGAACATAACACATTAAATTTAATTAACAAATTATGGACATTCGGTTTACTTTCTTTTATTGATTTCCAATATCAAAAGTGAGTCAAAGTTACAAAGCTTTTTTTCTAGTCATTAAGCATGGTTTTTCAAGTCGTTCAGGTGTTTAAATTGATGTCTAACAAAATTTATTTTTTTTGTGCAGAAAGAATAACTTTACTCATAATTTCTTAATGCATTAAAATTAAATAAATAGCTAAGAGTATGCTTTCATTTATTGAATACGTATAGGCAAATTACTGTACCTTTATAAAATATAGAATAATATATGAAACACAATCATTTTTATGAAGCACGATTATGTAATATAACAATTATAAATCATGTAAATAAATTCAGAACTTCCACACTGATTTTATGCGAAATTTAATTTACGGTCCCACAGTATCAAACTGATTACATTAATTTCCAGAAGAAGTAAAGGATGTTTTTTCTTTAAAATGAATGCAATAGAATATATATATAAATTATCTGGAGTAGAGTTTAATTTTTGTTTAATTATAAAAATATTGTATATTAGAATCATGATAACAAGTTAACAATCGAAAGAAAATTTTAAATTTTAGCATATAATGTAACAAATATCATTTTATTTCTATAACACTAAAACTGAATAATATTTAATATCATGTCCATAAAGTATAATATTATTTGTTAATGTACTTGATAGTAGAATGTATTTTATAAGCGTATGTCTTTTACAAGTTACATTTTAAATTTTAATTATTTAATTTATAAAAGAAAACAATTTTCTTCTCTTCTGTTATTGAACGACGAGAATATATACAAGCATGTATATTACAGAATATATTTTTTAAACAACAGAATCGAATATTACCAACATTTTTAGTATATTTTGAAGATTATATTTTGAATAAATCTATAACTAATTTCCTTATAAAGGCATTTAAGTAATCGGTAGGTTCTTAGATTGTTCATAAACGATATTAAGTTTAACAATCAGCCAATTAATGCGAGTTAAGATAATAATTTTATTCAGGTAAAATTGAGAGATGATAACATGTTATAATGTATATTAAAGAAAATTTAACTTAGAGTTTCGATGTATTAAAATATATTTATACCTTTAAGAAAAGAAATATTTGCATGTGCGATATATAAACCTGAATACAGAAAAATTATGCAATTATGTATCACTATTCATAGTAATGAGTGAATTACAAAGAAAAAAGAAGACAATAATGAAAATTCCATCAACGTATTAGAGAAAAAAGAGTGGTTTAATTAAATAAACTGAGGTAATTAGCATGCACATTTAGGAATGCACTCTTCTGTATTTGTGTAAGGTTTAACACTCTCATTCACATAAATAAACGAATTCAATGCATCTATGTAAGAATAAAAAAAAAAAGAAAAAAAAAGTAAAGCTAAAAGCAAGAAAGGTAAGAAAAGCACTTTTTATTAAACAGTGTTTTATAACATCAGTGTTCCAAAATACATAAGAATATTTTGGACGCACATTATAATTTATTTGAGTTAATTTTGTAATATGTACAAAATCATATCGATTTGCTATAATATGATATTTCTATTCAGAAGCTTTTGTTATAACGTATGAAAGTTGCTTCGTTTAAAGGTATTATGATGTAATGTCTTTAGGCACATCTGTACGACAGTAGTATTTTTATAAGGCTAACTATTTTTTGAGAGACTGTCAGCAGTGTGTTGATCCAAAATACATAAATGTATTTTGAACACACCTCATGGTTTTGTATAAATTTTCTGTATTTTTTTAAGATATATTAAAAATATATTGATTTCCCCAGCTGTAAATTAATATTTCGTTTCAAAAAATGTTTTTGAATATAATAATTATTTTGATTTAAAAACTTTAAAAATGGTGTATTTAGACACATTTGTATGCCAGGAGTATCGATATTAAGCTAAATCACAGATGTTAAAAACACAAGCTATAATAGAAGTCCTTATGATTTCGAAAACAGCTTTAATAATTTTCTCGAAGTTAGGCTCCTTGATTGATTCGAGCAGTGGATAAACATCTAACAACTCCCTTCCTAAAAAATAAAGCAAATTGTTTTCGATGCCAACATCGCTGTTGATTGATACCATGACGATACATTCGTTTATTTTTATTTAGCTACAAGATTAATATATTGAAATAATAAGTATTTCACTTAAAGAAAAAGCTCTTCAAACGAAACATTTATTTCCTTAAAATTTTGAGAGTGGTTCTTTATAATATAAAACAAACATAGATTAGCATGTATTGTTTGACAGTGTAAGAGATATTGCTACGGCGAGGAAAATCAAATCAGCCTAATGTTTTCTCCGGAATTTTCCCCGTCACGCCGGGACACAGTGTCGAGACACCCAAGATTAAAACAATGCTTAATGAACCAAGAATATAAGCACACTATTATCTTAGCAGTACGGTAAATTAGCAGCTGTTTGAAAACCAAGAAAATTTTTTGAAAAAGAAAATCCCATTGTTGGCGAAATCGCTTGTGTTTACCATGAACTATAGACTCGGGCGTCAATTATCGATTAGGGATCATTTCTATTTTCCTAAAACATAGAGACTAGCTGCCAGGATACTTCTGACATAATTGCATTCACATAAAAAAGTTATTTTTTTTAAAATGATAATCTAAATTATCTACAATATTCAAAGGGTCTTCTCCCCTATCCCGTCGACCCAGGGATGCAAGCGCTGCGGAACAAATGATATAATTTTAATAGTAATTTTGATTTATTAACTGTCAGAAATTTAATAAAGCGAGAAATATTACTGAAATTTAGTGGTACCAGTCAGCCATTTGTGGCGCAGTGCTTGCATCCCTGCGTTGGTAAATATCTATAAACAAAAAACTTCACTAAACTACAGTTTTTAACGCCAAACACATGATCGTGACTTCAAATTCATTTGGCGTCAGATGTGTTGCACATGCTTGTTGTATTATCAGGGTATTTTTAATAAAACTTTTATCTATATTCTTAATGATGTTTTACTTACTTATTAGTTATTTCATTAATTAGATCAACAATTACGTTTTTTAACGGCGACGCCATGAAATTAAAAAAACAAAACAAAACATGTAAATATATCTCGATGCATATTTACATCTGATGTCACAATTATTCATCAGCCAGAGTTAAGATAAATGTAAATTAATAAATATCCAAGATTATTTTTTTCTCTTTTTATTAATATATATTGTAATTTTTTCTATTAAAGTCACTTATCGTTGACACTTTACTGAGTGGCGCTTTTACTTATTTCTTGTATTGTTTTTTAGATAACAATGACAACATCCTCCAATTTTTTATTCGGCGTAAAAGCCTGGCGAATATTTTGCGCATAGTTTTTTTTAATGGACTAGGGGGCTCGGCCCCCTACGAGCTACGCTCGCCAACCCCCGCCCAGACACCACAGACTCTAAATGCACGCTAATTTGATCGGCTTTAAAAAGATTTCGAAATTGAATTATAATGTAAAAAGCAGTGGCGATCTCCCTATAAACGAATTTCTATTCATTTGTCTTTGATTGGGGAATTTTAACGCCAAATCCGCTGCGGTACTGCTTGATTATCTCGTCGACCCATTTCGCCAAATTATATAAATCGCCAAACCACTCGCCAAATTATACAAATTGACAATTTTTTATTTTAAATAACAATAGAACAAATAAATTCGTACAACATTAATAAAAATACAAATAAAACGTCGAATAAAAATAACTTGATGACGTAGATACGTGTAACAACATTTCAAAATAAGCTAATATAAAAGGAATTAAGTAAACAGAGTCCTTGTATTTTTTAAGAAAGCGAAAAGAAAGTTCTTTTAAATGAGACATTTTAAATTAATCGTTTTTAATCTAACGTAATTTTTACCAAGCTATTTTTTTCTCTTTTAAATATTCACGTGAAGATACTTTTGTTAGAAATGAAATATTATTTGCGCTCTATCTATAATATAGTTGAAAAGATCCTCTCAAAATATTAAATAAATGTCTAGCGCAATTTCTAAATTTAAACTTTTTTGCAATATTATTTTGTGTTCATTTTATGTAATAACTGTAATGTGACGTAAATATGACGTAATTTCTCCTACGACTTCTAACGCATGTTAATAAACTTCTTATTTTACAATATCCTTTCTCTTTTAAAATTCACGTGTGTACTTTTTATGACATAATTTTTAATAAATTCCTGCTTTTTATACGTAATTATTTAATTTTAATTTGAAAGTTTTTTTCCTGTTTATAATAGTCACGTGTAAATAAATTTTTAATTTGAAGCAAATATTATTGCTTGCGCTTTTTATAGAGTTGGCAACAGTTTAAATTAGTACAATTTTCTGAAATCTGTAAAAAATATCTCTAGAAATGCTGAAAATTTGAATTTAAAATAGAAATAAACCTGAAAAAATGAGTCAAAATAAAAAAATTAATGCAATCTGCACTCCGGCAAATTCTAACGCATAAAATGATCTAAAAATGATTACACTGCCATGTATAGTTTTTGCTGCTATAGAACTTTTTTAGTGGAACGATTTTGTCCAACTTTAGCATTAAATATCTCTTAAAATAATTCTTCGATTTGAAAACTGTCTGCATCAGCATGTTTATCAAACATTTCTGTATAAAACCACCGATTTTCGTATTTTTGTATGCATTATTATTCTTAATATTAACGAAGAAAGACCTCCGGTCACAAAAAATTCAAAACCGGCGGCGGCGGCGGCGGTGACAGCGGTAGTTACTTTTTTTTAGAATAGAGAGATAATTGCGATGTGCCATACAAAGTTTTATTTATTTATTTGTTGGTTTTCCTTTTACCTGCGCAAAGCTGTGTTAAGTTATTCAACAAACAAACAAGTTAGTACTTATCTACTGCAGAAATATGCGGCAAATTCATGACTTTTTCCTGAGTAACTGTAATGTTGTTACACATAAAAATTTAATTCTTCTAAAAGTCTTATACATAATGCAGTTTAGAAATTTTGTACGGCATCAGTGCTTATATTTATATTAAGTTAAATTTTATTTTACAGAACATCGTTACATGCAAAATAACCTCATTTCTTAAGAGATATTATTCGCCTTTTTCTTATCTAATCTTTAGGAATTTCGGTTAAATATCACGTAGCACATTACAAAACTATATTCCGGTCACGGACATTCCCTTTATTATTTAAGAGTTTTCAATAATATGTACTTACGTAAGATTTTTTTATATATTTTTTTCATTATTTATAACAGACATACAAAGAAACTATTGAAACTTCAGACATTAATATAATGGCATTATTTTATTAACAGAATATTATTTTCGGCCTGTGAAAATTAAACGTTTATACTTCACATTAAAATCGTTATTGAATAAAAAAAAACATCAATATTTGTTCAATTTTATTTATTTATGGATAATATTTTTAAATGAAAATTACAATTATATTTTAAATAATATATGCTTTATTTGTTGAATTTTTATATATTTGTTTAACACATATTAAAATATTATTTTTTAGGAACTACACTACCAATTCCTACCTTGTTTTAACCTATACATAATAAAGTATTTAAACGTGTCAATTCCAACTTTAATAATTTCGGAATGAGAATTTAATTATATATATATATATATATTTGCAAAAATTAACCATCAAATATCTAAAATCGCTATAAAATTTTATTTTAAAGTAATTTATTCTGTGTTTAAAAAAATCCAATTTACAAATCTCAAACATTCAGTACACAGTTATTTACATTGGAGAATTTACAAAATATCTTGCGATTGCGATAAAATGTACCTAGAACAAACGAAGTAACATTACAGCAGGTCCGATTGAGGAGTTGAGTTGGGTTGATTTTTGAGAGCCAATTATCTATTCGAGGGATATAGGACATAGGGGAAGTGACCCCCTTGGGGTTCTTTCTAAGTGAACCTAATCCGTATTTACGCATGGAAATCCAAGGTTCGAAGAAAACTATGAAAACTCCGAACGAATAGGCCGACGGGCGCGATTGGTTTCGAACCCAGTACCGTCCGTCTACCAGTTTCGAGAGTAGAATCTCTAGGCCACTGGTGGGGGCGTCCGATTGAGGAAGTCTAAAACTAATGTTAAAACTTGTGACATTAAATACTCCGATACTGTTATCCACTATTTGTCTAACAATTAAAATTCTAAAATTTCTGAAGATTTAATAATTCAGAAATGATCATCCATTTACGTTCTAGATTTTTTTTAAAGCTTATCGTATATGAAAGAATTATAACAGCTTGGTTAATGATATATCCAGTTCGCCTAATTTTTCTGAAATTTGACATTTCTTTAATTCACATTATTCCTTTTCCCACTTCTTCTTTCTTCTTAGACTCTACCATAATGGCTAAGGACTTTTCATTCTTCTCCGCGTTTGCGCGGGAGCGATCGACTCCGCTGTTGTTTTTCAACTTTCACCGCCATGTCATTGACCGCAAACTGTGACGTGCGTCTGTTTCGATTGCATATTTTTATGTCTTAAACTTTAATTTGTTAAACTTTGCAGTGACAATGGAGCTCTAGAAGCTCAGAAGGAGCTGTATGCACATTTTTACATTTCTGCTATTTATCATTGTCCGTGTTTTTCTTAATATATCGGTACAAATGTCAATACTCCCATTTGAAGTACATTAGTCAATGCATATTATTTATTCATACTTTTAATATAAGGGATTTGTTCATGTATTCAAACTATATAATTAATAATTATTAATGAACGAATGGATTGGTTAATAGAACAACAAAATCACATTTTGGTTATGAGAAAAAAGTGCATACTTTGTAACATATATTTATTTAGAGAATAATTAGTGAGCAAAACGAAGTATCCGTACATACTTCGCTTGAGGAATGACATAATATTAAATAAAATAAGATTTTTCATTGCCAAATTATTTCTAAAAATAAATGGTTATGTCACAAACATGCAGTACGTGTCAGATGGGCACTAGAACGTAGAATGTAAAAATTTAGAATATACTTCACCATTTTCATATGTATTCGCCACATTACGCGGACTGCAATTTATTGAAATAAAACTTTCATAATATATGTGCTATGAAACACAACATATATCACTAAAAATATATAAAAATAAATAATTCTAACGTGAGGGGAAAAATTTGAGATTCCCTTGTAACTGAATAACGTACTCATTAATATAGAAGGCGAAATGCACATTATCGTATTTTCTTTATTTTTAACGTTTCCTTTTTTTGTATCCGGCGTATGATAAGCACAAGTATTTTTAGGAAATTCGCTTGTAACGAAAGTGGACCATTATACTCCGGAATACATGGTATGTTTGTAAAGTGTCGAACTTCCTGTTTTCTCGAATAACTGCATTTTAAAATAAAAGTTGTACGTAAAGCTACTAGTATTATATTTAAATTTTGATTTAATATTAATGTACAGTCGTGGAAAAAAAAAGTAAACACCCCCTACTAACTCCTCAACAAATTATCGAAGAAGAAAGTTACTGGTACCGAACGATTGGTAATAAAGTCTACTTTTAAATGATGTATATAAAATTTGCTTACGGGGCCACCTACATATTAAAACGAACCATAACTTTGTTTTTTTCAATGGCAGTACCCAATTCTGACAGCATAAATGAACTCTACACACTTCAATTAGCCTAAAAACGAATTTTTATGCAATTCGTACCATAAGTTTCCGAGAAATTAATTATTTTAAAACGAGCGTATTTTAAGGGCTGTATCCAAATTGAAGTTCCGTACTGGATTGTTAATCCAGAGAGCCCCTTGATCAAGGCACCTTAAGCGCCACTCAAGGAGTCAATGAAGCGTGTTAGATTACAGTATGGCAGAATAAATTTCAAAATGTCTACTCACTTCCATCATAGACGGCCCCTTAAACCATCATTTTGCCGTTTTTTAAGCATAATTTAAAAACTACTTGGAAGAAAAATGTGAAATTTTTGAATATCCATAAAGCAGGACTTAATAAATCTAAATCCATCAAAAATTTGTAGGTTTCAATTCATAATTTTTTCGAATATTAATTTCATAATTCATATCATAAAATTATAAAAATTGCAAATTCAGCTTATTTATGTTTGGGTATATTAGTATTATTACCACAAAAAAAATAGCACATTAGGAGCATAATTTCGGGATATATAAATAAAAATATGAAAATGTAATTTAACATTAGAAGCACTTAATTTTGAATGTTTATAATTCAAAAACTTACCATTCAAATGACTTGAAATTGGGTGTCTAGGCATAGTTTGAACCGAAGATTTGAAATATCTCGTTAAAATTGGGTATTGCCATTGAAAAAAATGAAGTTAGGATTCGTTTTAATATGTGGATGGCCCCCTAAGAAAATTTTATATGCATCATTTAAAAGTAGACTTTATTTCCAATCGTTCGGTACCAGTAACTTTCTTCTATGATGATTTGTTGAGGAGTTAGTAGGGGGTGTTTACTTTTTTTTTCACGACTGTACGTTATTTTAAAATACTACAATAAACTCATTTTGAAACATATACTCATCCGAACGGAAACGGACTGACAGAAATCTCAAAAATTTCCATTTTATTAAATTACAAATGTTTTATGTGACTCCCTCTAGTTACACGGACAATGTACAGACAATAGTCAACTCGTACCGAGCTCTTTTAAGCAGGTCTAATGTTATTAGGTTCATAGCAGTACATATGAGTGTTTAAGGTCGTCCAAGTTGAACGGTAGCGGTAGGACATACACGTTGTATTTCACAAAAAGAACAACAAACTAATAGCTACATGGTATGGTGGTAACAAAGATACAAAAAAGTCAGGTGATTCAAAATCAAGCTGCTTATCTTGAGTGACGCAGTTTCGGCCAAACTAAAACCGTAAAATACCGCCATATTATATATACAGCTAACTCTAGAACAAAGAAAACGCGAAAAGCCGACATTCGATATCTCAGCAAATATAACATGCATCGTTCAGATTATAAAAAAGCATTCTTATATCTATTGTCTAATCTTATCGTGAATTTATATATTTATACAATATACTAATATAATACTTAATATACTTAATACTAGCACTATCAAAAAAAGTAACACCCAGAAACAGCACACAATGTATTTCATTTCACACAAATATTTAACAATATATTTATTTATTAAATCGCCTCGTTTAAAACATGTTTATTTACCTAAAAAATACATAACTCTGGCAGCGATTATAGACACAGAAACATATATATACATGCATTTTTTCGGAATTTAAAATATAACAAATAACAAGAATTTTAATTTAATCTGAGTGATATATCATATTAACTATGCCTCTCTCAAAGGTTACTTAATTAAATAAATTAGTAACTTAAGTTGCAATCCAGTGACATTTCCCTATACATGATAAAGGTCACACGAAAGCTCCGTCTAATCTCTTTAAATCGACTTAACATGACAGACTATAACAGATTAGGAATTCCAAAATGGTTAGAGTAGTGTATTCTTGTTAAGCTTGTAAGTCGAATGGAGCTTCAAATTAGTTACAAGTTACAAAACTAACGATTTACTTAAATTTAAACTTTATAAATTATATGTAGTTGACATTGTTATTAAATTAGTAATGGAAGTTTAATTTCAGATATTTACTACTGATATAACTTATAAGAAGTCTGTATTAAATATCTTCATATCAAAATAATAAATTCAAACTTTGCATATGTACAAATTATCTTTCTGTGTAAATTGAATCATCTTCATAAGTTTGAATATATTTTCATCAAAAGTGTAATTTTCAAAACAAAAGAAAACTGTCTCTAATCATTATTTTATGCATCTATTTTAAATGTTAAATGCGATTTAATGATTTCATTTTAGGTAAATTTTATAAAAAATACTACCTATTACATTATCCCCTATGTTGAAATGTTTGAAAAGTTTTTTTTTGAAAATTTAGGAAAAAAAAAATCAGAACTTCGTCGATTCTTCAGACATCAAATGCACTTAAATTTATTATATATATTTTTAATACTATCTACAGTTTTTTTTTTTTTTTTTTTTTTTTTAACTGACAAGATTTTAAAAGGACCTCTTACCGCAAAAAAATAATAAAAACAAAAAAAGGGAGTATTGGAAAAGGAAAAAAAAACACAACTTCGTCAATTCGTAATATATCTAATCGAATTAAATTCGTTATACATCTTCTTAATATTATGTAAAAATTTTATATTGACAAGCTTTTGATAGGAGCTTACAACAAAAACAAATTAAACAAAAATAGGGGTTGAAGGGAAAAATTATCGTATTAAGTTTATACTCAAATCCAAACTACTTATTTTCTGATTCATTTTAAAAATTAACGTTGGCTCTCAAACGCATCCAATTGGTATGTTCTATTATTCAGAAACTATATAATTTACTGTATTGTTCAATTTTGTGATAAAGGCAGAATATATTTTTAAAAATGCTCTAAAAATTAACCTTTTGAACCGAATTTCCCGTTGCGAAAGTGCTGAAACGAAAAAAAAATAGTTTGTAAATCAAGTTCTAATTAATTGCACGAAAAATGAAAGCACAGGTAGTTTATAAATCTATTCAAAAAATAGCGTCAGCACATTTAATTTTTTACTTTAAAAAATGGGTAGTCCAAATTGTGTTAGAAATTTTTTAATTCTGGAGCGTGGAAAAATATACAGTGAAACCTCTCTACGGACACCACCCATTACACCATAAAAAATCGGTCTTTCGGAGAGGTGGTCTCTGAATAGAGGTGATGACTAAAGGAAATTTTCATAAAAAATATACTACAAAAAATTATTATTGAATTAGTTTATTATATTTCATGTCTATGCAGCTTTAAAGAAGTAAATAATTGTAGTTTGCTTTGATTTTAACAATTTCTTATCAGCAATTTTTGTTTGTAAACATGCTTTGATCTCTTTAAACAAATTATTTATTTCAGTATCATCTCTAATATGTATCGAACTCTCTATCAATCTATTGATTTCAAAAAGTATTTCTTGACTTGAGATAGAAGCTGTAACTGGCGGAAGCTTGTCGTCTGAATCAGAATGAGCTCCTAAAATTGATTTTAAAAAATCTTGATTATAGCATCATTCATTTAAAAAAAATCGTTGTAGAATTTCTTTTCTAATATAAGAATTTTAATTTCTTACTTTGTCGGGATTTTCTATAATACGATTCTCCCGTTCTTCAAATAAATCATCGTACACTCAAGAACTTCCTCATATTCTTGTGATTTGAGGTCATAATCAACTTTAGCTGCGTTTGATAGCTGAATCACTTCATCTTCTAAGGCACTGATATCATAAATGGATTTTTCTTTGGATACATTGCTTTGTCCACAAGTATTTAAGCAATTGCCAATTGTATGTGTCCAAATTATCCCATGCACATTTTATCCATCCAATACCTCAAGTACGTTGATGGATTTCACAATGTCGGACGCATTTTTGGTCTCATGTATTAACGAAATGAGCATTCGTAAAAGAAAACATCTGTATTCTAGCTTGAAACAATGAGTAGTTCCCCGATGAAACGGCTGAATTTTGTAAGTCCTGTTAGGAGGAAGAAATTGAAGTTTCACACATTCCAGCTGTGCGTTATACAAGTTACATCGATCATTATTAAGAATAAGGATAATTTTTTTCTATGTTTGGTCACATTTTTGTCAAAGTCAGGCGAACAATTTTCAAAAATAGTGGATGTCATCCACCCCTTTCTGTTAGATTTTAAATCACTCCTATTTTTGTCACATCAAAATACTTGAGAGGACCGAGAAAGCAAAAATCAACCAAAAAATCGATTTTTACTTTTTTGTATGATTAAATAGTTTAACCTTTTATCTGTCCAACGATTTGTCACACATTTTTATATATAAAAAATAAGTGATGAAATTATTCATTCTTTCTAAGAGTACTTCACAGCCTAATGGCCATTTAAATCTTTAATTGACTTTTTTTCAAAACTTGGATTTTTCATGTTTATGTTCCTTTTATTCAATATCTATTAAACTTAAGAACTCAGATTTTTTTTACTAAAATTATGTTATATTGTTTGCATTAATACAAGGATTTAATGATTTGTTGAGAATTATTTATTTTAGGCATTGAAATTTTACAAAAAATACTAATTTAAAAATGACTTTCAATAAATAATTACAAATTAATTTTTGGTTTCACTTCGAAAGAAAATGGCCTGCAAAAATACGCAAATCATGTTATTATAACTAATATAAAAAACCTAGACCTCTATCTTTCACCATTTCTGAGAAAAAGGTACATAAAGTTGGTGAATTTAGCATGGTGGATAGTGTTTTCCCGGCCCCCTTAATGCAATGAGGTTTTTGAACCTTCCATATTATGATTCGTTTTTTCAACCCAAAGGCATTTCCGCAAAGTGTTACAGTAAGTCACTGTTTGGCTTGTTTCCCGCATTTTGCTTCATCTATTTTCACCATAGGAGTTTTAGTGGGCAAGGCACATACGAATAATCCAGTCTCATCCAGATTATAAATGTAACAATCTAAATATTGTGCGAGAATATGTAGAAGACGAGATTTCCACTCCACTAACACTTTATTATCTCCATCGGCTGCTTCTCCAGATATAGATTTGAAGACAGTATTGCTTCTGTCACAAAATGTCTCTAGCCACCCATTGCTTGCACAATTTTTTTTCCCTCTATAACTTCTGCAATTTTAATGACCTTCTCTTTCAACAAAGTTCCACTCAATGCGATATATATATATATATATTTTACTTTCATACTTAAACCACTGCAATGTAGCTTTGTTAAGCTCGTTAAATTTTGACTTCATTTTTTTTTTTTTTTATTCCGCAAGATTTCAATTCCTCATACTCTTTTAACAGAAAACATTTGTTCTTTAACATATCGTTTATTTGAGATTTGATACAATTAAACTATTCGCTAATTTCCTCCCTGATGTTCCACTCTCCTGTACTCGATTCGAATATACACTGTGTTATAACTTCCACTGTTAAACAAAACTGAGGTGATAACAAAACGTGGCAATCTTAAAAGAAAAGCAACAGAATTAAACTGGAATCTTCACCACCTCCCCGCTCACCACCTTGAGAAAGACTCCTGCACTTTACAGGTGTCCGTTACTCGCCCCAATTCCAGGAAAGGGGACAATAGCCTTTCTCCCACCAACACCAATTCTCCCTCCGTAACCATATTGACATTAAATGCGGTAATGCAAGATAACCAGTTTATTCTTCCTAAACGTGGGGGTAGGGCGAAGAGATGGCTTTTATTCGCCAGGTCTGAAGAAGCAGACTTAGCTGAGCGTGTTTTCTGGAGAGAAGTGAAATTTTGAGATTTCCCCATTCAAAGGAAAGTAATCCTACTCCTCGACTGAAAAGTTGAAATGTGGTCTTTTATAGATTGAGACGAGAAATAGTGGTCTTTTAATGGAGAAAAATCAACATTGAGCCTATAACGAAAAATTGTAGACCATAAATAAACGGTTTTTATGAGATGTGGTCTCCTTATAGAGGTTGTCTTTCAGAGAGGTTTCAGTATATATTTTTAAATACCGCCTTAAAGTGATTGTGATAACACCATCTGTAACTGAAAAATGAAATTAAAAAATCGTCAAAAGAGTCCAGATAAAATTGTTAAAGGGTTTTTATGTCTATTCCGGACTAATTTCGTTTTTTGGAGAAATTAGTGCTTAAATTCGAAACCTTCCTCAGCCTGTAAGCCGAACCGACAGTGATTTTTTTCCTTTAATTAACAAGTGTATTTTGGAGTATTTTATCGCGTTATAAAATTATAATTAAATATTTTATCACATTGTTAAAGAACAAACTGATTATTTAAAATAGTTTTTAATATTTGGCAACTTATTAAATTAGTAATGGAAAATTACATTTAGATATTTGCTGCTGACAAAACTTATAAAAAATACATATTAAATCTCAAAGATGAAAATAATAAATTCAAACTTTGTACATGGGAAAGATATCTTTCTCTCAAAATTAAATTAATTATTTCATATGTTTGAAATTATTTTCATCAAATTTTAATTTTCTGAAAATAAAACTGTCGCTGATCGCTATTTTATGTATTGTGATCTATGCTTAATAAGATTAGGCGATTATATTTTTTTCTTTAATTAACAAGAGTATTTTAAGGTGAAGGTTAAATAATTTTATTTAAGTAAAAAGTATGTCATATTGATTATGAATTATAAGGAATTTCGCAGAAAGAAAATAAGAGAGATAAAAAAAAGACGATTGTAGTTACGAATGAATACTTTATCGTATTATAAAATTATAATTAAATATTTTGTCACATTATTAAAGAACTAAGAGTTTATCTTAAAATAACTTTAAAGTTTTCTTCATTCCATTAAATCCGATTATACACAAAAAATTCAATGATATCGAATAATAGGTAACGATTCTAGGTTCCATGTGATTATTCTATTAAATCCTATCATACGTAATTAATTCAATTATATCCCATGATAGGTATTGATTATAGTAGGTTGACATGGGGATTACGTCCTTTTAAAGATGGAGTCATATTATTTGCGTATTACTGAATTAATATATATAACTGTAAAAAAATTTGCATTGATGCATTTTTCCATAAAGGTGCAACAGCTATTACACCAAGATCAGAATATTTATAAAACTAGTTATAGTACGAAGGCCTATATACTAACAAATATATAGTATAATTTGCCACAGTTAGTGTACTGTTTCCAATGGTTACCTTTTGATTTCATACCATATGTCCCAAACATAACTGTTTTTTGGGGAAATTTATATTTTAATATTTTAATTATATTATCATTGCATTAAATTTATATTACTTTAATAGCGTTCAGTATCTGAAATATACTGGTTTACCAAGAACGTTACACAAAAAGATGCATTTCTAATTTTTTTAAATTACTTTCTTAAACGAACTACCATTTTGTGGGAAATCTATCAGGGAGTTATTTTTTTTTACTATTTTTAGGAACAGTTTAGTGCGGAAAAGTTGCCTATTTTTATAAGAAGGAAAACGGCATACAAAATTTTAAAATCGGTTAACATCTTTCGTTCGCGCACCGTACTTAAAATTAATTAAAAATTGCAAAAATCACGCATTTTTTGTAATTTTTTAAAGTTTATTTAAACTTTTAAAATAAACACAATTTAGTATTGTTTGCTTGATTTATGCTTTAAGTAACCTAAATAAACTAAATTAAGATGAATAATCTAATTGTTTTCGTTCGAGCGACACCTTAGAATAAACATAAATTTGCCAATTCTTCGCAATTTTCACCGTGCAACCCATAGTTCATTTTGCTAGAAAAAACGACCCAGAAATCATCACGTGGAGGTGTTTGCACGTTGTGTTCAACCTTCATACTACCCAACCAATCATTCAATTGTTGGAAGTGGTATTTACATTACATTAAAAACACCAGATGCATGTCAATGTATAATTCTAATTAAATAATTTTGTGAAAAATCAAAGAAAATTCCTGTTCTCGGGTTGAGGTTTTTGTTTCTTGAAAGGAATTACAATTTGGCGAAGTCGGATCTATTGACAAAACAGTTACGAAAAAAATGTGAAGGCCGAGAGCAAAACTCGCGATCTTCAGAGAGCACTGAGTGGTTCCTAAAAGAGTTCTAAAGTTCCTAATGTAGCAGTGTACTCGGAAGTCGATGAACATAAACGCAGTTCTTTTGAAGACTCAGAGTATGAGGATGATGAATACAAACTAAGTACATGGACTAAAAAGCGCAAATAGCAAATGCGAATTCAAATTAACGCAGTCAGCGCTAACCAGTGATCGATTCGGAGCTTCCGATCGGGCAACAGCTGTCATAGCGACAAGTGTTCTGCGACACGTTGGGATGATAACCGACACAGATTCTCCTTATGTGGCTGATAATTGTAAAATAAAAAAGCACAAGAATCATGTTAGGACAGATTTGTAAAGTCAATTCACAACCCCTGAGAAAATTTGATTGACTAATATGATTCTCTGGTCGTCGAAAAAATTAATGCCTAGCAACTTCCCAAGAATGTGAAATAAGAGCTCTATTCTCTTATCCAGGAATCTGGATCAGTTTATATTGGACATGAATCTGCTTCCTCGAGTTCATAAAATGATATAACTGAAAGCAGTATTCTTATTTGTCTGAAATTTCAATATACCACCAGAATAACTAGAAGTAAGCAGGGTGTGGTGAAACACTAAAAAACGCTCAATGGAATAAAGGTGCAATCCACCGGATATATAATCAATTAGGACGTCCACTACAGTAGAGAATATGCCTCCTGTATTTTAATGAGATTCTTTTTCGCCATATTTCTCAACATATTACGGATCATACAGCGGTGACTAAATATTTTTCTGTGCCAGTTGCGCAGCAGCTCATTTGCTTCGAAAACTCTCTGTGATAGATTATGAACCCATTGTTTGTTCGATTCCTGATATAGACGGGAATTTGTTGTGGAAAGAGAAACAGTATTTGTTCTACATTTCAATTTCAATCATCTTGGGAGATTGTTCGAAATACATAGCAAATCAGGAGCCTGTTTTTTCCAATTCCATATGGCTAACTATGGCTAACCGAGTCCTTATGTTGTATATACGTTCATCAGATCCATTCGAAAACTTAAAAAAAATACTTGGCTTCATTTTAAGATCGTACATACCTGTTTGGTTTGCCGTAAAACGAGGAAATATTTTATTGACGGACCAAACACGTCTTTTAAGCAATCCAAATATCAAACTATTTATCCGACGAATTACTACAAGTTCTCAAACACGTAAAAGAGCGAAATGCGTTTTTGCGCACCCTGAGAATGTTCTGTTGGAAATGTTTGTCGATGAAAGTGAATAAATTCAGGAACTCGGTTACAGAAGGATCTTAAAAACAAGACAAACTGTCCCAAAGAAGAAGCCTGTTAGAAATGTCGTACCACCGAAAGTAAAATTTCAAGCCTTCAATTACATTGACATTGGAAATATTTTTCGGTGTATCTTTTCGCAATGCTCCGAGACCTAAGGGAAGATAATATGAAATCACTTATCAATTCTGACACTACACTCATCGGATAAATACAAAAGTTTCCCTATCACACTCACACTGCTGCGATTTACGTAAAACTTATGAAAGAGGCCTGTAATAAAGTATGTGGACATAATGCAACAGATGGCTATAACCGAGTAACATTGAAGTCTAGATCGGTTACCCCGCAGTTTAAAAAGAAAAAAAATCAGACTTTAAATGTGTAGTAAATCTGAAAAAAAAAAAATTAAAAATACAGTGAGCTAAAGAATTTTACTGTACGGTAAATATTTGTAACTTGTTGCAAATATAATGTAAATAGCATACCTAACAATTGTATAGCTGGTTGGGTAGGGTGTGGGTGGAACTCAACTTGCAACCACTCCATGTGGTGAACTCTGGGTCTTTTTTTCCAGCAAAACGAACAAAAATTTGTAGGGTGAAAATTGCAAACAATTGGTAAATTTATGTTTTTTCTAAGATGTTGCGCGAACGAAACATATTTGGTAATTGATCAGAATTCAAATAAAAAAATGCGCGTATTTTGAAATTTTTCATTACGTACGTTACGCGAATAGAAGATGTTACCCAATTAAAAAAATTATCGCGTTATCCTTCTTATTACAACAGGCAACTTTTCCGTACTAAAGCGTTCCGAAAATAAAACATTTATTTTTTTCGACCCACCCAAATATCTATATATAGCTATATCAATCTATATACACATATATATACAGACGTGTGAAAATTATTAGAATAATTGTGAAATTTACATTAAAATCTTGTTATATTAAAGAAATAATACATTTAAAAAATATTGGTGCATTTAATATTTAGTGTGAATCCTCTTGCTTTATATTAAAGATTCGATGCGTCTTGGCATAGTTTATATGAGTTTTTTGGCAATTAATTTGTATTTCGTTGCCATGATGCGAAATTTATATGAGTTCTTCTGTCAGAACATTCTTGTTTGTGATGTTTCATTTCTTTAATTTAATTAAAGAAAACACTTCCATGGCCTGAAAACAATCGAGATATGAACTCCATATGGAAACTTTGGGCCATTGTAAAGAAAAAAAAATAAAGAAATGCAACATCACAAACAAGACTGGTCTGATAGAAACACTCGTCCAAATTTGGCATCATGACAACGAAATACAAATTAATTGCCAAAAACTCATACAAAGTATGCCAAGACAAGTATGCCATTATTTCTTTAATAAAAAACAAGGGAATAAACACTAAATATTAAATGTATCAATATTTTTTAAATATTTCTTTAATATAACAAATTCTTAATGTAAATTTCACAATTATTCTAATAATTTTCACACGTTCTGTATATATATATAAATTATTGCTATTTATTGAAGGATAAAACAACCTTTTTATTACGAAAACTTTCCAACTTATAGCAGATTATTTTCAGTAGCATTCAGCGTATCGCCATCAGGTGAAATCTTGGACTTGGACATGGATTAGACAGAGTGAAGAATGCCTAGATGCGTAGATTCCGAACCTCCTATAGTAACCTCTAGAGTAGAAACATTCCATCCATAGCCAGGCAGTGCAAAGATTGTTGAAATTTTGCTCATTTATATGGAGGAGATGCAAATTCTGGAAAAAAGTTTATTGACCAATGAAATTGTAGAAGATTGTGGGGAACAGCAAATACAAAATTTTATAGCTAATGGAACTGGTAATGTGAAATAATTCTAGTTAAAAAAAAAAGAAAAAAATAGATTTCCATATAACATTTTCAAAAGTCTGATAATAAGAGAAAAGCGAAGTTACAAATAACAATATTTTTTGGATTTCTACAGATTTGGAATACTTCAAGAAACTAAAGTTCAGGTATAGAATTGGACGTAGATATAATTTAGCTGATTTAAAGTCAATGGTGTGGTTGGTCTCCCAGAAGTGTTTAGCAAAGGCGTATTTGTTACTTTTTTATTTTTGGATAAGTGTCTTATTTCTTTTCTTTATTGCGAAAAAAAAAATGTTTGTCCAGTATAGGAAAGACCGCAGTGACAATTAAAATTATGAACACCACATAAATTATATAATTCATAGCTTCTGTCTGCTTAGAAAATGTCAGTATATTGCAGGAGTCAAAATTCTTTAAAATCATTTTCAATCAGGGGCATTAGCAATGGGAATGCTGAATTTAGGAAAAACAATGCTAATCAGCGGTGAATCTAAGGAACAAGGATACTGTATTATAAATAAAGTAGTATCAATAATGGAAGGTTATAAAATGTTTCAATTACAATATTGATGACCTGAGTAGTTTTACTATTGCGTAAGTTTTACTGTTGACGGATGTAAAGAAGAAGTTTTCAATAAGAGTGACAAGTGTATCGTGAAACAGGAGTGAAAAATTATTTTCTGTTTCAAAATTGAATACAATATTGCTGTCAATATCGATCAGGATGTTAAAGGTATTGTCAAAATTTTGAACACATGATTATCATTGTGAAACATTCACTTTAACTGGCACCTCTCTTTGCAATATTGAAAATATCCTTAACATTATGAACTCAAAAACTATAAAAAAGAAAATAAAAATACTTCTAATTCTAACTTCATTATTCCCTTATTTTGAGATTATTCGAAATATTACATCAAACACCCTTTCTTTATTTTTACAACCAGTTTTACATATTACAAGTTCTATTTCGTATGCGATTTTATTATTCGCTGATCGGCTTTATTTCGTGCAATCGCATTGGTCAATAAACCTATTCCTAGAATACGCTTATTTTCCATATATATAATTCCATAAATAAAGTAGTATCAATAATTATAAACTGTGCCAATTACAATAGTGATGACATGAATGACCATTGTGTAGTTTTACTATTGACGGATGTGGAAAAGATATTTTCAGTAAGAGTAACAAGAGTGCCGTGAAACAGGAGTGAAAAAGCATTTTCTGTTTCAAAACTGAATTCAATATTGCTGTCAATACAGATCAGAATGTTAAAGGTATTGTCAAAATTTTGAACACATTATCAGTATTGTGAAACATTCACTTTAACTGACACCTCTGTTTGCAATATTGATAATATCCTTAACATTATGAACTCAAAAACTATAAAAAAGAAAACAAAAATACTTCTAATTGTCACTTCGTTATCCGCTTATTCTGAGATTATTGGAAATATTACATCGAACACCATCCCTTTATTTTTACAAGCAGTTTTTCATATTACAAGTTATATTTCCTGTATGATTTTACTATTCGCTGATCGCCTTAATTTCGTTCAATTCCATTGGTCAATAAACATATCCCAAGAATTCGTTTCTTTTCCATATATATATATAGTTCCATAAATAAAGTGGTATCAATAATGGAAGGTTATAAACTGTGTCAATTAATATAGTGATGACATGAGTGACTGTTGCGCAGTTTTACTATTGACGGATGCGAAGCAGAAGTTTTTAGTAAGAGTAACAAGAGTATCGTGAAACAGGAGTGAAAACTATTTTATGTTTCAAAACTGTATTCAATATTGCTTTCAATACAGATCAGAATGTTAAAGGTATTGCCAAAATTTTGAACACATGATCAGTATTGTGAGACTTTCACTTTAACTGGCACCTCTCTTTGCAATATTGATATTATCCTTAACATTATGAACTCAAAAACTATAAAAAAGAACAACAAAAATACTTCTAATCGTAACTTTGTTATTCCCTTATTCTGAGATTATTGGAAATATTACATCAAACACCTTTTCTTTATACAAGTAGTTTTTCATTTTAAAAGTTCTATTTCTTATACTATTTTACTATTCGCTGATCGCCCTCATTTCGTGCAGTTCCATTGGTCAATAAACCTATCCCTCGAATCCGCTTCCCTTCCATATACAGGGTGAGTCATAAATATCGAAACAATAGGCTATTTCCTTAAATATTGCCTCTAGGCACATACTTCCAATTGAAAAGTTTCATAAAAAAAGGTGCAAAATTTAATGACACAAGTTGAAACTCCATGAGGTGGTGGGCTATTTGAAAATATACGAAAATTGAATTATTATACGGCTAACGTAGGATGAAAATTCGAATCAGGAAAACTTTTCCTATCCTTTTCTGAATTAAACACAAAAAACCGCATCTTCATATCTGTAAAACTCGCAGAGTTATGACCGTTTAAATAATTCATCAGGTTTTAAGGGATTAGACACAAATTGAAATGCATGCAATCCAAGAAACAATGTTACTTTAAGAATTCTAGGAAACATGTAAAAAATATATTTGTTGTGTTAGAATTTTGATTTCTTTTCTCTTTTTGTAATGGTTAACCATGCAATTTGCAAACAAAATCACATCCTATTATTTCTCATAAAGTTTAAAAAAGATTTAAATGATTGGTATTTTTTTAAGCGGATTTAATTTAAAATCTTTATAACTCGAAACATTATTCATCGGATTTCAATTTTTTTTCAATTAATTAAAGAGGAAAGTATAATTTGAGTTTTGTTTCAGGATTTTTTTAAATGTTAACTTTAAAAATATTAAAAATACTCATTAAAAAAATTAGGTAACTTATTTTTACAAAAATCACATTTTCAAAAGTGATTTTTTTTTTTAATTTACCGAAACAAAACTAATTAAAACTAAACAAAAGAGACGTGTTCCAAGTTTGCACTTTTTTTATTTACGATTCTTGACATATGAATTTAAAGACAAAAAAAAAAAAAAAAAAAAAAAAAAAAAAAAAACAGAAAAAAACGCATATAAAGTTTTAAACATAGATTAGCTCCTAATAAAATGTTTAAATGTTTTTTTTTTCTTTTATTGCACATGTAAAAGTAACTTCTTTCTGTAGCTTAAACTCCCGATTCAGTTTAACTTTTGCAGTTTCAACCTCCTTTTTGTACTATTTAAATGTCCATAAATAAATGTTAAATGTGTAATTTGAAATAATCATCTTTTTAACATGCCGATAAAGAGTTTTCATAGTTTTAGCCCTCACAACTTTAGGCGTTTTGTTGTCTCGGTTACGCCGTTAGAAAAGTCTGTATTCTGAGGCCGGGCCATAGCCGGGACTGGCTTCCTTATTCCTAGGTCTCCACGGGCCGAAATGTTTAGTCCCGGCCTGGAGACATCCCGTATTAAAATCATTATCTGTGACTTATCTAATCCGTGCAAAAATAAGTAAAATTTGCTCAGCACAAAAAATTTAAAACAAATGCACATGTTTCTAAATGGCCATTATTTTACAATAAAACTTTTAAAATCATATTTTTAAAGGATATTAAATTTTAAGGCAAACATATTAAAGTACAGTAAAACTAGTGACAAAAATCTGCCTATAACGGAATCCTTTCTTAAACCCTAAAAATCTGATGATCCATGGAAAATTTATATAATAATACCTGAAAAAAATATACTACATTTGCAACTCCTAAGACGGGAATTTGTCTATAATGCTCTTTTTTTTTATTTCCTATGTCATAACGTCTTAAACTATTTTAACTTATAGCCTTTTTCAATGTCTCCAACACATGGGATATGGATTAATGATATTAAAGGTGAAGTGAATCATTTATACATCAATAGAGTTTCATTAATAAAACAAATAATCACAGCTTTTGACACTTCTTTAAAAATAATAATTATAAACACGAAAAGAGAAAAGCTATAATAAGTCTTTTTGGTCAGAACTTCTCCATATGAAACCTTATAACCATATCAATGTAAAAAACTATGTAGAAATTCAGTCTGGATGGGCCAGGCTACGATTTGAACTTTTTTCCAATGGGTCAGTTCGGGACCGGACCTAGATATTTCGACCCGTGTAGACCTCTAGTGCTGACCACCAGCATATTTTGAAAGCAGGTTTAACGTAAAATTTATACACTGCCTATTTTATGTCCCAAGGAGAGTCACTGTCTTAAATCGACTTTTAATAATCTACAATTTGAAGATGATTCCTATCTTGCATTCAAAATGAGTCAAAAACTCGTCGCTCAGAGGCATGAATAAACGGTGTAAGTCACGAATTTTGGATTTTGATACAGCTGCAAATTTTGAAGAAATCGAGATGACTTTTTTGTGTTTAATTCAGAAAGGGATAAGGAAAAATTTCCTAATTGTGAATTTTACACTACAGGGGCCGTATAAAAATTTAGTTTTTGTATTTTAACAAATAGACCCCCCCCCCCATGGAGTTGAAACTTATGTAATTAACATTTGCACCATTTTTTATGAAATTTTGAAATTGGAAGTATGGGTCTAGGGGCAACATTTAAGAAAATAGCCTATTGTTTCGATATTTATGAATCACCCTCTATATAGTTCCATAAATAAAGTAGTATCAATAATGGAAGGCCAATTGACTGCGTCAATTAATATAGTGATGACATGAGTAACTGTTGCGTAGTTTTACTATTGATGGATGCGAAACAGATGTTTTCACTGAAAGTAACAAGAATATCGTGAAACAGGAGTGAACAATTATTTTCTGTTTCAATACTGAATTCAATATTGCTGTCAATACAGATCAGATTGTTAAAGATATTGTCAATATTTTGAACACATGATCAGTATTGTGAGATATTCAATTTAACTGACATATCTCTTTACAATATTGATAATATCCTTAACATCATAAAATCAAAAACTATATAAAAAAATACTTCTAATTGTGACTTCGTTATTCCCCCATTCTGAGAGTATTAGAAATATTACATAAAAACACACTTTTCTTAATTTTTACAAGCGGTTTTTCATATTACAAGTTCTATTTCGTATACGATTTTACTATTTGCTGATCTATGTAATTTCTTGCAATTCCATTGGTCAATAAACCTATTCCTCGAATCCGCTTCTGTTCCATATATATAGCTGCAAAATTCCACCTTTTTTACACATATGCTGAAGTATGACAGTATGCGGAATGCAACCAAAACTAGCCCGCTACAAGTTAAAAAGTTCTGGTGTAAAAAACGTTCTTTTGTCTGCTTATAAAACCATATATTATTATTATATGAAAAATTACAATAACATTAGGTGAAACGACATGTAATAATGCTAAACTGCAAGATTAGAAAGTGCTCAAAATATTTTGAAATTTCTCAGTAAATTATACTCTGAATATATTTTATTTATTTTTTTACAAAACTTGTAGGTTATATCAACATTAATACTTATAGTTTAGAATGTTTACTTGATCTTGAAGTTCATTATTCGATGTCCATGAATAAATGTTTTCATATTTTTAAGTACATTTAAGCATAAAGCTGTTAGGGTAAATTCTATAGTATTTATACTTTAAAATATTACTAACAACGAAAACACGATAAAACATTTTTTAAAGTAATGAGGTCTTCTCAAACATAAACTTTTCGAAAATATCTTTTAAAATGTTTGAAGTTTACTTTAATCCGGGGTTTCTAAAATGTTATGCTTATACCCAATTTTTTAAGAGCTTACTAATTATACTCTAAAATAAACATAAATTTACGTAACTCCTGTAAAGACTTTTTTGTTGTTTATTTGTTTAGGATTAACGCACTTTTCCCAAGGTACAAGGTAATAATATAGCATTAGCAATACAAGAAAAGTTAAATATTCACGAGTAATTACCACGATGTTTATCCATGTTAATGCATAACGAATATTTTGAAAAAAGTACATTTTTTTACTGGATATATCATTAAAAACTATTTTTAAAAGAAATATTAATTATTGGGTATGTGAAATTCAAATTAATAAGCGAAAGGAATGCTAATAAGGATATAATATATCTTATTTATAATTTTATAAATAAAGTTTAATAAATAAATAAGTAAGCTAATTCGATAATTATAAATTTTCTTTTACTCCAGAGCTAGGTAGAATACTAGTTCTACTCTTGAAAGAAAACGATCCTGACTCCTAAATTGTGGCTTAAATCTTAAATATTTTTAAATACTATATACATGCTTTTAACGTCGCACAATTTTTACCCAATTTAAAATGGAAATTTCAATTTGAAATTTTTTGTAAGAAAAACAAAATACAAATATTATTAGGACTTCAATGACAATTTACGAAATTTACCTGAATATGTTCATATAAATTTTATATTATTTATTTAAAAACCGTTTATTTTAGTTATGAAACAAAATATTAATGTGCGCATTTTTAATAAAGTTTATATTTTTTTTTGGAAGGAGAGGGGTTATTAACATAAATAAGGATAATTGTTCAAAAATATGGAACAAGTCTAACTATATGTTTCCAAAAATGCACAAATTATATAGTCCTATCATAGGTATCAGAAATGGGGTGCGACAAAAATACGCGAAGTGTTATTTACATATACGAAGGCGATATTTAACCATATTCTTGAAGAAAATTTTAAGTAATCAAACAAGAATCGGGTCCTGATAATTTGCACCGTCTCCAGCCGCCCCCCTCTGAACGGACCTGCGATTAAAAATTTCAGATTCATTTAAGAATATTATTACGAGCCCGGGCAAAGCCGGGTGGGTCAGCTAATTAGATATATAACACTAATAAAAAGGTAAAATTATGATGTGCTTAGCAGTGTATACCTGTATTTGTATAAACTACTGAAGAAATGCGAATGAAAATTCATAAAATACAAAAAATGAAAAAAAAAATGAAGTTAGTACTAGTTCAGAAAAAAATAAATGTAAAATTCGAAATCAGTAATTTCTATAAGAATTCTGCGTACAAAATATATCATTGTTAAAAGTGGATATATAGAGACTATTCTAAATATTATTTTTCGCAATGTGTGTTTATAATCAGAATAACTCGCCGAAATTAGGCGAGTCGCTGAATTAATAACTTACAATTGAAATGTTATTTAAAATATTTATTTAGAATATTATATGTTATAATTTTTGTAAAGATAAACTCAATCCGTCTTTGGTACTAAATAAGTTAAATGATAATAAGTACTTTGGATACTAGCAACAACAAAAAAAAAATCTGTGTACCAGAATTGAAATATTTCCCAGTTTCTTTAAGGAAATATTTATGTGAGAAAACTTTGTATGAGAAAACATTGTGTTATTGCGTTTCTCATGTAAGAGTCACAATCTTTAACGCCTAACTTTTCTGTAAATTCTCATTTTTTAGAGATTATGTGTATTATCGCATTATCAATGAGTTTAATGCAATACAATTTACAACTTTTAAGTTTTATGAATTAGTGAAATAAATAGACAAAGTTAAATAGTACAAATTGAAATAAATGTGTATACAAAAAGGTGCAGATAGCTGTTTAGGAGGTAGAAAAGCTTTACCATCAATAAAAAAAGATTATAATTAGTTTTAAACCTAGAAATATGCGAGTGAGAGCGCCACAGTCCACAGCTTTGAGCCAACAGAGGAACGGCGGTATGTATTAAAAAACGACAGTGTAGTCAATTTTTCCCACGTACACGAGGGGACCAATGATGAGTCTTAATCATTCTGAAGGGCTTAAGCAGAAATGAGAAAGGCAGAGAATAGAGTTGGGGGGGGGGTAATTAAAAAGAAATGGGAACAAGATTTTAAATTGGGCGTAGTAGATGAGTGGACATGAAAATTGTAGATAATATTGAGAATATATACAAAGAATTTAAGTGGATTGGTTATCTTGCGAATTGACGAAGTTATGAAATTTTTCTTCTTCAACCTCCCATTTTGGTTTTCATTTTTCATTATTTTTTTTTTCAATTAGAGTTGGTCTTATCAAAAACTTGTCAATATAAAAGTTGTAGATAATATGAAGAAGATTTATAATAAGTTTACGTGAATTTTATGTCTTAAGAATTGGCGAAGTTATGATTTTTTTTCTTCTAAAACCCCTATTTTTTGAGCCCCTTGTGCCCATTTTTTATTTTAAGAAAAATCTATGATACTTAAATTTTTGACCTTTTTCCTAGAAATAATAATAACTTTAACTGATTTGATATGTATAAAAATTAAGTATTTATCGGGGTTTTTCGTATTTTAAATCCCTTCCCTATTTCTACCCTCTTGGTCCGACTTTACCCACTAACGAACTTGACCGAAAATGTATACCCCTTGATTTTAATCATTAGTTTGGAAGAGATTTGTGCAGAATTATGGAAGTTATCGCGTCCAGAAGAATGTGATATATATATAGAGAGATAGATAGATAGATAGATAGATAGATATAGATATAGATAGATAGATATAGATATAGATAGATAGATATAGATATAGATAGATAGATATAGATAGATAGATATAGATAGATAGATATAGATAGATAGATATAGATATATAAAGTTTTTTACTGAGGGTGATTTTGGGTTCTAGGCAGTGGTGGAAAATTGGCGCAGAGAAGGAGCCTATTGACACCAATAATATTTTATAATATGCTTCAGCTTAATAAAAACTCAGAAATTCTGTCATTAAATGTGCCGAAAAATACTACCCAAATTTAATGGTGTCAATAGGCTCCTCCTCTGCGCCAATTTTCCACCACTGGTTCTAGGGGTCATGATCGGCGTAGATCTGCAAACTTTTTTCAGAAATTCCAACATAGGAGGGAATGTAAGTATTATGCAAGTATAGAAGTAAGAGAATGTAAATATAGGAGGGAATGCAGTATCTCACACGGAATCTTTCTAATATTATCTCAATTGGCATACCCAAGAGTTGGCTTCATGTTTTGATTTAATGCAAGAAAGAATTTTTGCCAAATATATTGGCTAAATTTAGTGAACAACATTTTAATTGTAAATCTGCTTAAATGTGGTAAGAAAGGAGTGAATAAAAAGAATTCAAACTTTAAAAAATATATTAAGGTCTTTATGATACTCTATGACAAAAGCGTATATAATTCCTCCTAGTATCTGGTTGACTGAGATTAACTTGGTAAAAAGGGAAAAGAAAAGTAACTTCTGCAGGTGTTTTCTTCCAGAAAATTTCTGTAATCGGATACAAAACCATTTTATACATATTTATTATTAAGGTTATCAAGTTAAAACTTCCTTATTGGCACAGTAATTTTTTTTCCGACAGTCTTGCACGTGGATCCCTTGACGAATTATTAACTATTATTTTAATCTTCTAAGAAAATAATAAATTGTTTCAATTGGCATACATTCCCCAGTTGCAATATTTTAATATTTCATTTCAACTCTGTTTTAAGGGGCTGTATTGAATGAAAAGATTTTTCCCACAGATGACACAATTTGGGATTATATTCTAGATCTAAAAAAATCTAATCCGTTGTTTTCATCGAAATCGTTAGATTCGTTTTCGAAAAATCCAGTAAATATATAATGCCCATTAAATAGTATAATATTTTAGTCATTGACAATATTTCTTTGCTTTACATGTATTCTTCCATGTTTTGTTTGGAGAAAGCTCCGTAATCGGTTTTAAAAGCCCATAGCCATACGTTTTGCAAAAAAATTATGTTTTGTAATTATTTTCTAACTTCTCGTGACGTTAAAATTTTACATTGTTCTTTCGTGTAAACATAACGTAAATATATCAGTAACAGCAACATTACAACAATTTTTTTATTATACAGACTAAAATTGATACATTTAAATTTTATTCAAAGACATGGAGAAAATTTGGATAAACATATATATATATATTTTAGCTACATTACGCTATTTCGTCTGTTGACTAATAATCAGATTAAAGGGAATTTAGGCAGTTTACCCGCAACAACATGCAGTATAGCATAATAAATAGTTTCATTATTCCGAACTGTTTGTAATATCTTTATATTACATATCCACTTTGTTAGTTGTTATATATACATTTTATGCTTTCTACAATTTCTTCCGCGTGAATTATCCCGAAGGTGACATTTTGACAGATCAATTTCAACACTAAAAAATGCCTTAATACATCACATCGTTTACATGAAAATCGTTAGGTAGGTTTTTGTGAGCCACAGAATATATAAATAAATAAATAATTAGGAAATTCGGGAATAATTTGTTATTATTTATTTTTTAATTAAAGTAACAAGGTGGGTATTTGGACCTGAAAAAAAAAATCATTATAGCTTAATTTTTATTGCATTCATTTATTTTCATTTGGATTATTTCTTTGACAATTAAGCGTTCTTTTAATTTTTTTTATGTTATGCTGATTCTACTCTCAGGGTAGTGAAATTCCTGACAGTGAAATCGCTTTTCAATAACCACATAAAGCAATAGTCTGAAAAACACAAGTAAATGATTAGATAAATTGAGTTATTGCTGTATAATTTGTAATATTTTTAGTCTGAAAAATATTCTTTCTTATATTATTGACGCCATTTTGTAAATTTCCCAATATTTTCATAAACATTTCATTTTGATAGATTGAAGGAAATAACGAAAATGGTGAGATTTTCATTAATCACCAATACACATTAACCTTTTGCACTCTAATGACACCTATATGTTAACATACTAAGATTAAACACAAATCCACTGACACATATACGGTGAAATACTAAGTTTAATTACAAATCCACTGACACCCATACTGTAAACCAGAAATAAACATACTTTTAGGGAATTTCCCACATATTATTTCAAATACGTTACAATGGGGTGTTGTTGCTGGTACGTGATTGTAATTTTGGTTTAGAGTGGAAAAGGTTAAAGCAATTTCACATTAATGACATACATAATTTTATTTTTAAATTAGGATAATTCTTGAGATGTGGGTATGATATCGGAATTGGATATCTTGTATTTCCATATTGGGCTCTCCACAGATAGAAGCTTCTAATCAAAAGAGCTAAAAAACATATTTTGATTGCGTTATACTCTTTAGTGCGCTATGCACTCATTTATTATGATTAATTCCTCATTAGAAAAAAGTATGTAATTAATGTGACCTTCCAACAGTTTTTATAATATATAAAAGGATTTATTCATTTTTTCCAAGAATCAAACAAAAGACTGATTTATGAAATGCACTTTTAATACTTTTATCAGCAAACACCTTACCTGAATTACCATTTTGATGGATGAGGATCTTTTGCATGAAATACACATTTCAGTAATGTCTTAAAAGATTTATCTATTTCTTCACACTCTTTTAAGGAAATATTCTTTGTTTTAATATTTTTATTTGAAAATTTCTATGAATTTCATAGGATGGGACTTATGTATCCAGATACAAATATGAGTAGTAGGATAAAAACGAAATGCACTTAGTTTGAAATGCGTTTTGTTTTCATGCTAAACATTTGCATATTATTGTAAAACGGGGAAATTCATCAAAATTGTACTTTATCGAAAACTTATGGATTAATTATCTTCCTACTTGCGGTAAAACTAAGAGTACAAAACTAAATATCTCACTGTTTAAAATAAGACTATTGCAATAACCCTTTAAGACCGAGATTTTTTTTTTGTGAGTGTTCGACCTTAATGCAGCCGTTTTTGGGCTAAATCTACACGATTTTGTAGTTTGGGATTATGCGTGCAAATATCAAAAAATAAAAGTTTAAGCAAAAAAAAATTGTTGTTTATTGAGATAATTTTCATCAGCCATAATGAAAATGTTTGAAACTTTTTTTTTGTTTTTGGACAGACTCCTACAATTTCATTTTCTGAGACGTGCTCAATGTTCGCACCCCTCTTAAGAGCCGCTGACAAATGGTATGCCATTCACTCCGTTTGGATTGCGCCTGATCCTTCAATTTTTTTTTTTATAGCTTTTCCAGCAGCGATATATAGTTGAAATACCGATCGAAGTACATAAAACTAGGTCTGAACCTGAATAAGGACTACAACAGGTTCTAAGCCTAGATCCTTGTGGACCAGGTCTGTAATTTCTCACTGGTATACTACAAAATTTAAAACTATCCCAGATGATGCTGTTACAACAGAGTGTGGTTTGATTTTTATAAACTGCTTTACTGAGGCATGTCCTAAAAAAAAGGAATCGTCTGCTCATCTATGGAAAATTTTCCCTGATCGTCTGGTAAATTCATGCAGACACTACGGAATCTGTCTAGCATTTGCTGTACTTCCCATAATTTATTATTTATTTCTGGTGGTTTACTTGCTGTGTCGACAAAATGGAATGAATTTAGCAAACATAAAAATCTATCTCGTGGCATGCATATAACTCATATAATCTTGTAAATCATATATGACATCTATAACACAAAGCAGAAACGTATAGTTCATTACATGCGCATATTATATATCTGATACTATCAATTTTAAATAGAAATCATGAATAGTACAAACCTATTAATTTAAAATTAATCTGCTTTAAAAATGTAATTAATAAAAAATAAATTGATGAAAACATAAGTTTAAAAAAGTCACTTAAAAATTTTATATATTAGGAATTGTATCTGTTTTGGAAATGATAAATTCCGGACCCGCACAATTGTGTGGGTTTTCAACTTTTGTAAAGCCTAATTATATTTATCAATGAAAAAAAAATCAATTAAAATCATGAATAAAGTATATGAAAAGAAAAATTAAATCTAAGCAAACACTAAAAATCACATTTAAAAGAAATTACGACAGTATATACTTTTTGTCTATTTCTGTCAAATGATATAGTATTTTTAAAAGCAGAAAATCTAACCCTGTACTGTAGTCTGTACCCCCTAGTTGTGTCTTATCAAAACACCTGAAGCCAATTAACTCACATAAAAGTGCAGATTTGGTTTTACATCTCACAAAAACAGGAAATACGTTTTATTTTTTACTTTAGTATCACCCGCAAAGTTTTGCGGGTCATGGCTTAAAGGGTTAAGAAATTACTTGACGGACTACAATATAAATAAAAAACAAAGTTTAAAGCATCAAAACACTTTTTTTCTTGTCGACCAATACACTTAAGTATTCAGATAACTAATATGAGTGGTAGGGTAAAAACGAAATGCACTCAGTTTGAAATGCGTTTTATTTTCGTGTTAAACATTTGAATATTATTGTGAAATGGTGAAATTTATCAAAATTGTACTTTATAGAGAAAGTATAGATTAATTATCTTAATACTTGTGCTAAAACTAAGAGTACAAAACTAAAAATTTGACTCTATAAAATAGTACTAACTATTACAATAAGAAAATACTTGGCGCAGTATAATATAAATAAAAAATAACATTTAAAGCACAAAAGTACTTTATTTCTTGTTGCAAACTAGTTTCGGTAGTCATAGCGTACCGTAATCAGTGCAGAATATGATTGCTCAGAAAAGAAAATTTCTGAAATTTAGGTAGGAAAAACGGATTTATTGAAAAAGTGTACTTGCCAATAAAATGTATTCTTGCCTTACATTGGCTGTTTCCTAAAATTTCCTGTAATTTTATTGGCTAATAAACTTAATCATTGAATCCGCTTCTTCGACACATATTTTATCATTTTCTTTTCTGAGAAAGCATATTTTGCACTGATGACTGTACACTATGACTACCAAAACTAGTTTGCGATAAGAAATAAAGTGTTTGGTGCTTTAAACGTTGTTCTTTTTCTATATATATATAGGAATGACTATTCTGTATATGTCCTTAATTTATCATTTATCACAGTTAAATCGTCATTTTCTAAAAATAATTAATAATTAAACCTGTGGCTGTATGATCCATAAAGGATCAGCGCCTGTAGTGCCCAACTCTGTCTACCTGACACTGGGCCCCGAGGTGCTATGCAGCATGCGCCCCGGACAGGTGATCAGGCCAACACGAGACCATCGGTATTTAGTTCCCAAGCAAGCTTGAAAGGTTGAGTGAACCTTGCCCATTCGGGAGCAGAACTCGCGACCTGTAGCGTGGCAGACAGGCCATTTGTCATTTTTAGGAATGTTTAATGTAGTCTATGGTGACTGTTAATTAACATAAATAAAAAAAATATTAATAAACGTAACAGGAAAATATATATTCATACAAAAATGAGCATTAAGCGGAATTCTAATATGAAATGCAAAATTTACAGAACAAAATAATATATAGCCCGTATTAAAATGATAAATGTTTTACTGTGTTGAATAATAAATATTTAAATGCATATAGGAACAATGCAATCAAGTTGCATCATCTGTAATATAAGATTCGCATTCAGCCCTTTTTACGTTTCTAGGTATTTTTACAATTATATTAGGTTGCTTTCATTGAATATGTATGAATGTAAATAATAGGTATGCTATTGATGTATATAATGCGGGAAGCATAAATAGATGTAATTGTGAAATTAAGACTGAAGAATCGTGTAATATTTTGAACTAATTTAATCTACTCAATATATTTGTGAATTTTATTCAAAATGAATGTATTCTAAGCATCTATTTGCAGGGTTTTATATAATTACAGTCTGTAATAATAAGGAGTTCATTTCGAAGACATTTAAAATATTAAACGCTGAAACAGAACTTAATAACTAAAATATGAATTATTTGTCTACTAAACAAAATTTCACAAAGATTAAGGAAAAAAAAATTGAATTCTTACAAGCTTCTATTTGATTTGTTTTGCATTGCATCAGGTTTTTTTTTTTCAAGTGATGCTAACGTCAAATGTAATTGTTAAAAATTTTAGCATAGACAGTTAGAACACAGTCTTCACTGGGGCTGATGTGACACTGATCTGTTTTCAATTATCTTAAAATAAATTTCAGATGCTTATCTAACCATCATCGTTAATTTTTTATTTGCAACCCTTCCTTTGACATTTTACATTGCTGGATGGTCAACTATTCTATTATACGTATAGGGGATAGTTTGTACAAAATTGGGTAGGCGGGTAAAACCGGGTAGCGCAGATTCCTTCCTGACTTAATCTATTAACTATCGGCCAATATCAGGAATTGCTTGTCGAATGTCAGTAGGACTTCTCTAGCAGAACGAAACGTTATGGTGTGCGATTAGATTTTATGTGAACGATTGTGTTTGAATTTCTCTTAAAAATTGTTTTCTTTGTTTCCAGGTTTTACGCATATATCAACTGTTTGCCAGCATATTAAATATTATTAAGTACTATATCTAATTATTTGCTTTCCTGCTAGTATCTGAACAGTTGTACTAATCTTTTATTACAGGATTGAGAGTAGCGACGCCATGTTTTAATATATGTGTCATGCTGCGGTAAAACCGGTTACTTAAGAGTGGGATAAAACCGGGTATACCCGGTTAAAATATATTACATTTATTTTCGTATGTCGATTTAATAATAATAATAATTTGGATAACGGTTTTAGGATTTAAAAAATTAAATAATACGTATCCTAATGACTCTTAATGTATCCTAAGGTATTTTAATACTATATAAATAATATCTAATAGTAATAAGGTTTTTATTACTTGTATTAAGTGTACAGGGGCGTATAGTAAGTTATGTAAATTTACATGTACTAATTGGAATAAATTTTAGGAGCTGAAAAAAATATAATGCTATAATATAATATTATTAGTTAATATATTTTTAGCTCCTAAAATAAAATAAATAAATATGTAAAATAAGTAAATAAAGTAATAAGTGCTCCTAAAATAAGTAAAAGTATGTTAGTATTATTAAATCGTATTAATAACAGAGTAAATTGAAATTGCAAAATACAATTATAGGTGAAGTCATACATTAGGATGCCAGATCCGGGGGTATTATCCTTTATAATTTCTTTAAAGCCAGATAATTGTTTACTATTCGCGCCTACTTACGTTGCTAAATGTTCTACAATAGGCATTATTTTTTCGAATAAGATATAGCATGCTATTTTACGATTTTTTCTATTACCTAAATGTTTTAAAATGTTTTTAAACTACACTTTTTCCAAATAGAAACATATAAAAATTATATAACAATGTAGTTTGTATTTTTCTCAAAATGTTTTTTTTTTTTTTTTTTTTTTTTTTTTTTTAATGAACGCTGTTTATTTGTATATGTGCCAGCACTACATATTTTAAAAATTTTCGCATTTTTATATTTTAATTTTAATCTTATTTTTTTATGAATTAATTCACTGTGTAACATAGTTAAAGTTAAAAAGGGAATAATGAAAATAAAAATATTTACTGATGCCAAAACTTTATTGCTAATAAATATGTACAATTAAAAATTGGAGTTAATGTGAATAAAAAATGACGTTACGTGTAAGAAAAAAAAACCTTTCCTTCATAACCTCACACATTATATTTTTTCTTCATAAAGCTGTTAAATTTCAATATAGATATATATCTTTTTTTTTTTCACTGCGCAGTTACTTAGTTTAAAATACTAAGTTTAGAGCGTTCAAATTCTTCAATGTCCTTAAATGACGTCATAGTAAAAAGAAAAGGGTATTTTCTTTCATAAAACTAAATATTTTGTAACGAATTCGTCTAAAAGAACAAATTTCGCAGGTACTGTGATTAGAACTTGTTATTCAAGAGGTGGAATGTCCACACACAAAAGATGTAGCTGGAACGCATTGCATCAAGTTTTGAAATATATTTATTAATAATCTATTGCAAGTTAAAATATTTTTAAATTAGTGGATATCTATATGAAAAGAAAAGTACGCATGAAAACTTTACGATGGTGAAAATGACGTTATGTTTTGATTTTGTGTAAAATTTAAATTTGTGTCAAACTGGAACGATTTCTGTTCATTTTACATTACGTAATACCAAAGGTCAATGTCACAATTGATAAATACTAAATCAATAATATGTTACTGATTACTTATAGGAACAATGTTTAATTTTCCAATAATTGGAAAATTTGAAGTAAATGGAACCAGCAGCTTTGTAGTTCACTTTAACAGTTAGATCCGTCAATGAATAAGATTGATTTTTGGTTGTAATTACTTGTGCATTATATATATATATGAGGACGTGAGTTTCAAAACTCGCCTTATCCAAAAAATCAAATTTTGGGAAATCGAAAAAAACCTGTAACTGCGATCCCGTGCATCGAATACCTCCAATTTTTAGTATACTTATAGCTAGTTGCTCTATGATATCATTGTGTTAAGTTGGAAAATCTACTTTAATTCATTTAATTAATAAATTGAAAAAAGTTTAGGATAAGAAGAGTTTTGTTGCCAACCTATGGATAAGAAGAGTTTTGATGCCAGTCGCCTATCATACTTGCTGAAAGAAATTAATAGTTTCTATTTTTGGTCATCGGATGATAATATTTTGGATTAAAAAATAAACCTTACTAGAACAATAAGTATGATTAAAATTTAGTATTACGTTTTATTATAAAAAAGCAAACTTATCAATAACCAAATAAAAAACTTATCATAAATAGCTTATGATTAAATTAACTTTTTTAAAAGAATGTAGTATAATATAATCTATATAACATATAAAATTATATATATACATCATCTCATTCTGTTCTGGTTCCTTAGAAATAATATTTTTATAGAAAATAAGCACCTAAATTTCTGACCAGTTTTCATCAAAATGTTTTATAACAATCCGTGGACATGCCTAAGTTTCTCTTGCTTCACGGGGACTCACTCCCCTTCTTTTTAAAAAAAAAATCCAGTTTTATGTGGCTCTAGCACAACGTTTACACTTTGAATTTTTATATTCCAAGAATCTTCCGAAATACACTTCCACAAATTTGAAGATGGCCTTGGTTCTTAGTCTTTATATAGTACCTTATGTGCCTTGTAAAGCGCACTGAGATGCACTTAAAAAAACTTTCAAGGTGAAAATTTTAATTTACTGGATGTTTCATGAAAGGAAAGAAATCTGAACGGTTTCTTGAAAGGGATGTTTGAGATGTGAACTTCAAAATAAATTTATCTTTGCTTGAAAAAAAAGCTTGGTGGAAGCGTCGAACATCTTGCATTGATAGAGTTGAATATTCGATGTTCTCTTTCTGATGAGTGCGCTTTGAGAGGACCGGAAATGCCTTAGGTTTATGTCTGAGGATAAAAATTAAATCTTTTAAAACCTTATGAGAGTAAGAAATATAGAAAGCGATACTCCATTTTGAACTTACATTTTAATCTTCTTTTGCGTTATTCTTTACTAGCCCATGTTTTCGTATTTCTTTTTCTCTTATTCCCACTTCCCCCACAATATGCTAGAGTTTATCCACTGTCCGTTATACATAAGAAATACAGTAAAACGTATTTAATTAGTTTGTATGAATAGAACAGGTAAAAACTTTAAACAGAAATAGCAACATATCGCAGAGAAATAAAGGCAAATTACTGTGATAGCAGCTCATAAGCTAGTCGTCCGTTGCTCTTACGCATGAGCAAGGATAAAGCTAGTTTTGTTGCCAACTCCCTAGTGGATAAGGCGAGTTTTGAAACCAAACCAATATTTTAAGAACCCAAAAATAAAGGATAAATTTGTTTTTTCAAAGTTTAATTTTTTTTTCTCTCCAGGTTTACCAATAGAATAGATTGGTAGAGAAAACTCGATTTTTTTTAATTTTGGATAAGGCGAATTTTGAAATTCACGTCCTCAAATATATGATTACACAGATTTTTATTATTATTATTCCTTATAATGGAGCGTTTTTCCACAATTTATTACTCTTACATTAAAGAAGATATTTTTTCCTTAGAGTTATGGCATATTTAAAAACATTAGACGCAAAAACTTTATTTAAAATTATTGTGACAAGTGGATGAGTTAAAACAGCCTATTACGTAAAAAAACTAAAAGAAACGTTTCAGCAAATGTAAAATTTACATTTTTAGTACAACATTTTATGTCTTGATTTGTTTTTAGGGATCCATACACAAAAAGTAAAGACGGAACCATTATAAGATCACTCCTTCGTCTGTCTGTCCGTCTCACAACCAGTTTTCTCGTAAACTGTAGAACGTGAAAAGTTCAATTTGGGGGAAGTAATAAAGACTTTTGACCCACATATTTGTAGATTATTAAACATTCACAAAAATATTTAGGAAAAATGTAGAAGGATTAATTAAGTTACTTGAAAAAAATCATTTATTTGTACATCGTGTGGGGTATCGCGTGAAAGTGTTCGTAACAATGAACTGAAACATACATTTCTTGTAATTTTATGTATTATATATTCAGAGATATCGTTGAAAATGTGGTGCAGAAATAAGCCCCCCCCTTCTATTTCTGAGACTACTGAAACTAAAATTATGGAGAAATTACCGGTAGTATATGTTAATTTCAACCTAGCAAAAAAATTATAGCGATTACACTAGTTCACATAGTTTTTGAGAAAAGCACATTTTTCCGTTACACACAAATTACAATCTGCGAGCACTCAGCAAAGGTGTTGAGAAGCACTGGAAATACCTATTGCAGCAGAACTATACAGACATTGTTGATAATAATTTTTGAAAAAAAAATCTTCGGTAATTAGCCGAGATATTAACCCTTAAAGACACAGACTGTTTGGACATACATAATGACAAGGGCGACGTACTTTATGTACTATAGGCTTTTAAAGCCTAGAAAACAACTTTTAATGATATATTTGTGTAATGCAATGTCCAGTAGCAGTAGAAAAGCAATAAACATCAAATTGTTAAAAACAGTCTGATTTTTTAGCCAGTGTTTTTCGACAGTAATTTCTGTCTCATTTAATGCCCATATTACACTTAATTTTTCTTATACCTATATTTCAGGCATTATAGTAGCCACCAGTATAGACACTTTTACCACATTTGTTTTACATTAATATATAAAGATTCATGACACTTAATTTTCATTTTAAAAAATCCTTTATCTTTCGTTTTGTACATATTAAAATCGAACATTATAATTTACATTTCTTTACTTTTCTTAAAAAAACAAACCACATCTTTTTTACTTAAAAAGGACATAAATTCCGGAATTTATGTCATTTTTAAGTAAAAAAAAATGTGTTTTTTTTTTTTTTTTTAAAGAAAAGTAAAGAAATGTAAATTATAATGTTCGATTTTAATATGTACAAAACGAAAGATAAAGGATTTTTTAAAATGAAAATTAAGTGTCATGAATCTTTATATATTAATGTAAAACAAATGTGGTAAAAGTGTCTATACTGGTGGCTACTATAATGCCTGAAATATAGGTATAAGAAAAATTCAGTCTGATTTAATTATAATTAATCACATAAATACTATCGGATTGGCGACTAGTTTTCACTGAGTAGATCTATCAATTCAAATCCCTTGTCTTTAAAAGTTAATTAAAAACCTATCTGGAAAAATGCGGCACGGATCATGGCGTTGCAACTTTGCGCTGTCCTTTCGAAGTACGCTTAACACAATGCCAAGTTTAAAAATTGAACGAAGGTTTTGTTTTAGCTACACTCTAAAAAGAAAGGATCATTAGTACGCTGTATTTAGTTTTATGAAATTCCAAATAATGTTTACATATGCACTACTTTTATTGTCAGAACCGAATTAAGTTCATCATAAACTGATAAGGATAAGTTTAAAAAAGTGTTATGCATAATAGCAATATATGATATACTTTAGGCTTCACATATCTTTGAACTTTTATGGTAGACACATTCATACTTTTCTAGTATATACAGCTATTCCCAACCCTACGTTGTATAGATTTTTATAAAGTCTTATTATTCTTTTAGCAATGATTTATTTTAATAATACAGTTAATAATTCATGTATTTATTGTAAGAAATCCTCTGAGCGCAAATAATACTCACACTTGACTTGTTATTATTTTTAATTAATACTTATATAAAATTAACGATATTGTAACAATATTATCTATAAAAAATATAATTTATGTTACTCAATATATTAATCCAACATCTAGATAATTAAGAATAAGATTAAAATTAACAAACATTTATTTTTAAATGCTTGCGAAAAATAATATTGTCTTTTAAAATATAGTAATTTTAGAGCAGTAACACTAAATCATTATTTTTTTTTTTTAACAAAACAATCATAACCTTGACAATTGAATCCAATGCAGATGGTAACACTTTTTGAAAGCACACAAATATCACGTATTTGAAATTTTATCAGTAAATAATGAGCCTTTTTCAGCTTTTCAAGCAATAGTTTGCCGATTTCTGTGAAAAAAGAAATGTATTTTATTTAGTGATGAAAAGATCCGTTATTCCCAATATAAAAATCGCAATAAAAGGTACAATGTTAAAAGTTTTGCAGCATTCAGGCAGGTCATTCGACAGTTTTTTGAAAAAACGGTTTCATAACCATAATTTAACTATATTCTGACCATAAAATGGCCAATAATATGGTCAGAATAGTGTTAAATTCACGGTTCTGTAACCGTTTTCGGAAAAAAAACGGTCAAATGACCTGCCAGAATGCTGCAAATTTTTAACAGTGTAGAAATAAAACAGCATAAGAACTTAGAGAAAATGTGTTTAAATATTTCTTTTAACAGCTTTTTTCGTTTATTTGTTTTCTTGACACACATGAGAGAAATTATATTTTCAATTGGTATTATATATTTTTTAAGTTTTGCAACATTTACGTCCTATTTAGTTTTTTTTTTTTCAATTCATTGGATTGTGAAATGTATTAAAGGTGTTAAATAATGATTTTAATTAATAGGTAATTAACGTAACTGCATTGCAACGAAAAATATTATTACGAACTGGTTTTTTATATCTATATATATATAAATAAAGCATTAATCTTATTTTACAATATTTTTTCGAAAATATAAGGGAGCCAACTTTTATTGTAAATTATTTTATTTTTATAGATATTATTGCGTCTATAGCTTTTTTAAAATAATTAAAATATGCACAAACTTTTGATTTTCACTGAAAATGATTATGTAACTTCAATGAAAAAGCAATCGTAGTCCAAAAGCAAGATTTTGTAACACATAAGATAACGGCTGAATAATGCTAATTTCTTTCAGTTATTGTATTTGATGAGAATAAATTATGATACCGAGTCACTGGAATTATTGAATACAAAAAAAGTTTGTTTAATTTTATGTACCCTGATCTTTGAAACGTTTACCATATAAATGTAAACCATATTGTGGAATAATACTTTTATTCGTAAAAAATATTTTTACCCAAATCATAAATTTATATTTTTAAATTAATTTTTCAATTAATTTTCAGCAGTGAAATCACGCTTGAAATTATTGAATATTTAATACGTGATTTATCAAATTTCTAAGTATGCGTAGAACCAACAGACTGAAAAATGTCCATGCTGGGAATCGAATCCGGAAACCTTGTAATAGTGCTCGAAGTGTTCTACCATTTAACCCCTTGAGGGGCGGTGGGATGAAATATATCTCACCTAATTTAAACAATATTCTCACCAGAAAATTTTAACTAAATTTTATATTTTTAGCTTTGGAGGAATATCGTTGAAAAATTGCTTTTTTTTTATTTAAAAATAAAGTTTTTCTATTACTCCGGTGAGAATTCAATATTTAGAGACATTTTAGCTTGCCCCTCAAGGGGTTATGCTACGAGGTTGATGCCCAACTTAGTATATCTCACTCACATCTGTTGGTAAGGCTGCAACTGCAGCTCAAGAAGTGAGTGAGAGATCCTAAGCTGGGTACCGTCCTCGTAGCTTAAAATGGTAGAGCACTTGGACCGCTATTCCTAAGGTTCCGGTTTCGATTCTCAGCTTGGACATTTTTCACTTTGTTGGTTCTACGTTTAGTTAACGATGTAATAAATCACGCATTAAATATTCCATAAATGATATATTTTTCCACATTCTTCAATTAAAAACTCAACAAATTAAACTGAACTTGAGTATTATATAAGTATAAACACAAAAACCGTTGATATATTTTTCTTTTTCTCCGTAGTGTAATATGTAAATAAAACAAAAATTGCTCTGCTCATTCTATTCTCTTTTCACCTGTTTAAGACCTGTTTTCATTTCTTGATTTTATAGGGAATGCCATATTCAGAATATTAGATCCCAATATGCTATTTCTTTCGGGTAACAATTAAAATGTCGTCTTAATAAATAACGTTACTTTACATGAGCCAGCCAGAAAACGAACAAGATGTATCATTGTACGGTTAAATACTGATAATCTCAACCGCTATTTTTTTTTTTTTTTACTTCTAAGCATAGCATATTATAAAATTTTACACCGTTGTACAGAGAAAAAAGTAGTTTTCAATGCAATTTGTTTGAAAACTGCATATCAATTAATTTTTGAGATATTAATTTTTTGAAGTTTTTAACGTCATTTCATTAATAGTGGAAACCAAAGCACTCACTTTCTGTAGAAAGTAAAGATAAAATAGTAGATTACTATATCTTTTAGCTGCCATTTTTCTCATTAAATTTGAAAAAATAAAATTAATTAAAATGCGTGATATTTTGAGAAAATATAATAAATGATTTCTGATAAAACATGGGCCTATATATAATTTTAAGTATACATATTAATGTTACAAACAAATGAAGACATATGAATCATTAGATATCCAATTCTTTTATCACGCTTTTTGAGTGACGACATCACTTTTTGTTGGTTTTGTGTAGTATTCAGCGATAGTGACGTCATATCCATACTTTTCTATAGATGTTGTTTAATACTTTATCGTAAATATGGAATTATTCAATGTATGCGAAAGGAGTCATTTTATATAAAATAAAAGCCTGTAAACTACATTTAAAATCACTTTAAAATATCAAAATTCTCAATTATTGATACAAGTGATAAACAGGCAAAATAGCTTTAATTATTTACATTTCCACATGTTTCACTGTATCAGACGGCAACATTCTCAAGAATATAAGATTATACAAATATTTTCGCAAAAATTTGTTTTTGTTTACTAATTTTTCGATTTGAATTTTTGCGAAAATATTTTCATCATTTTATTTTCTTGAGAATACTGCCGTCTGATGCAATGAAACATGTCGCTATATAAATAAATAAAGCTATTTTGCCCTTTTTTAAAATTTATGTTTATCACTTATAGCAATAATTGAGTATTTTAAAAACGTGTATTATAAGTCTTCAATCCCAAATATGATTTGTACTATCTATATTTATATATACAAATGCTTTTTTTTTTCGGATGCGTCACTAAATTCTGTAAAGGCAGAATTCCTGTTCCCTAGTACTATTTTGTTTATTGTTGTCAGACTTTTTCTTTTCGAATATTTACAATTTTTGTTATATTTATTTCTTTAATTTATTTAGATGTTATTATTTAAAGGCATCTTGCCATAAATAATTTTCTAGTTTTTTTTTTTCATTCATCAGTTCACTTTTATGCAGTCAGTTGCAATAAGCTTTTGTTTAAACTTGTAATTAATTTCAAGTTTATTTAAATTATTTTTATTTTTTTTTTCAAAATATACTTTCATTTACAAATTTCTTTAACTTGAATACATTAGATTTTATACTTAAACTCATAAACCATAATTTATGTATATTGTTTTTATCTGTAATTTCCCATTTCCTTTTCTTATATTTATGAACATGTTATTATGGAACTTAAACGAATGAAACAAGTGATTAACGGAAGCCCTTCGCCTGGCAAAAATGCAAGTCTTTCGCCATTAATGTGAATGAAAAGAATTTTTTTGCTTTATCTTTTTACTTTTCTTATTTATGTATGTAATTGATGGATGATTTAAAAAAAAAATTCTGGATTAACACATTTTTCTTATTCAATTTATCTTTCTACTTGAAAAACAATTCATTTTTTACACTTAAACATCAGCATCAAGCTTACACCTACATGATGTGTGTATTTATGTGTTTCACTGCCATTAAACTTTAGCAGTGAAGGGGGAATTATTTTGCTAATTTCCCTTAGCTCCACAGAAGATGAATTTCTTCCTCGTCTAATGAAAACAAATTATATATCAAGAGGAAAAGTACGAGTGGGTGTGATAGCAGTAATTGGATCCATTTATCTCGTACTCAGCAGGTTTTCCTTTCATGTTCAACGTAAGATTTGGCACAAGTTTAAAACGATATTACTTAATCGATATCCATTTGAATGTTGTAAACAAGGCTCGATTACGCTGAATCAATAATTCCTCTTAAAAATGACCTCTGAACGTGTAAAATGTACCTCATTCCTGCACTTAAAAAAGCTTATATGTTAGTTTTGTAGCATTTCATATACCAAAATCAAATAAGGTGATTTGCCTTTTTTATGTGACAAGTTCAATAAGCATATAGAGCAAAATTTTTACTGATTAGTGAATAAGTGTAATCATTTCATTCAGGTAAACTCATGTTTAGTAGCCAAATTTAGTTTCTTTTTTTTTATAAAAGAATACTATTAGTTTCTTAATTAGCATACATTAGATTTAATAACACTTAATTAATTATTTTTTGAATACGATTGTTAAATTTTCTTTATATTAATAAAGTTAACAGATAATGAACAGATAGGTAATGGACGATGATCGGTGTACATTTGATACCAAGTAAATTCACTATTGGCAGTAATAATTAGTCAATCTGTAAAAATTCTCTCTCTCTCTCTATGTATATATATACATGTACATATATATATGCGCGATAATAGGCGCAAAGGGAGGACTTTTTTCTAAGTTTTACCGACCCCCACACGTGTCAGATTGATGGAAAAGCCTGTGACCGCTTATTCATGATACGCACCTCCCTCCCCCCTCCCCCCCAAATTTTTTCCCCGGGGGTCATGAATGATGTCCGCAAAATTTTGAAAAGTGCCCTTCGGAGGACAAATTTAGGGCTATGGAGTTGCAAAGCATGAATAAGTGGTCACAGGCCTTTCCAACAATAGGTTACATGTGTGCGTCGGCAAAATTTAGAAAAATGCCACCCTTTGGGTGTACTATTGAGTGTCCTGGAATATATACCCCCCACCCTATCCTTGAAATACCATTTGCAGAAATGTGTTACTGTGCACGGTGATTAGATAGGAAATGAGTAATACAATGTAGCAATTTCATAAATTTCACTCAATAATTTCTACGTGAGGGCAAAACTTATTGATACACTCTCGTATATACATACATCGATTTCAATCTTCATAGATGTGTTTACATTCGTCATACAGTTTTATACAGACGCTTTTTTTGTTCGTTTTTTAGTATTTGAAGATACGAAAATAAAAGAAGATGATCTGATATTTTATTTTTCATGTAAGATTTGAATAAGCTGATTGAGAAAATTCTTTACTAGTCAGTCTAACACATTCATTCAGGAAAATTCATGTTTAGAAGCTGGGTTAATTTTTTTATTGTTATGGATTACAGATAATCGAATAACAGGACGGTGACCAGGGGATGGATGAAAACTGAAAATACGACTCAAATCTGCTGAAACACAGCGAGTATCAACTTTTTGTTCCTTCAATGTATGGATACAAATATGACGTAGGTCGCGCTCTCAACCAATGAATAATTAAGAATGTCACGTCATATAAAGTGTGCGAACAGAACTAGCGGATGACTTTGGAGGAAAAAGGGATAACATCAGAAATACGCGGGAAGTAAAAATGGAAGCTAAAAGAATAATATCGAAAGAAAAAAAGAGTGGGAATGGAAATTTAATTTAAGAATACTAAAAGCGTAATATTTAAGCGATTAAGACAAGTGAGACATTAAATTAAAGGGAATTTAACAGAGTTAACGATAGAGATTATTTAAGGATAAGGATTTAGTGAATATAAAGTAGTAATTTAGAATAAGATAAGGAAATCGCGGAATTAGATCTAATAATGTAACATATATATATATATATATATATATATATATATATATATATATATATATACCATCGTTTGTATTTGTTTATAATAATTTTATATAATTATAGATGTGTATAGATAACACTAATTTATGTCTTGTTCTCTTGTCAGTAATTCTTCCAAATGTTATTTTTCATAATAACATCAATACATTTCCTTTAACATATATATGGGGCATTCTCACAATCTTTTTGGCTTTCATGCCCCTAAATAATAATTTTTATTTTAATGCACTTTTTTGTGTTTTTTATATTTCATATACTGGAGAATGTCACTTTGCATGATTGTGCAGAAATATTAAGGAGATAAATAAGTTTTGGACGATGTTGGGGGTTCAAACACCTGGAAAACTCCTATACCGTCAGGTGTCCCTGATGCTGATTTTTAAGTTTAGAGCTGTGTGAATAAAATTGTTTCAATAAAAATAAGTCATGTAATTTTTCTCTGAAACTGGAACTAATGCTTTATATAAATATGTAGCTAATAATTAACCTGCAGACATTTTTAGGGTTGTTATTATTTTTTAAACTCTGTCCCTGGGTTTTAGATTCCTTGCCATCTCTCTTCTAAAATTATACAGAAAACCATTTCAGATGCAGCCACAGAATTTTTTTCAAGTTTTTTTATCATGCAGAAGCATATGCTAGAGAAATAATGTCTAAAATTCTTTGACAGGAAATTTACTGTAGAATTTAAATCAGCATTTAAATATCAATTTCAAGCATCGTGGCTTTATTGGTAGTCTCACCGCCCCCAAGGTTTTCCTGCGCTTTTCGAGGTAAATAAAAAAAAATTAATTTAATCCAACGTTAACAACTGTTTCTAAAATTCAATGAACAATGTGGCTATCACTTAGTCTTAACATGATTTTCCTAAAAATAGGTGGTAATTTTCCTTACCGTCCCATTCTTACCATCCCTTTTTTTACCATTTCGTACCTCTCTTGCAATACCGTCCCTTTCCTTTTACCTTACGGTCCTTTCTTTAACACCCTTTTAAGACAATGTTATACAAAAATTCTGTATTAAATACTACATTGTTATTATTTCTTATTTGAATGTCCTGTGGGTACTATGCAAATTCATTATAAGTCAAAATTTAGAAGAAAATAAAAAGTTATACGGTTAAAATGGTAAGGAAAATTGAACTCGCAAGTTTAACGTAAACCTCAGTTAAATTAAAAAAAAAAAATTCGCTGCTGACCTTTTTTTCTTTATTTTGTATCATTAAGGCATTCGTCTATCAGATTAAAATGTTATTTTAGCAAGTTTAATTTTGTCAGATTTTTTCCCTAAAGTCAAAAAATTGTGAGAATGCCCCATATATATGTGGAAATGACCTTTGCTAATAAAGACTTCTCACTGATGCCTCGATGGTGTTGAAATAACACGATTTAATATCTGGAGTAAGGTGTGACTTATATTTACAGGACACATACAAATTATATACAGATTTTAAGGGGATAAAAGGGGCTTTTTGCTGCAATCTACCGGCCTTCCATACTTCGCGCGCTTTCTGAGTCTTACTGGACGTCTTCCCAGGTCAGCCCTCAAAAGAACCCCGAAGTTAAATTTAGCCTTCGGTTCTCAGGCTGGAGATGCAAAATCACTAAGTCATCAAGTTTATTGTCTTTTGAAATTGCAAGCTTTGTTAGTTCTCATGAGAATTAGCTGCACGCTCTTACTGCGGTCAGGGTGTGGTCAGGATGTTTTGGAAAGCGCAAGCTACATCCACACACACACACACACACACATATATATATATATATAACCATTATATCATACAGCACGATAGTGCTGTATAGTAGAGCTCAGCCGCATCTTTTACGTTTTGAAACATGATGCAAAGACAACAACTCGATTACAATCCAAACCAGAAAACATTCAGTGGTGAATAATGGATTGTTGGAAAGCTCTTAATTTAGCGATGTGCCTTTCCAAGGTCGGGTCAAAAAATATCCAATATTAAGGGAATGGCGCTCATTTAAACTTTACATAGCACTATACCTTTCATAATTTAACATTAGAGAATTACTCCTTTTTAATTTTCTAATTAAATCTTTTCTTTTATGTTGCCACACCCTAAAAAATAGCACAATAATTTTAAAAAAGAAGAATAATACGAGTACTTTGTCATTTTTTATGGCTTTTAATTTAATTTTTAAGTACGATTTCTTTTAAATGTATCTCTATTGCACGCAGGCTCTATTATGGAAGAATAATGATCCATTATCACTTAAAGCAATACAAATAGTTTCAATGATAAAAATGTCTCCAACTAATATTCCGTAAAAATCTTATAAAATTAACAATGAAATAAAATAAATAAAACAAATATTTAACGTCTATGTAATCGCAAAATTTCAAATTTTACACCGTCAAATACCAGGCAAGATGTACTTCCAAATATAATTTGTTTGAAAACTGCATATCATTTTACGTATTAGGAGTCTTAAGCGCTTTTTAAGTTAGTGTTAAAATTTCTAAAAAGCTATAACCAAAATCAAAATAGAAAAAAATGAGAAAGACAACCATTTTTTGTGAAACAAAGAAGAAATAAATAAAAAATGAGAATTACAGTAGAAACATAAATAAATAAAAAAAAAAGATGTTTAGTGTACTTTTAAATTAATTCTCCGTTCTACAACTTTACATTTTTGACATTTTTTATCCTGCTTTCGCTCATTTTTACCCTTTGAAATTTTCATAATGTCATATAGAAAGAATGGTTAAGAAATAAAAACTGAGGAATAAAACATAATTTTATACATTCATCTTCACGAAGCAACTTAATCTAAGCTAGAAAAAATCGTCTGCTTACAAATTGCCATCTACAAATATTAGATCATAGATTTTTTTTTCTAAATATATTTAGCCATGGAGGCTGGGCAAAATAAAATTTAAGTTTTTCGCGTGCATCAATAGAATTATTAACTTATATTTAGAATAAGTTTAAACAAGAAACACCGATTTTCATGTAACTTTTTCTTAAAAATGTCGCGCTTAAAATTTTTCACAAAACCACTATAAGGCAGAATAACTAAGCAAAAAAAATGTCATTTGATAAACATTTATTTTTATTCACAAATCTGAAATGTTTTTTCTAGATTTTCCAAATGACGTCATTTATATCCAATTTCGTCAAAATGATTTCATGTGGTTATCAGCAGTTTCTAATAAAAAAGTGAAATCTTAAAAGAACGCAATGTTTTTATAAATGAATTTTGGAAATGTGTATTTTAACTTAATAAACGTTTAACCTCCATTATAATATTGCTTATTACTTGAAATTCAGTATTCCATCAAATTTATGTTACAGTTTTTTCGAAATGTATAATAAAACTAGATTTACACTTCCAACAAAAAAATCGTAAGATTTCATGCAATTTAAATGCAACGCAGTGGGTTGCTATACCAACCAACTACTTTTATTAAAAGATAAACACTGGGACAATAATTTTTTTTCCGTTACGCAATATTAATTAAAATGTTAAAAATAACTAACTTATAAGATGCCTTGTAAAGAAAGAGCCAAAAAATGGAAGTTTAGGAAGTGGCAAAAATAAAACAAAGAAGCTCGTTCTGTATACTATAAAGATTGGAGTAAATAGAAGAGAAAAAAAACACAGTGTTTGAAAGAAAAAATAGGAGACCAGAAAATGCAGGAAAAAAAAAAACGGAAAAGCTTTTAGCCTCTGATAAGCTCTGTCAACGAAAAAATTTGTTGGAATTTTCTCATGTTAAATCTAAATGGTAGTGTTAGTATATAGTTAAGCTTCGCTATAGCTGCAAACGTACATATAATAAAAGGCAAGTGGAAAACGCTAAAAGGCGCCAAAGGTATTGTACAAGTTTAGAGATAGACAGCATATATTATTACAAAAAAATTCTTGTGTTTTTAAAAACGGGTCGTCGTGTCTCCGAGCAAAATCTTGTAAAAAAGTTATTGTCAAATATGGATAAAAAGCCACTATCAAATTTAGAGGTTTCTGATGAAAATAAAGCACAGTTCCATATCAAAAAGCTTTTAGCAGAAACAATAGTAACAGGGGCGCTTAGCAAACGAAATGTTTTTGTTTTTGTGCTGATATCAAATATTATAAAGATAAAAATATATGTTCAGCAATATTAGCCAGCATTAATGATAAGGACAAAAATTACGTTGAAGATGTACGTGGGCAAGGGTTCCACAGTATATATTCTGAACCGTACTTCAAGGAATTCGTATACATGGGAAAAGGTTCAGTTTTGGAAATTTTGACAAAATAATAGCGAAAAACGGAATAAAAATGCTAAAAAAGCCTCAGATTCAGTCTAATAAAAATAAAAATGAAAAAATAATAGTCGATTCAAACGCAGATGAAAACGAAATTCAAAATGAAACCACAGTTTTCGATTCAGATTCAGAGAAAACTGATACAAAATCGTTAAATACAAAACCGTGCTATCCTGTACTCTGTAAACTGCTAAAAAATATGATAGAGAAATGATAAATTTCTCGAGAACGCTTCTGATATTCGTTGTACCTTTCAAGGTCAAGGTTAAGAAAGGTTGTGTGAAGGAATGTCTTTTTTTTGTTGGCTAGATGGGGAGAAATATGCCTTTTGTAATTAAATAATCCCGCGCGTTTACAAACGTTTCATTTCGATATGTTTATTCGTTACGGGATAGCACACACTAAAATAATTTAACACAAAGCGTGACATAAAAGCTACCTGTATATGTTGATGAAAGTGCATTAAATATAATTAATGTAAGTTTTATCAAATAATTCATGTTGTAAGAGGTAAAACAAATCGTTGCATATGTTCAATTTAAAAAAAAAAAGTGGATTTTACAGAAACTTGCAAAATCGGAAAATTATGAAACGCTTGATTTTTCCCTAAAAAGAAGTAGTACTGATGCATTTTACAATATAGAGTAGTAGATTTGCTGTTAAACCGCATTTAGCCAAAAATATAATGGGATACAAAATGAAGTGAGATTTACCACCCAAGTGTGTGATAATGTTCCAAAAATAAGTGCTTGCGCTTAGGGTTAAGTTAATTAAGCGCTAAATGACGCCCGGTAACATGCGCCAATTGTCTGTAGACTCAATTATGTAATTTATCCGTACCAAATACACCAATTGTCTGTAGACTCGATTACGTAATTTATCTCTTTAATTAATGCATGTTTTACAAAGGACACGTACTTTCCAATTTTCTTGATTTTTTGATCAATAGTTACAGTTAGATGTAAATCATTAGTCATACAGTTAGATGTTAGTCATTATCGCGGTATTTTAGTTTGACCTACGAAATATTATATAAATATCCAATATTAGCAATATTTCTGATATTATTTACAGGGGTATTGTATAATATTTTCAATCACTTTTCATAATTTTACTGCATTCAGTCGTTTTCAGACTCTTTTTAATTTTAAATTCCCATTAAGTCCCAAAAACAGAAAATTTCCCTTTTTATAGTTTTTTCGCTGTTTTAATTCATTCCTTATAACTGTTTCTTACCCTATCTTTTTGTGTGTTTGAGGGGTCGACCTAGGATACTGCATAGTCCCTTAAACCAGAGGAGTGTAGGTACGTAGCAGAAAAATTCAAGAGATCACACTATGTATAGAACTTAGTCTAAGGCCTAGTCTGGCGGCCAGTTCTGAGTAAAGTGGTCAGTATCCAAATATGGGAGATAGCAATAAGTGTGGGGTCATCAGAGCTCTTGAAATACGTTGGTGAACCAATGTTTCTGTTAGATTTTGATTGGGGTAATTGGTTGGGCCAGTTGATTGAGGTCATTGGTTGGTTAGTTGCGGCGGTTGTTTGGTTAGTTGAAGTTGGTTGATTAAGTTCCTGAAAGTATCTGAAAAAGGTGTGAAATGATACAAAAAACTGGTGGAACCAGAGAGAAAAGAAAAGCTCGGTCTAAAAAAGTTACAGTAAAAAATTGGCAAATAGTTTCAGTCTTAAAAAGTAAGTAGTGCGTAGAAAAGTAATGGAACCAGATTATCTGTAAAGCTCATGAAATTACCCAAATTTTTGTTGATAGTTGAAAATGTGGACTGAGCTTTACTGATGCCTTATATTCAGAATCATATTATCCACTCAAAATGAATACTGTGTATAGTAAACAGAATGTGTAGCTACGTACTAAAAAATTTCTGTCAGGCCCAGAATTGTGGACGTGATTGCATCAAGTCAATCCCATCTCCACAAAGCTAAAAGAATATAAACCATGAAGTGATATTTTAAGTATAACATTAATATAGTCGGGTTGCTGAGGAATTGTTGTTAATAACATTTTTGACATAACACATCTAACGTAATAATTTTTATTTCATGTAATTGCTGTGAAAAGGGAACCGTATGTCAATGGACTTAAGCCAGACAAGTAGTTGCTAAGTACTATGACTATTGCAAAGAGTATGGTTGAATCGTAAATGCTTAAGGGGTCTTGTACCTTTTAAACGCGTCGAAAATTAACGAAAAACGTCAAAGTTTGAATTAGTCTATCTTCAAAGCCTTTTTATGTATAAACATGAAATTTTGGATGTTGATTAAACAGATTGTGCTTTGTAATATACTACCAGCAGAAATTTATTAACCCTTTACAAAATTTGTGTATTGTTAAAATCAAAATAGCTCTTTTTTTACCCCATAAGTCATTGCGCGCATGGTATCTTGACAAAGTATGTATGGATTGGCATGAAATTCGGTAAAGATACTAAACACATATGTGTGTTTAAAATGATCAACTCTTAGGCTAAAATTATTTCATTAACTATATAAAAAAAAATATTTTCTTAAAAAAAATAAAAATTTTGTATTTTTAATGAATAAAAATAGTCATAACTAAAAATATTACCATTGCAAATACTAAAAAGTAGATCATTTTAAACACACATATTTGTTTAGTATATTTACCAAATTTCATGACAATCCATACATACTTTCTCAAGATATAATGCGCGCAATGACTTAAGGGGTAAAAAAAAGAACTATTTTGATTTAAACAATACACAAATTCTGTAAAGGGTTAATAAATTTCTGTTGGTAGTATATTACAAACTACAATCTGTTTAATCAATATCCAAAATTTCATGTTTATACATAAAAAGGTTTTGAAGATAGACTAGTTCAAACGTTGAAGTTTTTCGTTAATTTTCGACGCGTTTAACAGGTACAAGACCCATTAAGGTTTTGGGATTACTTTGGGCTTTCATCTTCCAGGCTTATCAGTGGAATAGCCCTGGAATAGAATTTGGTTCATATTTCGTACTGAACTGACCTCTCAGGTTCTCGCTCATTACCAAATCAGCCTTTAACCTATTCTTATGAACCCAAATTTTTAAACTGGTTATGAATGTTTGGAATTCAGATTGTTTTAAAAATGAAATTTATACCCCTGATTGATTTTAAGGCACCAGTAAAGGTCAGTCCACATTTTCAGCTATCAACAAAAATTTGGGTAATTTCATGAGCTTTACAGATAATCTGGTTCCATTACTTTTCTACGCACTACTTACTTTTTAAGACTGAAACTATTTGCCAATTTTTTACTGTAACTTTTTTAGATCGAGCTTTACTTTTCTCTCTGGTTCCACCAGTTTTTTGTATCATAATATTACAATTCATCATCTTTTTTATATAAAAACAAAAATTAATAAAGTGAGTATCAATACATCACACTGACATTACACATAATAATGCTGGAGCAACTATTATTAATTAACTAATCATTAACCCCTTGGGGACGAGCGACACGTATATGTGCCGCATGAAGCGCTCAGAATCCTTGTTTTCCATCACCAGTAAAATTTCACTGTAAAATTTGCCTTATTTAATCAGCACATTTTCTCGATTCAAGAAGACACAAATTTCTGTTTTTAAAAAACGGCGACAAAAGATTAAAAATTTCGTAAAAGGCTTCCGTCCCGAAGGGGTTAATGAATTTTTTTAAAATAAACTTATATCCTAATCTCCAATATATGAAGTATTAAAAATTAAAACAATCAAAATTCGCGAAAGGAAAAAAAAAACATGGTGTCGAACTCATAAAAAGAACAAGTAAATAATGGAATATATGAAAGAAATCATAAATATTTTAAATATTTTCTAAAACTATTCGTAACTAAATCATTTTATCCTGAAAAAAGAAACAATGGAAAAAGACTAAACAAATCCTTTGCACGAAATGTATGATCTCAAAACTGAAAATTCATTAATTCAAAAAGAAACAAACTGCAAGACGTACTTAAAATGAAAGAGCAATTATGAATAAAATTGGAACTAATGATTCGTAACTCGTATTCTAGGGCAATATTACAAAATCATTAGTAATAAGCGGTTAACTTCCGTGGAAGAAATAATAAGCTATAGACTAAATGTTTTTTACTTCCATTTCTCAATTTACCACACCATGAAAAAATGAACGAAACATATAATTATTCAATATGTAAAACCCGCACAAAACCATGTACAATAGAAATAAAAATGAAACATGTGAGTTAAAAACTTACTCCGCTAAAATATCATACAATACTTTAAAATACCATATTGAAACGTATAGTCATTCTTACCCACAATCACAGCAAAAACACCGCCATATTAATGGGTTACAGTTAAAAGGGAATTCTGACAATTCAAAATCATAAAACCAATTAATAATATTATTAATAATATAAATATAATAATTATAAATTATTATCGTAATTAATCTAAATATTACAAATTATTTTATATGCTAATTAAAAGTTCCCAGAGTAAATCCATTACAAAATGGGACTGAAGAAATACAGTTATTAATTTGAGTGGTAGGAATGACAATAATGATATAAGTAGGCAACACAAAAAATGTGAATAATTTTATAATACTGCCCTCTACTGATGATTCTTCAAGTTATAAACTAGTTTAAAAAATATTTAAGCATAAATTTAATTAGTGCTGCCATTTGTCTGAAATTATTCAAATGAAGTAGGGGGAATTTTAATGCAAGTTTGATATATATATATATATATTTGCTTCGAATATATTATAATCTGCATTGGGTGTTTACTTTCGTCTTACAGTTTTAAATAAAAACATTTTTTTTAAATAATAGTAGTTGGGTTTGTTAGTTAAAATATTATTAAAAAAGTAACAACATATGACTCGATTTTTATAATTATGTCTAGAATAGTGTCTAGAATAATGTCTATATAAAAGTATTATTTAGGTTTTTATAGCGGCAAAAGAATGTTTTTGAAGTGTAAATCATTCCGGCGATTTAGATTTAATTTAAAATTAATTCCTTAATAGTTAACAATTATCCATATCATTAATAGCTGTTGTAGTTTGTGCAATCAGCTCGAAAAGTTTTGTTTTAATGTTTTCTTCATAATTTAGTATTTCAGTAATGTTTATTAAATGAATATTTAAAAATCGTTTGTAATTTTTTTTGTATAAATTCCATAAGCTTTTTCTTTTAATTCAACATCAAGTAATTATTGATATTGATGTAGCATAATTTGTATAATAAAGTTACAATTGCGCGTTTTGTATTGGGATGTTTAAGTAAATAAATAGAAGTACTATTATCAGAAACAAAAATTAAACATTCTGATATACTATATATCGCCATAATTGTTTTTTAAAATAAATCATTGACTAGAAAATCATAAAATATGGCAAATCATACATAAATGTAGCATGTATATAATGTCATTTTAGGTATTCGTAAAGTTCAAAAATTCCTTTAGATTCATGCGTTGATAAATATAAGTGATTGCATAATTTACTCGGTACAATATTTTTAGTGCTACTAAATATTTACAACGATCATTACAATCTCACCTTAAAAAGCAATAAAGATATGCTTGATTAATCCTGTCTTCTATATCTCAATAAGCACTGTCAGTTTGAATAAATACCGTTGCCATTAATATGACAAATACAGTACATGGGATACTCTACACTTCCGTTAATTGGAAAGGAGAAATTTTGTACTAAATTTACGACATTCCCTTAGCAATTACTTTATGAAGTTTTGAAACGAGTTGACTGGGTTGATCAGTTCGAAAACTATATAAATATGTTAGATTTTTAGAATCACTTTTTGCTATTTTAATTTACAGACTTTAGTCTATATTTATGACTAATAATTACCGATAGTTTATTTATTTATATTGAATAACTTAATGGGATATATTAACACAGTAATAATCTTCTACTGTTTTTATTATTATAATTATTTAATTCAAATAATCATAAACCCAAGCACAATGTAATGTAAAATGAAATGTTTCAGAATTTTGCAATGTTTTTATAAAATTGCTTTATTTTATAAAATAATTTCGTTAGGTTTTAAAAACACAGATTCGCAGGCAAGCATTAAAGAAAAAAAAATATGTTTTGAGATATTAAAATATAACTACGAAACATAAATACAAAACATAAAAATATATAAACAAAGAACAAACTTATTGCTGGAGACACATAGTGTGCTCAGCAGTTAAAAGTTGTTTCTCATAAAAATACACCTGAAATTCTTCATATTGAAGTTCGTAGTTATTATTATTGTTATTTTATGGTTTAAAATTGTGTAGTAAATGTATTATTACTAATTTTCTTATGGCTATGTATATATATATATATATATGCTGAAATATATGTGAATAAGGGAATTCAAATAGAGGTTGTTAACCCTCTGACAGTCTTGTAAAAGGGCAAAATTGTAAAGTTGTTTACTCTGCATTTTGTTTTAAGAGCTAAAAAAAGGTGATTCTTTCAACATTTTATAAAAAACTTAATAACGAATATGAATTCAATCCTTGGAAGTATTAATCACTGTTCAAAGTATTAAAAATACATTAAATTAATAGATTTATATTACTTTAAATATTGCTTGTATTGCAGTCAAACGTGGAGCGTAGTGAACGTATTAACACGGGCTTGTCAGTGAGGGTTAAAGAGAAACAGGTGGCTGATATCTATACCAGGTATCTCTGGGGTGTGCTCGAATGTCGCCAGTGTGACGGGCGATGAACAATGGCTGTACAGTTCACGTCAAGAGTGAATTTATAAATATATTAATAGCATGCAATAAAAATAGCCCACACACTTGGCGGTCACGTGTGTTACATCTTGAAAGCGCACGGCCTCTCAGGAAAGCCTTGGCGAATAAGCGGCATGAGGGGATGCCTTTAAAGGGAGTCGGTTGCACGGAGGGTCTCAGCAGCCCCTACCCTTATTTTACGTAACAAAGTATTACATAAGGGTATGTAAAAAAGTTAGTATCAGTAGTCATTACATTCTCAGATGTCTTAATTCTATATACTCTCCATGTTGTTAGAAGTATCTTGGGTATGAGTAGAGACATGCTCCGGATCGCAGAGTATGATGACCGCAGCTTTTAAACATGCTGTAGATGGTCGGGTCATGTGCCGACCACAATAGTTCATTGTAGATTAACGGCTACCATCCGGTCAGCTAGTTGAAGTAGCTAGACCACACCGTTTAGCTTGTTTGAGAGCTTTATTATCAAGATAGCATCAATTATAAAATTAGTTGTGTGGTGCGATCGATTTTTCTAGAAACTGTCTAGTGTCCAAAATCCTTGCCTGAATTAGTATAGAGATTTACTACTACTGCCAAATGGGTATATATAAAGGTATTTTCAATTTTTATAAAGGTACAATAAAAAATATAAAGGTATTTTCAAATAATATCAAAAGACGAAACTCAATTTTTCACCTTGATTCAACATATAGTTTGAACATTAAAATTCCACAATTTTACTTAAAAGGCGATTAATGTAATGAAAAGATGTTATAAGTTTCAAATATATATTTTATTTAAAAAAATCTTAGTATAATTTCAAACCTTCCAGGTTCATATTCAGAGAATATTTTGATAACTAAATTTTGTTTATCTATACAATATATTTTGTATAGATAAACAACATTTAGTTATCAAAATATTCTCTGAAGATGAACCTGGAAGGTTTGAAAGTATACTAAGAAGTTTTAAATAAAATATATATTTTAAATTTATAACATCTTTTCATTGCATTAATTGCCTTTTATGTAAAATTGTGGAATTTTAATGTTCAAACTATAGGTATTTTCAATTTTTATATTTTGTTTCCAGTTTTTTGAACCTGTATATGTATTTATTAAGTAGGGCATTGTATGCTCAAATGGTAGCCATGTGTCAATTTAATATTATAAATAAGAAACTCAGAAATATTTCCATAATTAAAATAACTAGTTTTTTATTTGTTTTTTTTGCTCGCTAAGATTGAGCGTGTCGGATGACGCACTTTTAAAGTTGTAAATATTAGTGTAAATAAATATGTTAGTTGTTAATTTAGAGTATTTTTTTACAACCATGAATCTTGTTTAATTATTATATTATTATGACCGTTATTTCAGGTCAAGTTCGGTTTTAATAAGTTTTATCAATGCTTAAATTTTATATTTTAATTTAGTTAGTCGGTCAATTCTCTACAGGGAATGCACCTGTTGTGCTAGGTCTAAAAGTTAACTTCTTTGTCAAAAATATTCACAACGCATTGGGCTAGTGTTGAGGTTGTTGCCTCCTGGCTTATTTGGGATAATTGGAAAGTCAGTTATCTCAGAGGTTAGCCAGGACCTTTTTAACGATCACATTTCATTATGTTATAAATTATATTTGTTTGTTTTTAACACTATGAATATTTCAGGTATTGAGTGATTAGGGAGACTGTTGATACCCCTTTACAGATACAGGGGTCACACACCTGAAAAAATGAGGTATTTTTTGTCATTTAGTGTGAGGGGGAGGAGATGCTGGAAACACATAGTGCGCTCAGCAGTTAAAAGGTGTTTCTCATAAAAATGTACCTGAGATTCTTCATATTGAAGTTCGGAGTTATTATTACAGTTATTTTACGTTTTAAAATTGTGTAGTAAATGTATTATTATTACTTTTTTTATGGTTATATATATATATATATATATATATATATAGTTATACTTAAATATATATATATTTAAGAGAAACAGGTGGCTGATAGCTATACCAGGCATCTCTGGGGTGTTCTCGAATGTTGCCAGTGTGTCGGGTGAGGAAAAATGGCTGGACAGTTCATGCCAAGAGCGAATTTATGAATATATTTATAGAATACAATAAAATTAGACCACACACTTGGCGGTCACGTGAGTTATATCTTCTAGGCACACCATTGGAGGGAGGTACCCTATGAGAAAGCGCAAGGCCTCTCAGGAAAGCCTTAGCGAATAAGCGGTTATGAGAAATTCCGTTAAAGGGGGTTTGTGTGTTCTGAACTCTGATTGCATGGAGGGGCTCAGAGGCCCCTACTCCTGTTTTACGTAACAAAGTATTACATAAGGGTATGTAAAAAAAAAAGTTAGTATCAGCAGTCATTAAATTCTCAGATACTTAAGTCTATATACTTTCCCCGTTGTTAGAAGTCTCTCGGTTATGAGTAGAGAGATGCTCCGGATCGCAGAGTATTATGACTGCAGCTTTTAAACATGCCGTAGATGGTCGGGTCATGTGCCGACCGCAATAGTTGGTTTTCTGTAAACCTGGATCGTTGTAGATCCACGGCTATCATCCGGTTAGCTAGTTGAAATAGCTTGACCACATCGTTTAGCTCGTTTGAGAGTTTTAGTATCAAGATAGCATCAATTATAAAATCAGTTGTGTGATGCGATCGATTTATCGAGAAACTGTCTTGTGTCCAAAACCCTTGCCTGAATTAGTTTGGAGATTTACTACTACTGCCAAATGATGTATAAAGGTATTTTCATTTTTTGTATTTTGTTCCCAGTATTTTGAACCTGTATATGTATTTATTAAGTAGGGCATTGTATGCTCAAATGGTAGCCATGTGTCAGTTTAATATTATAAATAAGAAACTCAGAAATATTTTCATAATTAAAATAACTAGTTTGTTTCCCTCGCTGAGAGTGAGCGTGTCGGATAACGTACTTTTAATGTTGTAAATATTAGTGTCAATAAATATGTTAGTTGTTAATTTTGAGTATTTTTTACAAACATGAGTCTTGTTTAATTATTATATTATTATAACCTTTATATAAGGTCAAGTCCGAGTTTAATAAGGCTTATAAATGCTTAAATTTTATAATTTTAATTTAGTTAGTCTCTCATTTCTCGACCGGGAATACACCTGTTGTGCTATGCCTAAAAGTTAACTTCTTTGTCAAAACTATTCACAACGCATTGCGGTAGTGTTGAGGCTGTCGCCTCCCGCCTTATTTGGAATAATTGGGAAGTCCGTTTTCTCAGAAGTTAGCCAGGACCTTTGTAATGATCACATTTTATTATGTTATAAATTATATTTGTTTGTTTTTAACATAATGAATATTTCAGGTATTGACTGATTAGGGCTTGCTAACCTTAATTCACTCTGAGGTAATTTCGGTAATTGGGTATTGAGTCCCCCCTACCCTTGCGTTTTGTTCCCCCCATTTTACCCTTGTGAAATCTCCCCCCCCCCTTCTCATCTATATGGCTGGGTAGTAACTAGGTGGTATGTTTTAGGAGCCCAGATCTGCCCTGCACTTATTTTTAAAAGTATATAAATAACTTAAACAAGAGCGCTGTGTATTGTATTTTTCAGCGAATTGCAGAAAACGTGGCAAAATTCAATTTTAGCTCAGAAGACAAATTAATATCATATAAGTGCATAGATTTCTGACATAAAAGGTGTGTGCTTAGTGACACACATCTTTATATTCACGGTGTTATGTATACCAGTAAGATTCTAAAGAAGGGAAGATAATTGCATTTCTTTTTCGAGATATATGTAATATATATATATATATATATATGTGTGTGTGTGTGTGTGTGTGTGTGTGTGTACCTTCTAACAGATAAATACATATTTTTTCTATTCAAGAAATTATTTTAAAATTTTAATTTTTTAATTTACACAAATATTTCCAACACCTTAATTATATTTTTAAATCCTTTTTTTACTACTTTCTGTGCGCATATATTATAAGGTCAGCATAGATTTCAAGATAAAACACCTTTTATGGAAATATTGTATCTATTATTTTACATGCTTAAACCCTCCCGCTATGGCGCTGTTAACGGATGTATGTCACTAGCCACCAGTATTGCCGCATCTGGAAGTTTTTTTTTCTTTTTTTTTTTTTTTTTTTTGAATTCAAACCATAAAAATTTAACAATATTTTTTTTTTATTTATGGGGGGTGGGGGGGAGGAACAAGAGACAAAATCTTTTGATGTGATTTCGGAACGTCAAATTGAAAAATCAGCCAGATAACATGACGTACGCGGCGTGTCGGAAAGACCAAGATAGCAAGATGTACGCTGCATATGTCACAGATCGCAAGAGGTTAAGTTCTCTGAATTCGTTTCAATTTTTTGGGTTGATTCCATTTGTATGGATGTATGTGAGGGTATATTTTGGTATTATTTTACTTTTTCTGATCTGCATAATCAGTTTTTGGTGTTTTCTTTTTTATGTCGGTATACATGTGTGTGTATGAATGTGTATACATGAAAAACAATAGCGCACAAACTGCGTTTTCAATGGAGCTTCCATTAGATTAATTTGTTCCAGTCTACTGTCGCAAGGGCTGCTTTTACTTTCGTACAGAATTGACTACGAGTTTTCTATCTGAATAATTTAAAACTATTTTTCAACCGTCTTGTAAACAGGAAAAGAGCGATGATATTTTGATTTTTAACTCAATTTCTCAATTCAATTTTTTTTATCGTTCACGTTCATCTGATATCGATACAAAATTCCTAATTCACTATAACGCAATTTCATTTAGTAAATTTTATTGTGTACTTAACACTTTGCCGTCCGCACGATTCGTAAATATTTAATCGCTTGGTTCCGGCAGCGCTAATTCGGATTAGTTGACTAGTCGCCGGCCGTTCTTGACATTATCGGGAGATTATAAATTGTTAAGTTTACTAATCTCATCGTTAGTTCTCATAAGTTCTCAACCCTGTTCCCCTACTTTAATGAAATTTCGAAGATTTACATATGTAAATATATACAAAATTAGTTTCTTTTATATATTTGTTTATTTGCATTTTCTTTGGTACTTAGTATTTCCCTTTCATATGGTACGCAGCAAAACAGTCTCCAAGATGTAAGGCAAGAACAGGCGATCATCAATTGACCATTCTAGGCGTGGACAAACGCTGGGCCAAAACTAGTCCGGCAATTCAGGATCAGAAATGTCTTCGAGTTTTTCTTCGGTCGTTACAATGATATGCACACGGCACCACTGTGGTGTCGCCGGCCGTTGGCAGCTAATTTTCGCACGACACCATTGTGGTGTCACCGGCCGTTGACCGCTAGTTTTTGTACGTCACCACTGTGGTGTCGCCGGACGGCATAGTGTTAAAATCAAATACCGTATTACAGCGTATTTGTTTCACCTGAACAATTAAGAAAATGCAAGAATATCATGCTCGAAAGACACAACGGCAAAACATCTATAGGGGAGACTAGGGAGGGTTGACCCACTTTTTACAAAAGGATTCTTTATTTTTTAAATATTGAACGTAGAATAAATATTTTTATATCATTTTTTCCGTTATACAATCAGTTATCAAAATAAAATTGCTACATAAGTGTAATATATAAGAAATTTGAAAAAAAGATTGATTGTAATCATGAGAAAATGGCTCCCCACATATGGGAGGCTTGACCCACTTTGTTTAATATTGAAATGCTTGTGAAGAGACATAAAATTAGTTTAAAAAATCCAAACCAACTTTATACTGCATGCTTTAATAATTATAAAAATATATTTTTGGAAATATGATGCTTAAACAAACATGTTTAGGCGCAATCGCATCTCACAGGAGAAAATTTTTGTTTTAAACAAGATTTTGTTTGAACAGTTATAATTGTACAGCAGAGAAAATTAAATTTTAACATTTAAGACAGTATTCCGCTAGAAATAAGTTCCGTTTTCATATGGTTTCATGCATTATAATGCCCGGATTTAGTCGCCACTGTCTCGCTTTTTTAAAATCCCGTCTGCTACATTTTGTGACATTTGACCTGACATTCCACATAGTTTGGCTTCATCTCACTATTCATCATGTTGAAATTTGTCTACATACCTTCCAAAATTTTTTCGATCAATGTGTTTTCGATCTGTGTTTTTTTACAGCCGCATGAGTACTTAACTTATCATTAAACCATAACTACTGTGAGCGGTCTGACAGACCGCTCCAGATTTTCTCGCATTCATTTCCACCCCTCAAAATATATAATGATCCTCACCCTTACCCTTACCTTCCTGAAATGGACCTCCAAGGTCACATTCCACTTGTCAATCTGCTAGCTGCTTTTTTTTTTTTTTTTTTTTTACTCTTTTTATTGCGAAAGCGGTCTGTCAGACCGCTCACAGTAGTTATGATTCTGCTTTTGTCCGAGAAGGAACTTTTTATTTTGTTGGTAATTTTGTAATTTTTTGCATGATATTATGAAAAAATGGAATTTAATTTTTCGAGAAAACGCCCCGTGTACTTTAAACAAGCTGAAATTGACGCTCCTGTGAAAAATTATTCAGATATAAAATACTCAGATTCTGAATATTCTGAAATGAATTTATGGAAAGTGATCGCGATTCCCGTTCGGAATTATCACTGGACGATTAAAACAATATTTGAAGTAACTCAGAGTATTTTTATGGACAAATTAATTTTATATGGGCTACAAAAGAACCAAATCGTGTTATTCGAAATCCGAAAGATAATATTGTGGGCTGCTGCAGAGTTTTAACACTAGAACGGCGGGAAAATATTACGTACTGGAACGGCGGGAAGGGGTAATTTTGACCCCTCGATGAAACTACTGAAATAACAACGCTAAAACAATTTTAAATGCCATACGTTGGCAAAAATGTGTAATTTACGTGTATTTCATAATTTATATTTAATATTACTCGACAATTTATTGAATTTTTAAAGTTCTGTATATGTAACGCCAACAGGACGATTAATTGGATCATACTACGACTACTCAAAAAACTCATTAATTTGATATAAAAATCGATTTAAAATTAATGTTTTCACAAATTAAAACTAATGTTAACTAAAATAAAACACAATTTATAAAATAATATATATTGATATTTTCATCTACTTACTCGCCGAATGATTCACTCTCTAAATCCATAAATGAGAAATATGTTTTGTTGTTTTCGTTATTTCATTATAAGTGTAGCTGAATGGTTAATATGTTCAGCATTCTGTTTCAATTTTATTTAATGCTTATAGTACTCCAAGTCGTACACACGTATTATGAATTAATTCAGTTGTAAAAAAAAAAAAAAAAAAAAAAAACTTTTCCAGTGCATTTTCTGCACACAACTTTGGAACATGGTGCGCAAAATTCTTGAGATTTGTTTCCATTGCATGTCTGTACTTGACATTTTTTCTCTTGATATCTATTTTATTTTCGTGTTTTTTTTGTTTTTTTTTGTTTTGTTTTTTTTTTTAATGAAGACTCAGGAAAGATCTTTGGGAGATTTGAAACCATAAGATCCATTCTGAACACATCTCCTAAATTTAATAGAAAATCTCTTCTACTGATAGGCTTGCCTGTTACACTTTTATATGTTATCCAGGCGTTTAAAATTATCCAGGCGTTTAAAGCTGCATGATCCAAAATATTGAAAAATATATGTACAGGCCATCGTCCAGAAGCCGATTTCACGGAGTATTTTCGGCACATCTGATCATGGATATCCACACCATACTTCGTTGCGTTGTAATATTCAATTGAATCGGGCAACTTCTTGAGACCGTCTTCATATTTTACAGTAGAATGTATTGAGCTCAGTAGAAAAACACTTTTTTTTCTTTTTGCTTGTAAGTGTCATATTATCACATTCCACTATCTTCGATGAATAAAGAGTACTGCGCATATTTTTCAATGATATAGGAATTTCTCTTCTGTTCTTTTTCATTGTGCAACCAAAGTTGTATTTTTAGCTTTTAACATTTCTGCTAATTTGATGTTAGTAAAATAGCTATCTTTCGTAATGTTCCTCCCTTCGTTTAGATGGGGATCTGTTAATTTCATGACAACATTTTCCGATAAACGTAATTAAGGATTGGCTGTTTCATCCTTTTCTAGATAAATAAATTCATTCTAGAGGTTTTTAGTATCAACGTCAACATATCACCAAATTTTTATTCCAAATTTATCCGATTTATTTGGCAAATATTGCGTAAATTTATATCTATCCTAAGATGGGAACAATTGTTCATCAACTGTATTATTTTGTCCTGTTCGGTAGCATGTTTTGCAATTTTCAATAAATTTATTCCACATTTTAGATGCAAGAGCAAATTAATCAGTCTGTAGTCTGCTAGATCTTGTTGTCTTTTCATCAAACATAAAAAAGCTTTTTCTTTCTTTGAATCTATCTCTTGAGATAGTTTATTTGCAAAATAGTAATCCTCATGCCTTGGACGACAATGAATATAAATCTAAACCATTTTTTATTGCTCCTCGAACATACAGTATAGCAACAAAAGCAGCTTCGAGTACAAAGAGTATTTTACTAAAGGGGTCAAAATGAACCCCGTCCGCCGTTCTAGGAATACAAGCCCATCTTTCAAAAACTAACAAATCTAGAAAGCTGATTTTTTTTAGAAATATATGTTATATATTTAGGAAAAGTCAAAAAATTTCAAACGATTTCGCCCAAGCAAACAAACGTAATCAACGGACGAAAGTACTCAGGTGTCAAAATGACCCCTACCGCCGTTCTAGTGTTAAAAAGTCCTGCAAAAACTGGGTATAAGGCAGAACCAGAAGAAACTTGGAATTTACTATTTGTTAAAAAACATTATAAATTTATAGTTAAATGGACTAATGTAAAAATTAAAGAATGTAAATTGCGTTATTCTGATCAAACGAGACACTAACTTAGTGATTCACATGATATTGAAATAAAAACATTGGATTATTATTGTACTCAGCAGTTTCCAAATCAAATCGAGAATCTGCCTTCAATGTCCGAGAATGCTAGGCTTTGAATGAGCCTGAACATTTTGGGCTGTATAGTAAAAAACGTATTTTTTTATTTATATGGTGATGTATAAATTCTCATGTATGTAACTCCATTAAAAAAAAAAAAAATGTAAATATGTACGTAAACTTTAATTAACGAACGATTTTTATTTATATAACGATATTTTTTATGGAAATATAACCTAATTTTTACTATTAACTTTACTTTTGTTAGATATTCATACATTTGTGTTAGGAAAAAAAAAAAAAAAAAAAAAAAAACATTTTTATTCAACGATTATTAGATGAGTTTAAAACTTTAATAATAAACTTGAAGTTTCGAAAAATGATTTATAAATCAATTAAGTAGATAAGTATTGGTAAACAAACCATTTTTTACTACTTGATTGATATTTTATTCATGTTTTGATTTAGCTGTCTGAGAGACCGCTCACAGTAGTTATGGAACAATTTTTGTCACAGTAGTTAAGGGTTAACATCTTTTAACCTTTTCACGGGCAAAGTACTTTCAGTACTAAAATGTTGAAATAAATGACTGGCCCCGGTATATACGAACAAATTTATTTGAAAATATGAAAAAGGCTATATTTCACATACATATTAAATGAAAAAGATTTTAGCAAAATTCTGGTGCCATTGTGGCGTTTGAAAATTAAAATTAAGTTGTTTCATAAACATACCACTGTCCCTGAAATGGTTTAGACTGCTGCTTTCGTACATTCTAGTCTTCTCCACTGCTTCTATTTACCTATTGTAAGTAATATTGAAATAGAAAAAAAGTTCCTATCAACTTTCTCTTTTATATTTAATTAATTTTTTTCTTGCAGTGGAAACTATAGCAATTTTTCACTTTTTTTTTTTTTTTTTTTTTTTTTTTTCTTTTTATCAGTCTTAAACGTTTTCTTTTCCAACACTCCATTTTACTGTAAATTTGCAGAATAAATTTACATTCTTTTTTATATATAACCATTAATCTTTCATTATGCACACTGTATAATAAAAATATTTTTAAAAACACTTAATTAACACATTGCCGATTGGCAATTTTTATCAAATCTTAATTTTAAAACAGTAGAAGCTCCTCCCTATTCTGAAAGTCTTTTGTAAATCGGCGTTCTAGATAGGTTTCCCAAGTGTATATCGGAAAATATCTTTCAATGCACGAATTTAATATAAAATGTTTTACAATCTAAAAAAATATGGACAATATGATATAAATGCATTTTCTGCGAGGTATAAGCCACGCCCTTAGTCAATGATGTTTTTGAATGAAAAAGAGAATTCTCGTTTCCCGTCTTGAATGTTTTAAGGGATCCTTGAACATCTGGTCAATCCTCCCTCACATTGACTGGGTCAAGCCTTCCCACATAGTTCTTTCCTAAAGAAATGCACATTGTTATTTTCAACCTAACGTACTGTATAATCTTTATGCCTGGAATGAAAGCTCGATATTTCTGCATTAAATAAAACCTACTCACTTAAACTTCTATGATATATTTTATCTGAATAAAGCTTACAAAATATTTTTTAAAAACACAACTTTTAGGTTGTAAGGCCTCACTATTGATTTTTCTCCCACCTATTTCCATTATTTGTTTGAAACAGAGACTGTTGTTTGAGCATTCCAGTACATTTGGTTGACACCAATTGATAAAACTATAAAACTCTTTTAAATATGAAAACTGATGGGTGCGTCAAGCCTCCCGTATGGTCAATCCTCCTTAGTCTCCCCTATATAAAGCGACTCAGAAGTTATTTTCATGACTGTATGAATTCATTGTTTTAATTAGATTTTTTTTTTTTTAATTTCAGCAAGGGTGGTGTAATGTAGGAGACTATGGTATACTTTAATAATAAACACAGTTGATAAATGAAGAGGCCATCGGATGGGTTTTCTTGATTTAATATGACAGTCACAAAACACAAATTTACGAACACAAAACACAAAATATAATCGTGGTAACAATTTCTACTTTTTTAACTACATCACTCGTCGAGTCACCTTCACAACCAAAAAAAAAACACTCTGCGCTCACTCCAGCTTCTCGCTTCGGAGTTCGAAAAAAACAGAACAATCTTCTATCCTCAGTTGACTACCGCCATCTATCGGTGGAAAAAATGTTAGTTTTCTGTAATGAATTAGTTCTTTACAGACTCCTCCCCACCTGGAGAAAACTTTTCACAGTCGACGGGGAAAAGTTTCTTCGTGAATTATTGCTTTCAAGCACCAGTTCCAAACAAAATTTAGTACCGTGAACCACAACTGACTTATTCCCACCATGAAAACATAAATATATAAAATACAAATACAATTTATAAATATTCAAACATTATACTCAAGATACAAATGAAAAACAATTTACACATATTCAAAACAATAAATTCAAATTTAACTGTTATACAAATTATCATATTTACATATTAGCATTCTAATCAAACTTAGGCTTTTAGGGCTCGACTCAAACTATCAGCATTCTGATGATGTTTTCCTTTTTTATGAACAATTTCATAATTAAAGGACTGTAAAAGTAAGACCCATCTTAAAAGTCTAGGATTAGTTCCGCTGTTTTTATCTAACCATACTAAGGGGTTGTGGTCCGTCTGGATCTGAAATTTTTGATGTCCATCCAAATAGCATCGTCGTTTTCGCACTGCAAACACAATAGCAGCACATTCTTTTTCGGTGGTACTAAAGTTTCGTTCGCTGTCTGAAAACTTTTTGCTCAGATACAATATAGAATGTTCTTCATGATTTTCATTCAGCTGGGATAACACTATACCAATTCCCAATTTTAAACCATTACACTGAAAGATGAAAAAAGTCAAGACTATATAAGACAGGATTTTCAGACCTCTGGTCAGATCTAAAACTGAAATATATTTAGCTGAAGACACTTTTTCTATTAACTGGTCAATGTTGGGCAAAGGATAAAATTTTGTGCGAGTCACTTTATTTAAACGGCGATAATCTATGCAAGGTCTCGCTTCTCTGCCTGGAACTTCAACTAAAATTAACGGAGAGGCAAAGTCAGATTCACCTGGCTCAATGACTTCCAGTTTCAGCATTTTCTCGACTTCGGCCTTAAGGATTTCCGTTTGTCTAGGCGACATTTTATAAGGCCGGGCACAGATTGGTTTTTCTGATTCCAGCTCAATATCATGTTCAGCTAGATTCGTGCACCCTGGTTCAGTCGAAAAAGAGTCAGCATATTTTCCAATAAGTTGTCCTATTTCTTCTCGTTGACTTTCATTTAATCTGTTGTTTTTTTCTATGTCTTGCAATACTTCTAACAACGCATTGTCATTATTTTCCTCATCCAATTTAGGAATTTCATCTTCTTCTTCATCATTAGAGGTTGTTTTTATAGTCAGTAAATTTATACTTTCAATTTTTCTTTGATGGTAGGGCTTTAACATATTTACGTGACACACTTGGGACTTCTTTCTCTCTGGATCGTATATAACATAGTTAGTTTCTGATAATCTCTTCATTACTTCTCCAGGTCCTATCCAACTAACTGACAGTTTATTTGGTTTGGATGGGGCCACAATTAAAACTTTATCTCCCTCTTTAAACTCTTGTTTTCTGGCTTTTATATCATACCAGTATTTTTGGTTTTGTTTCTCTTTTTCCATATTTTCTGCAGCGAGCTCTTGGCATTTCTTCATTCTGTTCATTAAGTCAAATACATAGGATATCACACTATCTTCTTCTATCTCTTGCTCAGTCAATTTTTCATAGAGTAGCATCATTGGAGTTCTTAAGTTCTGGCCATGGACTAATTCTGCTGGACTGAACCCAGTGCTATTGTGAGTTACAGTTCTTAATGCAAAAAGGGCAGGAGGCAGTACTTTCTCCCAATCAGCTCCAGATTCTAAACAAAGTACTCTGAGTATCTGTTTCAAAGTCCTGTGCATTCTTTCAACTGGATTACTTTGTGGATGATAAACCGAACTTCGCACAACTCTAACTCCAAATTTCTCTAAGAATTCCGTTGTAAGTACACTCATAAATGACTTTCCTTGGTCAGTTTGTAGTATACGAGGAAATCCAAGTCTACTGAAAATTTGCAATAAAGCATCAATAATCGTCGTAGAATACAAATTAGGTGTAGGAACCGCGTCAGGATATTTCGAAGCTAAACATATTACAGTTATTATGTATTTGTTCCCTAGTGTACTGACAGGTAAAGGTCCACAAGCATCAACATTTAGCTTTGTAAATATTTCTGAAATAACTGGAACAATCTGTAAAGGTGCTTTCTTTTTGTCTTGAGGCTTTCCAACTCGTTGACAGTAGTCGCAAGTTCTTACATAATCTTCGATATCTTTAAAGCAGTTTGGCCAATAAAAAGTCTTAAACAAAGCATCTTTAGTTTTAGCTACCCCCAAATGAGTTGCAACAGTTTCATGACAAAATTTTTTTAACTGCTCACGAAACCTTTCCGGGACAACTAATAATTTTCTTTCAGTACCATTCCTATCTTTTCTTTTATAAAAAAGCATATTTTTCTCCAAAATAAATTTGCTATCTTTGCTATTTTTCTTTTTAGCTTCTTCGATAAGAGGTTTTAGCTCTTTGCTCTTCTTTTGTTCTTCAGAAAATGTCTTAGGAGAAGTTTTTATAAGCTCTTGTACTGAGACAGTTTGACATACTGGCAAAATTGAGTCTTCTTGGTTTTCTAACTTCTCTTCTTCTGATTTATCTTTATCTTTTTTCGCTTCCATTTTTTTGTTTTCTCTTTCTATACTATTGCTATGATTCTTTTCTACAGTTTCATCAGAAATTTCGTGCATTTCAGGCTCTTCATGAGAAACCTTCTCTGCTTCCAGAGTTTTCTTCTGAGCTCTGGTTTGAACAGCATTAATCATATGCTCTTTCACTGCCTTTTCTTCTTTACAATGTTCAAATAAAGCGGCTGTTTTATTTCCTAACAAATATCTTCCTAAATCTACAGAGTCTCTTGAGACAGCAGCTTTAGTTATCACATGTCCCATTTCACAGTCTAATTCAATCTCTGCAAGAGGTAAACAGAATAGACCATCGTGTAAGGGCACCCGTACCCACACTTTTTCGTTCAGATACATATGCGGTTTGACATACCTTTGTGCAATTAAATCTATTGTCGCACCCGTATCCCTTAAAATTTCCATTTGTACGCCGTTTACTTTCCCCACACTAAGATAAGGCGTTATTGACGAATCTTGTTCAACTCCCACCTTAACATGAGAAATGATTTCTGGCGATTTCTTAAGTTTATCACATTGAGGATGAAGATGAGTGCTTGATCCACATTCGTAACAACGTAACGTTCTCTTCTTATCAAATTCTCTTTCTCTATGATTCCCAGTTAGTGATTCTGATTTAATTGGCAATTTAGGCTTATTATCCTTACTTTCTTTCTTATAGTCAAAGTTATTTGAATTTTTAAATTGGGATCGAAAATTAGACATGGTCTTTTTCGGAAGTTCTTTCTTTTTAAAACTTTCTTTGATACTTTCATAGTCATCCAATTTCTTAGCCAAATCTAAAGGTGTCACAAAATTTAACCAATTGTCTAGAAAATGTTCTTTTGTTTCCGCGGGCACTCGAAACTTTAACTGTTCTGTAATAATTAAATCTTTAAGTTGATCAAACTTTTCAACACCTAATTCTGTAATCCAGGCTGTAAAATAACTAGTGAGTTCCTGCGCATAATTCCTCCAAGATTTGTCTGGCGTTTTATGATGCCGATAAAAACATTGCTTCAGTTTCTCGCTATTCAACTTATATCTTTCTAATATAAGATTTTTAACAAAATCGTAGTTAATCGCATCTTCAGGCGATTCCCTAGCTAACATGTTTGTAACCTCTGTGGGCAAAACAGCTAACAAGTATGCAACCCATTCACTCTTCGAAACTTTAGCCATCTCTGCTCTTCTCTCAAAATTAATTAAAAAGAGACCCATCTCATCAGATTTTTCGTCGAATTTCGGAACAATTTGTGCCAACTGTATTTTTGGTCCGACATCAACCTTTCTTCCTGATCCATCGTTCTGTTCAGAAGTTCTTTGCAATTGCTCCAATTTTTTTAATTCTAGTTCATGTTCATGAGCTGCCTTAGCCATACGTTCTTCCCTTTCTTCTTGTCGAATTCTTTCTTCTTTTTCTTTCTCTTCTTTCTCTCTCTCTTCTCTTGTTTTCCTATCTTCTATTATTCGGTCTAACATGAGTCTAACCTCTTCTTCCTTGTAAACTTCGCTTTCTACTATAATTTTCTTAATTTCTGGAATCTTTTTCGAAAGATCAACTTCCAATTCCAATTCATCACAAATTTCCAACAAGTCTGCTCTTCTAGCTTTTGCTAAATATGCCATCTTAATTTTAGATAAACCGAAACAAAATCAGAATGCTTAATTTCTAATTAATAGAACTCAGAAGTCTCCTACTTAAACTAGCAACAAAACTTTTAAGCCGATATAATAAATTTTAATTAATAACGCAATTCTAAAATACACCTCTATCAAATTCTTAGTAAATTAAACACTGTGCAACTTTTTAAACATATTAAATAAGTAAATATGTAATTGTTTCAAAAATACAATTAAGATGATAAAAGAATTTTTTTTCAACATTCAATACTGTTATTTTATTCAATAAACACACTTATTTCAAAAACAATAATTAAATTACGCAATTAAAATTAAACCAATCAAACTAAGTAAATACGAGAATTTTTCTTAATTCTCAACCCTTTTTATGCAAGCATAACAAATTACTCGCAAAAAAAAAAAAAAATTAAAATAACCCACTTAACATTTTCATTTCTTTACATGAAAAGAGTAAATTACAAAATATTCAACTCAATTTCTTTTTCCAAATGAAAATAACACTTTTATCTTTTACTCGATACTTATCAAGTTTTTATTTTTTTACATAAACTCAACAAACAAAACAGAATTATTTATTTTTCCGTTTTAAACTCAATAACTTTTTTCTTTAAAAATTAACAAAACAAATATCAAATCCACATTCATTTTGCAATCAGAATCAAAGAACGAAAATATCATCTATTCTATTTTTAGAATAACTAAATAATCAAATAAAGAAAAAAAAAAACAAAACAGAATTCATCTGCTTTCCAACAATTTTCCTTTCGAACTTTGTAATTTTGGCATTGATCCAAATGACAAAACGGTAAGATAGAAATTTTATTTTTTTCAAATTTTTTTTCCTTTAAAGAATGAAATCATACCATTTTAACATTTTATTCAAAAGAATTATTACCATAACTATCCCCAAAAATATATAAATAAACTTTATTTATTATTATTTCAACTTTAAGAACAGATCTTAATATTTCTAAGATAAAATGCCTAAGAACACAATATTTTATAAAGAGAACAGCTTAATGAAATAATTTTCAATATTATTCAAATTTTTTATTTGATTTGATGGGAATAAGTTCAGTATATATCAGTACATGAAATATGTCCAATTAATCCGCGCTTTCTCTAAAGCTTGAAATTAATTTACGCAAGCAATTAAATCTAGTTAATCCAGATTAAAAGAAATTTAATCGATAACAGATGATTCATGGTACTAATAAATACAAAAATATGGAACTGGCTTACTTGCTAGTTGCATCTTTACTTAAGAACACTGGTCATTTTTTCACCATGGAATCGTACCGAGCTGCCACCATCTTTACTCGTCTGTAATGTAGGAGACTATGGTATACTTTAATAATAAACACAGTTGATAAATGAAGAGGCCATCGGATGGGTTTTCTTGATTTAATATGACAGTCACAAAACACAAATTTACGAACACAAAACACAAAATATAATCGTGGTAACAATTTCTACTTTTTTAACTACATCACTCGTCGAGTCACCTTCACAACCAAAAAAAAACACTCTGCGCTCACTCCAGCTTCTCGCTTCGGAGTTCGAAAAAAACAGAACAATCTTCTATCCTCAGTTGACTACCGCCATCTATCGGTGGAAAAAATGTTAGTTTTCTGTAATGAATTAGTTCTTTACAGTGGTATGAAAATTCATTGAAATCCACGTCATAATTAAGGACATTTTTATAAGTGGGAAAATTTCATATGTGTAAAACTAGAACCTAAGATTTCATTTATTCTTAACTTACTATTTATTTTAACTCAAGTTAATTTCCAAAGTTTTCGGAAAATTCAGAGGAGATACCCCAGATTTCTTTTTTTCAGAATGCTTTACGCAAAGTTTCCTTTAATAACTAAATAAAGGGCTTAATGATTTTTTTTTAATTCACAAAAATTAATCTCCAATTGCAATATCAAGCAAATTTAACACATTTATTTTTCAGTTGTAATAAGAACATAACCAAAACAAAATCAATTTCATTTTTCACTTGGAAAAAAAAATACAGCTTGAATTTGTATAAACATAAAATAAAAATAGAATATGTCTTGACCAGAGTAGGTGTCTTTAAAGACACTTCCCTATATTTAACAACATTATTAAGAATAAAAGACAATATATAATGGAACAAATCATATATGAAAAAGAATTTCTAAATTTTACACCATACAATTTTTCTTTGATGTTGATATTCCAATTCATTAGTCTGTCACTGAGTATTTTTCCATCTGTTCTCCATATGAACCATCATGGAAAAATATTGATGACATAATCTTTAGAATCACAAACCTTACAGAGAATCATTATGTTTTTTTTTTTCTTTTGATAATAGCTATGTTGCAAATATATTATTTTAAATAACATAACTGTTAATAAATATGAATATCTCATACCCATTCAAAGAAAAATTTTAAAGGCGTATTTAATTATATTTAAACAATTTAAAACAATATATTCATTAGATCATTAAATTTAGATAGTTAGATTCTCATAGTTCTGCAAATATATATATATATATATATATATATATATATTTAAATACTGGTAATGTAAGTAAAAAACAGTATTCCACAATTGCTTAAGATATACCTATAAAAAAATTTATGGCGAAAGCCGGGTCCGCACGGTGGGTGATTTGCCGATTCTAGCTGGCCAAAAGTCGGTTTATAAAAGTTTATCCTATCCTAATTTTGTTTGCCTGTTATAGCTCAACAGTTAGGGAGTTGTACCCTGTTATTGTTTTTGATATAAATATAATTGTACGGTCCATAGATTAGTGCAAATTTGGGGCTTCTTAGTTGGGAATGGGTTGGGTTGGGTTGGGTTGATTTTTGACGGACAATTATCTACACGAGGGATATAGGCCCGGGGGGAGTGCCCTCCGTGGGGGTCTTTCTAAGGGAACCTAATCCGTATTAACGCATGGAAGATCCACGGCTCGAAGAAAACCACGAAAACTCCGAACGATTAGGCCGACGGGCGCGATTGGGATCGAACCCAGCACCTCCCGTCTACCAGCTTCGAGAGCAGAACCTCTCGGCCACTGGTGGGGCCTTAGTTGGGAATGAATCAATCAATTTGAGTATAGTTCTTTAATCTGTTACTTGAAGCGGAATGAAATATGCTCTTCAGTTATGGACGCTTCCAAAGAAAATATGGAAATTATATTATCGGATACATGTACATAAATCGGATATATGTACATAAATTTTGCACATATCAGCTATTTATTAATTTAATGCCACAAAAATCTCTATACATTTTTCACTTTTAATATAGAAATAGTTATATGATAAAGCACGATTAAGCTCAATTTTGATATGATAAAAACAGTTTAGATTAGTACTTCCGGTTTAAATTTAATTTGTCTGCCCTTAGGTGCCCCCTCCTCAGCTCCCACGTGTCTTTAGAATTGTTTTCAGCTTATGAAATCTCAATATATTTTTTAAATTTTAGTTCAAGTACCATTTCCTTTTTATCAAAGACAGCAGAATTTAAATTAGTCATATAAATAAGCTTTTTCAACATTATGCAACGGCAACAATATTTAAAATATAACGAGAATGTGAATTTGTTTGAAAATGTTTTGTTTATAGAGGAAAATTGCAATGAAGAGAACATGAAGTTTTACAAGCGCGAAATGTTTCAATTTATGACCAAAGTTGGATAAAAGTTGCCAGTTGTATGTAGATATATCAGAACAAAATGATGTAAAATAACATGGCTGCAATATTTATCCAGACAAAATCTCCAAATTCAGATTTCATACAATGCAAAACATAATGTAGACATTTTCACGTGATAGATTATGATTCCCATTCTTTACATAACGTTTCTCTGTGCAGAGATAAATATAAATATGCAAAAGAATGTACAGCTCAGCAATTTTCATTAAATCTTTTGAATGTTTGACTCGTATCTTAAATTTTAGAAAAAGTAATTTTAAGATTTGTTATAATAATACACAAATAGTTTTATCACATTAGCTTCCATACCGTTAAGAAAGTATGATTAAAATTATCAAAAAGAACATAAAACCATGCGTCAATCAGATTATGAAGCATTTTTCGTTGCATTCGGGTTACTATAATAAAACTTCATACCTTAAAAACGTGAAAAACGATGTCTAAGTAAAAATTTGTAAATCATATAACGCGTTTATAAACGCAATTTCAACCAAACTCGAAGAACTAACTGAAAATTTTGTACATACCTGCATATAAACTATAGATTTATCATGAAATCTACAATATGCTAAAATTTAGAACAGTTAGTGAACGCATTGCACAATTGAAAATTCCTCGTCATAAATTTCCGCCAATAAACTGATATGTACTTCAGATGTTTTGTGCAGTCCTGCATATGATTTATAGAATTTATACACTCTAAATTTTACGCAATTTTTGTAACTTAAAAAAGTGTTCCACAACTAAAAACGCGCTTCCATAAATTATTGTTCATAGAGAGAGAAATATAACTGATTTATTTTGTGTGCCCCTGTATATGAAATATTAATGCTATGCACATCATATTCAATGGTAAGCATCTTATAAATCACCTCGGAGATATATATCAATTAAAATACTTTTGAAATAGTATAACATGAACAAAATACATCACAAACAATTTTTCTTCATAGACCATAATGTAACATAATTATTTTCAGTGTCCCTGTAAATGATTGATAAATGCTATCCATACCATATTCTATAGCAGTCATCTTGTAGTGCAATTCATAGGTATGTATATAAATTTCAAAGTGTTTGAAATTATGAAACATCATTTAAAAACACCCAAAACGATATTTCCCCGTAGGCCGTAATATAATGAAATACTTTTGAATGTCCATGTAAAGAAATAATGACTGCTGCACGCTACATTTTGCAACACCTAACATTCAGTAGTGAATATCAATAACATTTTTCAATTTCATGGCGTTGCGACTATATTGACGAAAAAATAATTTTGGCCAGCTAGAACAGGAAAATAACCCACCGTGGGCCGCCGCTAATTTCTCGTACGGGCATTAGAATTTCCTTGAGCCAGGTTACTTTTACGCTGGAATGATCCACCATTTGAATGATAGAGTCCAGCGCGTCCTCCCAGACATCAGAGATTGTTCACTAAGTCAATGCGCCGCCGCCGTCGAAGTATTGACTAAGTTTAACGTAACAATACTACCGCAATTCCCCTACATCACCGACGTCGCTTCCAGCGGCTTATTTTGCTTCCCAGGATCATAAAAGACCTGAAAGTGAAGCGATTGGACACAATTTCAGCGATCCACACAGATTTACGAGATCCCTTAACATCCTTGCACGCGACGATTTTCAAACAACCTATGAATAATGGAAAAAACGCTAGTAGTGGTGTGTTGATGACCAACGGTCAGGATTTTATTTCGCTGTTCAAAAAATTTTAATAAATTTTGTATTCTCAGAATAGTCTTGAAACTTTGTGAACACACGGTGTATTTACGGCAGGTACACAACGTACAGACATACAAAACCACGGCAGAGAGTCATGACGAATTCATAAACATATTTTTTACTGCGTTGGGAAGTTTTAAAGGGGACTTGCATTATATAACCATGCTAAAGACACATATACTTTAATTTTCAAGGGGAGTTTCTAGTCCTTTGGCCTACAATTTACGTGAATTTTCTTCCAATTACAAAGAAAATAGATATCACCTACGTAATGTTTTCCTTATATTCACTCATATTTTAATTATACAGAGTTAGCACAAATGAATGGCCGGATTTTAAAAATTTATATTTTCAAAACTAGTATTACAAATATTATAATCAGAGATATTTGAAAATAAAGAAACCATTCCAAGTTTTTTTTTTTTTTTTTTTTTTTAGTTACAAATGTTATATGTGCAAACCTATCGTGACCCGACAAACACCTAATCTGTAATCAAGTTCGTTACACACATTTGTCAGTTTTTCACAGTCAACGATTGTTAATGCAGCAATGATGCATTAAAACACTAACTAATGCACCACTGATGAATCGTGGACATTTTACGGTGCATTTAAAAGTTTTTTTTGAGGGAGGCAGGGTGTTGTTTATATTTTGTTTTGGATTGAAACTTATGCACACACATGCATATATATGTATGTTAAAAATATGTTTGATATAAATGTTCTTCTATAGACGTATAAATAATTAATAAGTATGTATATTTATGCATGTATTAAAGAATTTTTCACATTTTCGCTTTAGGCCGAAACTAGGAAGATTACCTTATTTCGGTTTCGTATTCGATCTTCAAAATATGTTTCTGTCGTAATTTAAAAAAGCATTGTTATTTGAATTTTAAGAATGGAGTGAAGAAATTTATTACTGAAGGAAACAAAAAGGTACAATGATCGGATATGAGAACTTTCTAACACAACATTTTAATAAAAAATATATTTTTTCAGAAATATTTTGAGCAGAAAAAAGGTTTCGGTCTTTAGAACTTATTTTGACTTTTTTTTCTTAAGAATGCAACCTATTCATTTTGTAAACGGAATTTTTCTTGTTTAGTGATCATTAGTGAAAATTGAAGTGCATTTTCTGTTCTTTAGAAGTCATTTAAGAAAAGCAAGCATAATGGTTTCTCTCTGTTTTTTGTTTAGTTAGACGTATAAAACTGTTGAATGTAATAAATTTAATGTCAAAAAAAAAAAAAAAATACAATGTCCTATTTAACAAAAACTACCGAATACGTTATAAAAAATTCTGTGACTTCATATGTTATTCTTTATGTCCAAGTATACTTATAATAATTGATGCATCGAATGTAAATAAGCATTCTAAATGTTGCTGATTTTCAATACTTTTATTACATAATGAAATAATAAACTTGTAAACTAGTATTAACGTTTTAAAGCAATAAATATATTTTTGTAAAATGATTTGAAAAAGTTAAATACTTGTGCATTTTACTTTAATGAAACTTTTCAACATAGTTAGCATGTATTTATGAATTCGGTTTGCCTATGCGTCTGTCTGTTTGCCGACGCTCTAACTCACGTAAATATACACGACTTTTCATGCAATTGATATATTTTAATTTTTAACTTGGCATATTTGGCATTGCATATGAAGTGTGTAGCATTAATTGTTCATTAATAGGGTCAATAAAAATAATTATGTTATATTATGGAAAATGAAGAAATTCGTTTAGAGAGTATTTCAATGTTATTATGCTATTTCAAATGTATTGAATTTTTGATAAATCACTGAATTTCACTAAAAGACGGTTACTTTAGAATAGGGCATTCATAGCATTTATCGTTTATTTACATGGATACACAAAATATATCGGTTACAGTAATGTCTTTGAGCAATAATTGCTGGAAGTGTGTGTTCACTTTCGATATGCGCTTTTAAATTTAACTCTTAAATGCGCGATTTTTTATTTTGTTTCGAAAAAATTATGTATGATTCTCTGAAACGTTTATTACACAGAAAAACAAAAAAAAAACAAAAAAAAAAACAAAACAGAGATACATTTTTCATATAATACGTCAAATTTTTCTTCTGTTGCACATCTGCAATACAAGTAAAAAATACTGTTGTGTGGATGTTTTACGCTAAAATATTACAAATTAGTAAATATTTAAATAAGTATCTCTCTAAATACCTTATTTATATAATTATTTATTTTATAAAACTTAACCTTTAACCCTTTAATTCCCATGATAGAATACGTTCTAGAAATTATGAAGTTCAGAGAATATCACTTTACACCAGAAAGTTTCAATGGTTAATTTCGCTTTATTTAAATACGGAATGTCTGTTATTAATTAAAGCAAATATTGCTATTTTAATTTTCTGGTGTTAATTAGGTATATACGAGAAAAAAAAAATCTATTAAAATCAAAACACTGTTGTTTGCATATATGCAAAGGTGTGCACTAAAGGGTTAACTAATTGTTTTCATGTTATTGATTGTGTATAAATTCTATATCTCGTACACAGGGCTGCGCACAAAATTCAAGTACTATTCTCCTTATTAGCGGAAGTTGTACAAGGGGAATTTTCAACTGTGCTATGTATTTCCTAATTGAACTAAATCTTGACATACATGTAGTTTATAGATCCAAATCTATATATCACATACAGGGTTGCTCAAAGAATTCGGATAATTTTCGGACTGCTGATGGAAATTGCTGAAGTGCGGTTTTCAAATTTGTTATGAGTTTTTTATCTGTTTAATTAGACATCGTATTTCAAATTATTATACGTTGAAGTTCTGTTATATTATTCTGAATATATTGGAAAGTGTTTCATAATCTAGGCTTGACGTATAACTATTTCTTTTTTGTGACATACTTTATTTTATGTATTGAAATAGTACCTTTCATTCTTTTAGCTGCTGTTATAATAGTACACGTTATTAATTTTATTATTATTCTAGAGAGACTATTTTCAATCATATTTGCATAAAATGGTGTAGTAACTTTTCATTTATTAATATTTAAGTAGAATAATTGATTTTTGTAAGATTTGAAAATATATACATTTTATTTTATTATTTTAAACATACCTTTTAGATAAAAATAGATTTTTATGCGTATAAGAAAAATTATATATATATATTTAAAACCCACGAGTGCGCTTGTTGTTTATGTTAGCGCAGTAATTTACAGAAAATCCCCATTTTAATCAAAATGAACCACATGCTCATTAGTTTCTTTTAAGTTTATATATGTGCCAGTTATTGGCATTTCGGTTTTTTATTTATGTTATTAGGAGAGAAAAAGAATTGGACATGTTAGGCCCAATGCGCGTTATTTTGTTTTTATTTATAATGCATTGTTATTTGAAGTTTAATAATCCAGTGAAATTGTTTCAAGCCGTATTGGTTCAAACCTCTAGAAAATTTGTAAAACATATCTCACTGAAAAATAGTAAGAAAGGAGATTATGAAGAAATCTGAAACATGAATCTTATTCATGTGAGGATTTGGAGACATCGTAATTTTCTTATTATTACCTTAGAAGTATTTTAATTATTAAATGAAGTAAAAAGGTACCAAGTGGCAGATATGAGAACTCCCTGGCAAAACTTTTTCATAAAAAATATATTTTCCCTGCATATTTCGAGCAGAAATTAAGTCTCTGGCCCTAGAGCCGGCCCGCGTTCTTTGGCCAAAATTTTTTATTGGAACTTAACCCCTTGGGTACGAGCGACACGTATACGTGCCGGAAATAGGCCTAAGGATCCTCGTTTATCCTCACCAGTAACATTTTACTGTAAAATTTGCCTTATTTAATCCGAGCATTTTCCCGATTTGAATAGGCAAATACTTCTGTTTTTTAAAACCGGTAGCAAAGTAATAAACATTTCGTAAAAGGCTCCCGTCGCGAAGGGGTTAAGAAAGAGTAACATGGATAAGTCAGAAATTCAAAAATCTTCATTTTTTACATTAATATATGAATCTATTTTTTTTTTTTTTTTCGTTGTCTTTGGTTTTTCATCTTATGAGACAAAATACAAGGATTCACATATAATATGAATATTAAAGTTGATACGTTAAATGGTATATCTTTAAAATGTAATTAAAAATCTTACTTAACGGAATTTTAAATTATACAATAAAGCTTTGAAATGCCCTTCAGACTATTTTTAGTTTTTATCGATGTCGCATATTTAATACAACGGTTATGTAGTGGTTTACCTAAACAAATAAAAAGCTTTAGTGCTGCGTTTTGTTGCATTTTCTCATCAAAATAGATTCGATTTTTAAAATATGCTTTAGTTCAAAAGAAAAAACAAGTGGGTAAGTGTGATCACAGATCGCACAGAGGGTTTCGTTTAATATTCCTTTCAAAACACTTCATCCTTTTGAAAAATCTGTTAGTTCCACATTTCACAATCAGGGGGCGCACTTGATTCTAAACAAACCTGTATCCGAACGAAAATCCGTTTTACATACTATCCGTATATATATTAGTCGAGGGGATTGGGCCCATAGCACCCGAGATAAGTAGGCGCACCTGGCGGAAAAAAATGGAACTAAAATATGTAAGGTTATGGTGCATAATATGAAAGAATGGTCAAAGGGGTGCCGGCAAAAGTTGGAAAATTTCTCCCCGGGTTAAAAGAGTGGAGGTTAGAAAAATTGCTTAAAATACACAAGTTAGAGCCCAGAGGGGTAAATAATAAAAGACTTTTTGAAAATTTTATGATTTGTCGTGTGGTCTGAGGCATTCAGCTATACGTATGCAAATTTTCATGTCACCAACTTAATTAGGGGCTCTCTTAGAAAGAATTGTTCAAATACATATGTGGTAGCTCAAAGGGTTAAACGTAAGATTTTATGATTTGTCGCCAGGCCTCAGGTGTTTCGCAATAAGTATGCAAAATTTCAAATCTCCAATTTAATTAGGGGCTCAGTTAGAAAGAATGGCTTAAAATACACAAGCTGGAGTTGAAAGGGTTAAACATAAAACTTTTTCAAAATTTATCATTTGACGTGAGATCTGAGGTGTTCAGCTATAATTTCAAAATTTTATGATTTGTCATTTGATGTGAGGTGTTCAGCTATAAGTATGCAAAATTTCACGTTCCAAACTAATTAGGAGCTCACTAGAAATAATTGTTTAAAATACACATGCGGGAGCCCAAAGGGTTAAATGTACGACTTTTTCAAAATTTTATCATTTGTCGTATGATGTCAGGTGTTCAGCTATATGTACCCAAAATTTCATGTCTCCAACATAATTAGGGGCTCACTTAGAAAGAATTGTTTAAAATGCACATGTGGGACCCCAAAGGGTTAAATGCACGATCTTTTTCGAAATTTGATGATTTGTCGTTGATGTGGGGTGTTCAGCTATAAGTATGCAGAATTTCACGCCTCCAACCTAATTAGGGGCTTACTTAGAAATAATTGTTTAAAATACACATGCGAGAGCCCAAAGGGTTAAATGTACGACTTTTTCAAAATTTTATCATTTGTCGTATGATGTGAGGTGTTCAGCTATAAGTATCCAAAATTTCATGTCTCCAACATAATTAGGGGCTCACTTAGAAAGAATTGTTTAAAATGCACATGTGGGACTCCAAAGGGTTAAATGCACGACCTTTTTCAAAATTTTATGATTTGTCGTATGATGTGAGGTGTTCAGCTATAAGTACCCAAAATTTCATGTTTCCAACATAATTAGGGCCTCACTTAGAAAGAATTGTTTAAAATGCACATATGGGACCCCAAAGTGTTAAACTTACGACATTTTCGAAATTTTATGATTTGTCATTTGATGTGAGGTGTTCAGCTATAAGTATGCAAAATTTCACGCCTCCAAATTAATTAGGAGCTCACTTAGAAAGAATTGTTTAAAATACACATGCGGGAGCCCAAAGGGTTAAATGTAGGACTTTTTCAAAATTTTATGATTTGTCGTATGATGTGAGGTGTTCAGCTATAAGTACCCAAAATTTCATGTCTCTAACATGTATAGTTTCTGAGAACGGGCTCTGTGACGGACAGACAGACGGACGGACAGATAGACAGACAGAGGAGCAAGACGAATAGGGTTTCGTCAGATGAACGAAACCCTAAAAACATAAGCTAAATAGTTTGATAAAATTATTTAGCAGATATGTTAAAAATTAAACTGTTGCCTTACCATTTTCTATCCAAATAGTTTTAACGTTGTGATGATATACTAATTTACAAAAGCAAAAAGATCTAGTACAAAAGTTAAAAAAATGGTGTATTATCGAGTTTAAATTCTACTGTTAGAATATGAAAATATTGTGTGATTTTGAGCGAAAAGTACTTTGCTTCTTATACTTTATATTGTGCCTTATTAAAAGTAAGAAGTGTTATTACTCTATTTTTGTTTTTGATAAATAGAGTCTTGTTCAAAATATAAATCATTTATTTTTTTATATCTTTTACTATTATAAATATTAAACTTATCTTCTGTATATATAAATATCTTAAGAGGAAATTTCATGTTAAAAATAGTATATCTAAAAATATATATAACTGTAAAGACTGCTAATTTAAAACAGAAGAAACATGTCTTATACAAGTCGTACGAATGCATTATAGATAATAGAAGTCTGAACTTGAACATAAATGAGTTTTTGCACGTTAAAAAGCATGTTAGCACCCTGGTTTAAGATAAGTGTAAATGAAAATCTGTCGTTGAAATAAATTAGATATTTTTATAAAAAAAAACTTTTAAACTAAAATCTAATTTTACTCAACTACAGTGAATTGCATAGTGATAAGTTTACTTAAAAAATATTTATTTTCTGAAAAACATGCAATATTTTCAAAACAAATTCGAGACATTTTCATATCTACGTTTTTGGGAGTAAGAAAGTAAAATACTTCTACGGATTATTTAAAAAGTAGAACATGCATTTTATGCATTTTGGGTGTTCAGAAAGGTAGGTCCACTCAAAATTTATTAAAATTTTTAAACACTGCTTTTGTTGATTCATGACAATTTTGGAAAAACAAGTGAGTCAACCGTGGATCTTTTATAACGTTGAATGTAAACGAAATTTCGCATGCAACTTCCATTACTCAGAAAAAATGTATCGCTACGGATATAATGGGTCTCAAAAGTAGACTTGTGAAAACAGAAAAATATATTAAGGTATTGTGTTAAAACTAATATAAAATTTAATTGGCCCATATAATGTTCAATAGAGTATTTTGCGATGTAAACTTTCTTATGGGACTATCACATGGAGGAAAGAGATAGATGGAGTTGCAGTATGCATTAAAAAGGTTTGCAATATGAAACTATTTATCGCTCAAATTTAAACGTCCAAGAAAGCCCAAACAACACAAGCACGTGGGAGGAATTTTGTATTAATAAGACGAATTCAAAGAGGTGAATTACAGCTGAAGTATATTTTAGGGAAAAATGGTACATTTTTTAAAGGGTCTTTGTTGTGTTGTTATTTATTAAAATAAGTGTTTGCTTTTAAAATAATTGGAATTGGAAAATTAACAATAATAAAATGTCAAAATAAGATTAGATAAAATATTGAAAACATTTGATAAGAACTAAAAATTGTATTATTGAAAGTTTTCTTTCTTTAACCCTTTCCAACATAGATGAAAAATGTTTGTCTTCGGTTTGTATGGCCTTCTGGCCGAGCTCTAATTCTTGTAAATATACCGGGATCACCCTTCATTTTTTATATGTTATTGACGTTTACTATAGCGGGATCGCTATTGAAAAAAAAAATGTGTGGCACTTACAGTTTATTTGCATGGGCGGTAAAAAGTATTCTGTTACATTACGGTCAATGGGAAAAATCGTTTCAAGTGCATTTTAATGATACTAGACAATTTAAAACATAAAGAAATTCATATTCATTTATAAAGTGCAATAAAACATGCATTTTGTAAAATATGGGGTTTGCAAAGAAATTATTATTCATTTACAGGGCCACACAAAAGAATTGCGTTACATAATGGTATGGGGGGGAGGGGCTGTTTACAGCGATATTATGTTACTGAAATATAATGGAATAGACATAAATTACTCAGATTTACTACAATGTACTTCCTGTGAAATATGATGTGCATAGTATTTAGCGTTCATTTACAAGGACACACAAAAGATTCGGATACAGTACTGTACCTAAAGTACTTGTCAGTATGTAAAAAAAAAAAAAAAAAAATTGTGGGCGCTCTTTTACAAGAACTAATGCACGGAATTTATTAAAAATTTATATTCATGTAGTCCCTAATATAAATTTGTGCTGATTAGTTTTTCGTGTAAATCGCCCAACAGATGGCGCTGCTATGTTGCATTTTTCGCGATTTCAGCAATAGCTGTATCTCAAGAACTAATACACGGATTTTTATCAAACTTCAGGTTCAGTTGGTCCTTAATATGAGTTGGTGCTTATTACGTTTTGGTGTAAATCGCCCAACAAGTGGCGCTGCCATGCTGCATTTTGTAGGTTTTACACGATTTCCGCATAGCTCTATTTTAAGAACTGATGCACGGATTTTCATCAAACTTCAGATTCAGTTAGTCCTTGATATGACTTGGTGCTGATTGCGTGTTGGTGTAAATCGCCCATCAGGTGGCGTTGCAGTGCTGCATTTTTCACGATTTCCGAAATAGATCAAGAACTAATGCACGAATTTTCATCTAACTTCAGAGTTAGTTAGATGTTAACACAAGTTGTTGCTGATAGATTTTGGTGTTAATCGCCCAATAGGTGGCGCTGCTACGCTAGAATTTTCATGATTTTCGCAATAGCTCTATCTCAAAAACTAATGCACGGATTCTCCCCAAACTTCAGATTCAGTTTGACGTTGACGTATGTTGTTGTTTGGTAGTTTTGGTGCATCATAGGTTTTGGTGTAATGCACCAAATAGGTGGTGCTGGTAGGCTGCAGTTTGCTGGATTTACACGATTTCAGCGATAGCCTATCTCAAGAACTAATGCACGGAACTTCATATCTTTAGAATCCTCATGATGGGTATAGATTGCCATTTAATTTTGGCAGTGTGATAGCGAATTTTGAAATATTAACATATATGAGATAGAACAAAGTTTTGGGAATGGTATAGATGGAAGCTTTGTTTTTCTTTTGGTAACAATTTTCTGAAAAGAAAAAGTTATCCTTGAGAAATGCATAACAATTTTGTGAAAAATAAAACTTTGTATCGAAAGGTCAAGTCCAATTACTCAAATGCGAGCCAAGCATTTATTGATAATAATTTCATTCTTACAGCTACAATTTTCCTTTCAGGGAACTTATTTTTTTGCAAATAATAATATGTTTCAAAACTCAAGTAATTCAAACTGGTTAATGGAGTTTCTTTGATGGAATGAAATTTTGTGATTGCGTTTCAAATAGGCCCCCATTTTTGACTGTATCAATCGCTACTAATTTAGATAAACGTCTTTATTTGTTTTTAACAGCATATTAATAATTGCATGTAAACAGATAAAATATAATGATGAAAGCATTCTTTTAAAATTATGTATGAAAACTTAAATTACAAATATTAATCGAAAATTTAGATTTTCAAGTGCAAACGATTTTCGGACAATAACGAAAGAATGTTACCCTTTCAAGTAAAATCTTAAAAGACGCTTCTGATATTTATATGTAAAATACATATGATAAAATAATCAAATAATTCTGTGAAGTGATTTATTAATATCTTTGATACATTCTGATCTAGTACTACATCTTATAACAGCGCATAAGTCGTCTTTTATCGAAATGTTAATCATATCTTGAATAACAATTTCCAACGGTAAAAAATGAAAGCAAAGAAATAAAGGTTTAAACCGGTTTGAACTGATAGGCGTGTCAAAGCACGTGGTTTTGTTTGGGCTTTCTGTAGCGGATTTTAGGGTTACTTTTTTGGCGTCACCCCCAACCATCTTACTGCACCTCCATCTATCTCATTCCTCCATGGGACTATCATTTCACCTAGAAGTCTGAAATCGTTAACTGTTTACGAAAAGAACACGGCGCTAAAGAGACTATTTCTACGAAAATGACATTAGTAAATAGCTAAATGTTTCAATTTGTAAGTCTGCATACTTTACAAACTGGTTTGGTATGCATTTTGTTATGTAGAATAAATGTGTATTATTTGTTCCGATTGACGTGAATTTCTCGCGCGATAATACAGCTATTTCTTACTTTTGCGGATGTGAGAATTATTAGTGGCTTATACAAACAAATTAAATTGTGTTATCATTTTTATTTATTCTTGCTACTTTTTAGGTATAACAATACGAAAGGTTAAATTACATTATCAAAAAAATATATATATAAATAAAAAAAAATTTAGGTTGTTCAAAAAAACGTTGTAATTTGTCTGATAAATTTATAAAGTATCCAGTAATCTCACCTGGTGTTCTGAAACATATGTATATATGTATATGTACTTTCGAGCACATCGCATAGAAATTACACATAATTTGCACACAAACACATTTCACACACACGCATGTATTTATACACAGAGATATTAGGTAATAAAAAACCTTTGACTAGCTAGTGACTTTTAACCTTAAGGATAAAGTATATCTTCTATAATTATTTCTCAAATATATTATTTCTGCCAGATTTTTTTTTTTTTTTTTGCGTGAAACATGATGGCTATATCATCTGCTCAGCAATATTCTAAGGACAATGCATTAGAACTGGCAATTTAAAATATATGGGGTTGTTGCAAATCGGACAATTTTTAATGTAGACATACTTTCGCACATTAAATTTGTAAATTTATTTTGATAACTAGATTTTTCTTTATAATATTTTTAATTGGTGTACCGATATGTTATAGATTTTTCTAATGATTATTATTAACCAACAGCAGGTTGATAGTTATCGAAAACATATTCTACAAAAATTATAAAATGAACTTGTATTTTGGAGAAGGAATTCGAAGACGCTGCAGCGTTATTTTTTGCATATTACTTATTTAAAACATCAAGACCATCTATTTTTCATTCAATAAGTATGAAAAGGTGCTTTCACGTTGATATAAATATTTTTTTTTTATTCTGTTTATATGGTAACACCTTAAAAATATATCTTTCATTGAATATTTTTGGTCAATATTAGATCTCATCACAGAAGATTTTGTAATTTGTTCTGGTATGTTCTTGTTTAATAAGGATTACTTAACACATAATTTATTTTTTAACATTTCTTTCATTTCACATAATAAAATTAAAAAGTTCGTAAAAATAACATAGCATATTTTGTATAAGAACTATTAAGATTTTAACAAAGTTTAAAAACTATCTCCTATAACTGTGTGCTAATGAATATTAAACTATATGTCGGGCATTGTTCCTTGATTAAATTACTTTATGATGTAACAGTACGGGCTTAGCATAAATCAAAGGCCAGATTCATAAATAATAATATTTTCAAAACTATTACATATATCATAATAAATCATATATAAATAAGAAATAATATATAAATAAGAAATCAAAACATTCGCAGGTTATTTCCAGTTATAAATTTTCGAAGTCTCACACTTTCGTAACACGAAGAAGATCTACTAATCTCTAATCGCGTTCAATCCACTCATTTTAATTTTACTCCGTGAACGGTTCTTAAAGCAGCACTGAAGAATTTTTTAAGTTCTTTGAGTATTACAAGCAATGGTGAATCTTTGACGTATCTCCCGAAAAACAAACACATGGATTTGAAAATCTTGGTGGCCTTGTGAATAAGGGTGATGGGCGGTAAATAAACTCAGCAAATACATATCTTTCGGCACACGATCGAACCGCAGCCGGAAGTGTCGGCAAGGGCACAGTGGTTTTGGTGAAGTGTTGGCAACATGCCGGCAATTGAAACTTAAGAATCTCCTTTATCGACTGTCAGTTACCGTAATCGGTACGCTTATGGTTATATATCAGCAAGTGACTTACACGTTTAAGTGGCGCAGGACCGATATGTGATTTATGATAGTGCCCTGATTAGTTTCACCAACATCGGTCCGCATTTGGAATTTTTAGTCATAGCCCACATTTGTTTTTATTTTTTCTTAATTTTGTGCGAGTTTGAGTTTTGATAAGAGTTATATATTTTATATAAAATTCAAGCAGTGATAAACAAAAAAATTGTTTAATTGTTATAAGGATGAGAGACGGCAAAAGAGAAAATGTTTTCCTTTGTTTTCATATATCGCTTGTTATTACATGTGTAATAGTTTTGAAATGTAAATTTTCAAAATACGGTCACTGGACTACTTCGGTTACCCTGTATATTAAATATACATTTTTTAATGTTTAAAAATACTTCAATTTATTTATTTTTGTTCATATCATTATCTGTTCATAATATTAAAAGACGTTATAAAGACACATTAAAAGTAAATTAAAAATCTATATTTACATGATTCAACTCATTTTCTGAGTCGTCGTCGTCAAAATGTATTACAGAAAATTAAAAATGCATATGAAAAATGGAAAGAAAAATCATCGAATATAAACAAGTAGTCATATACGCGTCCTACATTTTCGCGATTGCTCGTGTTCCCTCTATGTCGCGATGCCATAATTTGTCCAAACCATTCAACCCATAAATTCGGGATGCGAAAAGATAATGTATTACATTTGTAACATTATCTGTTATCATAATGTTAAGGACACACCATTCTATCCGACTGAAAAAAAAATGTAGTTTTCAATTTGCGTGCGATAATTAGAAACGATTCTTTGATGTTAAAATACTGGATGTCCGTTAAAGAATGTTCCAGTTATAAATTTTATTAGTACCACCTGTAAGTATTGTAGAGTGTTTGTTCAATGTCACAAATAAAGCGTAACTCAACCAGTTGCGCAAGTATTGCTTTGTAATTTACTCTCTTGCAGTGCCACATACGCAAAATGGCGACTCCTAACTCTGAATCTGTCTTTCAGTTCAACGTGCATTCCGTTAATAGTTTAGTTGTGATATCCCATGTGGAAAACACATTCACTCATTGTGTATGCAATTCGAAACGACTGGGTGTGTTTGTAAAAGTAAAAGCAGAGTACGACCAATCGTGTCTGCACAGATATTGAGTGTGTCAGAGAATATTACCTGCGTAGTCCTAACAAATCTTTTCGGAAAGCAAGACTTGAACTTCAGTTCCCTAAGACAACAGTGTGTGTTAAGACCAGGAATTGGAGTGACTATTGCCTCCATTACACTAGAAATGTGGAACGAAGTATGAGAAGAATTGGAATTTAGATTGGATGTGTGCCGCATAATGAAAGGTACAAATATTGCACATTTGTAATATTTTGATGTACGATTTACTGTAAATAGTCTAAATTAAAATGTTATAATACACCATTGAATTGCGACATTCTTTTATGTACATCCTACAGAAAATAAATAAATATATTGCTAAATTCATTTTTAAAAAGTTAAACTTAAAATTACACTATGTAAAATTACTTAAAAGATGAAAAAATACATAAAAATTCGTTAAAATACTTTAATATCCTTAGTCCTGTCAACTATACACGATGACTTCGTGAAAGAATGCAAAAATACAAGAGTCTTATTTTCAAATTTCACATACTTGGTGTCGAAAGGAGTGAAAGTGAATTTTTAGATCCGGAAAACATCCAAATGACTTTGGATGAGTTAAAACATCATAGACCATGCAATTTCAGAATTTCATTATTTATTTGTTTTGTAAATGACTCTGGATGAATTGAAACATCATAAACATTTTATATATTTTTTCATCTCTTAAGTAATTTGCACATAATGTAATTTTAAGTTTATCCTCCAAAAAGTTTTTTATTCATTGTAATATTTATTTTGTATCAAAAAGTTTTTTATCATAGGCTATGCAATTTCAGAATATCATTATTTATTTGTTTTGAAAATGACTCTGGATGAGTTGAAACATCATAAACATTTTATATGTTTTTTTTTTTTTTCATCTTTTAAGTAATTTGCACATAGTGTAATTTTAAGTTTATCCCACAGAAAGTTTTTGATTCATTGCAATATTTATTTCGTATCAAGAAGTTTTCTTCATAAACCATGCAATTTCAGAATATCATTATTTATTACTTTTGAAAATGATTCTCGATGAGTTGAAACATCATAAACATTTTATATATTTTTCATATTTTAAGTAATTTGCATATAGTGTAATTTTAAGTTTATCCTACAGAAAGTTTTTGATTCATTGTAATGTTTATTTCGTATCAAAAAGTTTATTTTTTATTTTTTATCATAGATCATGCAATTTCAGAATATCATTATTTATTTGTTTTTAAAATGATTCTGGATGAGTTGAAACATCATAAACATTTTATATATTTTTTCATCTTTTAAGTAATTTGCGCATTGTGTAATTTTAAGTTTATCCTGCAGGAAGTATTTGATTCATTGTAATATTTATTCCGTATCAAAAAGTTTTTTTATGAAATGAGTGATTTTCTTTTAATACTTGATTGTGTTTTTCCCTGTTAACAGCAGAGTTTCTATTTTTAAAGCAAAGATGAGATCGTTAACCAGCAATAAAATAGTACCAGATTTAGTTCTAAACAATCCATCTTTGTTTTTTTTTTTTTTTTTTTTTTTTTTAGTTTTAGTTTTTATGATATTCTGAAAATGCAATGTCTATGATAACACGTTCATAGACCGTGCAATTACTTTATTACTTACTATTGTAAGTTTTAATCTTACACATTTTTAGTAAGTAGAAATAATAAATTTAAATGATATACTAAAACAATAGAAATTTCGTTTCGTTTTATTTTCTGTTTTACTTGTATAACAATATAGAAACTACTGTATAAGTTTTTGAAATAAATTCCAGTTATCCAATTAATACTTTCTCCATGATAATTTTCTGCAATCTTTAAATATTATATATATTCACGATCTCATGCAGAATTGGCTGTCAAATTCAATGAATACACGGAAAAGTAATCGTTCTGTAGATGTAAATATTGATAATGGAAACAGCAGCTGCAATGGAGAATCATTCACAATGTCTATTAATCATATGAATGACTATCGTAACAAAATTAGCTACAGAACATTAACATACTGAGAATTTCTTTTGTTTAAAGCAGTTCAGCGTTAACTTCAGAAAATAGAATCATTTCGTAAAAATATAAAAAAAAATATAATTGTCTTTGGGCTAATTATTCGCATTTGGTGTTGCGTTTATGATTTAAATTTTATATCAACAAATTGATTTCTTATATTCGTAATATGAAATTGACGTATTAGTAAAAACTTTTTGTAAAAACTGTGTGTCGCTGGCATATTAGTAAAAACTTTCTTCTTTTAGGCGAATTGGTTTACACTGTCTTTATAGATAAGGTTTTAAAACGTTATGAGCATAATTTAAGGAAGGATCATGCTGGAAGGTGCTAATTGCAACAAAGCAAACTTTAATTGATGTTTAAAAAAAATTTAATGCGTTTATTAATTTATAAAATAACACTGAAACAGATAATACGGCTGTATTCTTCAGTTTCATTTTCAGTTTCAGGCCAGGCGGGGAGCCCTACCAATATGGTTTTAGCTCAACAAGCCCTGCCCAGCAGAATAACTACCACCACTACCGGCCGATGCCGGAGGCATGGCCCGGAAATACCTTCGTTGAATAAGACCTCTATATATTAAAACTTATAAAATTATACAAAAATATTACAAGTGGCAGCCCGGTATTATCCCAGGAGTGCTGGACTTATCATTACACAATCTCATGTACATTACAGAGCTGTATTATTCATTGATCTACTACACTGTAAAAAAAAAAAAAAAAAAAAAAAAAAAAAAAAAAAAAAACGGACTAAAAAACGGAAATACTACTGGCAATCTAGACGCCAGTAATATTTCCGTTTTTTTACGGGAATTTTTACCCATAAATTACAGAAAATTTTCCGTTTTTTATCAGAAAAACGGAAATGTTTCTGAAATTTATGGGTAAAAACGGAAACAGTACTGGCGTCTAGAATGCCAGTAGTATTTCCGTTTTTTGGTCCTTTTTTTTACAGTGTATCGTTATATTTGATCTTGAAATAAATGTATATACATGTGCAAGAACATTCATGTACTATAATAAAAAAATTGAGCCATGGTATTTTTCTATATCTGGTTTAATTTCTTTAATACAACATCATAAATTATATATATGTTCTGTTATTACCAAAATACTCTTTAAAAATATATGGAATTTGAGTTAAAACTCTGAATTTATCTTCTATTTTTTTTTCTTCGCCAGTATTTTCAAATGTTTAAAATACAGATTTTGCTGCAATTTTTTTATTAATTCTGTTAATCATAGCAGCACAAGACAATCCGATGTAATGGACAGTAAATTGTTATAAATTTAAACTGAAATTAAATATTTTAAATGAAAAAAAAGAATTATCCAAATAAGATGGAAGCGGGGTAGCAACATTTTTGATGGTCTGCATATTAGCAGTGATTTTGAAAGTATATGTTATGACGAGCTGTATATTTTAACAGTAATTTCAATGCGTTTTGAGTAAAGCTGGCAGTTCTAATTAATCGAAATATCAGCATTGCAGATGTAAACCATAAACTTGGGTCCGGTTTCTGCAATCCACCCCATGTACACCATTCTTGATGCAATTATTCTGGAGCATTTTTTGTCTCCTTTTTGTATTAAACATGGCTCAGATATAGTAATTCAAATTTCTAGGGTGACTGAAATTTTGAAACAATCTAATATAAATGCAACCAATCGCGTGCACAAGACATACCAAGGTCTCGATTGAGTTCGCTAGCCAGTTTCATCCGCCACGTTGTTTTAAAATTTTGACATAATCAAGATAATGCCAAATTTGGCGACTAACGATAAATTGTTCTAAATAATGATAATAAAATAAACTTGAATATAGCTGATTAATTGGCGAAATCATCATTCATCTTCAGCATTAACGAAAAGTAGAATTGAATCTTATATAATTGGGTTCCACTCATTTTAGTTTCGAGTATTTGAGTGAAAAAAAAAAAAAAACTATTTTTTTTAAAACAAATCATATGGAATATTTCATTTTTCTCTCGGTACAGACACGTAGGACTTTTTTAGTGTTTACCAAACTCTAAATTCTACGCATATAAACTCATTCTATATTAATTACGGTCATGTGTCATTAATATAGCTTGTTAATACTTTGGTAATTTACAATTATATTATGGAAATTATTTTAGGAAATAAATTGATAAAATTTCACAACCACACTGTATTGCGAATACAGATAATAGGTGGGTGACCCATAAAGGCCTAAGGATACGTTTTGAATATCAATTCTAGAATTGCACATAGCTGTAATTTTGAAATTGGGGAACTGATAAATTCAAAAATTGAAAAATGTATAACGCTAATCAGAAATTAGTAATGAGAGGTGGGCTGTTCGAATAAACATTTAACTATATTATTTTATACGAACCGATTATTCAAAATGTGCTTTTATTATACATTTTGAACTATGAAATTTTGTATATGGTGTAAATAATTATGCGTCATTCAAAATTTTAACTTTTGCATTCGTATTAATTTTTCAAAAATAACTTTATTTCCCTTACATATTTGTTGCCAGCATGAAAATGAAGCAGGTTACGGTTTATTTTTTTTTATTATTATTTTCTGTAAATCACAATGAATTACCTAGTTTCGCGCTAAATAGAAACCACGTTACATTTGACTGCAAAAATAGAGAAATGTCAGTAAGAATGGTCTGGATATTTAATATTAAAAACAGAAATAAATCAGTTATTTTATGTCTTGAGTTTATACTAAGTATAACGGTTAATCAAATTAATCTCAATTAATATATATAATCTAAATTAATATATATTTACATTTACATATATATTATATAAAAAATCGTATCTAAATTAATATATATTTTAATTATGTTTAAAATTTTGAAGCAGCATGAATTTCTAACTATATATCCAAGATGCAACGAAAATTTTAGAAAATATTTTAGGGTAAGACATGCACACAAAATAAAGTGTCTATTTTTCAGAGAAATATGTGCTTAAAATTACAACGGATGAGCGTCAGAAACGCCATTTCTTTAATCGAAAAAAGAATCATCGAAGAAGTTGCGTAATATGCTGCTACGAAATTAAAATAAATTTCCTAGCAGACTAAAGTCTACGAAAAACCTGGAATATACTAAGTACGCAATTTTTACATAATAGTTTGTTATTTATCAAACAACGTACACATATATAACCTATATTATGATTCTGTACCGTAAATGGCCACGATGAACATTCAGATTAAAATAAAATGTGTATTATAGCCATTTTAATTGTCGTTCTATGTAATATTTATAAATATTTATATAATATTAAATCATCGAAAACTCATGTCCATATTACATTTTGACCGTAAGAGTCATAAAAAAAGGACATTTTATAATTGTCCTATAATGTATGTGTGTCATAAATATGGCTATAATTTGCTACGGTTTGTCTTTCATTTACATATAGTTTACAGGTATTGAACCAAATCCAGAAACCGTTCTGAACAAGCTATAAGCTGTATAAATAGAACATTGTGCGAATTGTCATTAAAAAGGTAAAATCTTTAACAACGATTTTTACGCACAAACAACGTAAAGAAGGACAAAAAATATACGATCGTTTCGAGTATTCTCGGATCTCATTCCTCAGTGAGAAAAAATATAAAAATAAATAAATAAAATGGGTTCGAAGAACCCCTCGATTTTAGCCCCGAGTACTGGCTTTTTATTTTGAGTACTGGCTTATGGAGTGATTGAAATGGCAGAAACAAGAGTTTATATATCCTAAAGAAATAACGTAATTGACCAGAACTAACGGAAAAAAGCCACTGCGCAGGATCATTCCACACTGGTGAAAGAAAAGAGGTGCTAGCCATATCATTTACCAAGGAGGGTGTATGTTTATGAATCTAGTGAGCTTCGTAAAAGTCTAGATCAAAAATTGAGTTACACTTTTGAATAATTTTAGCTTCTGGATAATTAAACCGGTGGTTGGAATTCCAGCAATGTTTTGCTATTGTAGATTTCTCAAATTCCTGCTTTCTAACGAAATTCTGGTGTTCTTTCATCCTAATTCTAAGTTCACGCTTCGTCTGAACAATGTAAGAGAGGCCGCACGCGCATACATGGTACATGGTAACATAATACCTGGGGCATTTACAGAATTTTTTGTGAGTGCGGCCTCTCTTACATTGGGCAGACGAAGCGTGCACATAGAATTAGACTGAAAGAACACCAGAATTACGGTAGAAAGCAGGAATTTGAGAAATCTACAATAGCAAAATATTGCTGAAATTCCAACCACCGGTTTAATTATCCAGAAGAAATTATTCAAAAGTGCAACTCAGTTTTTGATCTTGACTTTTACGAAGCTCACTATATTCATAAACATAATTACTCCTTGGTAAATGATATGACCATCACCCCTTTTCTTTCACCATTGTAGAGGGATCCTGCGCAGTGACTCTTTTTCAGTTAGTACTGGTCAATTAAGTCATTTCTTTAGGATATATAAACTCTTGTTTCCGCCATTTCAATCAGTCCATAAGCCAGTACTCGGGGCTATAACCGAGGGGTTCTTCGAACTTATTTTATTTATTTTTTTCTCACTGAGGAAGGGGATCCAGGAATCCTCGAAACGATCGTATGGGATTTTTTGTCGTTCTGTACGTTATTTCTGCGTAAAAACCGTTGTTAAAGATTTTAGCTTTTTTATTTAAAGCTATAAGCTGGTTCATTATTAAGGGCATGGCATTTTTTTATAAAAGTACATTACTTTTAATAAAATTTGCTGCAGAGCTTACACATTTAATGAAAATTAATGGTATTTTAACTTGTTATAAGTTTGCACTAAAACTTGACATATTAACACGCAATCGGATATTAATTTAGTTATTTGGAGCTAATAAAAAGACAAAAGAAATATTGTACTTATCTAATTATTACATAAAATCGTGCTATATTATTAAAGACTGCTTTCAGAAAATTTCTCCATTATACGAATATTGCTTAAAAAGTAATATGAAACGATTACAGCATCATATAAACTTTTAATAGCTAATGTTTTTTAACCCATTCAATGGTGATGGTACATTTTTGGACTACCTAATTTTAATCCGTAAATGTCACTTTAGCCCCAGAAGTTTGAAATAAATTTTCCTTTCATTAAGTGCGTGAAGAAAAGCTTATATCTATTTTGAGATTTTTTTTTTTTTTTTTTTGTACATTCTGGTGTCATTCACTCATTTCATCTTTTTACGAATAGAAGTACTTTGTCAATGAAAGAGTTAAATATTTATATTAAATTAATGTTTTAGGAATTTGAATTTTCAGTTTTAGAGATATAATGTAATGATAAATGAAATTGAAACAGGCTGAGTGATAAATTACATTACATGTTATCAGGGAAAATCTAAAACTTTTCAATAATAATGTCTTTCAAACTATCGAAAGTTATTTCCGTTCAATTAATTCTCCTGAAAAGAATAATTCCACTTCAATTGGATAATGCAGTAATGGCGGTAGTGTTTGATAAATTACTTGATCATCTTCTTTCTATCTATTGTATCTTTTAGAATAGTGATATGGGATTACCCATCTTCTTTTTTTTAAATTTGTGTTATAAAGAAAATTAATTTATAACTATGCAATTTCAATTTTAAGTGCTGACTTTTATAATGTATATGAAATCTTTATTAAAGCACATAAATTAACGTCTGAATTCCATTTTTAATTATCAAAGGTACACATATATTAAGACAGACTTTAAATACAATTAAATACAATAAACCCAACTGGAGTGAAAAATTAGCCGGGGCCAGGAATCGAACCTGGGTCCACAGCATAACGTGCTGTTGCTCTACCGTTAAGCTACCCCTGGCCGATGTCCTAGCCTGGCAATTTCTCACTAATAAACCAAGTTGGGGAACGTCACCGTCCATCTATCAGATAGCACAGGATGACGTGACAACGATGAATAAATTTCTTTTTCCATCGATCCACAATATATATTAAAGCACATAAATTGACGTCTGAATTCCATTTTTAATTATCAAAGGTACACATATATTAAGACAGACTTTAAATACAATTAAATACAATAAACCCAACTGGAGTGAAAAATTAGCCGGGGCCAGGAATCGAACCTGGTTCGACAGCATAACGTCTGTTGCTCTACCGTTAAGCTACCCCTGGCCGATGTCGAATCTGTACAATATTTCATTCATATGAAATCTGTACAATATTTCATAAACGAATTAAAATTCATTGTGAAATGTTTTATATATGAAATAGTATTTTAATGTATTATAAAATTTATTTCTTTAAAATTATTCTACTTATTTAGAACTTTTATTTATTAAAAATATTTGAAGGAACATTTATTTGAGTTATTTATCACAAAAATATAGCAAGTCATAACACATAACATTGCTCGTAATAAATTTATTTATTTAGCTTCAAATAATTAACTCAATCCAAGTTATGCTAAATGTTTTGAAACGAAATTGAATTAGGAACAGCAAGAGTTATTAACGTTTTTGAAATGCACTGTGACCATAAAAATTGTCAAAATGAATTGCTTGCATTCATTTTCAATAAAAAAGTAGAGTTGAGGCTCCTGGTCACTCAACAACCTAATTCCTCTTTTTAAAACTAAGTTTATGGGCATTTGATGCATTCGTAAACCTAAAATATCTCTTCGGGAAATTAATGTTTTTAACTTCTTTTTTCAGTTACGTCTTTTTAAAAGTGTATCGTTTTGTTCTTAGTTCTCAGAATAATTCCAAAATGTATGCTGAAATTTATATGAAGTGTTAAATTCTTACTCACAGTTCGTCAGATTTTAACACATAAAATATTAAATTAAACATAGATTTTAAAAATATTTTGTGAACTAAGTAAAAGAAATTCATGTGACAAAAAAAGAGCACAAAAAATAAGTAATTAAAAATATTATTTTCCTGAGGAGATAATTTAAATACACGAACGTATTCTACGTTCATAGACTTAGCTCTAGCGAAGGGTATTCGGAAATTGAGTCACTGGCAGCCTTTAAATGTTATATTTTCTTATCTATATTAAAAATAACATTAGTGTATATTCGAATAAAAGCTTATTATGATGTTGCTTTTCAAAAGCCAATATTTCAACTATACATGTTATTTATTTAAAATGTATGAAAACATATCAATGCTGATTAATTTTGCGCAGTAACCAAAAATATTGTAAGCTATTACATTTTGAAAAGATACGGAATTGTTAAATGTAGAGTATTAAATAAATACATATTTTACATATGAATAGACAAGAAAGCTAAACGAAAATATATTGATTTATTAGATCTTATTAAGACTTTTAATTTAGTTATTAACTATCGCTTTTTTTAATTACTTTTTTCAGCTTAATAAAAAATAATTCAATGTCATATATGTATAGAATTAATCTTCTAATTTGTATAGATTTTTTTAATAAAGTTATTTAAATTAACTTTTTATGTTATAAAGAAAAATTATAACATAATTCATTCAGCAGTAGTACTTCATTTGTAGTAATTGAAAATTTATGTTTATGGAAAATAGCATAATAGCATTATAGGAAAAGAGCACAGGAAAATAGCATTTTGATGTTTATGAAAAGTGTATCCTGAATTAATTTTTCCAATGATTTAATTTCTAGTCTATGTTGTTATTCCTATATAGAAACGGCAGAAATGTTAAAGAATTATTGAAAGTAGAATTATCATCAATTTGGGAGCTTTTTAGATGATTAAAAAAAAAAAGCTTTATAAACTTTCATGTCTAACACGAAAATATTAGATTGCTTCTTCTAATATTTATATAAAATTGATACTTTCAGACAAGCAGTTAATTCACATACTTTTTTCAATCGTTTTATATAAAGATATAAATCTGAGTTTCCTATTACTTTAAATAATAGAAAGGTTATTTTTTTTAATGATTGAAGGAACATACAAGGAAAATTTTCTATGTATCAGTGGTGCTCTAGCTATTTCATATTTTATAAATTTCACCGCTTTTTATTTTTCTTCTCTAACTGTTTCAAAATATGTATCAAAAGTTATTCACATAATAGTAATTTTTAACAATGCTCTTACATACCATTAAATCCTGTTCTTCTGTAGCTAAAATTAATTACGGCATGTTTACATAAATATGTATAATTTCTGTTTGTTATTTTTTTGTTCAGATATTTTCGAGTACTTATATTCATTCCAAAATCATTCAGTGAAAAGTCAAACTTGAAAGATGAGCTTCGTTTTATTCGTACTTATGTTTGTTAAAACAGGAGAAAAAGTATACCTTTTGCATTCGGAATTAATTATATTCCATTTTTCTTTGAAGGCAGTACGCACATAAAGTGTGATGATATTCAAAAAATATTTTAAGCATTTCTTTCTAATTTGTAAAGAATGCACTAATGAGATTCATATAAATATGGAATGAATCGTTTAATGTGTATAGATATTTTAATAAAGTTTTTTTATGTTTACTGGAAAATAGATTAATTTTTATAACGATAAAAAATATAACACAATTCATTCGGCAGTAGTACTTTATTTGTAGTAATTGGAAATTTATGTTTATGAGAAAATAGCATTTCAATGTTTATTAAAAGTGTACCTGAATTAAGGTACCTGTACGCAATATGGACACGCTAAGAAAATTTCATTTTGTTCACCCCTGTTTCGCCCCCATAGGTCTCCAAAAATATATGACCACTATCTCTGGACTGTTGACTATCATTATTAAAATTAACAACCTTTTTAACTATTCTGGTTTAACTTTAATGATAAAAACAAAAAATGATTACAAGTGTCCATATAAGGAACCACCTGCCCCTATCATGGACACGCGTGTACATATTACGGACAGTCGGCTCCTTATTAACCTACTACACAGTGTGTATGGAAGGGCCACTCTTCCAAGGGATTTTAGAGGAGAGGGGATAAAAGAAATATATCTTAAAGTGTTGCGGGGGAGAGGGGCACAGTAAATATCTTCAGAACATGCACTTTAGAAGGGGTGGGGGTCATTTTCAGTTGTGGCTCTTCGAAGACCCATGCAAAGCACCTCAGTTGCTACAAAATATTATGAAATAATATAGTTGGTTTTGCTTAGCTTTATTGCATCTGTCTGCAGAATTTACATCTGTTATTATTCAGTCCTCACAGGATGGACAAATAAAAAGTTTTTTCGTCATGGGAGGCAAGTCCCACACAGTCCGCATGGACATATCTGCCGTATGTGATGCATAACCGCATGTCTGCAAAACAGCATCAATACTGCATAAGAAGCAGTACCCGCTCTCCTTTGTTGAGGAAGTCATACCGCTGGTACCTGCGATTTTGCCAACAGATATCCTGCTGAGGGGAGGCATCTTTTGATTTTTCTGCAAGGGCTTTTTGGAGGAATGTTTTCTTGGAGGAGGATTGTTCAGATGACGTTAAACAGATATTTTACAAATTTGTGAATCTGAAGATTCACTTGCTGTATTTCCAATGTGGACATAAGGTGTCCATGTTGGGAATCGGACATAGTTTTACTAAATCTTGTAATAAATAAACAAAGAAAACATGTTTAAGCAATATATGCAATATCAATCGAAAATATGTTTTATCAGCTTTCTAAAACACTCTACTTTTCAATATTGAAAGTAATTTTACCCTATCTAATAAGAATTTAAACTTACCTGTAATTACGATCAGCAAACCACAAAACAACAAGTTTCCTTCCAAACGGCGAACAGCGTGCCTTTGTGCACTTTCCGGGCATAATTATCTTTTCAACTGCTTTTCTTCACGGACATGTAGCGCTTTCTCTCGATCAAAATTGTTACTTCTAAAGATGTTAGGTGTGTCCATATTGAGACCACTGTCAATATTGGGTACAAGTATCTTAGTTTTTCTAATTATTTAATTTCTGGTGTATGTTATTTTTCCTATATATAAATAACATAAATGTTAAATTCTCAAATAGAAATCTTATAAGCAGAATTATAATCTATTCGGGTGCTTTTTAGCTCACAGGCTATCAAAGCCTGAGAGCTTATGTGCCCGCCGGTTCTGTGTGTACGTACATATCTACGTACGTATGTATGTACGTACGTAACGCGATAACTCTTGATAGAAACATCCGATTTGCTTAAAAAAAATTTTCTAGGTTCATTGTGATAAGGCGCTTCCCTGATTAGTTTTGGGAGTTCATTGGTTAAGGATAAAGGGGAAAAGGGGGGTTAGTCCATCCCCTTAATTCAGATAAATGGGTTTTTCATGCAGAATCATTCGATTTTCTCCGAATTTGGCATACCGGTTTATTATGTTAACGAACTTCCCTGTTTAGTTTTGGGGGTCCATTGGTTAAGGATAAAGGGGGAAAAGGGGGGTTAGTCCACGCCTCTCAATTTAGATAAATGTGTTTTTAATGCAGAATTATTCGATTTGCTCTAAGTTTGGTATACCGATTTATTATGTTATGGAGCTTCCCTGATTGATTTTGGGGGTTCATTGGTTAAGGATAAAGGGAGAAAGGGGGGTTATTCCACCCCCCACCCCCCCTTAATTTAGATAAATGTGTTTTTCATGCAGAATTATTCGATTTGCTCCGAATTTGGTATACCTGTTTATTATGTTAAGGAACTTCCCTGAAAAGTTTTGGGGTTCATTGGTTAAGGATAAAGGGGAAAGGGGGCTAATCCACCACCCCCTTAATTTAGATAAACGGGTTTTTCATGCAGAATTATGCGATTTGCTCCAAATTTGGTATACCGTTTTATTATGTTAAGGACTTCCCTGATTAGATTTGGAGGTTCACTGGTTAAGTATAAAGGGGTAAACGGGCGCTAATTCCCCTTCACTTATTTTATTGAGGGGCATTATTCTTTAAAATAAGAGTATTATATACAATTAGTGTGAATAGCCTCTGAGATCAATGCCATCAGTTTAGCTGGGCACTTTTCTTTTTTATTAGTTGATTAATAGGTAAGCTTTATAAATTTTCTTATCTGTCACGACAAATTTAATTTCTTCCTCTAATATTTATATTAAATTGATATTTTTAGACAAGCAACGAATTTATATAGTTTCTTTTTATCATTTTCTATAGGGATATAAATCTGAGTTTCCTATTATATTAAATAATAGAAAATTTACTTTTTTAATGATTGAACGAACATAAAAGGAAAATTTTCTATTTATCAGTGGTGCTAGCTATTTCATATTTTATAAATTTCACCGATTATTATTTTCCTTCTGTAAGTGTTTGAAAATATCTAATGAAATTTATTCATATAATAATAATCATTAACATTGCTCTTACGTACCATTAAATCCAGTTCTCCTGTAGCTAAAATTAATTACGACATGTTTACATAAATATGTATAATTTCTGTTTGTTATTTTTCCGCTCAGATATTTAAGAGTACTTAGATTTATTCCACATTCATTCAGTGAAAAGTCAAGCTTGAAAGATGAGCTTCCTTTTATTTGTAATTATGTTTGTTAAAACAGGGGATAAAGTATGCCTGTTGCAATCGGAAATAATTATATACTGTTTTTCTTTGAGGGCAGTACCCACATATAGTGTATGCCATAATATTTAGAAGTTGATATTCACAAATTATTTTAAGCATTTCTTTCTAATTCTTAAAGAATATACTAATGAGATTTATACAATTATAGAATGAATCTTCTAATGTGTATAGAACTTTCAATAAAGTTATTTAACTTTGCGGGGTTAAGTTGCGGGGTATTTAAGTTTGCACTTAATTTTTATAAAGAAAAATTATAACACAATTCATTCAGCATTATTAGTTTATTTGTAGTAATTGGAAATTTATGTTTATGCAAAAATAGCATTTCAATGTTTGTGAAAAGTGTATCCTGAATTATTTTTTCTAAAGATTTCATTTCTGGTCTATGTTATTATGTCTATATAGATATAAATGATATAAATGTTAAATTCTAAATAGAATTCTCTTAAGCACAGTTATCATCAATCTGTGTGCTTTTTAGTTGATTAATAAGAAAGCTTTATAAATTGACTTGTCTAACACGAGAAATTTAGATTTTTTTCCTCTACACTGTAAAAAAAAATTTGTAAAGTTACTAAAATTTTTCTAGGAAACTGGGATTCCAGGAACTTTTTATGTAACGGCAACAAGAAAAATTCCTGTAACAGATGCTGTTACAGAAATTTTTGCTGTTGCCGTTACATAAAATGTTCCTGGAATCCCAGTTTCCTAGAAATATTTTAGTAACTTTACAATTTTTTTTTACAGTGTAATATTTATGTTAAATTGATATTTTCCGACAAGCAACAAATTCACATTGTTTTTTTTATTATTTTATATAAAGATATAAATCTGAGTATCCTATTATTTTAAATAACAGAAAGGTTATCTTTTAATGATTGAACGAACAGAAAAAAAAAAAAAAAAACAATTTTTTATATATCAATGCTGTGATAGTAACATGTAGCAATCATGTGATAGTAATTTTTAACAATGTTCTTACATTCAATTCAATCCTGTTATCCTTTAACTAAAATCAATAATGACATGTTTACATAAATATGCATAACTTGTGTTATTTATTTTCCCCTTTAGATATTTACTTAGTTTCATTCAACATTCTTTCAGTTACAAGTGAAGCTTGAAAGATGAGATTCCTTTTATCCGTAATGATGTTTATTGAAACATGAGAAGAAGTATGCCTGTTCCAATCGGAATTAATTACATTCTATTTTGCTTTGAACGCAGTACATACATAAAGGGTGTTTGCTGCCTAATTTTAAATTCGCAAGTTATTTTTGCATTTGTATCTAATTCTTAAAGGATACACTAATAAGATTTAAATACTTGTTTCAAGACTTTAGTTATCTAGATTGAACACATTTCAGAAAAATCTTAATTTTTTTTTTTTTTTTTTTACGCTATAAAAATATTAAACATTATTTAAATTAAGGGTAATATGTTATATAAATTTAAATAAATTAATTTGGCATGTAATAATGTGTTTCGATATATTGTAATAAACTGAGAAAAAATGAATGACTTTTCGTTGTCTTTAGTATTCTTTAATCAAAATGCAAAATACGGAATGAAAAACAGACCTAACACAGTAAAGCACAAAATATCTATAATATTTTAGAATATTCTCCAGAATTATGTCGTTATAAAACCTAATAATGTGCTTATAGTAATCTTTAAAAATGCTCTTCCAAGCCATTAAATCTAGTTCTCCTGTAGCTAAAATTAAGTATGGCATGTTCACATATATATGTATAGCATCTGCTTGTTGTTTTTCCATTTAGGTATTTACTTATATTCATTCCACATTCTTTCAATGACACATCATGCTTGAACGATGAGCATCAATTTATTCATAATGATATTAGATAAAACAGGAAAAGAAGTAGGCCTGTTGCAATCGGAATTAATTATATTGCATTTTCTTTGAAGGCAGTACATATATAAATTGCATGTACTGCCTAATATTATATTCACAAAATGTTATGAACTTTTCTATCTAATTCTTAAGAGATGCAATAATAATATTTAAAGACTGGTTTCAAGACTTTTGTTTTCGAAATCATACAAATTTCAGAAAATAAAGAATTTTATTTTTTGTTATAGAAATATTAAATTCCGAGTATTTAAATCGGTAATAATATATAAGATATGAATTGAAAAATTATTTAGGGATGGAAAAAAGTGTTTTAATGTATTATAGAAGACTTAGAAGTAACAAAAGTAGTACTCTGTAACGTTAGTGGTCTGTAAAGAAAATACAATATGGGGCATTCTCTCAATCATTTGACTTTTATGTCCCTAAATAATAATTTTTATTTTACTACATTTTCTTGTGTTTTTTTTTTCATATGCTGGGGAACATCCCATTGCATGATTGCATAACAATATTAACGAGATAAATAAGTTTTGGACGATGTTGGGGGTCCAAATACCAGGAAAATTCCTATACCGTCCCGTGTCCCTGATGCTTATTTTTAAGTTTGGAGCTGTCTGTATAAAATTGTTTCAATAAACATAATTCGATGTAATTTTTTTCCGAAACTGAAACTATTGTTTTATAGAAATAGGCAGCAAAAAAATAACCTGCACACATTTTTAGTGTTGTTATTATTTTTTAAACTCTGTCCCTGGGTTTTAGATTCCTTATCATCCCTCTTCTAAAATCATACAGAAAATCACTTCAGATGGAGCCGCAGAATTTTTTTCAAGTTTTTTCTCAGGCAGAAGTAGGGTAGAGAAAGAATGTGTAAAATTCTTTGACAGGAAATTTACTGCAGGATTTAAATCAACATTTAAATATCAATTTCAAGCTTCATGGCTTTATTGGTAGTCTTACCGTCCCCAAGGTTTATTCCTGCACTTTTCGAGGTAAATTAATATTCTAAAAATCAGTGAAAATTGTGGCTACCACTTAGTCTTAACATGATTTGCTTAAAATAGGTGGTAATTTTCCTTATTGTCTCATATTTACCGTCTCTTTTTCCTCCATTTCGTCCTTTTTTACCTATACCGCCCCCCTTTTTTTACCTTACCGTCCCTTCTTAAACACCCCTTTAAGACAATGTTATACCAAAAATTTGTACTAATAATACTACATTGTTATTGTTTCTTACTTGAATGCCCTGTGGGTACTATGCAAAACCATTTTAAGTAAAAATTTAGAAGAAAAAAAAGTTTTAGTGGTAAAATGGTAAGGAGAATTAAACTCGCAAGTTTAACATAAACCTCAGTTAAATAAAAAATTTCGCTGCTGACCATTTTTTTCATTATTTTGAATCATTAAGGCATTCGTCTAGCAGATTAAAATGTTATTTTAGCAAGTTTAATTTCACCAGATTTTTATTCCCGAAAGTCAGAAGATTGCGAGAATGCCCCATATACGGAATGAAAAATCGAAAAAACACAGGAAATCGTAAACTATCTATAACTGTTCAGAAATTTCTCAGAAAACATATCGTTATAAATCTAATATTGTGCTTATAGTAATATTTAATAATGTACTTACATACCATTAAATCAATTTCTCATGTAACTAAAATTAATTACTGCATGTTTGCATAAATAGTAGAACTTTCGCTTGATATTTTTCCCATCAGATATTTACTTAGATTCATTCCACATTCTTTCACCAACAAGTCACACTAGAAAGATTAGCTTCATTTTATTCGTAATGATGTTTGTTAAAACATAATAAGAAGTATGCTTGTTGCAATCATAATTAATTATATTTTACCTTAAAGGAACAGCATACATAAAGTTTATGTTCTGTATAATTTGACATTCACAAATTATTTTAATAATTTCTATCCAATTCTTAAAGGATCTATTAATAAGTTTTAAAGATTGGTTTCAAAACTTTAGTTTTCTAGATATACAAATGTCAGAAGAAACTGAATTTTATTTCGCGCTATAAAATATTAAATATTGAGTATTTATTGAATAACTATATATGATAGAAATTTAAATATTTTTGGGGGGAATGGAATAAAGTGTTTAAATATATTTTAAGGACAGTGAGAAAAAATTAACGACTTTTCGGTATTGTTAGAATTCAGTAATGTAAATTTAATTTACAAAAAGAAAAAAGACCTAATACAGTAAATCGTAAACTATGTAAAATATTATAGAAAGTTCTCAGAAAATATGTCGTTAAAAGCAAAATATTATGCTTATAGTAATATTTAACAGTCATATTACATACCATTAAATGTAGTTCTCCTGCAACCAAAATTAATTACGGCATGTTTACATAAATATGCATAATATCTGTATTTTGTTTTTCCCTTTATATATTTACTTAGATTCGTTAAACATTCTTTTGGTGACAATTCAAGATTGAAAGATGATCTTCCGTTTATTCGTAATGATGTTAGTTAAAACAGGATAATAAGTATGCCTATTGTTATCGGAATTATTAAAATTCTATTTTTCTTTGAAGGCAGCATATACATAAATTGTATGTAATGCATAATTTGATATTTAAAAATTATTTTTAGAGTTTATAATTCTTAAATAATACACTAATAATATTTAAAGACTGGTTTCTAGACTTTAGTTTTCTATATTATGCAAATTTCAGAAAAAGTGACTTTTATTTCAGGCTATAAAAATAGTAAAATGCAAGCACTGAAATCAAGAATAATATGTGATATAAATTTGAATAAACTTCTTTGGCATGAGAAAAAGTGTTTAAATATATTTTAAGTACACTGAAAAGGAATGGACAACTTTTCGTTCTCGTTGGTGTTCTGTAATGAAAATATTATATACGAATGAAAAACTGAAAATATTATATACGAATAAAAAACACACTCAACAGAATAAATCGCAAACTATCTATAATAATTTAGAAACTTCTGGAAAAATAAAACTAATATTGTGCTTATAGAAATCATTAACAATGTTATTGCAAAATATTAAATCTAGTTCTTCTGCAACTAAAATTAATTGCGGCATGTATATATAAATATGTATAACTTCTCGTTGTTATTGTTCTCTTCAGATATTTACTTGAGATATTCATTGCACATTATTTCAGTCACAAGTCAAGCTTAGAAATATGAGCATCCTTTTATTCGTAATGATGATCGTTTAAACAAGAGAAGTATGCCTGTTGAAAACGGCATTAATTTTACTTTTCTTCGAAGGTTGTAAATACATAAAATGCTTTTAATGCCTAATTTTAAGCATTTCTGTCTAATTCTTAAAAATCACACTGATAACTTTTAAGGACTTGTTTCAACATTTTAGTTTTCTATATTATACAAATTTCAGAAAAAAATTAATTATATTTCATGCTAACGAATAATAATCTTGAGTATTGAAATCAAGAATAATATATGATATAAATTTAAATAAATTATTTTTGCATGGAATAAAGGATTTAAATATACTGTAAATACACTGAGAAACAATGCATAACGTTTCGTTTTCGTTAGTATTCTGTAATGAAAATGTAATACACGAATGAAAAACAGACTTAATACAATAAATTATAAACAGCCTATAATATTTTAGAAATTTATCATAAAACATGCCGTTATAAACCTAATATTGGCCTTATAGTAATTTTTAACAATGTCCTTACATACTATTAAATCTAGATATTCTATTACTACAATCAATTGTAGCATGTTTCATAAATAAGTATATGTTATTTCCCCCTTCAGATATTTTCTTAGATTTATTCCACATTTATTCAGTGACGTGTCAAGCTTGAAAGATATAATAAGTAAAAATAGGATTTTTCTAACCGAAAATTCGCGCAAAGTTGGAAATTGTTTTAATCACTTTGTTTTACATCCAAATGAAGGGATTTGAGGTTTGTCCCATATTTCCTATTGAGCATTAGACGTGGCACCATAAAAACCTCAAAATTTTCGGACTTTTTTAAGTATTTCGCAAATAATTCAAAAACCATTCACTCTACAGAAACAGTTCTAATTTATAAATTATAGACCAAAAAATTCTGCGTCGATTTAATACAACAGACTAAAATCTCCCCCCAAAATAAGCGAGATATGAAAGATCAAAAAAGTACTTGTTTCCAATTTTTTTCTAAAAAAGTCATAAAATTGGTTTTTTGAAGTTCTCATGTATAAAATGTTAGAGAACAATATAATAATAACAGAAAATCATGAAAATGTTTATTTAAAAAAATCCGTATATAAGCAATGGTGATGAAATAAACTCAAGATACTTGACGGAAATCGAGCTTGGAGCGTTTTTTTTTTGCTGGACCTTGATCTGCCCGTTCTTCTTCCTCCTGCACATGGAAGGCATCCTGGTCCATATCTACTTTTTCGTCGTATCCGGTTTGTGAGTCTTCTTTTTCTGCGGTATTTGTGCACGACGCACCTTTTCAGTGGTAACATATAATTGAGCATTTAACACCGTTCTTTGATGCACATTTGCATGATAGAGTGTTTAGATGCTCTGGTGTTGCAGCTACCGGGTGTCCCAAAAAGGATTGACTGATTTTAAAATTCAATGACTTCCAAACGGTGACAGATATTAAAAAAATTCTTGCAGGAGGGTTATGCATGAAGTCAAAAGTTTTATTACAGTGATTTTCGATTTTAGTTCGAATTACAAACAATAGATGGCGCTGTAAGCAATATTCGCTAAATGCAGGCTCGATTTTTGGTCCTTTATGTTGTTCCATGCAGAAAAAGGAGATGGAAATGTATTATCCGGGCCACGAAGTACCAAAAATCGAGCCTGAATTTAGCCTCTATTGATCGCAGCGCCATCTATTGTTTGTAATTCGAACTAAAATCGAAAATCACTGTAAAAAAAACTTTTGACTTTATGCATAACCCTCCTGCAAGAATTTTTTTAATATCTGTCACCGTTTGGAAGTTATTGAATTTTAAAATCAGTCAGTCCTTTTTGGAACACCGGTATATCGTTCGTAGTGATTAGACGTATACCATGTTTGAATGACTTCCAACCCCAATCAGTGTGTTTCATCACCTTTCCATTCCAGATGTTGATCTGAAGAAAAACTCTGTATGAATGCTATTTGGCTGCATCTTAAGTTGGTGGCAGAAAAGAGAGGTTAATTTGGGTCTTCATAAGATGTTTTGCAAATGTGCTGTATACCAATTTGTGCAGTGTTGTAGAATCGTCATACTGGGGATTGTGTATGTATAAGGTAGCAATAAATTTCTTCCCCGCATCACTTGCTTCTTCAGGCGTAGCATATTTGTTATTAAAGACAGTTGGAACATCCTGTAGGTGAGCATGATTTTCCAAAAGCTTGACGAATTTCAGTTTTTACCCTTCCTGAAGAAGGTCGATGTAGAATTACAGCCTGTAAAAGCATGTAGGAATAGGACGTTTTTCTTCTCATTCGGCGAGTACTTGAAACTTAATGGTGAATATAAAACATTGCCCGACTCCCCTTTCCCAAGTTTCAAGAAGTATATCGTAGTTGAGTTGGGAATAAATGTAGTCAAAAGCACAAGCAGATCAGTATCTTCCCCAATGATGACACGTTCTGACTGCTGATCAAGATAGATGGCTTCCATCACGACGCTATTATCTGTATCATCGACAGCTTGTTTTACAGTTAAATTGTGTTGCTCTAATTTTCCAATGAGCATTTTTATTAAACGGCGTTTATTCCCTTCCTTTGCAAGGAAGTGCTCTTTTTGCATTGTGAGCGTCGTATTTTCGTTAAAGTCAACACTTGCTGCAATGTATTTATTTTTTCGACGGAAGCGCTCAGCAGACTTGGTGCCATGTTCTAATGATTCTTCTGGGGAGCCATCAAAAACAGTTGTTGCAGTTTTACCATAGTTGTTTTTCAAATATCCAATGTACTTGGAAATAATTGAAGAGAACTTTTCTCTTAGCTCCCAACTCTCTCGATGAAGGACGAAGCCACCATGAATCACATGGACAGTTTTTATTGTTTGTTCTAAATTATTAAGGGGGTGAACAAATCGTAAAATACCGACTTTTGCGTTTTTCTCATCCCAAAGATATCAAACAGAGAATTCGGAAATGGAGCCAATTCATAAAGAACTTTCTAAGTTCTTTCTCTAATTTCTAGTGGAAAGAAAGTCGACGAAAAATAGTCCCTGGATCGACGGATACCTCGTTATCATGGGTTTTAACAGCACACGTGAAGCTTTTCATTGGAATTACTCGATGTGATCTCTTGAATTTCACATGGCCAAAATCACCACCAATGACAATTTTTATACTTGCAACTTCAATCTCTTTGGCTAGATGACAATTTATTTTATCGCCACAAATCACTCCTGTACTCAGACACTATTGGTGTTTTCTTTAATATAACACTAGGATTGGGTTACGGTTTCAAAATTGTAATCATAAGCGCAAATATAGGTGTGAGTACATTTTGTTTGGTTACATGAGCACTTCAGAAAACCAATTTTCTGAGATTTTTTTAGAAAAAATTGGAAAAATGCAATATTTTTATTATCATATCTCGCTTATTTTTAATGGAATTTTTTGTCTGAGGTACTCAATCGACGTAGAATTTTATGCTCTACAATTTATAGATTAGGACTGTTTCTGTAGAGGGAACGGTTTTTGGGTTACTTGCAAAATACTGAAAAAAGTCTGAATTTTTTTATGTTTTTGTGGTGCCACGTCTGACGCTCACTAGGAAAAATGGGACAAACATCAAATCCCTTCACTTGGATGAAAACAAAGTGATTAAAACGATTTCCAGCTTTCCGCGAATTTTTTGCATAAAACAGCCCTTTTTTGAGCTAATTTTTCTAGACTAAATGATGTTAAAATAGAAGAAGTATCACTGTCGCTTAGGATACTATACACTGTGAGTCTCCAAATGAAGTCGTCCGATCCAGATCTCCTGTTCCTGGCTGTTCTCATTGGCCTGTATCTGAGGTTTCACGTTCAAATGCCAATGTGGACAGCGAGGGCGACTTCTTGCCTATCCCGAAGCGTACTAAATGAACTTGGAGATTACGCCCAGAGCCTGCACGGTAATATACCAGTTTCTGTACATAGCCTACTTTTTTCTCGAGAAAAAATATGTAAATACGTCTAATTCCTGTAAATAGTAATCTAATTTAAATCATATTGTAATACTGTATTTAAATATATATTTGCGGCATTTATTTTAAATAAATGCGTGCAGTACCACATTTAAAACATAAAATTTGTTTGTTTATTACTTAATTAACAAAAATTTTAATTTTCAGATATTTATTAGTTTAACAAACTGCTGTTTGAAAACATAGATGAACTTTGCACATCCGCCATCTTGAATTTTATATCCCACAAACAAACAACGTGTTAGATGTCCACCATATTGGATTGCATAATCCGTAGACGTCCGCCATATTGGACAGCGGCCATTATGGACGTCTAGGTATCGAATTTCCAGGCTTGGTCGCCCTGCACTTCCAACTATGCATAGTATTACCTTAGTTGGAACACGTCCAACGTCCAAGTGTCCTTTGCACCATACAGATTCTGACGTTACAGCTACGTCAGCCGTCCAGATTTTCAGCCTGCTAATCACGTGACCAGCCCGAACAAAATTTTATTTTTCAGATTTATTCGTGACGTAGGATTCTATTATTAAGTAATCGCGATAAAGGGAGGGAGAGCAACGGGTCAGTCCTGCTACGTTTGAAATGTGATCTCGCACTTGTAAATTGATGAATGTGCGTGTTTCCAGTGTTTCTGGCATGTACTTCTGCTTAGTCAGGCGCAATCGAACTTGTATTGAGAGTATGTTTGATTTGCTTGCATAAAAACTGCTGAGAGCCTGCGTTATGTTAGACTGGGTGTTAATGACTGAATTAACACTCAGACGGAATTAATTATATACTATTTTTCGACGGACATGACGTTTATGTGCTACCTAATTTGATATTCACAAGTTATTTTATTCATATTAAAAGACTTATTTTAAGCCTTTATGTTTCTAGATTATACAAATAAAAAAAAAATTATTTCACCCTGTAAAAATATTAAACCTTGAGTATTTAAATCAGGATTACTATGATATAAACTATTTAGGACTGGGTAAAGTGTTTCAATATACAGTGTGTGATCAGTTAACGAACTGTTTGGTTTACGAACATATCGGTTAACGACTTCTTTCATGAGAGATTTCTAAGTTCGGATAACGAACACCTCACAAAATAATACCAAGAAGAAGAATATTCTGTATCTAATATGCCGAGATGTATTTAATTACATCTTTTGCTGAATTAGAGAATATTTTAAGAATTGCATACGAAAAGACTTTTTTTAATTCATGGGCTACCGGGGGTTTGGGACCTCCATTTTAGACCCTCGTAATTAAAATGAACAGATTTGAAACATTATTTTTTACATTTTGTGTCCCTTTTTAAGAAGTATTTTAAATTGTAAATTAATCATTTTAATTGAAATTTAGCTCAAAAATTATTAACAAGATCTATCTTCAATTTGATTTTTATCCGGTCCTGCGTAAACATGATCTTTTCGAGAACTAAAAAGGTTTTGAAAGGTCCTCATGACAAATTTATGTGATTTAATGCCGTGATATATGAATGTAATCCAAGAAATTTTTACAAAGCGCATATCATTTATTTTTTTAAATACGCCATGACACGGAAAAAGCAATCAAAATATGATCTGTCCATATTAAATAAAAGCTGTTATGTTAACCTTATCATAAAGGGAAGATTTTTATTTTTTTTTCGCATCATTTAACTTTTAAGAACAAATTAATTGAATTCTCATACAAACCAATACAAAATCTACGTTCGGTTTACGAAAAATTCGGTTAGAGAACATTGTTTTGGAACGAATTAAGTTCATTAACCGATCATCCACTGTATTGTATTACACTGAGTTTATGTTTCGAGGAATTGGCGTTGATTCGGTTTGAACCTGTGACATACTGCATGAAAGGCGAGTGCCGTAGCAATAAGCAAAAGTCAAGATCGTTTGTTATGTGCCATTGGCTCTTATTATATTGTTTGTTGAAATTTTATTGCGACAGCTGACGTCACTAAAAACTCAACCACAATGAAAGCGTCCTATTTAAACATGGCTTGTTCTCGTTTAGCTAGTTCCTGAGAGGCTGTGCCTATTTGGAGTAAATTCATTGTGGTAGTGCCATTTTTTCGAAGGTTGTGTCATAATTTTACCGCGTCTTCAATGTATGTTTTGCGGAACTGGCGTTGACTGGTTTCAACCTTGTACCTACACAAGCGTGGTAGCACAGAGCAAAAGACCAGATAAATTGTTCTGTGCGAGTGAATCATCTCAGATTGTGTTTTGAAGTGTTATTGCAAGAGATGACATCGCCACACTAAGAAACAATGAATTACTTTTCTTTTTCATTAGTATTCAGTAATGAAAATCTAATATGCGGAATGAAAAACAGAACTAATATAGTAAATCGTAAACTATCTTTAATAGTTTGAAAATTTTTCAAAAATATGTCGTAACGTAATATTGTGCTTATAGAACGATGCACAGTAAACAACCTTAAATATTGGAATGCTTAAGGGATTAATTACCTTTGAACGTGTCAACGAATTAATTTTATTTTTAATAACTGATATTAAATTGTGATTCTGTAGAAACAACGAAAAAATTCCTTTTAGAACGGAACATATGTGCAAAACAGCTTTATATTTTTATATCGTCAAAGAGTATTTATCGATCAAGGAGTATATTTTTATCTTTAATGTCATTTTTTTTTTCAAAACAGCGGTTTTGTTGGTTGAACACATTATTTCTAAAAAACGTCTCGATATAATTTTATGAAAGTTACACTGAAGATGCACATGCTCTAAATGACTTACTATTATGTTCATATAGTTAAAAAATTAAAATATAACTATTTTATATAAAAAATTAAAAATTTTGGATTTGGTTCGCCCCAGGATGGTTGCATACACTTTCCTACTCTTGGATTTTATATAAGTAGAAGGTATCAAAATGTCTGATTTTTTTTTTTTTTTTACTTTTATCTCAAGAAATATTTATTACATTTTTCCAATGTAGGTCAATTTAAAGACATATCCTATCTCTAACAAAAAAAAAAAAAAAAAAAAAAAAAAAAAAAAAAAAAAAAAAAAAAAGGCTAAATGTGATAATTCGATTATGTTAAACCTTGCGATGAAGGAATATAAATTTGAATTAATTTATCAAAAACCCATTAAATTTGAAATCAAATTAAAAAGCTTTATATGCATGTAGGCTCTTTTAAGACCTTTAACAGTTAGAATATATCTTTTTGAATCTGTGTTTAAGGGGGCGAGGGACCTTAAAAATCAATTTTTTTATTTTTTGTAAATTTCACTTTAAATATAACTCAAGAGTACATTATATGCATTATGGCATGCAATTATCACAAAAAAAAATATTTCGAGAAAAAAAAAATGGATTTTACGTGTCGTCTTAAAAATCTTCGAAGTGCCCCCGGCGCGTTCCATATCAATGAAAATCCCCAATATTTTTTATAAAAGTTTGGTTTATATATATAAATAAAACTGTGCATCGAATTTTATATATTTGAATATCAAGGTAAAAAAAAAAAAGTAAAATTGAAAAACTTTTTCGAAAAAATTTCAAAAATTTCAATTGTTTTCTTTTTTTCTGGAAATTTAACTTTAAATATTACTCAAGGGCACATTATATGCATTATGACATGCATTTATTTAAAAAAAAAATACTATTTTTTTTTCATACAAAATAGAAATCTTCGAAATGGCTCCTGCGCTTTCCATATCAATGAAAATCCCCAATATTTTTTTATAAAAGTTTTGTTTATATATATAAATAAAACCGTGCATCGAATTTGATATATTTGAATATAAAGATATAAAAAAATTATTTTTTTTTAATATTTTTCGAAAATTTTCAAAATTTTTTCGCAATTTTTTTTGTGATAAATGCATGCCATAATGCATATAATGTACCCTTGAATAATATTTAACGTGAAATTTACAAAAAATAGGAAACTGATTTTTAAGATTTTCAAGGTCCCTCGTCCCCTTAAATTGTCATTACCAAACGTTAAACAGATGTGAAATTACTGCATTCCATATTATATTAACATTTACATGTAATTTATCAGTTTCAAAGATAGCTGACCACAAAAGAAGCCATATTTCATTAAATATATGATACCTCATATTAGAATATGCTTTAAAATACTAGAAATATTTTATTATAATGCACAGCAATTATTTATGATAACGTAGCTTTCAATGGTATTTGTTTTATCCCATTCAATAAGAGACTTAACTATTAACATAATTTGTGATATAAATAATGACAAAGACATGTTTTTATTTGTATGTAATTAAATATTTTAATTCTATTGTTTTAAGCTATTGCAAACAAAAACATAAAAAAAATCAGACAAAATTTATTGTTTATATATAGACCTATACCCTCCAAAAAAAATAAAAAAAAGTTTTTTAACGGCCTAAATAATCACAAACATCCTCAAATCACGCTTTATATAAAATATAAAGAGACTAAAAATGTTAAATTGAAAACTGAAAATGTTAACTGTTTAAGTAACACTGTTGTTGAGTGACGAGTGTATGAGAGACGAAAGGAGGATAAATATTGTTTTATCAATTTAATGTAAACATAAATTAAAACAATTTTTTAAACATGTAAAGTACATTTCCATTTCTATGTAAAAAAGTTATGATAATGCATGTTTCTTCATAAATATGTAATATAAAGATATTTTACCTTAATAATATAAATTTCCCACGCAAAAAATATATTTATATTGCATAATTCAGGCAAGGTATACGTTATTGGATATAAAACTATTCGCTATTTAACAATATAGAAAATAATATATGTATTTATAAATTAATTGAAATTAAACTTAATATGTTTATCAGGTGGGTTATACAGCGTGGTTAAAATAAAACTGACGGCACATAGAGGATCACGTCTCCGTTTCTATTAAACGGATCAAAATGAATCTTCAAATATATATGTAGTTCACGCGGCCGAGGTCTTCGTAAAAAAAAGCGCCAGATGGCACTTTAACGACATATAAAGGAATAAAACAATTCAAAAACAAAAGTATAACATAATATTTTATTTATATACAAACTTATGCGCTCTATATACATACCTTGTCGGTCATCAATATGCTGAAAGCTCAGCACCGCGTTATAAACGGCCGCACGCAACATATCAGTATGAATAAGGGAGACATGGCGTACGATGTTGGCTTTCAAGTTCGCTTCGTTAGTTACATGTCCTTGTTAAACATGATCTTTGAGAAAACGCAATAGTTAGAAGTCACAAGTGTACAGATGTTTTGACCTAGCACGGGAGACAATTGGGAAAGTATTCAAGATGATACGTTCATGAGGAAAATTAGCTTCAATCAAGTTCTTTACACGTCTCGCCGTATGAGTAGCTGCTCCGTCTTGAATTGACATTGGGGTAGTCAAAGAGCATCTTTGCCTTAAAGCAGGGACAACATGGTTTTCCATCTGTCTGCTATATATATTACATGTGACTGTATAGCTAATAAAAACTTCTTCATTGTGACTTTATGCAAAAAGTACAGGCCCAAAATGAAATTATTCATGAATCTACTCTATGCCGTGACGTATGGGGAATGTAGCGGCTGTTGTTGCACAGCACGAGGGTAGGTGGAACACCATTATGTGGCAGCTGTGTAATTATGTATGTTCATAGCACCACCCAAGTGAAAATGAATTACTTCTGCCCATAAAATATATGATTGCCAGTACTCATTCACTTGCATCCTTGAATGAAAACGCAAAGCAAAATGGAGACATACAAAAGGATCTTGAGGTTTTAAGTGTTACACGAAATGTATCTTGTAGGGTTAGAGGTTCAGAATGTTGCGCAAAATCATGCGCACGATTGACCACGAAATATCCAGGTTTCGTGTTATTAAGGGACCAGTTACAATAGCATTTAAAGAAATTTCAGATGCTTCAGCTGTTGCAATTACAAGTTTCCCCACAATAGCTGGTTCAGCTGCACGCCGTTCTCTCCATTGAGCACCATCCTGAGAACCGGCTTCTTTAAACTTGCAAATAATATCTTTAACTACATTTACGGGCATGAATCCTGTCCTTAAATTTTTATCCGCCGATAAGAACGGAGTACTGTTAAAACATTGCTCTCATTCTGATAAAAAAGTTCAATACGCGATTCAATACGATCAATACGCGTTCATTTTTTGTTCTGTGACATGTTTACTTGGGGCGAATATATTTTTTTATTATTCGTATCGCCTTTTATAGAAAAATTATATTAACTATTTATCTTCCTATAGTGTTAGCGGTACAATGCCGCCTGGTGGCGAACTTTCAGATTTCTTTAACGAAAACCTCGGCCGCGGAACTTATGCTTAACGTTTCATTCGAATCTGTTTAATAGAAACGAAGATGTGTGCTTCCGAGTACCGGCAGTTTAATTTTAACAATCCTGTATAAAATTCATGATCTTTCATCATTAACATGTGAAACGTCACGTCAGTCACCGGTGACTGACCCTGAAATTTCCGTTCAGAACGCGTTGTTCACCTATGACTGACCGTCTAAAATATGATATAAATCTAAATATAAATATATGGTTTTAAGTAATTATGAAAATTTATTTAAAATTTATTACCTTTTATTTATTGCAGGATTATACTTTCTTAAAAATTACTTAAAACATTGTAAATTTTTCAGCTTCAGTGTCAGTCACCGTGGCACTCAAGGTGTTAAAATGTTTCAAAAGAATTACAACTGAGTGAAATTCGTAGATTAGAGGACACGTTTCAAAAGATAACTTCTTTCAAATTATGAAAGGCAATATACACTTAAGTAGGATATTAGAAATGAACATTCATATCAGAAAAGGAACATACCACGAAAGTTATTTAGACAGGTATCTTTTGCCGGAAATTACACGGCCCGTTCAAATGTATGGTACAATATTTAAGTTTAAATTTGAAATGTAAACTGAAATTAGAAAGTACTTTTAACTTTTAAAAACATGTGGGTGCTGTGTAATAATATAAAGAGCGCACTCTAAGCATAATAAGTTTTAAAACTTTTATAACATGTTTTAATGATATTCATATTTAATGTAATGTCAAAAAGTAGTATGAAAGAAAGAGACACTAAACTGTTCAAAAATAAACAAATTGTTAAGAATTAATATGACACGGAACGCTTGTACTACACTTGTAGCATTCACAGTGCACCAAGCCTTTTAATAACTACATATAAACTTTTAAAGCTAAAGATAAATGTTGTCTAATGTCTACTATTAGGAAAATTAATATGCTATAATATATAAAGAGCGCACTCTAAGCATAATAAGTTTTAAAACTTTTATAACATTTTTTAATGGCATTCTTATTTAATGTAATGTCAAAAAGTAGTATGAAAGAAAGAGACACTAAACTGTTCAAAAATGAATAAATTGATAAGAATTAATATGGCATGGAACGCTTATACTACACTTGTGGCATTCACAGTGCACCAAGCCTTTTAATAACTACATATTAACTTTTAAAGCTAAAGTTAAATGTTGTCTAATGTCTAGTATTAGGAAAATTAATAAGAATCAGAATTAATTATTAATATTAATAATATTAGTAATGGTTTTTAATGGTATTCTTATTTAAATAATTTCGAAAAGTAGTATGAAAGAAAGAGACACTAAACTGTTCAATAATAAACAAATAGTTAAGAATTAATATGACATGGAACGCTTGTACTACACTTGTGGCATTCACAGTGCACCAAGCCTTTTAATAACTACATATAAACTTTTAAAGCCAAAGATAAATGTTGTCTAATGCCTAGTATTATGAAAATTAATATACCCCACATTTATATATAAAAAAAATAATTGATAAAGCGAATAGACTATATTAAAGAAAAACACATTTTCACATTTCGTGATTCAGGGATGACTTACAAATAAAAATAATGAAATAGAGCAAAAAAAAAAAAAAAAAAAGAAAGTTAATGTCAACTTTAATCTTTGCTTGAACATTAAAGAGACTTTGAGAAAAGAATAATGAAACGCAAATGTTAATCGGACAAATATTTTAGAATTCACTAGTGAATTTTTAAAGATTGGCGCACTCAATACGCTCAACATGTCTTTAATGGTTAATATAACAAGTCTGAAATTGTACGTCAAACGTGGAAAATAAAGGTGCATTCGTACTATAACCTTTTAATTATATGTTAACGTTTTAATGAATTAATATTTATAAATATCCAGATCTTGGTGCAATAGATGGTGCACTCTTATGTAAAAATGCACGAATATGAAATTTATTGCCATTATATAGAATAAATTCAGTAATACGGAAATAATATGACTCCATCTTAAGAAGGACGCAGTCACCATGGCAACCTAGAATCATTACATATCATGGGATATCATTGAATTGTTTACGTATTATAGGATATAATAGAATGAAGAAATCTTTTGTTACATCTTTTTAAGTTTTGACTCGATTTTCTTAAAATTTTAAAATGACTCGACAAAAATCCGCAACGATTACGTATGTTAAATTACAAAACGATTCGCTGCACAGTAGGACGTTTTGACGATCTAGATGGACAAAATTATTTCGTTGATGTTTAATTCGTTTTTGCTGGGTTTTTTAATGCATCACTGATAAAATACTCAAACACTGACAAATATTTGGTCATTTAACAACAATGTCTTAAAATAAAAATACAGGATGCCCACTAAAGTCCATTCCCACCCACTTAACTACCGAATGACTGTCCCTATATTCATAAACGTGGTGTCTATTTGTAGTAAAAAGGCTATGCGCTACTAGATTAGACCGCTTACAGCGCCACCTGGTGCAAAATGGCGGCATTAGCGTTCATATCGCGAAAACGGTTCGAAATATGGGATAAAAGTGAATAAAAAATTTGTTGAGCATCATCGATTTAGTTCGAAAGGATACCTTGTGAGCATGAATGATAAATGAATCGCGTTCTGAGCATTAATCTTGTTTTTGAGATAGGAATACGAACTCAGCTATTTTGCACCAGGTGACGCTAGAAGCGGTGTCATCTGGTAGAGCATAGCCTCTTTACTATACCTAGACACCACCTTTGAATATATGTGCTGCCGTTCGACAATTAAGAGCGTTGGAAGAATTTTAGTGGGCACCCTGTATAATAGTAATTAATGCATTACAAATGATGCGTTAAACATACTTATTTTACAATTAAGTAAAAAACAATTTAATGAACACATGTATATATGTTCACATTCATTTCTTTTTTGTATTTTTGTCTACGCAGAATTTCTCGAGAAATTTGTGTAGTATTCCTGATAAATAAAATTTAAAAAATAAAATCATATTTAAAAAAAATATATATCTGTGGTAACTTGTAAAACATATAAATGCTGCTAAAATTATTTTCGGTTGAAAAAATGCTGTTCTGTGGATAAACAACTTATATAAATTTTATTCAATTTCAAATAAAATTTCTGCATGTAGACGGCAATATATGCAATCTTTTTATGTGTCCATGTAAACGAAATAAAACTGCTACTCACTTTGTCTTAAATTTAAAAATGCTATTGTGCATCTCAATAACCTGTAGTAATATAGTAGAAATTTAATTAAATTTCTGCTTTTTTAGCAACAATCTTTCCCAGATTTTTCGTAACAATAATGCATAAAAAATGGATAATTTCTACGTTCGTAAAATTAAAATTAAAATTTAATAGAATTGTCATCGGAAAAACACATGTAGGCAATATTTCAGCTCAATCAGGTAGTTGAAAGTGATTTTAAATTGTCTTGCAAGATTTGAACTTATCTTTTATGTGGCTCTGTAAATAAAGCGTAACTGGTACGTTCGATAAATTATAATAGTATTGCATTGTCATCAGAATTACATATCTGAGCGAAGTTTCAGCTGAATCAGATTATTGAAATTGGATTAAAATTAACTTGCATGTTATAATCTAAATTTTTGTGAAGCCCTGTAGAAACAGTATTTTAAACAAACTTGTACGTTCTTTAAATCATAATAATATTGTATTGTCATCCAAATTATACATGTATTCATTGATTCGGCTTAATATGATAATTAATCGGGATTTAAATTTGACTTGAAAGATTTGAATTAAGCATACACACATGGACTGGAAGTAAATGCTGCTAGTTTATTAATAAAAACTTGCTGATCTCCAGCTATCTGCAGAAGTTTGTTTATTTTTTAATACTTTAGGACTGGCACTTTGATTTTTAAAAAAATGCTTATTGCAAAATAATGCTGAATAATTTGTTAAAAGTCAAGATGAAATTTGCGAACAACACCAAGGATCATTCAGAATTCCAGCCTTTAAAAAAAAGCAGTAAATCGGGTTTAATATCGCTTATTTTCAAACAAAAATGGGTTAAATCTGACCTTGATAAAGTTGTGACATTAGATAAGCAAACTCGTGCTCTCAAATAAAACAGAATAATCACGAGGTTCTTTCGAACTTAAAGGAAGCTGCTGCAACTTTTGAAATTCTCTCAAACCAAATGCGCAAATGGCTACATTACGGTCACAATTAATCGACACCTACGATTTTTTAAGCCAAAATTAGTACGGATCTCGAAAATACAGACATTCAGGTAAGGTAAGACAAGCTAAGCACCCACCCTGGGAACCCGCTTTTGGCTTATGGTTAGGTTTGTACCCCAAGCCCAGGTCAGGGAACAGTTCTACTACCTGCGGAGCAATAATCTACATTTCTACATATTTACTACACGTTGATGCTATTTTCAGGATTCAAGATGCTAACAATGATATAATCTGTGTACAAGTATAAAAATTCTACATTCAATTAATCATATTCAATTACATATTTACAACACTATATTGCTATTTTCAAGATTCAGGATGCAACAGTATTTTTGACTTTATACTGTAATTAAAATAATGATTAATATATTTAAAACATTACACTGCAATTAGAATGAGGTACCAGTACACCCGGTTTTGCCAAATTCCGAGATAATCGGAAAAATGGATTATGTCCACATAGATCATCAAAACGTCCCACTGTGCGCTCTGTAGTTTTTGCTCTGTTCTATACGAGCAGACGTACAGACCAGATGACGAAAATAGGTGGTAAGTATTTATATAGTTTAGACATTTCTGGATAGACCATAATGTAATTGAATACTTTTGAGTGTGTCTCTAAATAAATTATGAACATATATTAATTACAGAGCAATTCAACTATATTAACGCAAGTTCAAGTTCAGACCGACAGACAAGGCGGCCAGATGGGTAGAAAAATCGAATTCTTAAACAATTTCAACTATGTTGGAAATTTTCCAAAACGCATAATAGTTTGAAATTTCACTTTCAGATATTTATACCAATTAGCGGAAGCATACTTGGATACTTTTGAACAGCCCCGTATTTTAACCTGCTATCTTCATACACACGCCGTTATTTAGCGGAATTTTAATTAAGGCGAAAACACGCTTAACGCTACTGAAATCACACTTCCAGAGATTTTCGTCCATAGACGGCCATGTATTCAATTATTTTCGTGGCCTTGCATATCATTTCATCTATATTCTACAAACATATCTTATCATATTATAAATGGAGTTCATCTTATAAATGAATAACTCATTTAAAAACCACCTATAAGTTATTTTCATTCATACTCAGTAACTCTTACGAATTCTTTGTATGGCCTTGTATATGATCTACAGCATTTATGTACACAAAGTAATATGTAAAAATTTAGTTACATTACAGACTCATATCAGTACAAAACATGCACTCCCAGAAATCATCGCTAATATACAGTACAGAATCCGAAATCCTTTGTGTGTCCCTGTAATTACTAGACACTTTCTACTACACTTGAAGCAATTTGTAGAAAGTCTCAGCAACGTATATAAATTTCTTTATGTGTGAAATAGTTCAACATAATAAAATACGCCTCAAACAATTTTTCCCTATACTATTGTATAACGGAATACTTTTGTATGGTCCTGTAATTTAACAATAAATATTCGATGCACCACGTATTCTACAGAATGCATATTTTAGTGCACTTCATAAATGCATATGAATTTCATTATGTTTGAAAAGGTACAACATCATTAAAATGCCCTTGAATCGATCTTTTCCCAGTGGCCGTAATGTAACGGAATATTTTTGACTGTCCATGTAATTGAACTGTACATCCGATTTTCATAAAATTTGAAATGAATCGACAAAATTATGCAATAATTATATTTTTTCAATTTTAAATCATTCGGTTGTGTAATTTTTGGGTTGTTATATGGGAACAGACTGACAGGCAGAAAGACGGACGGACTAGACAACGACTATAGGTCCTATGTATTTATATAATTACAAACGCACCAAAAAAAGTCAACAATCCCGAACATCATCGTTATATAAAATAAGATTAAAATACGTACAGTTTCTTGTCTGATATAAAAGGGCAAATAATAAATACTTCGTTAATTGAGAAACAAACGTCTTATTTTAACGCTAGTGCCAAGTACAGTTACTTTGACTACTGCAAAATATGCATAAATGGATTTGAACCAAGAATTTCTTCAAAAAAGAGTTAAATATTTATATTACACAAATTAAGTTAAATACATAAGCTAAAAAGGTTTAAATAAAAATTCTGGTGTACATTTGTTTTATAAAACTTGAGTGAAAGCTAACTCCATAAACGCTTTTTTTCAGATAAGAGGATGAAAATTATAATGTGGTAAAAATACGTCTAATAATTTCTATCAATATTCATATAAGATATTTACAAAATTACTTTTGAACATAAACTATGTGACAGATATAGGCACAGTGCAAACACACTATGCTATTTGGTGCATTTATAAGATTGTTTTTCTCTTTTACAGCTCATATTTCTCTCGTTGTCGGGTTTTTTTTGTAAGTAACATGAGTATTTTCCAATAAGATATGTTTTTTTTAGTGGCAATTATTTCGTATTTCACTGGTTACTGAGAAAAGTTTAAATATGTGAATTTTTTATTCATTTATCAACTTTTTAAACGTACTTTTTGCCTTATTACATGTATGCTTTCGTTCAGTTATATTTTAACATTTAAAAAACAGAAATAGAAATATAATGCAGACAAAAACATTTGTGTTGAACTATTGTCTTTTTATTTGACATACTATATATGATATTGTTTGTCAATATCACATAGCGATGGGAATTTTCTTCTTAAAAAAAATTTAATACATAAAATTATTTTTAGAAACGGTGCATAAATATACAGTTACAGTTATTTTATATTTGTAAATATATTAAAACATCTCAAAGAAAGAAATGTACTGTACATAATTCCGGAAAATGTAAGATTTTCCTCATTTAATAGATAAATTGCTGAAATAATTCAAATATGTATGTTACTGTAAAAGTCTGATACATCCAAAATTTTACCTGTGAATCCAAGCATTTATAACAGTTAGCGCGTAAAAGCTGGAAGTAGTGTTTAAAACTCTTTTATTTCTAGCATTTAGTTAAAATCCGAGTGTGTGTGTTTTTCTTTTCTTTATGCACATGCACAATATTTGATCTGTTTACACAAACATTAAGATAAATACGTTTTAAAACATGGGTAGCATTTCCGGCTACATTACAAATTTCTCGGATATCTTAATCTAGCCCTTTTGTAGAAACTTCTCATAATTAAATTAAATTAAATATTATTTTTAATCATGAATGCATGCAGCCTAATTAGACAGGTGCGTCCTACAAAGAGCTCGATTATTGTGACTACTATATTTTTAAGATTTGCCATATTTGTTTTTTGTTTACCCCATTGGCGACGCTGATCAGCTCTGCTAGTCATATACAAAACACAAGCGAATACAAATATTTGCATTATGTTATTTTCGTGTCGAATATTTATCCAATTTGATGAGATATGAATAGGGTTAATTGGCAAGTCATTTAAATACGATACATAATTTAGTTACATCCCACAAGTTTCAATGTCAATTTTACATAAGAATTCTTTCCAATATTATAATTGTTTCACCTTACATTCCTAAATACAAATTTATTATTGCTAAAATTCTTAGGCAGTATGCTTTCAAAATGACTGACACCAATACTAATAAACTTAAGTTTCTCTCAAAGATCAAATTGAGTTATTTAACTATTGGGGTAACTGTAATATTAATTCTCAGTGCAGTGTCAGCGCCTATATCAGACAAACAATACATGATTTAAAATTTTGAATTAATAAACACAGCCACTATATTAAAAAAATAATAAAAATAAAAATTATTCTTTATTTGCAGAACACTCTTATTAGACGAACCACAACTTTAAATTTTTATCAGCTAAAATTATCTCTAAACCCACTTCTAAAAATTATGTTAACATTCTTGAAGCTTTACACATCAATAAAAACCATAAAAATATTGTTAAGTGTGATTTAACTATTCCTTCACCATCATATTCTTTGAAATATTATCGAACACCCATTCTTCTTAATTTCTAATAGCTTTTTTTTTTTTTTTTTTTTTTTTTTTTTTTTTTTTTTTTTACATTATCCGTTCAATCCCCTACAATTTGTTTACTGGCTGTCTCCGAGTAATTTCTTGTAATTCTATTGGTCCATAAATTAATCACTCTTATTCGCTTCTTTTGCATTTGAGAAACATCCCATCTTTCTTTTCGCTCATGACGGCACGCTGAAAGTTACTAGAACTAGTCTACTGTAAGTTAAAAAGTTCTGGTGCTAATATCATTATTTTATCTACTTCTGTTAATTTTACTTATGCCCTACTTCATTTTTGCCTAAGAATGCGTAAAAATTAAAGCGATATAGCCAGAAATGTCTCACCAGGATATTCATATCATGCGTTATTTTCGAATCGTGCAACAATTTAAACCTATTTCATAGCTAATACAATAATTATTATGAGCTTTTGTATGTATAAATTCGTTCTAAAATATTAAAATTGCTCTGCATACTTAATAAATACATGTATTTCGAAAATAGATTTTTTGCATGTGTTCCATTTTTATAAGTATTTCAAATTAAATACCTAGCGAAAAGGGCATTTTATTTTTACTTCTTGAATAAAAAATATGTATACCTTATGCGCCATGCGAGGAAAAAAAAAAGGAATTATCATTTCAATATTTCCTACTGTTGAATTTCAAATGTAATTTTTTATAGATCTATATTTTGAAATGTCGTCAACTTTTTTTTTTTTAATTTTCCAACCATCTGAATAAAAGCAATTCAAAATTTTATCCAAAACAAATTGCATTCATTCTTCTATATAATGTTTTTCGTTTTAAGGTTGATATTTAACATTTATTTATCAAACGCATAAGTTAGAAAAACTTTCACACATTGCTATTTGAAAATAGAAATGACTTCAATTTATTTTATTGAAACAATTTATGAAATCATTTTTCCTATTCAGAAACGGAAATTTTTCATTGTTTCTTTTTTTTATGTATAAAATATCTCTAAAATTGCTTTTTCACATTTTGTGGAATGCAGGAATATTATTTATTTTTGCTATTTCCTCAAATTTATTCTTGGGGAAAAGTAGACGAAGCGGAAATAGAAATAAGGAATATAGCATAAACTTTAGAATATAATTTGAAAGTTTATTTTCTTCTGAACACTTAGAGATGAAAATACCGAAAACATATTTTTATTGTATTTATCGGGGTAAATGTGAGGAATCAGATACGTTACAACTGGCCACAGATTGTCTATCATTTAAAATAGATGATACAATTTTAACGAAACTTTTTTTTTTCAACCGCAAGTAACCTGCACATGTTTTAGAGAAGAAATCAACCTTATAAGGGATTCGTATTTCATCAAAGTGATAGTTATGAATATTAATATTCTGTAAGGGAATTCTGTACTATAAATGACTTTATAAAAATAAACATGTGATTATAAATTTAAATTTTATGTATGCCATAAAACTTCAAATGTTGATTTACCATTTCAGGTGCTTTAAAAAAAAATACAAAGAAATATATATATTAATTTTAGAAATATGTAATACTAATTTATTTGCATTTTTGTATTTTTCCGTTTATTTTTACAAGCCTTTTTTACATTTATACATATATATAATAAAGACTTGTACTAAAGGCGGGAGTTTTCTCACTAATTTTCTTTCTCCAGTCTTTGGTTTATTGTGAGGCGTAGTCGTTGTAGGGAACAAAACCGGGGCACATGTATTGAGATGTGAACTTTATTTCTTTATTACATTACACGATAATAAGACTAATTGTGGTTTTTTTTATCAAACAATAGGATCAACGATAGAATAAATAAATATACAATTTAAGTAAAATTAAATTCTTAAACAACAACTCCGTTTTACAGAAAATTTGGACATAGACAAAACGTCTGTTAAAGTTACATTATTTATTATATTATTTTAATTTACTAATTAAACTTAAACTTCTCAAAGTTTATACTAAATTAGGAATAATGAAAATTTAATGTGTATAATGAATTTTCAAAAGAAAGTAATAGTCATTTGAATATCGTACTTAAAATAAGTTAACGGAATCTCTCTGAATAGAAAATTTACCGTTTAATTCACATTACTCATATTTCCTAATATTCTATCATTTACATATATTTTATTAATAACGTCATAATTCTCCGAAACGATGCTCTCGCAAATGGAGAATCTAAAGCATTTCATTAACAATTCTTTACTAAGTAAAAGCGCTAATTAAGAATGTATACAATAAGAGTGCTTTCTACACGAAGATTGTTTAAGAATTGCACATAACAGGGACACCATGATTTCATTGGTCATTTCTATAAATATTTCAAATTTATGCAAAAGGAGTTTTCATAGCATAATTAATCATAATTAAAATTTAAAAAAAAAATGTTATTTACGCTAAGTAATGTAGCTACGAATAAAGGGGAGGAGACATATAGTGTACTGTCTATCAATTGCGAGTGAAGTAAGTGAGGAGGTTCTCACAAGAAGGCGGCTGTTTGTTTAAATCTGTTCAATATTTTCTGATTACTTCCTAACAATTTATATGAATAGAAAATTTAATGTTATTTAAACGCATTATTTATGGAAATATTTTCTCAGAAATAAGGTAAGAATTTCTTTTTGTTGTTACTGGTGTCTGTTTGCCCAAGTATTATAAACTTTTTCAATGACACAACAGGAGGTTGTCTAAATTGTCACAGTATGGCGGGAACACAGCGCCTGATTACCGCCAAAGTGATCTCCCACCAGTAAAAATGAATATCTGTTTCTGCCATTATTTATCACTGACATTTTTCGTTAATAATGCGTGTAAACAAGGAAAAAAATGCTATTTAAATTTTTTGGTGGGAGTTTCTACCGGGCTTAATCAACCTCTTCGAAAGCGGTTACAGTTGAAGTTTCATTATTTTAAGGCTATGTCAGTTCTTCTTTATCAATCGTTTCATGCGCTAAATAGTATTTTTTTTTTTAATTATTATTTAAACAAAAATGCTGTAGTACTTCAAATATTAAGAGATATCTTCGATAATGTTGTGTGTTAAGTGGTGTGTTGTAATTTGATATTCTTTTTTTTCCAAATTTATATAATGCGATATTTTTAAGGTATTAAATTCTTTAAGTATGGATGCTCATCAAGGAAAAAAACAAAATCATGGATTATTTTCTTCCTCCTTTTTGATTATTTAACTATATGTATTGTTATATTATTATCGTGAATGAAACCCAAATTCATAAACATGTATTATCCTTTTGAGACGCAGGCTTATATTGTTTGCGAAAATTTTATCATAATTGAGATTCTTGCTTTCTTTGAATCTAGTAAGTAATACATTTTTCATTTATTTAAATATGTATATATATATATATATATATTGTTTTCTGGCGTTTCCAATAAAAAGGACATTGAGTCTTAGTTTTTGCCCCTATCACTATGTCCTTTCAAAACATGCCCTGTTGTGACCTGTGGTCCTCACGGACCCTGTAATAGTGTTCAGTGGGGTGGTTCGTTTAAATGCAAAAACTCCAACCATATTACAGAAACTATTTCTTTATTAAAAATCTTATAAAAGAAAGGTGGTTCAGGAGCCAAAATGGGAGAGAGAGACCCCACAATACATGGGACGCCGAAGCGCCTTTTCTTATTAGACAACTTTACATCTCGAGAGCTGAAACATAAGTGCCGTTTTTTTTACGAAATGAAGAAATCTTGGCGTGGCACAGCATCGCCAATTTACAACTTTTGGTGACCGCGCGAAAGTGTACAAAGGCTTTTGGCGATAAACATTACCGCAAAAATGTGGATTGCAAGTAAGCGCTTCTAAATAGGATGAGAAATCCGTCAGAAAAGCGAAACTTGTTTATACAACAGATCATACAAAGAAGACCGCTGCCTGAGAAAAATTCTGGAAATTACAGGCATCTGGCTTTTAGCTCGACCACAAAGCACGATAAATACATGGTTCCCATAAGATCTGTTCATTTTTACTTTTTACTGTTAATATATATATTCAAGGTTCACGTATTAGTAGCGATAAAAATTTCTTATCACTGCGGCGGGGGAAAAAATCCAGTGCAAGAAAATGAAATGAGACTAGCAGCTGTGCTATTTAATTCTCATTTATTTCATTGCACACGCTGCGGTAACGGGTAGTTACAGATTAAAATAAGAAAAGAAAAAAGGAAATGATTATTTGAGCGCTTTGAATTAAAGATAATTTTAGACAGATGAAAGAAATCACTTTAACAAACTCTGGATGGTTTTGAGAAATGAATTTAATCACATATTTCGTTATAGGAAAGAGGGGGGGGGAGGATAATATGATCTAAAAGTAAGAAAGTTATGTTTTAAATTAAATTTTGAATTTAAAAAAAGGTATGGAACAGAAAAGCTGTCACAGACCCCGTAATATAATGCACATGTTTAATACGGTTTAAATATTTCATAAATTACTTTTTTCATTTATTTAGATAAATCAAAAATAATTAATGCTCATTCTGATGTTTCCATAATAACTTTATTATTTACACCAAAAGTAATAAATTTACATTAATTTTAACATATTCTACATACTGGCTGAGCATACCTCACAAACTGTCTTCTGGTGCTCCGGGAAACAAGGTATATGGGTAATACAGCGGGTCTTCACTTTCCTATCAATAGAACGTAGACATATATGTCACCTTGCCTTTTTATTAGGTTCTTGAATTCCAGATCCTGTAGTTTCAGTATGCGGTTTCGGAATTTCGATCCTTGATTTTGATCTCTTGATCGATGATTTGAGTGAAAGGCGAACTCCAGATTGCTGCGTTTGAAAATTCTGCAATTTTCTCAGAATTTGAAAAATTACAAATTCTCTCACGAGGTCTTTCAGGTATAAACATTGTCGATGGCGCTTTCCAGATTCCCAATCTGAGTACTTCGAAATCCAAATAATGAGCCCAGCAACAGCTGCACTGTCGATCATATTGAACCAGAAGACCATAGACAAACCGCGTATCTTTCGATTTCAGGTATACAGTCTGCATAAATGATCAAATTTGTCATCTCCAGGTTTTGTTGCTTTCTAATGAACAATAATTTCTGCCTTAATATCTTTATCTTCAATTATCATCTTATCATGATGCATGGACAATAGTAAAATGACCGACTTTCCTTTCTTTTTTGGAGTATAGGTAACTAGAGTTAGTTCTTTATCAAAACAAAAGATAGAAGAATTCTCATCACGCTGATGATTTGGCAGTAATTCTTTAGGAACTTCCTTTAGATTTTTTCGAATTGCTCCAACTACTATAGTTTTTGCAACTGGCAAATGCTATGCTAATTGCAGGTTGGTGAAGTAATTGTCCATGGTAACATTGTGACCATTGTTCTTCCAAGGGTCAACTAATCGGTTTACGGTTTCCGAAATATTATTTGCTCCAAATGTAACATCAGGTTGTCGTCCGACATACACTTCTGCTTTTAAAGAAAACGAGGTAGTTGAATCGCAACACCAAAATATTTTTATACCATACTTTACGGGTTTACTCGGTATGTATTGTCGAAAACTGCATCGACCACTATTCATAGACTATTAGATCTGTTCCAGGATTGTAATATTTTGCCAGATTTTCGAGCAGCATTTGCCAAACGTTACGAACGGCAGTTAATTTGTCTACCTGCAATCTTTAATTTATCGTTGCATCATTGTGAAATCAACGAAAACGAAGACGATTTCGAAAACATTGCATTGACATAGTAGCACAAAATATCCGCCTTTCACTCTTCGTGGAAAACATTTCCTCTAAACTTTCATTCTCAGATTTGTAGACACCACTGAGTAGGAGCAAGCCAATAAAAAAATTTAGTTATGTTTCATGGGTTTCTTTCCAAATCTTCTTTTTTGTCGGATGTTCTTGATTCTAATATGTTATCACCTTTTATGCCATTCTGTTAATTTCTCGGGCAATAACATTGCTTTTTAACAGACATTGTAAACAGTTTAGGGAATCAAATTTATTAGTTACATTCTTAGCATTCCCGGCTAATCCACATATCTCTCATAAAATAGTAGCTGACAATGTTCGGGCTGAATTAGGGTTATTCTTCATCCATTTACGTCGTGATTGTGATTCAAAAATCTGGTATTGATTTAGCAAATTGCTGTACCGAGATCGTTTACAGGTAAGACTTTTAGAGTCACTAGAATCATCACTTTCGGTTTCACTGTCGGTTTCAAAGTTCGGATCTTGAATTCCATCTTCGTCACACTTTTCCAAATCAGATGACTCACTTTAGCTATCTAAATCTGCATCATCATTACTATTACTTTCTTGTATCATACGCAAAGCGTCATCTACCAAAATTCGTTTTCGTGACATTTTGAAGCATCAAACCATAGCTCTCAATTGAAAAGCGCCAAGTGACAATTTCATGCGTACACGAGAAAAAAAAAGAAAGAAAGGAACGCATCTGCGGATAACTAGCGGTCTTTATCGGATTCAGGAAGTAACAATCTGTGAAACAAAATTTTCATAACCATGTTATAAATATTTGCTGTTCTAAAAGATTAATTTTTTTCATTTTTTGTAACGTTCTATGAATTTTTTATCTCTTTTAAATAATCTTCCATCAGAATATTTTTTTTTAAATCTATCTCAACAACAATTCATTCTTTAGTAGCAAAATGATAATAATTAGTGGCACGGCTACCACAATTGTCAAGTGGATGCAAAGAGAAAAATTAAAATAAATAAAGATGAGTGTATTTATAATGTTACACTTTTTATTTAATTAATTTAAATTTTGCTGCTAATTAGATTTGAATAAGTTAAGAATTCAAATATAACTCACATAGTAACAGTAAAATAATGTAACAAGTTTGCAATGATTAAGAAGAAAGCATGTTAAAGAAAAACTTAAGTCTAAATCTCTTTACTTGCTACATGCTACAAGAAAAAAAAATATTTCACTGAAATAAAAAAATCGCCATTGTACTAATTTAGAACAAGCATTTTATCAGTATAATTATGCTTATGTAGGATAATACTTAAATAATATTTTAGTTACCTATGAAAATACATTATCTACTTCTTCATTTCCAACACTGTATGCAATGTTTTCCTTCTGTATACAGAAAGAACCTAATACGGGTGTAAACAACTAACGAAGACCCAACGGCCAATACAATGGACATCGATAAAAACGTAAGGTTATGTTCCAAAATATAGATTAAATTACTTAAACTAAAATTTCATTTAATCAAAATAACATTTAAAATTAAATATATGTCGCCTTAATATCAAAATACTTTTCAGAAATGTATGAAATGTGACTTAAATCTGTTTCTATCCTTTGCCAGTCTTTCTTTTGTTCGCCGCCATTTTCAAATGATTAAAATAAACATTTTGCTGCGTTTTTTTTTTTTTTTTTTTTATAATTTCGGTGTACAGAGAGCAGCACTGAAAAATATAATATAATGTATAGTACAGTTTTAGAAGTTTGAATTAAATTTAAATGTTTTATATAAAAAATATAAAGGTCCAATAGGATGGACGCCGGATCTGAAGAGGTTAATGTTAGATTATGTATGAACGTGAGTTGTAACGTTCTTTCAAAATATTTCTTTATTCTATGTTTGCATTTACTTAAATATGGAAAGATTTTCCTATTATGGCTCATAAACAAGAAAATTTGTAAGATGCATAAATGGTTTAAAATATCACAAAAAAATTATCATTCCATATAAAGCTTTTAGAACATGTCATAAGGACTTGAGATAAACTAAGTGATCAAGTTGCGCCAAATTTTATATTTAAATGATGACCGCATTTTCAAGGACAGATGCATTAGGATATTCCGAGACTAGAACATAATTTTTACGTAGCGATATTAAAATGTTTAATTTTTTACGTCAAAATATGTAGAAAATCAGGTAAAACTTGTATATTTATGTTCCTGAAGTAATTTGAAATTTGTATCCACACCTTATAGGTCTTCTACAAGGTGGCGTCAAATCAAGGAAATAAACAGTAAATAATTGGTCAAGTGTGAGTATTACTCGAGCTCAGAGGGTTTCGTACAACATACATATAAATTATTAACTATGTTATTAAAATAAATCGTTGCTAAAAGAATAATATGACTTTGTGAAAATATACAACGTAGGGTTGAGTATAGCTGCATATACAGGAAAAGTATCAATGGCTATACCGTAAAGGTTCAAAGATATACGACGCCCAAATAATATCATATATTGCTATTCTGCATAACATTTTTTGTTACATCCTTATCTGTTTATTCGGAACTGACAATAAAAGTAGTGATTTTTTTAACTTAATGTGGTATTTCATAAAAGTAAATTCAGTGTAGTAATAATCTTTCATTTTTACAATGTAGCTAAAACAAAGCACTTGTTCAAAGATTAAACTTGGCATTTTGCTAAGTGCGTTTCGAAAGTAGGTCGCAAAATTCCAACGCTGCTTTTCCAGATAGGTTTTTAATTAACATTTAAAAGCACAGTAGGCGTATTGAGAGATTCACTCAATCCAAACTAGTCGCAAATTCATAGTATTTTTGTGATTAATTCTAATTAAATTAGTCTGTTTTTAACAATTTGGAGTTTATGGCTTTTATACTGCTACTGAGCATTGAATTGCACAAATGTATCATTAAAAGTTGTTATCTAGGCTTTAAAAGTCGATGGTACATAGAGTACGCCGCCCCCATCATTATGTATGTCCAAACTGTCCGAATCTTTAAGCGTTAAGAGCAAGAATCTGAGAGAGTGACACACCTGTGATTCATGATATCTCAGATTTTCTCCAAAAAATTACCAGTTGTTACTTACCTTATTAAAAGACCAAATCTAGAATTTTTTGTTACAAAGTTGAGTTGTTCATGTTTTATGGGCCCCTAAAGGTTATCATGCGGTGCGAAAAATTGAGTGACATGGTAATTGCTATGGTACACAATATTTTCACACAACTCGCCATCAAATTATTTTCATATTTTGTATGTAAGAGGGTTGAACACTATATAATAGATGAGAAGTCTGTGGCAAGTTGTTACCGCAAGGTCAGTGAAGGTCATTAAAAAGACGCATTTTCTCTGTTTTTTACCATTTTTAAGACCCAACAACAGCTTGCGCCTTACAACTGCCATGGCAAAGGTTGTGCCATTTGAAATACATGCATTAGAACTTTTATAAAATGTATGTATAATTAAGGCAATTTTGTCGCGCTTTTAGTTACAGAGCGCCAAAATCTGAAAAATGCTATATTTGACCGATATTCAAACTGCCATAATTTCTTGCGGCAGCGACATATTGAAATAATTCTTTTGCCACAGTTTTGTTCTGTTATTGTTCTGTTCAAAAAAGTAAACTCTATTGAGGCAAGTAGATTAAAAAAAAATAAATGATTTTTTAAACAAACTCTATCCCCTGCAGCCGGGACTTTTGTGCTTCTCAAAAAATCTTCCCTGAATTACTATTTTTTAATATATATTTGTCTATATAAATTGGTATTTTTAGTATTTTGTTATATTTATATATGTTGAGAGCAGTTATTTTGTTTTACAACTAAAATATTTGACATTTACATCCCATAATTAAAATGCAAATATAATCAGCCAACACTGTCAATATTTTCAAATTGATTTATTACTAAAAAAATCAAATACAGAATTATTCTTTGTAAAATACTTGAATATCTTTTAAGCATGGAACTGTAAAATGATCAGCACCTGCAATTTTATAAGACCAAAGAAGATTGTGTTTCGTTGTACAGTATCAATATCATGACACACTGATCATTTGAAAACTTTTGTCTCATAATAGTATCGAAATCTATTTCATTCTTAAAAATACAATGATACATATTTTTTTTATGTGCAGTTTCATCCAGAGATGACAAAATGACTTACATTACGCACATTTGACTTAAAAGTTTTTGTCAGCTGGTGAACTTAGGAACTTAATTTGTTCTGAAAGTGAAACTAGCCTCATATAAAAAAACAAAACTGTAACCAAAGTCAAAACGTACAACCACACTATATTAAATATCGCCCTCCGGTATCCTATGCAAAAAAGATCATTTAAAAATATTAAATCACAAGTGATAAACCTGTAAAGGTTTCTCCCATAGGTTTAACAATAGCATTTTCGTTTCTTTTCGAGACAAGTTTAGGCTCTTAACAGCCCTCACTAGTCACGCAGAGAAACTTTACTTCACGTTAATGTTAATCCTATGCAGGGTCGTCGTAATTTCGCACGGTACCTGGGCACATCACTTAGTGGGGCTCAACATCTAAGAATGCAATATAGACTAAAAAATATCATCTATTAAAAATTGTATATGTTATAGAATAATATATTATATAGAATATAAAATGTACGAAAAATAGCATGCAAATTCTCTCGCATGTAATGTGTATAATTATTTTTAATTTCTAAAAATTTCTTATGCTTGGAATATTTTAAATATTATTTTTTCGGTTACGGTTAATTTCAAGATCTTCACACCTGTACATTTCCCAACAATTATATCAACTTTGGCTGTAAGAAATAAAGTCAATATATTGCATTGTTTAGCGAAAAAACATTTAAAGACCAATTTAGAGCAATAGTATCATTATTTTACACAGAGTAAAGTTATTTCGAATAGTATAGAGATGCTCGAACCCCTAAAATGTCTCGAACTGATGCGGGGCCCTGGGCAGCCGTCTCGTATGCCTGTTGTGCTATCTCTGATCCTAGTTCTTTACAGATTTCTTGTTCGTAGTTTAATATTTTGAATGATTTTTTATTTTATTTATTTATTTATTTATTTATTTTTGCATAGGATACCTGAAGTTGATCCCATTGCCCTCGTGAAACATTAATCTGTGATCACTCATCCGGCTCCAGATATGGGTCGTGGGGTGGATGATTGGGCACTTAATTTATAATAGTTGTAAAATATTTTTGGCTTTCAATATACTATAATAATAACCTTAACAAAATTCTTTAAACTTTGATTTTTTTTTTTTTTTTTTTTTTTTTTTTTTTTTTTTAATAACAAAAATGAAACTTTGGCCTCAATACTGGATTACATCTCATTTATATATTAACTGGTAAATTGATAAACATAGCAAAATAATAACCTTCGACAACATGTTATGGCCATTTGACTAAAAAATTTTTATTTAATTACCTAAAAGAGTTGTAAAAATGTAAAATAAGTAATTTCAAACTGTAAGCTGAAATCTACAAACTTGTGAAATATGATTTTCATATGATATCGTAAAATGATAGTTTCCTCCCTGCCCTGAGCTTTGGGATTTACCTAACCGAAAGCCAAAAGCGGGCTCAGAGGGTGGGTGCTTACCTTACTTTACCTTATCTATTGTCGTGTGGGTGTACTTTTCCATTTTTGCTATAGTTTTATTACCATATGCGGATAGTTCCAATTTCAGAATCGTATGTAACCGGTGCCAAAAATGAAAGGCTCCTCATATAAAAACATTGTAACCAAAATCGAAAAAAGTACAATCTCGCAACAATGGATATTGCCTTCAAGTATCCTATTAAAAAATATATATATATATATATATATATATATATATATATATATATATATTAACATGCGAACGAGAAATCTGTAAAGAACCTCGCCTCAATTATATATACAATTTTTTTAAATGCTAATGCATGTCTTTCAAATGACACCTCTTTTGCCATGGCAACTGAAAGGCGCAAGCAGTTGTTGGGCCTTAAAAATGGTAAAAAAAAAGCGAAAATGCGTCTTTTTATGACCTCCAGAGACCTTGCGGCAACAGTTTGCACAGACTGCGGTAACAGTTTACACAGACTGCGGCAACAGTTTGCACATCTATTTTATAAATTTCAACCCTTTTACATACCACAAGTGACAATCATTTTGTGGCAAGTTGTGTGCGCCAAAAATTGTCGACCATGCCTTAAATGTTGCCATGTCTTCAAAAATACTCAATTTTTGGCCCAGAATGATGGCCTTTGGGGACCCATAAAAAATGAACAACTCAACTTTGAAACAAAAAATTCTAGATTTGATCTTTTAATAAGGTAAGTAACAACTGGTAATTTTTTGGATAAAATCTGAGATGGCGTGAATTACCCAATAATGCTAGGAGTGACTCTTAGATTCTTGCTCTTAATATCTCATCAAATTATCGACATTTTTTTTCGAAAATCATTATCAGCAATGCTTAACTAGACGATGCTTGATAAATTACTGACGCTCCTCAACACCTTTTCTGAATGTCCGCAAATCGAAATTTGTATATAACGGGAAAATGCGCTTTTCTCAAATACTACGTGGCCTAGGGCAATAACTATAATTTTCCTACAAGGTTTAAATTTAAGTCTACTACCTCTATTTCTTTCATAATATTAGTTTCAGTAGATTCAAAAATAGATTGGGTAGGGGGACATATTTTTGCACTACATTTTCCACGATATGTCTGAAAATATAATACGTAAAATTAAAATATATATATTTTTGAGTTCAGCGTTACGAAAGTTTTCACACGATAATCCACACGATATGTAAAGAAGATTTATTTTTACCAGTAACTTAATTAGCCCTTCTACAAATTTCCGAAATATATTTATGAATGTTTAATAATCTGAAAATATGCGGGCCAATAGACTGTATTACTTCCCCAAGCTTGAACTTTCCACTTTCCATAGTTTACGAGTAAAATAGCTGTGACAGACAGACGCAGAAGTGATCTTATAATGTTTCCGTTTCACTTTTTAAGTACGGAAACCTAAGAAGGTGGAAACACCTGTATTTTCTTTTTAAAATATTTGTCATATTAAAACAGGAGATTAACACTGAATCGGAAACGCGAAAATCTCGTGCACAAACAGAAACGGGCGGTCTGTGAGACTGCAAAATTAAAAAAAAAATTATTAAAATTTTAAAAGATAATAGCTGTTAATAATTTACCAAATAGTGAGCTTAGACACACAATTTTTAATAGTAATGCATTAACATGACCATTTTTTTAATATAACAATATAAAAAAAGTGTTTTGAATGTTGGACCCAGAAAATATTTTTAAATTACACATTATTCATAAAAATATTACATTTTCGACATAATAATTAAATAAATGCTAATATTTTTATATATTTGGGTACAATATGAATTAGAAAAATATATTACACAGTAAAATTAACAAAACATTTAATAGTCAATATTGAGGCATTGTCTAATTATCTGCATTTTTTATACATTTTCTTACAATATTGAGTCAATTTCGTGTTCAGAATTTATATATTCATCTTCTGAAATACTTTCAACCTAGGTTATGTCATTTCCTACTGCATCGAACCATCGCAAAACAGTTTCTTCTAAGTATTTATCACTATAGCGTACACGCTTTGACGGTCCGTCCATTTCAATATCCCATAGCAAAAAATTACATAAACGGAAACGTGCCGTCTCACAGACTGCGTTGAATGTAAAATAACTTTTATTTCAACAACTAAAAATGCGCAGGCGTTGCAAATGGATGGGACAGGCAGAGGACCAATAGCATAAGGATTAGATTGCGTGATAAGACAGGGGAAGCGTTCATTTTTGTGTAAATGGTAGATATGTAGACGCAACCGTCTCACAGACGGTACGTTTCCGGTTAAGGGTTAAAAAGGTGAACTTTTGTATATCAATATATACATACATCCTATTTTCATTACTGTTCTTGTTTCCGGTTTCATTTCTACCTTCTTATAGCCAGATACAGATTAACCTCTGAATTTAAAAAAAAAAAAAAAAAAAAAAAAAAAAAAAAAAAAAAAAAACCTCAATATTATTTTGGGATTCATTTTGATTGGTGTAAAATTTCTATATTCTACACAGGAAACATTATCATGCAAAAAAGATATTTTCCCTAACATTGACCTTTCTTCCATTCCGGCGTGTGGTTTGTATGTTGGCCACACAATGGTGAGCTTGGGCTTATGTTCGATACGAGCACTATCTGGGTGAATTGGCTCTTAAAGGATTTCAGCGTTTTTCTTATACGAACACAAAAATTTGTGTAGCTATTACATTATATATATAACTATATATATATATATATAGCTATAACATTAGCTCTTTAGAAATGCAGTAAAAACTAGACGATGCTTGATAAATTACTGATTCACAGAATTGAGATTTCGTTAATTATTATTTTTAATTACACCCACATAAAATTGCTAGACAGTATATTTGTTGGCATTGGAATTTCGCAGTATTGAGTTCAATAGTCAGGTTTCTACTTGTATTACAAAACATCGTTTTTTAAAATATATTGAATTCGTTTATTAAAAATATATTGATAATAGGAAATAGGAAAATTCGTTTTTTAAAATATATTGTAAGAAAATTGAATTAAATCTTATTGTACGAGGGTGGTTCAATAATTATTGTCCTGAGTGTGTATAAGACATTTGTACTACAATGGGTGATGTGTAATATTGAAGCTTAATTACTTAGATGCCTATATGCTGAATTTCAGAACCGTAGATGCTATATTAACATATATTTATTTTCGTTTAAGGTGTGAGAGGTGGCGCCTAGCTTGAAAGAGGGGGGTTGGGGTGATAGGTTGGTTTGGAGGTTATGGACCCAGACCTCAATCAGCTCTTTGATATATTTGTGACAGTGGATTAGACGATGTTGCATCACTGTGTTCCCGAAGCCACGTCTCATCTACTGTCATCTCCAACCACCCCTTTCAAGCTAGGTGCAACCTCTCACACCCAAAACAAAAACAAATATGCTTATGTAGCAGCTACAGCTCTGATATTGAGCATATATGCATCTAAGACATTATGCTTCAATATTTCACATTAACCATCTCAGTACAAATATTTTATATACACTCAGAACAATAGTTCTTGAACCACCCTCGTATATATATTTTTGTAAATCATAGCCAATTTAACACTCTATAAATAGCATACATAGTATAGATAAACAGTTTAAGTTTTTTTTTTTTTATATATATAATAAGATATTTTCGATAATAACTTTGCAAATGACAGAATATTTAGAATGCTGCTGTGTTATTACTGATAAGCTAAATCAAATCTTTATCTTAAACGTCCTTTATACGTAGTGTGTTTAACCCTTTAATACCTGGTGTTGCTTTTCGGCAACATACACAATTTACGCTCTAAAATACTATTCGAATAATATTGAAGGTATAATGCCTAATTTTGCCAATAAAATACATTATGAAAATATTATTAAATCGATTTTCAAATTGTAGATGGCAACACTTGTGCTGTTTAAGAATAAAGCTTGCGAAATACCCCATTTTGTTCTGCAGTTAGCAAGTAAAATTTATTTCTTATTAGAGTTCCTAAAATTCTTGTGTGTTTAATATTATAGAATTTTATGAGGGCAAATTATTTTTCCAATTAAAGACCAGTATTGTCTATTAGTAACAAACTGTTTTTTTATCCGTAAACCATACTTAAAACAAAATACGATTTTTTAAAGTAATTTCCCCATGATTTATTTTACAAAATGAAAGCCGAAAAACATTATTACAATGATTTTTGAAAAATCAGGCATTTAGGATTAAATCTCAAATATACACGTTTGTTTAAAGAAGCGCGATTATATAATGTAAAAATTATTTCATTTCGGTCGTTTACTTTTCAAGATGGTGTATTCAAATGTGATTTTATTAATTACATAATATGTAAACACTATTTTAAAAATACTATATGTTTTTAATAAATTTAAGATGGTTTTAAAATACTTATTTGTATATAGCAGAATGAAAGTCAAACAATATTTAAAATATACTATATATTTTTAATAAATTTAAGATGATTTTTAAATATTTATTTTTATATAACAGAATGAAAGTCAAACAACATTTAAAAAATACTGTATGTTTTTTTTAAAAATAAATTTAAGATGGTTTTAAAATATTCATTTGTATATAAGAGAATGAAAGTTAATGTAGGCTAATTTTGAGTTTTGAAAAATTTAAAAACTTCTTATTTTCTACAACATTTTGAAATTGATTCACAAGTCAATTATTGTTAATAACATTCTTAATTTTAACTGAAACTTTCTTTTTAAAAATATGATTTTCTAGAATTTTGTTTATTATTTAGTGAATACCTTATATTTTATTTCATTTAGGTATATTTAATAAATTATCAAGCTATAGGTTTATCGTACTTAACAGTAGGGTTTGAAATGTCGTAAAATGTGGCTCCAGCTTGATTGACGTGCCAAGTTTGATATTTTTGTTGGATTTATTCTGAAGGTTTTGACATGTAGATTCCAAATACCTTAGGTGCCATTTTTTATACACATTTTTTGGGGTGATTTTCAAGATGGCGTCCAAGATGGCTGCCATTTACTGACTTCTTTAATATTTTAGACATATAATTGACCGGTATATCAAATTATATGTTTTCAGGGTCATGAAACACAAATATATAATAAAATTAGGAGTAAATTGATTTTTTCAAGTGTTCTAAGCGATAAGATGCAAATAAAGCACAAAAATATGTAAGACCTTAGATATACTAGCGTTTTATTAACAACAGTTATAACAACCAAAGTATTTAAATGAAATAACATAAATTAATTCAAGATATTGAACAAAAATATTTAAAACAGCATTTATATGTATATACAGTACTGGGATACTGTGTATCCTCTTCTAAATCAGTGCTATCGCTGTGATAATATTGATAGTCCTTTGCAGTCACTGCAGTCAATGCTATTGTTGCAGTCACTGCATTTGCAAAGGGCAGTACAAACCAGAGAATTCTTTAAGAAAGAACATTTTCTAACTGTACATGTTCTCTTACACTCACATTTCACAAGTTCAATAAATCCTTTGGGCGCAGGCAACTCCAGGCATTTGACTGGAGAAATTACCCTTTCGCTATTTTTTCCCAACCATTGCCAATAAGTGGGGGCATTGTAGGTAGAGGATTTCTGTAGCCCTTTCTAATGGGGCAAATTAAGTTGGATCTTGGAATATGTGACATCAGTGCTCCAAGGGTTGGTGGTAATTTCTCCCCCTCGAAACTTTTAGTTCTGAAAAGGTACTATCTTAACTCTGAAAGCCTTAAAAAATTACTATTTTTCAAATAAGCCAAGTTGGTGAATTTTTCAAATAATGACAGATTGGATAATGCATCAACATTAGGTTCCCCAACATCTTGAAAAGCTGTTATAATATCCTCATCATACTCTAGATTGATATACACTTTTATCCACTTCTGTTTTGAAATACCTACAAAATTTCCTCCCCGGTCTCCACCAGTATATGAATGTAAACCTAGTAAACTTTTGCTTTCATGAGCACCTATTGCTCGACATCGTTCACTAATATTAATTTTTCTATGTTTGTTACCTCGACCAGTAACAAAATTGATTTCACTGTTTACTAGATGACTTGATACCAAGTCAATCAGATATTATATGAAAATGTCAGTATCTTGCGAAAGTTCAAAAATCTCATAATTATCACTATGGTTCACTATATAAAGTACGTGAAGAGGTATAATGGTGTCTGTTTATTCATGTGTATGATCACATAATTCTAAGTCGAAAACATTCGCGTGGTTACTGTATGCCTCACTGCCAAACACGACAAAAATTTTCTTCTCACTAGCAGCAAAAACCTGTAGTAATTTATTCCCGACATAAGCAGTCAGCAGCGATTTTGTTTCATTATGTGAAAGAAACGTATTTAATTAAACCAACGTTATATTGGTACTATTTGTCATAGTAAATCTAATAGGTTCTGTCGCCCCCAATCTTTTCTTACGAGTTTGCTCCTTCAATGAATGCTCAAGGTATTGGTCAAATATTATTCTCTCTTCAGTGTATCCGCTTGTCATTTTCATAAAGATCTCGGTGAAAGCATTTGCGAAGTGTTCACAAGTTTTCGTGGCTGGTGTCTTTTTTACTGATTGTACGATTGCCATTCAATCTATAATACAAGCTTTTTCTATCGGAGTAGTAATCAAGGATTCTAATGATTCAAGTATGGGTGATCGATTATATGCTCTAATTCTGCAATAAATGAACTTTTGTCAGATGGAATATGAAGATATGCATAAGAAGAAAATAATGATATAGGTATTACAGAAAACTCGTCGTTTCCAATTGCATCTTCTAGGTTTGTAGACATTTGAGGTCTTGATTCCATAACAACAAGAAAACGAGCAAGAAGTTGCCTATCTTCTCGAATTAGTCTATGTCTTACAAATTCTTCGAATTCCAATTGGCCTTTTTGGTTACGATTTAGAATATCAACCTTCGCAGATTCTGGAAATTTCATAGAGGATGAGATATTCATTAGTGTAGTATTATCTTGGAAAGAGTTTCCTCCACAATGATCCCGAATACACTCCTTGACGATGGCTGCATAGTGAAGATTTTTAGCAACATGGTCTACATGGTCTCATGGAAAATTTTTAGCAACACAAATCTGAAGTTGGTAGCGTTTCCTGGGCTGCTTAGACACTTCATTTGGACAGTACTTTTCAAAAAAACTTGAAACAATGCGTAATACTTCTGGTGCACACAAGAAATACCTTTCGAGGGCGTTTTCATTCTGAGTTAAACCAATAACTCCACCAATGTTGTTCAGTTCTTTGATTTTCTGTTCTAAGTTCTGGTCTGAAAATAGTTTCGTAAACGGCACATTGGATTCGGATACTGCAAAACAACAAGATTCAAGAGCATTCCATACTTATGGACATGTTGTTTTAAGGTCCTTCATCTGTGCTATGTATACTGGAATGAGTCTGTCATAATGCAATAAGTCATGAGCAAAATAATACTTGATTTGTTCTTCTACTGACGGGAGATGCAATGTCCAATCTCCTTGACGAGTGGCGCGGATGAAACGTAGCAAAGATCCAAATTGGTTCATATACTGTAGTAAGAACTTTGCCATATCACCACTGCATTGTGTAATATGTGGAAGATAATTTTTTCAACTACTACTTTGATTTCTTCCAGCAAACTTGTAGCTTGAGTTGCATTTTTTTTGCAAGGAAATAATCTCTGCAGAATGTGTCAGCGTTTCAAAGAGAAGGTCGTAGCATGCCAAAACGATAGTCATGTGAAACTCTATGCCTCTAATATATTAGTAATTTTGTAGTAAATTTATAAATAAATAATAAATAACACAGTTTATGCCTATTTTGATTGTAGATTTGCAATTTTTGACCCCAAAAACATATAATTTGATATACTGGTCAATAATATCCCACAAATATTTTTAAAAAAAGAAAAAAAACAGTAAATGGCAGCCATCTTGACGCCATCTTGAAAATCACCTCAAAAATGTTTAAGGAAAAAAATGGCACCTAAGATATTTGGAGTCTACTTGTCAAAAGCTACAAAATAAAATATATATATATATATGAAACTTGGCACAAAAATCGAGCTGGAAAACATTTCAGACCCTACTATAAGGCAAATCATTTTAATGAACGGCAATAAGTTTAAAAAACTGTAAAAGATGTAATAAGAAATATAAATATGTAAATAATAGTGTAAAATATGCATCTCGTTTATCTAAAATTAAAGCGTGTACACTTTTTACTCAAAACATTTTATCAAAGAAATTATCTGTAATAAAATAACTTTTCAACTAATTACCTTATGCTTATCAATTGATAAACTCTGTTGTGACCATTTTTAAGTACACGTTTTATTATTTTTTTTTAATATAATGCTTATTTAGAAAATATTTAATGTGCTGTACTTTTCATAAATCTTGCAGAAAATCTTTCGTTTGTTCAAACATATTATTCCTCAAAAATTAGGTTTATTATACATTGGTATCCAAAATTTAGGACCAATCACAAAATGCTAATTTTCAAGTACGCGAATACTCAAAATGAAATAATATAATTCGAATAATTACTATTTCTACAGCACAGCTACTTTATATAACATCTCATTCATATCACATATGGTCACAAGTGTCACAGTGACTACGGTGAAGCAAAACAAAAAAATAATAGGAAATTACATACACCTCATTATGGACTAGCTGCGCTGTAGGGATAGTAATTATTTGAATTATATTATTTCCTTTTGAGTATTCGCTTACTTAAAAATTAGCATTTTGTGACTGATCCTTAATTTTGGACTTCAGTGTACATAGAAACATGCAAGTTCTTTGCATAATGAAATTTAAATAAAACTATTTTTCTGTGTTTTCATATATTATGAAGGATTAATAAAATTCACTTACATTCCAGAAAATTTATTTCTGTTGCAATAAAAAATTCTATTTAATTAAGAAAGCAAGGCGATTTGACTGTTTATACATCAAGTATGCTGCGTCATCAAATATACATTAATCTTTTTCTAAAACCGTCCATAGGCGACGTCGAATTTCATTGAAGTCCGTTGACTATATTTTATTGATGTGTTTAAATCATGTTCCATAGCACTTAGTTTATATGTTATCAATGATTTCTCATTATGAATGCTCCATTATAAAAGTTTATTACAGAGAGATTTGTGAAAAAAGAAAAATTATGGCTATTTTCTGAGAATTTCTTTTCATTAATATAATAATATATTTATTAATTCTTCTTTACCTAAATAATGCAAATGTAATGTAAATATTACATATTAAATTAATGATTAAAATTTAAAAATTAATACGAAAAATCCCCTTGAATATGTCGTAGGATAATTAAAAAATCTGACTCTTTGCATGGAGTCTAGGGAGTTTAACAAACGGCAAAATTGAAATGCTTTAAAAATAGATTTTATATAATGCTTTCATTATTAATTATATTAATAGATTTCATTAAAGCGTAATATTAGTCATTTATTTTTTAATTTAATGTTATTTTTTTAGTAATTAATCCGTAAACAGTATCAATAAGTTTTAAAACTGGGGCATATTTTTAATTCATTCGCAGTATTATGTAGCGAAGAAAGGATTGCTGAATGAAAATAATTAAAAATATAAATATATAAGAAATCTCTTTATTAAAATCATTGCATATAATATTATATTTATGCATACCATAACACAAAATTGTTTGTTATAAATACCAAAAATAGTTATATCTATATGCTACTTTCTTTTAATTTAAGAATTAATGGAATTCAATTTTTATATTTAGAACGATCAAAAGCGTTAAAACTCTTCCAGTACAAGACACATAGATGTCATTTTAACGAAAACACAAATATTCGAGATTGCAACTTTAAATCACTATACGGGCTTCCCGTGCTGAATCGTAAATAAGAAAATTCTGATATACTAGTTATCTGTGAAAATGTTCAATTATACGAGACGTAAAGATTTATATATATTTTTTTTATCACGTAGGAAAAATACATGTATGAAAAATCTCTTGTATGAGAATGTCTCTAAATATATATGAGTTAATTATTTATGTTAAAAATTAGTGGCGATAAGTTTTGTATCAAAACGCATTAAGATAAATATATATATATACCTTTTATTGCATAGTTGATGAAACATTTTAAGTAAAGCTAAACTATGTATCATAACTTTATGAAAAAATATTATATTAAAAATTATCCCCTAAAAAGGTACTTAAAAGTAAAAATAAACAGTTTTAATAAATAAAAAAAATAGCAAATAAAGCCTTTGTGCAACAATATTCAAAAGCAGAAAAACTATAGTTTAAAATGCACAAATAATATATGAAAAGCAACAAACAGCTGTTTCGAATCTACTATTGAGATTCTTCTTCAGTGCAAGAAAGGGAAAAAGGAACAGATTCTTCTTGCACTGAAGAAGAATCTCGGTAGTAGATTCGAAACAGCTGTTTGCTGCTTTTCATATATTATTTGTGCATTTTAAACGTTGGTTTTTCTGTTTTTTAATAGTTTTAATAAATGTTTTTTAATTTAGTTTTAAAAGAAAGCGTGTTAAAAATTAGATTATTATTACTATTACATGAATTTTCGGCTTTAATTTCAGCTTTCCCATGAAGCGGAAATTAAAGAACACGTTAAATGATACATTACTTTCTACAATAGGAGAAAACATCTAAAGCATCAGAAGAATGATGTCTTTAGAAAATATGAAGTTATTTCCGCTCAATTACACCATCTCAAAAGAATTCGCTCAATTTGGAGGTTTCAGTAATGATAAGTGTGTAAGATAAATTACTCAATCATCTCATTTGCTATCAGTTTATCTTCTGATATGGAGTTACCTGTCTTCTTTTGTTTTTCGTTAGTGCTTTCAGAAATATTCCATCGATTTTATCATTAAGATTTTGAAGTTTTATGTGCAGTTATTCCTCACGTGCATTAAATTTGTACCAGTATTTCATAAGAGAATAACAGCTTATTACAAAATACCTGCTATGTGAAAGGTTATGCCGCATATACGAATTTCTGTATTAAAAATAGTGAATGTTTGCTGAATTTTACTATTTATTCCTTCTTGGAAAATATCTAAAGGGATTTAAAAGTAAAGTGTAAAAAATAACTTGTTGTAAAATTTGATATGACATTGAAATATATTAGCTACTTTGGCGTACTATCGTTTAGTAACCTCTATTCTAAAATAAAATTGAAGGCTTTAGATATACATATACAGGTCGTTTCAAAAATATATGCCAGAAATGTAAAGGCAGGTAGAGGGGATCTAAATAAGCAGATTTTGTATAGAAACGTGGATTCAGAAATGCAGCGTTGAGGCAGTAGAGGGAGCTCTTGGGTTTGGCGAGTGAAAGATTTCGCTAGCTTGAATCTTCATTCCTTCACGGATTTCGAGCAATATGCATCTTTACACCAAAGGTGTAGCTTGCCGACATGCATTTTATGTATAGAACTAAGCAAGTAAATGTCTCGCATCCAACAGCTATGGACCTTGTCGAAGAATTATCCTCTACTGTGCATAATACTGCTTCTTCCAATGCAAGAATACTGCGACATTTTCATGTGCCCATATCATGTCTAGAAGCATAAAACGATCCACTCGTACACAACCCCCGATGAAAATGCTCAAATGTTCGGCGATCCGGCAAATTCCGACCTAATAATCTTTCAATGTACATATTTTTTAGCAGCCATTCCAACACCACATATTAAATGCATGTCGGAAAGCTGTGTAATGGTGTAATAATACATGTTGATCAAAATCAATAAGGGAAATGACGATTCTAGCCAGTGAAGTGCTTTAATCAGCTGAACTCAGCAGCGACCTCCACTCTCTCAACGTTGCATTTCCGCACTCACAATCCAATAAAAAATATGCAAAGTCAGGTCCCGTCGAACTGTCATTATATTTCTGGCAGATAGTTTTGAAACATCCTGTATACATTTCCATAAAGGAAGACGATCAATGAAAATCTTTTGTTTCAAAGCAGTTAAAAATCAGTAAACTGTAGAATGAATGATGGATGTTGGCTTTCGCAAAGAAAGAAAAATGAATAACTATAATTTATATATCTTTGACAATCATTGTTTTTATCTGAAAATTCAATTTCTGGAGAAATACGAAATTCTCGTAAATGCGGAACTTTTGACATGTACATTAAGTCCAGGTGTATTTTTAGGATGTCAGACACGTCTGCGCAGTTATTGATTATATGCATTGTGTTAACTGAAGAAATTTCAAAATTGCTATACATTTACATACAACGAAAATTAAGTTATGTTATGATTTCTTCGATTTTAAACAGTATTGAAGTATTTTGAAAGCAGAGAACACAAAATACAAACAGAAAATACACCAGTTACAATTTTCTATACAATTTTCATGACAATAATTTTTGCAAATGAACAGAAAATAACTGATTCATTTTAATTAATAAATCCCAAAAACTTGCATTTTGGTCAGACAAACATCATTGTCGAAATACATAGAAAAAAAAATTCCGAAAACCCTCTATAAAAAGTATCACAAAAATTATCCAGAGCCGTAGTCTGGATTTCAATAAAACTGTTTTCTATGTGATGAAACAACGAAAAAATATGTATGTATGACATTTCTTACTAGGGATGTTCCGAATATTCGGTATTTATTCGGTATTCGGTCTGTTCTGCAATACAACCGAATATTCAGTTAGGTCGAATATCGAAATGTTAGTCCAGACCGAACTCTTAAAAGACTTTTTTAAAAACCTTAAAGCAACTACTATTTTTAACTTTCAATTATTAAAGATAGTTAATAATTAGAAATAGAATTAATTATATTTAAATAAAAGAGAATGCTTTTACATTTTTTTATTTGCTATTTAAAATGTACCGCGTAAGAAAATTAACCAATAATGACGATTTTAGTCTCTTCCTGACAAATAAACAGTAAATGAATGTGCAATTTTTTTTACCAGATCCTTCAAAATTTCATTTTGATTTTAAAATATTTGTTTTAGAATATAAGAAAATTTTATTAATTTGTTGTAATTCAGAGAGGAATCCATGAATTTTAAAATTTTATCTATTAAAGAAGCTTTAAAACTATCATTATAGGTCTTTCGCGGCGGACAGTTGTCTGAGCAGTAGAACTCCGCTATTTCGCGTATAAGGCGCGACATTGGTTGCCCCTTCCCTATGAGCACTGAACAGAAAGGCATAGTAAACTCCATCTCGTGAGATATCACTGTTATCATTTACGTCAATTTCAATAATTTTATTAGGTTAAGCAAAAAAGTTCAGGGAAACGTTTAATCTAATTGTTACCAGAATTTGTATCGTATATAGGAGTACTTGTAGTATATCTATAGGAGTTCAGAAATTTCAGCTCCAAAATGCATATTGCACAGTATGAATTGAGTGTGTTGATCCGGCATTACTGGAGAAAAGGTCTAATGATTCGGAAAGCCGTCGATGAGATTAATGAGGGTGAAGGTGCTTGTACGGCGACAAAACCGACTGTGAGCAGATGGTTTAAGTGAGTCGAAGAAGGCAGTTTTAATCTCAAAGACATCCTCGTAGTCCAAAATAGTCCTTCCAAATAGCCCTTGTTGCTTTTGGTGTTAATTTGCTCATAATAACGCAACTTTCACAAATTTCCCAGAACTGACAGAAACTATGACAGCTCAACCTAGTAATTCATCTACCAGCCTGTTTGCGTGATGTTGAGAGTTTAATACGGACGACTTTTGTGGCTACGGAATAATCATATAAGCGAGTAAGACACGGAAAAAAGTAGTTTTTTTTCATAAAGACACATATTTTTATTGAAGGACAAAAAATTATGTATTTTCTTTCCATGGCAGTATTACAAATATTATATTACTACATCAATGCGATAAAAAATTAAAAATTACCGTCTCTGTTTCACGGAAAATGTGTGTGGTAACACAGGATATCCAGATATAAACAGTGACCGGAAAGTTATATTGACCTCATCACGTATGATTAAATTGAGAAACTTTAAATCCAATTTCAACAAGTCTAATACGTGAACCAGCGATATAAACTTCCAACGCCTGGGTAGGTCTCAAGAACATTATTGCGGTTTTTATGACATGGAAACATGGCGTTTTTCTAAAATATCACACGCATATTTTAAAACAATGATGCCAGTTTTAAATTATTCTTCCTATGACAGTATTTGAAACATTATATTACTCAAAATGATAAAAAATAAAGGTATGTTAATGTTTTTCTAAATATATCATTCACGATAATGATATGAATTTCAGATTTTTCAACTTTTAACAAGACAATCAATTATTCTTCTTTAACAGTCTTAATATAACTAACAAAACATATTAGCATATTAATAGAAGTATTTGCATAACAGTAAATCCCTTTCTTTCAAATGGAAAACTGATTACGACATGTTTACAAACATAAATTATTAGATTTTCTCCTATTGTGTTTCGTCCTTGAAATATTTGTTTAGATGCAATCCATTTTCTCTCAGAGAGAAATCAAGCTCCACAAATTAGCTTTCTTATATTCATAATGAAATGTCTTGAAAAGCAGGAGAAGATATATTTCTACTGCATTCTTCATTAATTATTTTCAGGCAGTGCACTTAGAAAGAGGAAAGTTCTTAATTAATGACTCGGTAATTAAAATAATTATTACAGTCTTAAATTTAAATACCAGACGGTTAAAGTTCAAGAGTCAGTCTTTAATACTTATTTTGTCCGTTATGAATATTTCATAAAAACAATATTTTATTTCGCACTTATTTAAAAAAAAATGTAAATATTTATAATAATAAAGTTTTCTACCATAACTTTTAGTTAAAACATCAGTGTAAGCTACAAATATTGCATCCTTATTTTTTTAATCTCTCATTTGATTATAGCTTCACTTGAAATCTTAAATTAAGAACATTGCATGGGCATATATTTTTTATCGAGTAAATAACATTGCAATGTATAGATTTCAAATAAAATTAAATAATTAAAAAAAATAAATTATGCTATGTATAAATCGGACCAGCAGCTTTAACCCATTTTAAATGCATAAAATAATAGCACATATATTTCACAGTTCAGCTGTAAATTAATCTATTTTTATTTCTTTATTACTAAAGAAAATAACTCATTCAATGGAATGTGATTCTAAAATGTGTTAATTACCCATTAAAATAGTAAGGAGTACACAACAAACAGATTGAAATCTAATAAATCACACATACGACAATATTTATTAAAACACACATACACACATAAATAACGCTTACATTCAACAGTTAAAGGTATATATAAATATCATACAGACATACATACAATAAATACAACTGGAGTGAAAAATTAGCCAGAGCCAGGAATCGAACTCGGGACCACAGTATACAAGACTGCTGCTCTAACCACTGAGCTACTCCGGCCGATACCTGAGTCTGCAATTTGTCACTAATAAACCATGTTGGGGAAGTCACCATAATTGAAAACACAGGCGGCGTACTGTTAAGTACCAGCCACTTGAAAGGTAGTTGCGAATTCTAAATAAATTACGTCATTTACATCTACGGAACAATTACCCTTTAACGCAAAGACACTTCAATGTTGAACTACTGTTTAAATTAAAGATCCAAATGTTTTTGGTCTTTTAATTACTTTTTATTTGTAAGACACTGTTATTGTATGAAATACACCACTAGCGTATTTGATATATTTATTCTATTTTCTTTCCTCTATCAAATCACCAAGCCTGTTCCCTTATTGCTCATAATACAAGAATCCTTAAAAAAATTCCTAGTGATAAGAAATAATTGATCTAGTACAACTTTCTTTTTGTGCTAAAAAATATTATTGCAGTATTAGAAATCACAAATCAGTCAGTGCCTGCTTTATTATTTAGCATCAAAATAAACCATACCGCCAGTCGCGATTAATCGTATCCTTAATTTAATAAGCTGTAACTACTGATTTTTTTTTCACAAAAGATTTTATCATTGTCAGTTAGTTATGAAAATGTCATAGAACTGTTGTCATAGAACTGCTGTAAAAGAAATGTTGTTTCTCTCCTGATTAAATATTCATTAACTTATTTATTTTTAAAATCCCTTCATTTTTTAAACAACTTTTCAGATTCAGATAGAACAAAATGGGCATTGTACGACTAAAAACAATGCGCCTTAATTGAATAGGTCATTCTGAAATGAGGTTAACTCCTATGCAATAGGAGTTGACCCTTTTTCAAATTGACCGATTCATTCACAAGGAATCTTTTGTTTCCTTTTGAACCTCCTTTGTGTAAAATAGATAAATCGAGCACTAGATTAATTTTAACACAATGATTCTAATTGGTAAATAAATCATATTAGATGTAAATTTCCAACTAGGTGAAAAATGTTCGGATCAGGATTCGAATCAAGGATCTCCTGGCTAAAGCCACCAGTGCTTTACCATCTGAGCTATTCCGGACGAATCTGGTGAAACTTTTTTCACCCAGCTAACCTTAATGATTATAGCATCTGTTCTGAAAACTGTTTCAGCTCAACAGAATAAATCTCAGGTAATGGAGCCCCAGAAATAGCTGGATACGTAATTACACTAGATTATTTTTAACACAATTATTCTAATTGGTAAATAAATCATATGAGGTGTAAATTTCCAACTGGGCGAAAAATGTCCGGACCAGGTTTCTGTTGAGCTGAACCAGATTTTAGAACAGATGCTATAATCACTAAGGTTAGCTGAGAGAAAAAAGTTCTGCCATATTAGTCCGCGATAGCTCAGATGGTAGATCACTGGCGGCTTCAACCAGGAGATCCCTGGTTCGAATCCTGATCTTCACATTTTTCTTTCAGTTGGAAATTTACACCTAATATGATTTATTTACCAATTAGAATAGTTGTGTTAAAATTAATCTAGTGTAATTACGTTTCCAGCGATTTCTGGAGTCCCATTACCTGAGATTTATTCTGTTGAGCTGAATCAGATTTCAGACCAGATCATATAATCATTAAGGTTAGCTGGGGGAAAAAAGTTCCACCAAATTCGTCTGTGATATCTCAAATGGTAGAGCACTGGCGGCTTCAGCCAGGAGATCCCTGGTTCGGACATTTTTCGCCCAGTTGGAAATTTACATCTAATATAAATAAATCGAGGTTCAAAATATGTTCTTTGCACGAGACTCTCAAGTATAGACTTTACATTTCCGTAGAAATATATTCAAAAATTTTTATTGAGATTATTAGGAATATTGGGAATGAATCTAATAAATCGTGCAGTTATATCATATATCAATGAGAGGAAATTCAAAGCCTTATTTAATCTGTTATTTTTGAAAATCATCTATATCCGAAATAAAACGTGGATAGTAATGGCTATGATTTATCGTGTGTTTGGAAGTTGTTGTATGAATTGGTATAGTAAAAATAATGATAGATCAGTTATAATTAAATCCATGTATTCTTCTCACTCAATATGTATATATGAATTTTTAGGAAGATGATACGTAAACAGTTAATTAATTGGTATATTTGAATCACTAAACATTGAAATAACATTTCAGTACGTTCAGAAAGTATAAGACCACTTTGATTTTGAAAATTATGAGGCAAATATAGGTTCTAATTATAGTTTAAACACATGAGATATCAAATTATAACATATTTTTAAAATTATCTCTTCCAATTCCATTTTTAGTTTCTTTTCTTCAATATATGCTTGTAATTTCTTTTCTTCAATCTGTAATCGCAATTTCTTTTCTTCTAGTTTTGCTTGTAATTTCTTCTCTACAAGTTAAGATTGCGCTTGTGCCTGTATTTTCTTCTCTTCTTTTTCTGCTTCTACTTTCTATTTTTGAACTGCCATAATTACTTCTAAACGATCCTTTATAAAATCTTCGTCGTAATCCTCCCAGCTTTTAATCAGTTTTATTAAAACTGGGATTGACGGTTTTTCCGGTGGTTCAATCCCGCATTCCTCAAAGAGATTTATTAGTTCAATTCTTTTAGATTTATTTAGGGTTCCCGTATCTATCTTTCAAAATTGTACTTGGAGAAATATGATCAAGGTTTTTAAACTTACCTTGCTGATTCACAATCCAAATTAACACTGGCAATTTACAGCAGTTTTGATTTGATTCATATGTGACTATTTATTCCGCTACTAGTTGTTTTTCCTTTTAAGTTTCCGGCAACTGGCCCTCGAATTTGTAGGAAGATAATATGTAAACGGATAATTTATGGATTTTTGAATGACTAAACCTTGAATTAACATCACATGTATTTTAATATAATTTCATAAATGTAACTTTACTAGTTTCGTTAATAGCAAATTTGCATTAACTGATTCCAAATAATGTTTAACTATAAACTAATAACTATTTACTTATACGTTTAAACAAAAAAAAAAACTTCAATTTACTTTATTGAACCTTTTTATAACATTGTATGTCTTATTCAAATGTAGAAAATTCAGACTTTTTATTTATAAATCATTTCTAAAATTGCTTTTTGCATTTTGTGGAATGCGTACATAGAATTTGTTCTACCCATTCCCCCAAATTTGATCTTTAAAAAGAGCAGACGTTGCGGTGATAAAAAAATGGAAAATATCAAAAATTACAGGAATGAAATCGAAAGTTTATTTCATTGTAAATTGTCAGTGATGAAAATATGAAAACAATATTTTTATTCCGATGATAAGAAATACGTATGTGTCACAATGTTCATAATGTACAATTTATTTTCGATTTTTCTTTGCAAGTTCTGTCATAAAAAATGAGAATTTTTCTAAAAATAAAGTTTGACTTATTTTATTATTTACCAGAAAATGTATAATCAAAATACGGAAACAATATTTTTATTATATTGATTGTATATGTTATACTGTAGAATTTATTTTCGATTTATCTTTCCAAGTTTATTAAGAAAAATGTCAGAATTTTTCCACAACAAATGTGTGACTTTTGTCTTAAACAAAATATTACTATATTATTCTACAGAAAACGTATATTTAAAAACCACTTTGATCGAGAAAACTTAAAAGAATTTTTAAACTTTATTTTGTTCAAAAATTTATATTCTAGACAATGTGTGTTTAAATTGTGTCTTTGGGGTGTATAACTATTTTCATTTATAAATATAAATTTAAATTTAAAATAAATAAAATAGAAATATCTTTGGAAATAAGAAAGTCAGTGCTCAAAAGTTAGGCGATTGAATACTTCATATGGGAAATTTCTAATTTTATATAATTTAATAGAAGAAAACTGTTTAAGCCAGTTTAATTGCCTAGACTCTAATGCTGCGTGTGCAGTATGTCGTAACCGTTTATGTAGGTCAATGAGGTCTATAAGAAACAGGTATCCATACGATCGGGCGTGTTCATTGGTTATTTATGTCGCCTTGATCTCGTGTCTCCTATGATTTAACGTCTGAAACTCCAAGGTTGTAGGACCATGGCACTTTAATATAAATGTACAAGAGACCTTAGATATTACATTTACCTATTAGCCACGTTTAGTTAGTGTTGAATGATAAATACACTAAGAAACGTCACAGAAAATACTAGTACGTTACACATTCAGGTGAACAATTCTAGAAACAATGCTTTGCCACTTTCGCACAGTCGTTTAAAAAACGCAAAAATATCTTTCTAAAATCATTATTTTATTTCAAATGAAATTTCTTTAGACTATGGCTACTATTATATATATATATATATCAGTATGTAACACCCATATAAAATCACGGAATGTTCTTCTTCGTTTTATTTTCATAAAAACTTCATGCAAACAAACAGTGTTAAGATTTTATTATTGAAATGTTCGTAAAGTAGAAATGTAAATTTAAAAAATGACAAATAATTTCTATAAAAACAAATGATGAGCACATTTTTTTACTCATTATTCAATTTCTAAAATTGTTCAACGATCAATAACGGTTCCGATTCTAATCGTTAAAATTAAGAAATGAGAAATCACTAAAAATCAAGTCATGCTGATACAATCATATCAATTTCTTTCCTTAATTTTATTAATAAAAATTATAATTCACGTTAAAAATAACGTCACCGGCATCATCTTTTCAAACATACTTTATTTAAGTACTTTTATGCTTAACAAACTATATTCACATAAAAATATATTTTTCATTTTATGAAAAAACTAATGAAGTCATTATGCATAATGATAAAATAAACCAAACAAAAAAATCATGGTCATACAGAAATATAAATAAAAAATATCATTCACTGATACAAATAAAGTACACGTGCATATTTTTTTTTTTTTAATCTAAAATAACTTGCAGAAGAGAAAATTCTCTCGAAAACTCCACGTGTATGAATGTTTTTTTTTTTATTATTTCTATTGTATATGAAACAACTGGAATAATCTGATTGCCACAATTTTTAAAATAAATCATAAAAAAACTTTTAAATTTAAAATTTAAATATAAAAATGGGTCTATTTAAAAAAAATAACTAGTGCGAACAAATCTACACATAAACAGCGTTTATTAAAAAAATAATTCGTAAATCAGTGCAGTAGAAAGCCCAGGGCAGATGTCTGAAAAAATGAGCTTTGTGTTTTAAATATATAAGATGGAACGGTTTGCCCCGGAATGGTTACGTACCCTTTCTTACACTTGGAGTTTATGCAAATAAATTATATATATATATATATATATATATATATATATATATATATTATTCCACAGTTTTTGTTGGTGGTTAATAATGTTTATTTAATGGTTATATATATATATATATACATATATATGTGTGTGTGCGTGACATTTTGCTATCGACTTTTGAGACATAAAAGTATTTTTCAAGTAACATTTTGTAAGAAGATGAACTAAAATGTGGATTTCTTTTTTATTACAAACCTTGCGATTTAATTGATTGCATTAAATTAAAATACTAATGAATGATATATATATATATGCGACATTTTGCTATCGACTTTTCAGACATTTCGGCGACACTAGTGCATCTCGAAATAAAACGAGCAATCAAAGCCAACCATCCGTTATCATGAAAATATCGGATTGCAGTCAGGGTGGCGAGCAAGACAGGCTTCATAAACATTGAGACATTTCCCATCACATAATGAATAGAGTCACCGTAACTTTAAACTGGATTATTTGACAAAAAAATATTGAACATTCCCAGTAGCTGGTTCATCAACACTCAATAATCGATCATTCACTTCATAAAACTTAAGATGTTACAAGATTAGGATCTACACATTAGAATCGTTCACTCCAAGCGACGTAGATTATTTAAACAAGCGGAAAAATGCAATTAAACAAGCGGCAAGTAAATTCTCTCGCTCCTCGCCGATGTAACGGTATATGTACTCCGAGCAACAGAACGCGGACGGATACAGAAAAGTGGAGCACCAATGCCAGCAGAGAGATGGTGAGGAATGGGACAGAAACCAAGCTACGATTCGATGGGAAGGGGATGACGTCGATAATGAACTCTTTATACGGCGTCAGACTTACAGCGCAATTAAGTGTTTGCGGGCGCATGGAACTGTGGGTAAAGAACATGATCGAACAAATGCTATTAAAAACATTCGAAATAAAAAGGATTTAGTTTAAGAAGAAAATGAAAAAGTAATTTAATGGGTTTTATAAGATTAGACGAATGTATTAAGGCTTTCAGAATAATAAAATAATACGCAAGTTTAAATGAATGAAATAAAAGACAAAAGATATTAAGATATTTTTAAAGATAGGTAAAAAAAGAAAAATATTAAGAATTTGGAATAGATAAAAGGGCGAAAATTTTTATTATTACAAATATTTATTTATTTATTTATAAATTTAATTATTACTATATTTTTTACAATAATAATATTTTTTATGACAGTGTTTTTCATCTACATATGTTATTTTTGACATATTTGCATTTATTAGTAAATATTACAAAAAATTCCACACACTAAAGTACTCAAAGGAAAAAAATGTTTTTAAATGATTTTTTTAATAAAACTGTAACAGTATTCAATCCTTTAAAGACAAACCTAGTTCAGCTCTGAGAGCGGAAGATGTCTTTTAATGAAATTCAAATTTTAGATAGTTCTTGCAACTACTAGCTCATTCAAAAATTCTGATAATTTCACTGCATACTAAAAATTAAAATTGGGATCATTTATCGATTACAATTACCGCATTTCATTAACGACATCATGTATATTTAGCACTGCAGTATGTTTTCCTCATTACTACTTCACATATATGAGATGATATTGAAAAACATGAGTATAATTTTTTAGATGAGTAAAAATCTCGGTTTGAGTGTTAAAGAATACGTGGAGCTCATATGTTCTGTACTGTAAATGCTGAAAGTATGTTATGAATTTTTGTTAACCCCTTAACATACGATTTACTTTTAACAGCTCCACGGTTTGGCAAATCCATAGCTACCACTAAAATTTAATAGAGATTTTCGCCTTCTTTAATCATGAAATTTTGACGATTAAATTGGACTATATTTACTGTGAAATTTTAGTGGTAGAAGAATTTACCTTTGGCTCGATCATCGTACGCGGCTATGCCCGTCATTGTAGGTTAAGGGGTTAAGGGTAAAAATGTAAATTGTATGTAAAATAAAATTTAATTTTAAAATCCATCCAAACAGAGATCATAGCTATTACATCTAATTGACAGATTGTATTTTACATTTTATTCACACATTTTATTTAGAGGTTTTATTTAAATGAGCATTGCTTATTCGTATTTAGACTGAATGGAATTTAAAAAACATAATGAAAAACATACCGATAAAAAACATATTGATAGTTTAAAAGCATAAAGTAAAATACATATACCGAACTCAATCTAGTTCTCATCCGTCTCTCACCACAAATAATAATAAGCAAGAAGAATTTTACGAAAAATCATAAGTGGGAGTACTGATCACCCGATTCCTTCCCAAAATAGTTCAAAGTGCTCTTTATAGAACTCTGTAGAAAAACCTTTCTATAGAACACTCTTTCTACACAGTTTCAAGCGTTCTGAAAAAATAATTTTTATTAGTAAAATCTTTCTATAGAATTTGTAGAAAATCTGTTGATTTTTTCTAGATAAAAATTTTTCTATAGAGTACATACATCTTATAGAGTTTCTATAGACTAATGATTCTATAGATTTTTTGTTTGTTTAAAAATATATATGTATACATGTTTTTTTTATTTATGTCTACTAATTTATATACACTCACAGATTAAAATTTAAAAAAAAGTATTAGATCAGTTTAATAGTAATTCATAGATGATTTAATATGATTATAATATAATTTTATTCTAATAGATTGTAATTCAACTGTTAATGTAACAATATATGAGCCGTACAACTGATTTAAATGATGGCTTATTAGTGTGTTAATGAATCATTAATTTTTAAACACCACAAATAAATAAAAAAAAAAAAAAACACTTGAATTTTCTATGTTACAAATGGTTTCGTGTTTCAGACTCATACAGTTTGAGAATCCACGTAAATTTTGTACGGGTTTAATGATTAGGAACACGATTCGTAAGAGAAACATAGTAAAAATAGTACAATAAGAGCGAACAAACGGTCAATGGTTAAACTAGCTGAATGCATCTGTTTACCGAAGTAGAAGCAGCATCGAGCGCGAGTAGTTCTTGGAAAGGTAACCACCTGGAATCACTTGCATCGCATGTTATTGGGGAAAGTTCAATAATTTTATAGAATATATTCGAATATATTTATAGAATTCATTCGAATATTTTTATAGAACATATTCGAATATTTTTATTAAAAATGTAAAATATTTATATGAATATTATTATAGAAGCTCTACAGATATTTCTATTGAACTTCTACAGAAATTTCTATAGCTTTCAGTTAAACTACACTGCTCAAAACAATTAGGGGATCACATGGTTTTAACGAAATTACGCAAATATTTGCACCGATAAGTAACGTAATATAAAACATCCATAATTCAAAGTGTTGTAGAAAACAGATAAAAAAAAAAACTTCACATGCAAATTAAAGTTTGTGACGTCAAAAATTAGAAAAAGGATATAAGTGCAGCAAGCGAAATTATGAAGAAACCGAAATTTTGCAGAAACGTCTGTTTCACTGTCTCAGTTGTAAAACAGAGCTCATTGCTCAGATGGTGTTTTGAGAAAAGGTGGCTTGAAAATGTCATATCAACATGATTTACCACAATCCATGGTGTGGCATGTTACCGGGACAGTTGAATTTGGGGAAACACAACGAAGCGTAGTGGGCTCTGTTGGGGTCTCAAAAAGTGTCCATTAAATTCTGTGGTATCGATTCCAAGACACATGGAATGGTAGTCATCGACAAGTGTAAAGTCGAAAATGGGCTAACACGGAAACTGATGACCGATATATCCAGTTAACAGCTCATCGAGACGGAAAGGGTAATACTACTCAGCTGCAAACACAGTTGCTCTTGGCCACAAGGCGAAGGGTGTCCAGCTAAAAAGTCCGAAATACGCTTCATGAGGGTGGGCTCTATGCACGCAAGCCAAATTCTGTATTCCATTGATCTCAAGCCACTGTGCGGCCAAAAGAAGGTGGGGAACTGAATGTCGAGTTTGGAGGCAACGTTGTTGGAGTCAAATACGAGTCCCGATTCAGTCTGGATGTAACATATGATGTATTTTCGTATGGAGAGAAAGAGACACTCAAAATAATTCCACATTCGTTCGTGAAATATCCATTACAGACGAGGTAGGTTGATGGTGTTGGCTGGAATCAGCATAGGTGGACGTATGGGGCTGCATATCATTCGGAATGGCACTTTGACGGTCCGAAGTTATACAGACGATATACTGAGACCTCATGTCATATTTTATGTGGATGCAATTAGTGATTTCTTTTTCCCCCATGCATGATTATGCCAGACTTCATACAGTTCGTCTTGTGGAAAACATGCTTGAAGCTAAAACAAAACAGCATATGGAATGACCAGCATGCTCTCCTGACCTAAATCCGATCGAGCATGTTTGGGACATACTCATACGACGCACTGCTGCGAGACCGAGGCATCCTTTTACTGTCCGGGACTTGGAGATTGCAATTCTTGAGCAGTGGAACAGTATTCCCGAAAGTCTTATCGATAACCTCATCGCATCCATGGAGATCAGGTGTGCAGCAGTCTTAGCTGTTTGACAATACCATACCCCATATTGATAATCTTGCATCATTTCTAAACAGTACTTTTTTATAACTTACATTAAACCAAATTGTTGCCCTAAACCATCTTTACATGTTCTTTTCAACTTTTCAAAGAATAAAAGCATCTTTAATTTTTTTAGTCTTTTTTTGTGTATTGCGCATTGATACACGTGTACTATCCATTTTATGCCCATACATGGCTGTCTTGTACTCTTCTCTTCACTTTTTTTGCTTGCTCCCCTAATTTGTTTGAGTAGTGTAGCTTATAGAAAAACATGCTATAGCTCTACGAAAATCTATATATATACTTTTTTTTTCTTTTCGAATTATATAGGACATTTTTGTATGGGATATTATTTTATAACACTGAGTGCTAGACTGTTAAAAATTTTGTGGTATGTTGAACCAATTTTTGGTGCTCCAGTAGCTGCCACCATAAGATGGTGAAATCTTTGACGAACATTTGGAGCTAAAGTTCAATCGGAGCTCCAAATCTTGGAGTGAGATTTCACCATCTTATGGTGGCAGCTACTGGAGCAGCAAAAGTTTGTTCAACCTACTACAAAATTTTTAACAGCGTATACATAGTGCATGAATTTTAGTTATCTTATTTATATTTTTAATGAATTAATTTTCACACTTTAAAGATGCAAATTTTTTACTTATATGATTATAAGCATAATTTAATTTTTACTAATCAAGAGTTATGATTTGAGATATTTAGTTTTAAACTATAACAAAAAGTATTTTAATAGAATAAATATTTTTAACAAATACAACATATCTTACAAATCTCCCATTCTATTGCACAAATAAAGAAATACTATTTCATTCTTTACTTAGTAATTGTTAAATAATGTACTTAGCAATTGTTAAATAATGTTAGCATCGTAACCATATATCACAATAAAAATTCTCTCTTAATACTTTAAATAAATAAATGTCTTATTACATATGAAGTACAGTGCTTTGTGTTTTCTACTTACTTACATTCTCATAAAGTGCATGACTTTCAGTTATTTTACCTAATGTCGCAACCCGTAATAGAAATTCCTTGTTCCGAAAGAGGTGGTATTACTGCATCTCATGAACAATTCATTACTAAGTCTTAATTAAGTATAAATGCAACATTAATGCTACGAAACGAATGAAAGTCTTCAAATAAGTATATGTAACTGAAACAACATATATTTATCAGTTACCCTTTCGGTATTTCAGAACTGTATTTTGCGAATTTTCAAAATGCATGTATTCATTATTAAAACATAAGATAAAATTTTATCTATGTTGCTCATTGCTTATGTATTTATATAGAAAGAGTCTGTAAAGTAAAATTTTAAAAGGCTGTTATTTGTAATTATTTATCAAGTAGAATCTTAAAATTTAATATTTATTCATATTTTTAAAAGAAATATCCTAACAATGAAAAATGTTTTCATATTGTTAAAACTGAGCTTAATATACAAAAAGGTACATAAAAAGCATGATTAAAATTGTGCTTTCAATTCTTAATCGTATATGTTAAAGAAATATTAATATAAATTAAATTTATATACAAAATATGAACATGGCAATTGGTGCATAAATTTAAACTACGTTTTAGGTAAAGGATATTTTATTACGTCAACTTAACTTTAAATAAAAGAATAACTTTAAATAACTTATCTTTAAATAGAAGAATATCCCCATGACTCGTGAATGTATTTTGGAAGTACAATCCTTGATTGAAAAATTAGTACAACAATAAATTTACTGATTGACATTTATTATTTTCAGTAAAATATTACTTAAGTTCTAAACTATAAATAAATTTAAATAAAATGCCTTTAAATAAAAGAATATCCTCATGCCTCGTGCATATATTTTGGAAGTACAATCCTTGAGGAAAAATAATAGTATAACAATAAATTTACTGATTGACATTTATTATTATAAGTAAAATATTACCGAAGTTCTGCACTTAAGTCATTTAAATAAAACATCAAATTACTAATAATTAAAATAATTTATATCACATCAGCCGTCGAAATATTGAATGTCTAGGAGGTTGCTCAAAGTTGGAAACATGAACAGTGGAGCACAGACATCCCTAAGTTTGCTACAATTTTATACAAAAATTTTGTACCAAAAATACTACATTTATATTATTTTTTTATTTAAATGTCCTATTGATACTATACGAATTCATTATACGTAAAGGTTTAGAAGAAAAAAAAATAGACAGATAAAATGTCAATGGGACGGTAAGGGAAATTAAACACGAAAATGTAAATAATTTCTTCAGTTAAATAAAAAAAATATATAAAAAATCATCTCTGCTGACCATTTTTCTTTATTTTGAATCATTAAGGGATTCTTATATGAGTTTAACTTTGTTAACTTTAATTATACCATATTCTTATTCAAGAAAATTAAAATTATGTGATAATGTTTCATAGAGGAGCTATGTACCAAGGATCATGGACATAATTAAAACTCTTCAGTTTCAATCCCGATAGTGTAAACTTTTGTCACCTTAATGTTTCATGGTCCCAACACATAGCGTTGGTTGTGTTTGATTGACCGCCCAAGTACACAAAACATTCTCCTTGTGTTTTCAGTATTACCATATTATTACTAGTAAAGGGTATTAAGGGTATGATTATGAAAAATCAATTATGTTATTGGGGTATGAAGGGAGTAAAAGTGATTAAATTGTTGATTTAGATTGTTTAGAAAGCTTTTCTCAAAAAAAATAATCGAAAATTCAAATTTAAATATCTATAGTCTGACTGCATAAAAACAGTATGAGAAAGATGTTACTAAAAGAATAAAATTTAAGTAAATGTTCTCAATCATCGCTAGACCAAAAAAAAAGAAAAATTCATCATGCCTTCTGCAGTTTTGAAATGTAGAAAAATGAAAAAGCTAACACGAACAATTGACTTTTAAGAAAAGTCTAATGGAGTGTTCAATTTTTGTAAATAATTGTGATCATTACAGGAAGTATAGAACATGTATGCATCCATCCATCTACCGATTGAGAATAGAAAATATTTTTCATTTCGAACTTGATATGGATAAGGACAATGTTCAATGTTTATGTACAGAATTTAAAGATCTTCAGCTAAAAGCTCGGCAGTATCATTATTAGTTAACTTTTGATCTTAAGTTACCAGCACACAGCGTTGTTTGCAGTTTATTGACAACCCAAGTACACAAAACCTACTCCTTGATGTTTCAATTGAATTACCGTAAAAGAATGATGGCTGTATCAGAAAGTGATCGCTAAACTACTAGAGTGTATAATATATCCTTCTTAATTTATAATCAATATTCAGTTAAAGATTTTAGTAAGTTTACATGAGAAATACAAGTTGTAAATATTGTCCAGAAGAAGTTATTTAATATCTTTTTTTTTTTATTTCAAATATATCTACATCATACATTTTCCCCAAAAGTAAAACGTTTTAATTAAAAACTACAGTGATCATTATGTCCATTAACATAATTTAAGCTTTTGATATTTATTTCTCTGCTGTTAATATAAAATATGAGTCATTGCTTAAATGTTTCTGAAGTAAGACGTACAGTCCAAATGTGAAACAAAAGTCAGCGAAAAAGAGCCAATATTTCTACTTATTTTAAAATGCATATATCAGTTTAATTTTATTTAAAGACTAAAATAGAAACATTACACTAAATCTGACAGATATTGAACGATTCTTTTAAACATCTATATATATATATGCATTACGCTATCATACGTGGCCCAAAAATCTCGATTACTTGTTAATTGTTTAATGGAAATGCCCAAATGAAACACATCTCATTGGTTACTGAACTGCATTTTATGCATACCCATACCTATAAGGGAGTTACCATAGAGGGGATCCTATTCTGTCAGGAAATGCTGCTAAGTTTGTCTCCAATTTGTCGATATCTCTAACATTTCGCAAAATGACTACAGATTTCCATTGTAAACAAATAGTGTTTACTTGCTTACAGAAAATCACCAAATTGTGATATTTTAATGCAACAAAAACAAATATTAACTTAATCGATTATATTAATTATATTTTAAAGATCTCAAGTAAATTAAATTATGAATAAAATTAACATGATAAAATGCTTAGCATGCTTTCCCAAAGATAAATTCTATGGGAAACCAAACTGGTCGCCAAATTCGGCTGTGAAGTTGAATAAATGTAACGTGGAATACACTGTAAAAAAATCTGTAGTTCTGCACATGTAAAGTTACATGCTTACTAAACTTTCATCTGTAACTGTACAAAAAAGCTGCAAATCTACAAAACTAGTTTTTGTAAAGCTACAGAAATATGTAACTTTACGAATGAATCTGCTAAAATTACAGTAATCGTACTAAAATTTTATCTGTAACCCTGGTTGAAGATACCTGAAAAGCTCTAGGCATCCCAGTTTCCTAAAAAATGCTTAGTAACCTAACAGATTTTTGGATTTTAAGCCCAGAAGTGTGTCTGTTAAATGGATTTTTGTTGTTGGCGTTACATAAATTTTTCTAGGAATCCCAGTACCTAGTAAAACTTTAGTAACTTTACAGATTTTCTGTACAGTGTAACATCCGATATTCCCATATACTATATATTTAAAAGTGATAAACCTCTTTTGCCTTTTAAAACAATTTTTTATGTAAAATTTTGATGGGTGTTAAATGAAATTGCCAGAAAATACGTAAATACATTTATTTTGCATGTTGTATATTATCCAGATCTTAAATTATAGTGTAAAGAAAAATCTATAATGTTACTGAGAATTTTCTAGGAAACTGGGATGCCTAGAACTTTTTATGTAATGTAAAAATAAAAATTCATGTAACAAATACACGTTTTCATTGTAAATTTAAAAAAAAAACCCATAGGGTTACGAAGAATTTTTTAAGAAACTGCGATGTCTAGAATTTTTTATATAACTACAACCCGGGTTACTACTGTAATTTTAGTAGATTCTTTTTTAAAGCTAAAGATTTTTGTAGCTTTACAAAACTAGTTTTGTAGATTTTCATCTTTTTTTTTGTACAGTGTACAGATAAAATTTCAATAAGTATACAGATTTCTGTCACTTTACATGTGTAGAATTACATCTCTCTTTTTTAGAGTGTTTTAGAAGAAAGAGTGCTTTCAAATCAGGCACTGCACATCCACTCAAATAACATATTAAATTCTTACTGTTCATAATACGTGTTTTCTACGGTTTACATTTAAAATATGTGACGTAGCCTTAAACACAGTCCAATGGGAAACATGAGATATTTCTTTTCCATACCTATTTTAAGGAGATTACGAAAAAGGGTTTTTGAAACTACCCAGCAAACACAGAGCTATCGGTAAGCAATCGGGCGACAGCCGCTTGCCACTACCGGCGGTATTGGTACGATACCGGTTGCCGCTACCGGTTCCGTATCTTTTTTGATACGCCGCGCGAATGCGGCCCGATTCATGAGGCACGCAACCGGTCCGGTATCGGCAGAAAACTATGCCGACAGCACGCCGATAGCTATCCATATGAATGCCGGCCGCAGCCCGACACCAGCATAAATTGAAAAAAAAAACTGTTTTGATGGCGCCACCTATGAGCCATCGCGGAATGTATGTTTGGAAGGAACGTGCTTCAGCGTTGGGAGAGGCGGGGTTTGATCTATCGTACCCAGGGACAGGAAGCAGACGCCTTCACCACTCAGCCACTGAGACTTGGTCAGGGAAGGATTATGTATGAGGTCATATCGATAAGTATTGGTTGTCGTTGAAGGTAAGTGGTAGATGGCAAAATTTGAATTTTGAAGTGTTTTTATTTTATTTTTTATTTATTTATTTGTAATTGTCTTACACGCGTGTATTTAAAAGTTAATTTAATATTTAAGTGAATGAAATACGTGAGTGAAACCTTAGTGAATTCGTTAAAGCAAAAGAATTTAAGAATAATTAAGATACAGATATAATTAAGAATAATTAAGATATAGATATAATTAAGAATATATATATATATATATATTTATGAATAATTAACTATTAAAAAAATTTTAGAGGTTTTGTTCAGTTAATCAAATTTCTTTTTTAGGATTTATAATCTAATTACATGCGTTGCGTTAATTTACAAAATATGTATTTTTAATATGGAAAAATTTATTTTAATAAATAAAAAGTTGGTAATTAATAACTTTTAATTAGAATAATAAATAATTTATTTTATGTCGTTTTGATGATTTAATGTAGAACATATATTTAATGAGTATGTTGCAATATTAATTTGTTACTTATCAATAGTTTTAATTAAAAAATAAAATAAAAATATTAATTTACATATTTTTTTTTTTCTTTTGAAAGACAACTTTTAATGGGGGATATTTCTGAATCATTCTTATAAATTTAAGAATGCTTATTAAATAAAATAAGTGAATTTCAGAGGTTTTTCTCTTAATACAATTTTCTCTTTATGAATTATAACGTAATTAAATGTGTTAATTCAAGAAATATATATTTGTAACATAGAAAATTTAATTTTAATAAAAAAAAAATAAGTTGGTAATTAATGACTTTTAATTAGAATAAGAGTTATTTTTTTCTAATTTGATAATTTAATGAAGAATATATTTTTAGTAATTATGTACCAAAAACGATCAACATTTCTTAATCATCAAATAAAATAGAAATATTAATTTATCTTTTTTTTTTTTTTTTTTTTTTTTTTTTTTAAGAAGTGTGAAATTTCTGAATCTTTCTTTTAAATTTTAATGCAAAAAAGTTGGGTAGTTTTTTTTATAATTTTATAGCTTGTAAAATAATTTTAAACATTTTTTTAATAATTTGATTTTTAGATAAAATAAGAAACATAGCTATTGCTTTTAAAATGAATATAATAGCTAGAAAATAAGCTCAATTAATTTATGAATATTTTTTTCTACGATTAAGTTTATAATGAATAATAATTTTAAGGAGCGATTCAAAAAACTCTTTTGATGATTCAAATAATTGTAAGTCCTTTTTAAAATGAATTCAACAACAACTTTTTTTAAATAAATAAATATAGACTATTTTGACATTTTTATTGTTTATCACTGTTAGAATTTTATATGAAATACATGAAATATACTTATTTTATCAAAACTGAATCTCAAACCAAACTAAGAAAAAAAAAGTGTCGGCTAAGACTAAAAATTCCGAATTCGGACCGATGTTGGCAAATATGATCGGGCCAATATCAGAAATCACATATCGGTCCTGCGTCACTTGCCGGCGTAAGTCGCTTGCCGATATATAACCATATGGGGACCGATTACGGTAACCGGCAGTCGAAAAAGCAGATTCTTATGTTTCAATTGCCGACATGCTGCCGATGCTTCACCAAAACCACTGTGCCTATGCCGAAACTTAACCGACAGTGCCAGCTGCGGGCCGATCGTGTGCCGAAAGGTATGTGTTTGCTGGGTTACATAATATGGATAGTTTAATTTCATGTTTTTCAATCTATAATTTTCATTTCAGTGCTTATTTTTAAAATGCACTTTAGCATCAGATATATTGGTTACTTATTGCATATTGTACTAATATAAACATAGGGTAACTTGAGGTGAGATGCCGTGTTGCACAAGATACCGAATCACATAATTTTCATATGAACAGACGTTGTACGGAAACTCTGCTCAGTTGTAAAGAAGAGGGTTCCCTGGTGATACGTTAATTTCAGTTGTGGCCCTTTAAAAAATTTTTAAGTAGTACATTTTTATTGCTTTTTCGTGTTAACACTTCTGGCAAATGTCAAAAATCTTTTACGTGACATCTTTATTTGCCTATATAAGTCTTAGTTTAAACACCAGAGAAATAAAGCCTATGTTTTTAGAGAGCACTGATACCTGGCCTTTCTGCTAATCATAAATGGTGGTCGGTTCCCGCTTCTAGACGTCATTGAAGTACCGGAGTCTTATTTAAGGATTTGGGGTGAGTCGACGAAGATTTTTTGAGGTAAGATGCCAGTTGTTTTCCCTTGGTGTAAAATGCCGGTTATTTTCCGTTGCGGTCAAATGCTTGGTTGTTTCTTCATTGTTTAAATTAGTCTTGTGTATTAAGTAACTTGTCAAGGATTTTAATTAGATAATTAAATCAGTTTTTAAATCGTGATTTTAATCAACTGATTAAAAGGAATTAATTGATTAAAATCACAAATTTTCTAAATGCTTAAAATGATATAAAGAAATATTAATATCTAATATTAATATAATTTGAAAAGTTTCTATATGTATACTGCCTTCTAAATAAACTTTATTGCCCTTACAAATAATTGGTTAATAAATATTAATTTTAATCATTGTTAAAAATTTGATGGTAAATGCAGTTATAAATAATTTTAATAAATATAAATATCGGTAGTATATAATATAGTTTTAGATAACTAGGGTATTCTGCCCTCTACTAGCTAAGCTCCCCAACCTCCATCAAGAAACTGCAAGCTCTAAAAATACGCTAATTTGATCTGCTTTGAAAAGATAACGGATTAAATTTCCTACCAAGATTCAGAAGATGAGGATTTTTTAAGTGAATGAAAAGTTTTCAGTTATCAGAGTGAAAGAAAACCTCTGAAAAATGTGATAGGATTAAGTGCATTCAGTGAAACTGTTGACTATATAAAATTTGCTCAAATTTCCTAAACAAATGTGCAATGTGTGGCAGATCTGAGTTATTGCTGTAAAGTACAAAGAGCATATGAAAAACAACAACCAAAAATCTGCACTCTAAAGCACTTTATCACAGTGACTTTATCGTACTTAAACGTATTATAATGTTTAAAAATAGACATACTTAAGAGCCACAATTCTTATAAATTGTTAAGTAGAACATAACTTTTTACAAACATTAGTTTGTCCTTTTATTAAATTGCCAACGTTTGTTACATTGATATTTTTGTAATTTCCTAATATTAAGCTAGTTTAGTAAGTCTATATTATTAAAGTTACTTTTATTCGTCTCATTGTGTTTTAAACTGCTTCAAAAATATTATTGTTTATATTGAAACCCCACAAGGCCTTAAACCTAGATGGTCATCCTAACCATATGTATGGGTAAGATGCCAAAATGCAAGTGTTTGCAAAAACAAAATTTTTGATGCTTTATATAATACCTGTGAAATTAAATATGGTTCTAAATTATACATATGGGTGCAAATTTTAACAAGAAATCAATGAATAACAAATAAAAACAACAGGCGATTTTTAAAACAATAAAGTCAAAAACTATGGCATCTTCACCCAATTCACGCTATACATATAAAATGCATTGCAATCTATATGTTAAAGCTATACCCACATCTATATCTATTCCGGTATTAAATATCTGTGCATGTTTCGAAACTGCAGGAGTATACATATGTATAATTTTTTAAAGTATTTCTTGTCCTGTGTAAGATAAAATTGTAAAGTGTCATATGCTGTCCAACCATAAGTTTTTTAGTAAGACGATAGTGTAGGTTAACCATCTAAAATATTAATTAAGAATTTATTTAAAAATTAAGGAATAATATTATTTTTTTTTACTAAATTAACTCAAATTTCTTTGTTTCTATTTTTAATCATTGCATTTTATAAATGTATCGATAGAGGAATACAAGAGATGGGCGGAATTATGGTTATGTAATTTGTTTATTTGGTAAAAGAAAATGTTTTAAGTAGATAAAACCAAAAATGATTTTTAGCACTTCCAAACATATTTGAATAGTTTTTATGAATTCGGTTTGTCGGTCCTCCGTCTGTCCGTGCTCTAACTCATTTAAATATAGTCCGATTGCTATGAAATGTATATACCACATTATTGGATATGGCTACGAAATGTTCGGTATTGAAAATGGGGTGAGTAGCATTGATATTTAATATTGATCAAAATCTTCATCTTGAAATCTTTTGTACATAACACTACCATAAAATACTATCAGAAACCAGAACTTCAGATTTTTATCTTGTGCCCCACCAGAGATATCAAAGTCTTAAATGTGTAATTTTTAACTTTTTAAATATTCGTGGATTTTTTTAACGAAGAGAAATCAAGTCCCATATCTGGAACATTCGTGTGAATACAAGTACTTTCGGCCTAGTTGTAAAAAAAATAATGTCATGTTGAAAGTTTTCCTTGCTGGAAAAACTTCCTCTTGCAAACGGACAGATTTTGAAAAAAAAAAATTAAAAAACAATTAAATTTAAAAAATCAAAAAACAAGACTGCGTAAAAAGCGAACTAATTAATTATTTCTCATCAATGTGAAAGATTTTTTTTCAATTCCTACTATTAGCTCACACTCTCTCTATATATATCTTGTTCAAATATTCAATCTTTAATAAAATACTTATTATTCATCCAAACAAGATCAAATGAATTTTTTAAAACTTGTAATGGATGACACTTGGTGTTAATCCAGTTTTTTTCAAATATTAATTCATTAATTAAATTAAATTAATTAATTTTCAATAATCGAGAGAGCCCTCTTCTTGATCAAGGTATTTTAAAAACTAGAGAGTCCTGTTCTTGATCAAGGCATTTTAAGCGTCACTCAAGGGGAAAGAAGAATGGGAGAAAAAATTCTCTTATAGACCTAAGTAGGAATTGACTTAAAATATATATAATTTTTTTTATGTTTATATTATTTTTACTTGTTTATATTACTTACCTATTTTTTTTATTTAGTTGTAATGATCACTTTTAAGCTGTGTTTAATTGTTAGTTCCTATCTATAAACACTGTTTTGCTGGGGTCTATAGACGTCTGTGATGGTTAGAGTAGCAGTAAAGCTAGAGATTCTACATACACAACTTCTAGGTAGTATAATATTTTAATGGAGATTCTGAGTGTAAAATAGTCAATGAAACATCGTCTTAATTTTGAAAGACCTAACCAACGATATGCCACTCAATAGGATACGTAATTTTTTTCGTCTCTACCGTTATTTCGTACTTTAAGGCCGCCATTTTGAATTTATAAAACAAAACCTAGCTTATAACCATAGGGCCTTTAAGGCGAGTTGATAGAGACCTCATTCATTAAAATCCATCCAGCCGTTGGGATGTTTCGAGGGTATAAAGAAATCCACATACACAGATAAGCGTGAAACACATAACCCTTCTTTTAAGTCGGGTAAAAATAAGTTATGCTGAAATTTCACCAGTAAGGATTTGTTTTATGAAACTGCTCTGTTACTAAATTTTATTCTGAAAAAGTTCCTGTAAACCCCACTTGAACTGGAGAAATAAAAGATAAGATACCTAAAATTCCGTAAACCTAAACACTTCAATGTAAAAAAAAACGGTAAAACAAAGATGGCCGCCATGCACAAACAAAATATAATAAAATTAAAATAATAGTCATTTTAGACTTTAGACCATTTTAGACCATCAAGTTAGTGTTGTTGTACAAGAAATTTCAGATTTTTAAAACATGGTCAAGCAATCAATATTACCAATATTGGCTTAAAATTGAGTTTCCATATATACTATAAACTACAATGAAAATTATCCACGATACAAATTAAACCTTGGGAAATCATTTTTAAGTAAATTAAGTCAAATACAGGTATTGAAGGGAATTAGATTGTAGTTTTTGTAGCAATAGTTTATTTCAGGCATTTTTTGTTGTACGCCTTCTACGAAGATTACTGATACGTACTAAGGTTACCGATCAAAATTGAAATTATTAGTTTAAATCTGCATAATAAAATGTTGTTGAATAAAATTTAGTTTATAACCATCGCTGTATATGTACTCCGAACGCTGATTTTTAAATGGTTATATGATAGTATTTCCCGTTGTATTTATAAAGCAACATCAAAAGTTCCACATCTCACAAAGGAGTTAAGTACAAATAAGATATATAAGAGTGTAGTATCTCCATGATAAAATACCATTTTTAGGAATTTTAATAAATAAAAATATTATTTATTGATATAAGTAGCAATCTATAATAATCAACCACACTAACAAAATTCAATTTTATGCAAACTGTACACATGAAAATAAAATATGATGGCTATTGCAGTATATAAACACATATATAAATACATATACACTGATGTCCAAAATTAAGGACAAATCACAAAATGCTTATTTTCAAGTACGAGAATACTCAAAAGGAAATAATGTAATTCGCATAATTACTATCTCTACAGCACAGCTAGTTCATACAACATCTCATTCATGTCACATATCGTCACAAATGTCACAATCGCTAAGTGAAGCAAAAAATAGGAAATTCCATACATCTCAATATGAGTCTCCAATGATCACTATATGTGACTCATCTGAGACGTCACTGTGACTACTGCTTGTGGCGAGTCTCCATGCGAATTTACAATGTAGTTACATTCTGACTATCATGTGACTGTCATGTGTAGACCCAATTTCAAAGTCATCGTGAACGCTTAATTGTGATAAGTTACCAAATAATGCCACATTAAAGTCACATGATGGCTTTCAGGTGACAGAGATACTACTGTGAAGTCACCATTGTGCTTTTTTGTGAAAAGTCATCATGTGACTATAATGTGATATTATTTGGTGACTTGTCATAATGCAACGTTCATGAGGACTTTGAAATTGAAACTAAAAATGACAGTCACATGATAGTCGCAATGTAACTATATTGTAAAGTCACCTGCTGACTCATCACAAAGCAGCAGCCACATTGACGTCTCAGTGGAATCATATATAGTGATAATATGAGACTCATAATTAGACGTGTGGAATTTCCCATTTTTTGTTTCACCGTAGAGACTGTGACACTTGAGACCATGTGTGACATGAATGATATGCTATATGGACTAGCTGTGCTGTAGGGATAGTAATTATTTGAATTATATTCTTTCCTTTTGAAAATTCGCTTACTTAATAATTAGAATTTTGTTATCGGCCCTTAATTTTAGACATCAGTGTATAAAAAAGTAACCAACTATAATTTCTTGCAGGTGTTCAACATAAAATCTTCTTAGAAAACAAAAACAAATTAAGACATCGCAATTATAGCGCCCCCTCCTAGCGGAATTTTTTCAAGTTCAGGGAGGACATACCGACCATAGCCTTACACATACACAAAAAATTTGGTTCAATTCTATGCATATTTTTATGCAGTTTTCGATGGTACAATAATGGAAATGGCACAAACATTGCTATTACAGCGCCCCCTTCCGGAAGATATTTTGAAATTCAGGGTAAACTTGCTTGCCACAGCCGGAAACATGCACAGAAAATTTGGTTCAATTCTATGCATAACTTCATACACTTTTCGATGGTACAATAATGAAAATCGTACAGACATCGCAATTAAAGCGCCCCTTCCGGCGGATATTTTCCAAATTCAATGAGGACCTTCGTGCCATGACCAAAAAGAAACACAAAAAATTTGGTTCAGTTCTATGCATAACTTCATACACTTTTCGATGGTAAAATATTCAAAATGGCACAAAATGGCACAAAAATCGCTATTACAGCGCCCTGTACCGGCGAATCTTTTCCAAATTAAAGAAGGACCTGCTTGTTATAGCCAAGAACTTAAAAAATGTTTTTGGTTCAATTCTATGCATAACTTCATACACTTTTCGATGGTACAATATTCAAAATCGCACAAAAATCGCTATTACAGCGCCCCCTACATGCGATTTTTTTCCAAATTCATGGAGGACCTACTTGTCATATAGAAAAAACTTAAAATAAAAATTTGGTTTAATTGTATGCATAACTTCATACACTTTTGGATCGTACAATATTTAAAATCGCACAAAAATCGCTATTACAGCGCCCCCCTCCCAGCAAACACAGAGCTATTGGTAAACAATCGGACGACAGCCGCTTGCCACTACCGGCGATATTAGTACGATACCGTTTGCCGCTACCGGTTCCGTATCTTTTTTGATACGCCGCGCGAATGCGGCCCGATTCATGAGGTACGCAGCCGGTCCGGTATCGTCAGAAAACTTTGCCGACAGCACGCCGATAGCTATCCATATGAATGCCGGCCGCAGCCCGACACCAGCATAAATTGAAAAAAAAATCTGTTTTGATGGCGCCATCTATGAGCCATCGTGGAATGTATATTTGGAAGGAACGTGTTTCAGCGTTGGGTTGGGTTGGGTTGATTTTTGACGGCCAATTATCTACACGAGGGATATAGGCCCGGGGAGAGTGCCCTCCGTGGGTGTCTTTCTAAGGGAACCTAATCCGTATTAACGCATGGAAGATCCACGGCTCGAAGAAAACCACGAAAACTCCGAACGATTAGGCCGACGGGCGCGATTGGTTTCAGCGTTGGGAGAGGCGGGGTTTGATCCATCGTACCCAGGGACAGGAAGTAGACGCCTTCACCACTCAGCCACTGAGACTTGATCAGGTGAGGATTATATGAGGTCATAAGGGGAAGACATATCGATAAGTATTGGTTGTCGTTGAAGGTAAGTGGTAGATGGGAAAATTTGAATTTTGAAGTGTTTTTATTTTATTTTTTATTTTTTTATTTGTAATTGTCTTACGCGCGTGTATTTAAAAGTTAATTTAATATTTAATTGAATGAAATAAATACTTTAGTGAATTCGTTAAAGCAAACGAATTTAAGAATAATTAAGATACATATATAATTAAGAACAATTAAGATATAGATATAATTAAGAATATATATATATATATCAGTGGCGTGGCGTCCGGTCATCGCTGGATGTGGCGATGACCAAGCAATATTTTAAAACTCTTAATAAGCTTTTAAATCTCTACGATCCAGTTTTAGCAGAACATTTGGAGTTCATGTGTAAGTGAAGGTAAGATTTAAAGTTTCTTTTTTGAACATTCAACCATTGAATTTTAGAGTTAATAATTTTTCACCACAAACTTAAATAATTGCGATGACCACCGAAAATTTTCACGCCACGCCACTGATATATATATATTTAAGAATAATTAACTATTAAAAAAATTTTAGAGGTTTTGATCAGTTAATCAAATTTCTTTTTTTAGGATTTATAATCTAATTACATGCGTTGCGTTAATTTAGAAAATATATATTTTTAACATGGATATTTTTAACATTTTTATTTTAATAAATAAAAAGTTGGTAATTAATAACTTTTAATTAAAATAAGAATTCATTTTATGTCGTTTTGATGATTTAAAGTAGAACATATATTTAATGAGTATGTTGCAATTTTAATTTGTTACTTATCAATAGTTTTAATTAAAAAATAAAATAAATTATTAATTTATATATATTTTTTTCTTTTCGAAGACAACTTTAAATGGGGGATATTTCTGAATCTTTCTTATAAATTTAAGAATGCTTATTAAATAAAATAAGTGAATTTCAGAGGTTTTTCTCTTAATGCAATTTTCTCTTTAGGAATTATAATGTAATTAAATGTGTTAATTCAAGAAATATATATTTGTAACATAGAAAAACTAATTTTAATAAAAGAAATAAGTTGGTAATTAATTACTTTTAATTAGAATAAGAGTTCATTTTTTCTAATTTGATAATTTAATGTAGAATATATTTTTAGTAATTATGTAGCAATAATGATCAACATTTCTTAATCATCAAATAAAATAGAAATATTAATTTATCTCTTTTTTTTTTTTTTTTTTAATGCTAAAAGTTAGGTAGTTTTTTTTTTTTTTTTATATTTTTATAGCTTGTAAAATAATTTTAAACACTTTTTTAATAATTTGATTTTTAGATAAAATAAGAAACATAGCTATTGCTTTTAAAATGAATATAATAGCTAGAAAATAATTTCAATTAATTTATGAATATTTTTTTTCTACGATTAAGTTTATAATGAATAAAAATTTTAAGGAGCGATTCAAAAAACTTTTTGGATGATTCAAATAATTGTAAGCCCTTTTTAAAATGAATTCAACAACAACTTTTTTTAAATAAATAAATATAGGCTGTTTTTGACATTTATTTTGTTTATCACTGTTAGAATTTTATATGAAATACATGAAATATACATATCTTATCAAAACTGAAACTCAAACCAAACTAAGAAAAATAAAAAAAAAAGTGTCGGCTAAAACTAATAATTCCGAATTCGGACCGATGTTGGCAAATCTGATCGGGCCACTATCAGAAATCACATATCGGTCCTGCGCCACTTGCCGGCGTAAGTCGCTTGTCGATATATAACCATATGGGAACCGATTACGGTAACCGGCAGTCGAAAAAGCATATTCTTATGTTTCAATTGCCGACATGCTGCCGACGCTTCACCGAAACCACGGTGCCTATGCCGACACTTAACCGACAGTGCCAGCTGCGGTCCGATCGTGTGCCGAAAGGTATGTGTTTTGGGCCTACATGCGATTTTTTTCCAAATTCAGGGAGGATCTGCTTGCCATAGCCAAAAACTTAAAATAAAAATTTGGTTGAATTCTATGCATAACTGCATACACTTTTTGATGGTACAGAGGCGGCAGACAGAGGGACAGACGGACACACGGACAGACAGATATTTTCTATAAACATGTTTTTGGGATCCCTGACCCATAAACGTGTAAATCCGTCGAAAACTGGAAGTCGAAAAAAAATCGATTAAATACTATCTTCTATTGAAGATAGAAGAAAGGAAAAACTAGTTGGATGTGCCAATCCCAAAACTTTCTTCTATCTTATACATCTTAATATTTCAAAAACTAGTTACACATGTTAATACTTCAATATTATTAGTTCATTACTATACCAACATTGATTTTCATCTTAAATTTATGCTTCAGTCAATTAAATGAACTATAAACGAGTTAATCTATATCATGATATTTCTTAAAATTAATAGTTTTTTTTTCCTTATTCTGTTGTTATCAGATGTTTGCGAATAGCCGGCTTAGCAGGAAGTGAGTTCCCGCCTTTGCACGAGCCGCCGATGGACAATAGAACTACGAATAATCAAGAAATGTATACAAAAATCGCTAGCACAGAGTGTTGGAAATCTGGACAAAGTCTTGTCCCCCAAAATTTGTCGTTTGGTTTGTTCGGAAGTTATAACGTTCCGAACCAGTTTTTATTTTTCCATTTCGGTCGTAAAGGCACTCTCTTTTAACTGTAACTGTATGCATATTTTTATTCCAGTTTTGATGTACTCAGTAAGTATATTTAGTGTGAAACTCCATGGAGTATGATGTGTAGTGATGGAGGTAATGGAATGGAAAGACGATTGAGTTGGAGTTTAAATTTACTCCTTGCTATAGCATGTCAATATGATTCCCAGCGAAAGCTGGAGGTGCATGTATATATCTTTATTATTTAAGTTTTTAAAATTCAAGTTGAATTTAATAAATGAACTCTTATTTTGAAATGAACTGTTTCGTCGACTGTAATTTATACTTTAACGCCACACCAAATGACCTTAAAACCTGCGTATTTATAACTCTGCTTTAATTATAACATGGTTAAGGGGCCATGTCATGCTATTTAAAGGTCAAATAGATAAAATATGGTGTGATTTAGATGAAACATATACTGCATAATGGCACAATTACCAGAGTTAACTTATTCCTTCCCGAAACTATCGGATTATAACTATCCTTCCTGGAAGCTCGACGTCAAATGTATATTGATTGACCGAAATTGCTGGGAATTTATTACAAAGCCAGATATCGCATGTAAATCGGATGCCTCTGATCGTGAGAAAAGCGATTTTGAATGGCGTAAACGAAGAGCTTATACAACAATTTACCAATCCATCGAACGAAAATTCCAGATACTAATTGCTCAAACAGAAAGCGGCAAAGATGCTTGGGATATTTTAAAGTTAAACTTCGAACCAACTTCACGAGCACGCTTAGCGGGATTAGTCGATGAATTTTTCGAGATGAAGTTAAACTCGCAAGAAGAAACTATAGGTTTATTTTGTAAAAAAATTGAAGAAAAGAAAGTTCAAATTAAAGATGCTGGATTTGAGATGCCAGAACTGTTAGTATGTTTTCAACTAATCCGTCGATTACCTGAGGAATATGATAATCTAGTTCAAGTGTTATATAGATTAGAAGATAAAGAATTTAAATTAGAAAATGTATCTAAGCAGTTAATAACTGAATATGGCAGAATTTGTTTAAAACGAAAAGATGAAAGTAAAGAGGTTATCGCTGTAGGTGATGCTTATGCAACTAAGTTTAAAAACCCTACCGTTAAACCAACCATTCCAGCGGAGAATTTTGGAAGCAGTAAAAAGCCATGGGTTTCACGTAGTGGAAGCGACCTGGACACTACTAGACGATCGTATACTTCACCAGCTAATCGTATGGGGCCGAGTTTAATATGCAGTTACTGCAAGAAACCTGGTCACACAGATACAAGGTGTTTCAAAAAGAACTCTAGAGGGAAAAAGCAAGTTTTCTACAGTGAACCTACAAAGCAATCCGAATTCGCCCTAATATCTTCAAATGGTAGAAAGTTCGTGGAATTTCTTCTGGACTCGGCGGCTACTTCTCATTTTACGAATGACCGGAGTCTATTTGTAACATATAGGAACCTCCCCCCTCAACAAGTGCTGATAGGAGACAAGGACTGTTCGTCGGAAATACTGGGTGTTGGTGATATTGACTTTACCATTCTAGATGTAACAGGTAATGTAGAAATAACTTTAAAAAATGTGTTATATGCTCCTAACATGAGGAGAAATTTAATTGGTGGGTCTAATATAGACATTGCAGGAAACAAAATTAAATGGGGAAATAATAAAATGATAGTGTATGATAAATTTAATAGATATTGTTTTACTGTACCTCGAGTTGATAAATTGTATATTGTTAAAGGTTATGCTTCAAAATGTGAAAATTTTGCTTATTCTACTAGTTTAAATTCAGAGATTATGCATCGTAGATTTTGTCATACAAACTTACCTTTACTTGAAAAAATGAGTAAAAATAATTGTGTTAAAGGTATTGAAAATATTAACTGTAAAAACAAAAATAAGATGTGTGAAACTTGTGTAATTGCAAAATCTAACAGAAAATCGTTTAAAAGAAATTATTTGTATAAACGCATTTCTAATCAAATCCTTGATAGGGTGTATATGGATTTGTGGGGTCCTAGCCCTGTTAACTCGTTAGGAGGGGGGAAATACTTTTTGTCAGTAATTGACGATTATTCTAGAAGGACTGAGGTTTATATAATTAAGGATAAAACGGAAGTGTTTGAATGCTTTAAAAAGTTTTTAGTTAAAGCTGAGAGACAAACTGGTAAAAAGTTAAAATGTGTACGAACTGATAATGGGCTGGAATTTACCCATAAATTATTTGAGAAATTGTTAACCGATTTAGGTATAAGAATCGAAAGATCCTCCATTTATACTCCAGAGCAGGTGGGTGTTGCTGAAAATTTTAATAAAGTAGCAATGAATGCAGTTAGAGCAATGTTACACGATAGCGGGTTAAAACCGTCATTCTGGGGGGAAGCTCTTTTGGCGTTTGTTCATACAAAAAATAGGACTGAACACAGTTTAACCCAAGGTCTTACACCGCAAGAATTATGGACGGGATTCAAACCTTCGGTAAGACATTTAAGAATTTTTGGTTCTTTAGCATTTGTTCATGTTCCTAAAGTTAAGCGAAATAAACTTCAACCGAAAGCTTTACTAGGTATCTTAGTTGGTTATGCCATGAAAACCAAAGGATATAGAATTTACATTCCAAAAGAAAGGCGAATTATAGAGACTATTCATGTGCGTATAGATGAATCCAAAAAGGGTGTAGAAACATTATTTGGGGGAGAAAACAAATATAAGGATTTGATATTGAATTTTAATGAATCTCAAATTAAAACAAACGGTTTAAGTAACGCAACTTTAGATCTTAATCATGAACTACCAGGAGATAGCTTAAACGAAAATGAAGAGAAAAAGGGGGGTAAGGTAAATGTAAGTTCTATAAATATTTCAGAGTGGAAAAGGATTGAAAGACCGAGAACGAAATGTAAGAGAATTGACGTATATTATTATACCCCAATAACAAATACGAGACTGAGATCTTTAAATGATGTTAAAAAATATTGTAAGGAAAATAAAATCCAGTTTGAGCCAGATAAGTTTGACTTTAAACCTAAAACTACTCATCCTAATACTGAAACTTTAAGTGAACCCTCAACTAGTGATTCGGACGATCCATATTTAACTGAATTATTTCAACATGAATTTTACAATACCGAAATCCCTAAATCATTTGAGGATGCACAAATAAATCCAGAAAGGGGGAAATGGAATGCCGCGATGAAGGAAGAACTTGAGATGATGAGTAAGAGAAAAGTTTGGCGGTTGGTTGATCCACCGAAAAATTCCACAATAGTAGGAAGTAAATGGGTTTATAATATAAAAAACACGGAAAAAAATGGTAAAAAGTACAGAGCACGTCTCGTAGCTCAAGGTTTTAAACAGAAACCAGGTATTGATTTTAATGATATATTTTCACCTGTTGTAAATTTTTCAATTATAAAACTAATGTTTATTTTATTAGTTTCTATGTTAAATTGGTATCATATTCAATTGGATGTAAAATCAGCATATTTATATGGTTCTTTAAAAGAAACTGTGTTTATGAAACAACCTCCGGGATTTGAAATGAAGGGTGCTGAAAATAAAGTTTGTTTGTTAAATAAATCAATTTATGGATTAAGGCAAAGTGGCCGCGAATGGAATTCTGAATTAGATAATATATTACATAATCTTGGATTTTGTAAATTAAAATGGTGTAACTGTGTGTATAAACTGAATAGTAACGCAATTTTAGTTGTCTATGTAGATGATTTAGTTTTGTTTGCTAAAGATGAAAATGTATTGCAATCTGTAACTAATATGTTAAAAAATAGCTTGGAAATTACTGAAATAGGATTAACAAAGTATTTGCTAGGTGTTAACTTTGAACAGATTAAAGATTCATTATTCGTTCATCAAAGAACTTATATTGAGAGATTAGAATTAAAATATAAAGATTTACCTAAAAGTTATGTTAAATTACCTTTTAAAATTGGCTCTGTTTTACCAGATAAAGTTAACGAAAATGAAATTATCGAAAATGAATTAATGAAAAAATTTCCATACCGATCTTTGATCGGGTGTCTGTCATTTTTGTCAAATAGATCAAGACCCGATATTAGTTTTTCTGTAAATGTAATGTCACAGTTTTGTAATGGGTATACATATAAACACTGGTTAATAGTAGTAGATATTATGAATTATGTTTTTGCTACTAAAAGTTTTAAAATAAATCTGTCTAATGTAAAATCACTAAGTTTGTGTGCATATTCTGATGCTAATTGGGGATGTCAACTTACTAAAAGACATTCAAGTAGTGGTTACATAATTTACTTCAGTAACGTTCCGTTTGCTTGGAAATCATCGAAGCAGAAATGTATTGCACTCAGTTCTATGGAATCTGAGTTTATCTCATTAACTGAAAGTGTAAAGGAACTAACTTGGTATTCAAGAGTTTTAAATGAACTTAATTTATACGATAGAATAAAACCAATTCAGTACTGTGATAATGAATCTGCCATTTATTTTTCTAAAAATAGCCAAGAGAATTTTAAAACGAAACACATTGACATAAGATGTCAATTTATTCGTCAGCTAATTAATGAAAATGTTTTTGAGTTAAAACATGTAACTTCTAAAGATAATAAGGCAGACTTTCTGACAAAACCTCTTCTGTATGTAAAGTTTCAAAGAGCTATTTGTAATATTTTTGATTTTGATTATAAAAAGAAAGAGGAGGTATTTACGACCGATGGGGCCGCATGTTGGAAATCTGGACAAAGTCTTGTCCCCCAAAATTTGTCGTTTGGTTTGTTCGGAAGTTATAACGTTCCGAACCAGTTTTTATTTTTCCATTTCGGTCGTAAAGGCACTCTCTTTTAACTGTAACTGTATGCATATTTTTATTCCAGTTTTGATGTACTCAGTAAGTATATTTAGTGTGAAACTCCATGGAGTATGATGTGTAGTGATGGAGGTAATGGAATGGAAAGACGATTGAGTTGGAGTTTAAATTTACTCCTTGCTATAGCATGTCAATATGATTCCCAGCGAAAGCTGGAGGTGCATGTATATATCTTTATTATTTAAGTTTTTAAAATTCAAGTTGAATTTAATAAATGAACTCTTATTTTGAAATGAACTGTTTCGTCGACTGTAATTTATACTTTAACGCCACACCAAATGACCTTAAAACCTGCGTATTTATAACTCTGCTTTAATTATAACACAGAGCCCCTTTACCGCGCGATATTTCCAAATTTCAAGAACACCTGTTGGCCAAAGCCAAAAACATGCACAGAAAATTTGGTTCAATTGTATGCATAATTTTATACACTTTTCGATTGTACAATAAAGAAAATGGTACAGACATCGTAATTATAGCGTCCCCTTCCAGCGGAATTTTTCTAAATTCAGGGAGGACCTTCATGCCATGACCAAAAAGAAACACAAAAAAATTGGCTCAATTCTATACATAAATTCATACACTTTTCGATGGTACAATATTCAAAGTGGTACAAAAATCGCTATTAAAGCGCCCCCTCCCGGCGAATTTTTTCCAAATTAAGGAAGGACCTGCTTGCCATAGCCAAGAATTTAAAATAAAAATTTGGTTCAATTATATGCATAACTTCATACACTTTTCGATTGTACAATATGCAAAATTGCTATTACAGTGCCTCCTAGTGGCGAATTTTTTCCAAATTCAGGGAGGACCTGCTTGTCATAGGCATGAACTTAAAATAAAAATTTGGTTCAATTCTATGCATAACTTCATACACTTTTGGATGGTACAATATTCAAAATCGCACAAAAATTGCTGTCACAGCACCCCCTACCGGTGAATGTTTTCCAAATTCAGGAGGATCTGCTTGCCAATGCCAAAAACTTAAAATAAAAATTTGGTTCAATTCTATCCATAACTTCATATACTTTTGGATGGTACAATATTCAAAATCGCACAAAAATCAATACAGCGCCCCCTACCAGCGATTTTTTTTCAAATTCAGGGAGGACCTACCATCCATATCCAAAAACTTAAAATAAAAATTTGGTTCAATTCTATGCATAACTTCATATACTTTTGGATGGTACAATATTCAAAATCGCACAAAAATAGCTATTACAGCGTCCCCTCCCGGCGATTTTTTTCCAAATTCAGCTAGGATTTGCTTGCCATAGCCAAAAACTTAAAATAAAAATTTGGTTCGATTCTATGCATAACTTCATACACTTTTTGATGGTACAATGGCGACAGACAGACGGACGCACGGACATCGGACACACGGACAGACGGACGCACGGACAGACAGACATTTTCTATAAACATGTTTTTTGGGATCTCTGACCCCTAAAACAAGTAAATCCATCGAAAACCGGAAGTCGAAAAAAAATTCGATTACAATACTTTCTTCTATTGAAGATTGAAGAAAGTAATAAAAGCTATTTCTCAACTGAGTGAACGACAGAAGCGTGCACAAAGAAAGAATTGGGTACAAGAGACAAGAAAAAGTCTCGAGAAGAAAGCAAATAAAGAAAAATTACATCAAGTTCTTTTATGTTCAACTACAACAGAAATAGATGATGATCCAGAAATTATAAACAATCCTATTGCAAACGTTAAAAATGTTATAGGAAAAGCAGGTACCAGTCGGTTAAAAAGTGGTCAAAAATTGTTAACAAAAACAAAACAAAAGTATACTAAAGAATAAAATTGCTTGAAAAAGAGCTTTAAAATGTTATGAAAAGTTGAAATATATAAAACAAATATTATTATAAGAAAATATATGAACGCATCATAAGTAAGCGAAAAAATTTAAACAGTCCAAAAGAGAAGGTACATAAAATATTGAAAGGAGAAAATGTTTGTCCTAAATTCAGAAAATGCCTGGAATTCAGTTCAGCACTGACCACTCAAATCGAGAATAATGTTGAAAAATTTGTGGTCTCAAAAGTCAAAGGAGGCTTTTGGACTTGTCCTTTCCGAAAAAATAATAAAAAAGAAGTATCGCAGTCTGCCCAAATTCGGCTCATTTTGATCCTGTTCATCTGTATTTAGCAAATGTGACCTCAGTTGAAGATTACGTAGAAGTTAAGTTTATGCAAAGATGTTCGGGATCCAAGAACAAATTTGTTTTCAGTAAGAAGCAAGAAGCAATAATAAGATATGAAAAATTAATTTGTGTGTTTTAAACAGCGAAAAGTGAGTAATCAGTTATAACATATCTTTAATTTAATCCCTCAAAACTACAATATTATTTAATAAAAAAATTAAATTTCAGCTTTTTCCTTTTTAAACATTTTACTTAAGAATAGTGTTCTTTGCCTGTATTGTAATCCAGTTTTTGATTTGATGTGTTATTTGAATTTCTGTATTTCATTGAAATAAAATATTATACCTCTTAAACAAAAAATCAAACTAATATCGCAAACATAAATGTTTTCCCATCTAGTAAATGGACAATAAAACTTATATTCATCATTACTATTAAAGGTTGTCACCTCCATGGAATAATGACACCTCCATGTTTATATGAAAAATGAATGTTATTTTAAATTAAAAAAATATTCTTGACCTCTGATCATGATATATTTATCTCTAAAACATTAAGAAAATGTTGGAAATAGAACTTAAACGCGACAATTTGAACATTTATTTTTTACAAATTACCAAAGTGACTTAATTTCCACTTAGTTTCAAAACTAGCCATGTATAGTTTAAATTTCTAAATAGAGATAGATGTTAAAATTCGAAAACATTGCACATAATAAACTAGTTGGATGTGCCAATCCCAAAACTTTCTTCTATCTTATATATCTTAATATTTCAAAAACTAGTTACACATGTTAATACTTCAATATTATTAGTTCATTACTATACCAACTTTGATTTTCATCTTAAATTTCTGCTTCAGTCAATTAAATGAACTAAAAATGAGTTAATCTACATCATGATATTTGTTAAAATTAATAGTTAAACTGTATGCATTACTTTAGTGATAATAAAGGCGCATTTTATTCTTTCTTATTTATAATTCAGAATATTTTATCGAATATACTAGCAGCCTTCGCCCGCTTCGCTGGTCTGTTTTTCCATGAATCAAACCATGAATCAAACGAAATATATCTGTGAATTTGATTCGTTTGAAAGCAATATAGACATTAACCTGGCATACCCATCCGAATTGCTACAAACGATATGGACGTCATTATACTATTGTATTTTCTATTGAGACAGACAAAATTTGAGCTGCTAAGGACCAACTTCTTTAGTTGATCCTTTACTGAATGATTTAGTAAACTACGATTGAACAATATGTAATATATATATATATATATACCCTTCCTCTGAAATTTTATCAATGCAATTCTCATCAGATTCCGTCCAATAGAACGTATGAAAAAGGCTAATCTTTCATAATTGGTCTCACCTCATTCTAGAACTTTCATCCAAAATCCTATAACCAAGCAACCTAGAACGATATGCGTTTTATACTAAAATATTCCCTGAAAAATTAACTAACTGGGCAAGTTCCACCAAAATCCACTTAGCAGAATCTTTTAAACTGGCAAATGTACCAAAACGTTCCCAAAAAATTATATAATTAGCAGTTTGTCTTACCAGAATCCACCCCGCAGAACCTTTAAAAAAGCCAATCTTTCATAATCGTGTTCTTCTGAATTTGAATTTTCTCCCATAATTATTTAAGTAAGCCACGTAGAACGATTTAATGTAAGTCCCATCAAAAATCTATTCAGCAGAACTCATGTTGTAAGCGGCCCAAACGAAATTTCTCTTTGCATTTCATACATATTATAGATAGTTAAAATTAAATATATATTCCATAATCGCGTTAACCAGATTATAGAACTCTCAGGGATGTAGGGGTAAGTCTACTTTATATACCCACTGGATTTTTTAAGAAACCCTGCACACCTTTACAGAATATATATTATCTAGTATATACACAATGCATATAGCGTACATCCTCTTACAGTAATTTACTACACAACTTTCCGGCATAGCATCAAAATCCATTTAGTAGAACTTTGCATTAAAGGAAATCTGGTACAGATGTCATATTTGCCCCATATTGGCGCGATTCTTTTCTGACGCCACTGTCATATACGCAAAGGGTACTTAACTGGCGCCAAAGTGTCGTTATTTTGCTTGATGTGGTAACCCGGATTATGTTGTTTATGCTGTTGATGTTTTCGCCAAATTGGCAACCGAAAAAAATCGCGCCAATATGGGGCGAATATGACATCTGTGCCGGAAATCTTTCATAATCGGGTTCACCTAATTTTAAATGTCCAGTACTTATCACTAATTCAAAGTAGATCTATTTTTTTACATTAAAACACTTCTAAAACAAATTACTTAACTAACAGTGTACGTTCTACAAAATTATGTTCAGTAGAACTTGAGTTATAGTCAATCAGAATGAAATAAGAATTTGCGTTTTGTAAATATAGTAGATGATGATGAGTAAAATTGTAAGTATTGGTATTTGCGATTTATAAAATTCTATTGGCGAGATTTATGCACAACTAACATAAAAGTATCCATTTTTTCTTTTTATCGATAGGAGCAAATGGCAAATTGCCAAATATTTTTCTATTTAAACCTTTCAATATGAACACTTTTTTAAACACAACAAACATTGCTTTCATACTTAAATTAATTATTTCCGTTTAATAATATTTATTTCTTATTAAACCATTTTCCTTTGTATTTTAAATAAAATCAGTAACTGTTTTGGTATTCTTCCGTTATACCAACACCGTTGCCGCCAAGCATACTAATTAGCGCAAAATGAAATGAAACATTTGAAAAAAAGATAATTTTGTTGATACAAAAATGAGCATTTAAAATATATAACATTTGAAAATTACAGACTTTCACCAACTATTTTATTAAATCAATACAAATCAATACTTAACATAAAAGACAATAAAATAATAAAATAAAGTCAATTTAATCTGCAGGTCTCGAATTGTAAATATCTTTCAGGTTATCCTTGTAGCGTGGCGTACGTAATAAGCATATCTGTCATTCCAGTAAACATTTAATTTTTTGAATGAAGACGTTCAACGTTTTTTAAAAAAAGCATTTTTATAAGTATAAATCCTAAGCTCTGAAATGATTTTATTACTCCTTCCTCGTCATCAAATAACTGCCAAATCATAAAATCCATGTCAGTGTCAGTAATAAATGTAAGTTATAATTTAAAAATAAATATTTTCTATTAAAAAAATAACATATTAAAAAGTTTTACGAGATTATGATGGAATAATACTCATAAAAAATGTTCACGTTCAATAAATAGCAAATGTTAATCTTTGGCACGGTTTGCAATAAAAAATCGTTTGACCGCTCAGGGTAGAAATAAATGGCGCGATACCATATATTTTGGCATAGTGTTGATAGAACGAAAAAGTACAACAGTTTTTTTTTTAATTATTATTTAGTTTTAGTTTTTTAGGCGTTTATGATTTTTTTTCCTAACTGACATAATTGTTTTAAATAGTTAAGCAAAAGAATTGATTAATCAATTATTCAATTTGAATTTCTTCGCTTTCTATAGTAACAGAATTTTTTTTTAGAAATTATCACTTGAAAATTTGAGGTTTTGGCGCCAAAGATAGCGTCAAATTACAAATATGTGTAATATCTCATGAACTATTAGACTTAAAATAATTTGGTTAGTACCATTCGATTCAGCGTACAAAGATACACCAAAATATGTTATCAGTTGAAAAATAACTATAAAATCAGATTTTTAAGGAATTTTTTTAAAGTTCGTTCTATTTTTTACCCACCTTAGGGGTGGAATTTTAGAAAATACTTTCTTAGCGGCACTCAACGTCATAAGGGGTATTTTTACCCCAAGTCTCAAGATTTTAGGTTCAGTAGTTTCGGCTGCGCGTTAATTAATACAAAATCCAGACTTTATTTTATATATATAGATTTTCAAGCTTATTGCATTTGAATTCTTTTAAACTGATAATGAAATACGGAGGCAAATTTTTGGTTTTTAGGATAAAATATTTGGGGTCGAAAATGAAATTTGGATGGCAAAGCATAGATACAACTATATTTTATTACTTCTTTAATCCGATTTATATAGAGAATTCTTTCTATTCTTACTCAATTTTCTGAACATTAAGTTTCACTCTTTAAAACATTTCAAAATACCTATTATCTGTAAACTTTGTCGTACAGTATTTGAAACACAATCAATAAATTAATGAGGCGGGATTTAAATATCTGTTCTTTTTTCAACGAACTAAAAAATTAGTACATATTTTTATGAAAAATATTTTTAGTATTTCGAATCAAGAAATAGGAACAGATTGCATTATTCAACATTTATCGGAGACAATCTCTGATTTTCTTTGAATTGCTTTTCTTGGTTTTTTATGTCTTTTTTTATTATTATTATTGTATAACATAGATTTAAGTTAGATTTCTAACAAGCGTATTATTTCTTAATAAAATCATTTCCCTTTATTTTTCTCTTTTATATACGTACTGATGTGACGAACAGTAAAATATATATGTTTATTATTAAAAATGACATTATTCGGCTTTTTCTCAGGCTTAATATCAACTGTTTTGAACAAATGAAGATTTTATTATTTTTTATTTTAATTTGTAAAAATTGCAATTATATATATGTATATTATAACCATTAAATAAACATTACTGACAACCAAAAAAAACTGTGAAATTATGAAGATAATGACTTTCGCAAATACAGTCCCCCCCCCCCCCCCCCCAGCACACTTAACATAGATTCCAAAAAAAAAAAAAAAAACCAGCAGAAATTGAACAACAGAAGTGGAATAACGGAAAATTATAGAACTTAGACAGAATCATCGGGTCCCAAATGCTTTAAGTTCCACAAATATAATGTGTGGTTTCATCTTCATATTAGCCATAAATTAGCTAAAGAATATGAATTTGGGGCTATTACACAGATAAAACCGAGAAGTAAACCATTGGACACAAATTAAATTCAAAATGAAACAAGATTGAAAAGGATATAGGAAAAATTAAAAAAAAAAATTCTGATTAAAATCCATACTGTCATAGTATTAGGTATAACAAATACACTCATTATGCATCTTATTATCATTTGAGATATTACACTATTAGAAATTAATATGATATTGTCCTGAGTAGGCTAAAATTTAAATACAAGTTAATCGTCAACTTTATTAAATATTAATGAATATGAATGAATTTAATATGAATTGATAAATATAAAAATGTAACTACACCATTATATAAGTAAAAGTATCGAATCAACATCCATTATAAAATGTGTATTAGCAACGTAGTTATAAATCAAATGCCCCATTTTTAAAAAAAATAATTAACCATTTCGTATTATCCAGACAACGCCACCCTCCTCCATACTCTAACATCTACTCACCCAACCGTGCTATATTATTTTTTTATTATTTTACAATTTTTTAATTTTTATAATTTTTTTCTTATATTGTATATTTTTTTGCAATTTTTTTTTTTTACGCATGTGTTATTATTTTTTTTTAAAAGATCAATTAAGTATTAATAATATATTAAAGAATAAGGTAATTCCGGGATTTTTGCTGAACATTTTTTTTAAATTTGTGTAAGTCACATGGTGGACATAAAATTAAAAAAAAATCATGCTGTGCTATTTAATGTTAAATATACAACGCGTGTACTGCGACAAAAAAATTCAAAACAATTTATTAATATTCAAACATTTTTTTTTCTAAAACATTACACTGCGGCGCATCACCCGTACATTCAGGCTAAGCGCTGCACTTGTGCGGTAGTTATGCCGCGCGTGTAATAAGAACAGAATAAAATTATAAATAAAAATATTAAAAAAATATATTCATATCTGAAGTATAATTAACGATGTAATAACAAAATGAAACTAAATGAGTACAATGTACGTATGTAATGAAATGTATTAGTAGATTCAAATTAATAATTTTTGCCTACTTTCACTATTAAAATCATCGACTTATTATTATTATTATTATTTCATTAAATTTTAATTGTTATTTTAGCAACAACGTAACACGAATGTATTAGAAAGGGAAAAGAAAAAAAGTAAAATTGTGTTTACATAAATTATTTGTTAACCCTTTCGAGACCGGTGGCATTTACGCAAATTTTATTCGTTTGGTACCACTTTTTTAAAAGAAGTTACCTTTACTTAAATAATCTTGAAAATGCTCTAATTAAACAAAGCAAATATTGCTTTTCTTTTTTACCGGTATCAGAAACAAATTTTGCAAGCTCTTTATGAAGGTGCTTATATGCACCTATGGTCCCGAATGGGTTAACAGACCTGTTTCTTTGACTACAATCTACAGAAAAAGTGTCGAAAAAGTACAGTCTTTATGTAACTGCATTTAAACACATGATGCAACGAAGGCAAATACACTTCCTCTTTTTGGAGTAGTTTGCAAAGAACATCTGCGTTACGCGTAATCGAATTTTTCATTATTATCATCTTGACTTGCATCTTTCTTGCACTTCTTACTTTTTATTTTCCCCTTTTTATCCTTTGGTTTTAGTAAACTTGATAGTATGCCTAACATGGTTAGTCTGTGCAAAAAGAAAAGGAAAAGTTGATAACACTTAATCATCTCGTACAAAAGAAACTGCGGCATGTATACCGGAATAGCAGTGCAGCATGTATCCAATTTTGCATGGTGCAGACGTCGCCCATCACGGTTACATGCCATTGCTAAGGGGAATAGCGTAACCATACACATAGTACTCTATACAAATGCTATACTTAGTTTTGACTTCTAAATCATGCATGCATTTAGTAATTAGTGTATGAAAAGTATTTAAACATAACGTGCTTAAAAGATTGGACAGTGAAATCATGCACTTACGTCAATTCAATGATTGTACTTCTACAAGTAAACATCAAAATAGTTTTCACGCTATACACTGGTTAAAATAATCTCATTGCGCACTTATACTGTGCGTTTGACGACCATCTATCGATAATTTAAGAAATACAAGAGGGGCGGCATCTATCCCGTATGCGGCGACTCTCCCGGAGTTACCCTATATGATTTTTTTTTAAACCATCCTTTAATGAATCATAAATCAGTTTTTAATATTATTGTTAATTAGATTAGAAGAACATAAACACTTTATTCTATATAAATAATTAAGGATTATATTACGATATACAGATTTATGAAGACAAAATTTAAAATTAGTAAATGCATTAACTTTGAATTTAAATTTTTTACGTTTATCATACAGATCAGATATTGTTTTGTTTTCTTTTATTGTAATTTTAATATCTAAAAAGTTAATTGTACTGTTAGATATGAGTTTTTCCGTTAATTCTAAATTAGCAGGATAATCTACTGGAAATTGAGAAACATTAGTTTGATCAAAGCAAATAAAATTATATATATATATATATATATAATTTTAATATATTTTAATAATTATTAATATATTTTAATAATATATTTTAATAATTATATATATATATATATATATATATATATATATATATATATATATATATATAAGATATGTTAATATATGTTATATATAAGATATAAAAGATTTAGCAGAAGCTAGCATTAATGTGGGATTAAAAATAAACTTGTAAAGACAATGGTGATGTTCAATTCATTTGCATCAAAAAAGAAAATTGTCTACAACAACACTGAAATTGGTCCGGGGTTGGGTGTTAGGTTGGCTGTGTGAGGTGCTCCCTCATTTTACTCGTGGAGGGCGGTGACCGTTTTGCAGCCGGCTGTTTCCGAGCTTACTTTTGGGCAAAGTTTTTGTTTTTACGCAGTTGTGGTTTGAAGTAAGGTGTTTTGTTTTCTCTTTTTTCGTGGTTTTTATTAGTGAATTACTTTATTGTTGAGTTAGTGAGTGTTTGGTAAGGGTTATAGGCATTTTTACGGTTTGTTTACCTTTTCTATTTGCCACTGTTGCCCCTGGTTAATATTATGGATAGGACTGAAGTTAATATAGTGGATGTTGATGGAACAGTTGATTCTTCTGCTGTTAACGTTGAAATGGTGGACTGTGAAGAAAGTACTTCAAGCGACGGCGACAAGAATAATGGGGTAGAAAATCCCTTGATATGTAACAGCGATAATAAAGATGTAGCTCGGTCAACGGCTTCTACGGGATCGCTTCTTTTAATGGCTGCTGAGAACGGCGGAAAGTGTTTCAATATATTTTTACAAAGTACGGATTCATAATCTATCCCTAATTGATATCCTAGAGCTGTGCATGCAGATATTAAAAGTAAAATTCCCAATGCGAATCACATTGAAAAATTTCGGCACATACGTACGGGTAGTCTACTTATTAGCACGAAAGATGTCAGCTGTGCTGCTGATATTTGTCATGTTACAAGTTTTTGGGGGGTTTCAGTTAAACATAGAGTAATTTGGGAGAATATTTCGAATCGCTTCCTGGTGTTCAACGTACCTGTCGACATCACCCTGGAGGAGGTGGGCCAGGAGATAATGATGAACAACAACGTGTAAATTTTAGAAATGCGACGGTTCAAAAAGAAAGATTCGTCAAGTATTGTATCACCGGTCTTAATTACCTCACTTGGTATTGCTATCCCGGCGGACATTAAGCTATGGTTTACTCTTCAGAGGATTCGCCAGTTTGTTGATAGGCCGAGGCAATGTGCATGGTGCTTTAAATTTAATCATGCGACTGGAAAATGTCAGTTAGAACAAATCTGTGCCACGTGTGTCCAAAAACATACCGAGCCTTGCACGACAGAAGTAAAATGTGTGAACTGTGGAGAGGGTCACAGGGCGGATTACCTCCAATGCCCCACCCGCATGAGAGAAATGGACTTCATCCGTTTCAAAAGCGGAAATTTTCTATCTTTTACTGACGCTCGACGAAAATTCACTACAAGGATGAATTCTGAATCATGTGCTCAGAAAACCAGCGTAAAAAACCGGACCAAGATGAAATAAAAAAAAATCATTGAGATAAGGACTAACAACATGTTAAATATTTTAGCGGATCATTCAGAAAAACAATCTGGAAAAATTAGAGAAACGATCAGTGCTCTGAGTAATATTATCATGAACTGTTTGGCGAAACTCAGTGATAAATCCCCGGAGCGGAAACGGGCATATGTGCACGGTAAAAGGGGATAAGAAAAAAAAAATGTTTATTTTTGTGTTTTGGGCGAGTGCTTCTGCTGGGGGCAGGCTCTTGCTCCTTGTTTGGGTTTTGTGTTTGATTATTTTTCTCTTTTCAGTCTCCTATGGGTATTAGTGTGCTTCAGTGGAACTGCCGCGGTATTTCCAACAAGCTCTCCTTCCTTCAGCTTGAGCCTTTTTCGTCATCGGATGTCTTGGTTCTCCAGGAAACTTTCTTTTCACCGGAGAAGCCTTTGGCTGTGTCTGGTAAACTGATCTATCGTCAGGACAGGGTCGGTCGGGCCGGTGGTGGTCTGGCTTTGGCGGTTAACTCCACTTGGTCGTCTATAAGATTGTGCTTTGATAATTTGGTATCAGCGAACGAATTCTTAGGTGTTTGCATTTCCATGGGCTCTTTCTGTTGCAATATTATCAATATCTACTCCTCATCTGGGTTGGTGGTTGACAATCTTTTGACGGTTTTTTGTAATCTTTCTGGTCATTCCTTTATTTTGGGAGATTTTAATTTGCACCATCCGCTGTGGGGATCCTCGGTGTCCTCGCGGGCCAGCGAATGTTTTGTGGACCGGCTTTCTGATAGCCCCTTCTGCTTGATGAACTCTACTGTTCCTACCCATGTGGACCATAGTGGGGTTCTCTCTTTAATTGACCTTTCGATCTGTTCTCCCGGTCTTTTAGCTCGCTCTTCGATCATCGTTGAGGAAGATCTTTCGACAGCGATCACTTCCCCATTGTTATTTCTGTGGAGCTTAACCCTCCTTTGCGTCCTGGTCCCACTCTCTACAACTGGCGCCGCATCACCCAGGAAGTTAATTCCAGCCTTCATTTAGCTACTGATATCCAGCCTTCTTTGTTCCAGTCCTTGGTTCGTGGTGCCATGTCGAATCATAGTACAGTCTATGTGAAGTCCCTGAAACGACTCTCTGTGTGGTGGACTGCACGGTGTAGCACCCTCAGCAAACAGAAGAAGTTCCATCTGCGAAGAGCTCATCAATTAACCTCTGCGGATCACTGGATAAAATACAAAAGATTCTCGGCTAAGCTCCGCCAGGTTGTAAGAGAGGCCAAGCGCCGGTACTGGGACTCCATCTGCTGTAATGCGAATGAACTTGGCCTTCTTTATAAAATTTTTCGTAATCTCAAGTCTCGGTCCAGTTCTTCTCCTGATTCTCACCTCTAATTGCAACTACCTGACTCCTTCTCTGCGGATGCGGTAGCCCAAGATGAAGCCTTTGCAGATCATTTTGGCGAGGGAAGCTGCCATGAGCCTATCCCATTCACATATGTTGACGAGTGTAACGCTTCACTCAACTGTCTGTTCACGGTCTCGGAGCTGAAGATGGCCATTGGTAGAACGAGGATTTCCACACCTGGGGAGGACAAAATTAGTGCGGCTCTGTTCAAGGGGCTAAATGACCACTCCTTGGATTGCCCTTTGAACATGTACAACAGTATCTGGTGCTCAGGGGACATTCTCTCAAGCTGGACGTCGGCGACTGTTCTCCCAATTTTGAAGCCCGACAAGCCGAGACATCTTGTATATTCATACCGACCGATTGCCTTAACCTCGGTAACGGGGAAGATCTGTGAGCGGATGATTGCTAGAAGGATTGTGCACCACCTCCTCTGTCATAAAACCTTGGTCCCCAGGCATCTTGGATTTCTTCCCTTCCGGGATTGCCATACGGCGTTAACGATTCTCCATCATGATATCACGACGGCCAAAATGGTGAAAAAATATATTCTGGGCACCTCTCTGGATCTAAAGTCTGCCTACGATTCTGTCTACATTGATGGTCTTATTTATAAATGTGCACAGATGGGTATTACTGGTCGGATGCTTCGGTGGATACATCACTTCCTGTCTACTAGAGTTGTCAAGGTTGCGTGGAGGGGTCACGTGTCTTCCTCCCGGACTATTGGTACCAGGGGGGCGGTTTTGAGTCCCATCCTTTTTACAATTTTCATGGCAGATTTTTATGAGATCCTGGAGGGCCTGGACATCAAGTTCCTTATCTATGCATATGACATCTTCATTTACTGTGTGAACGACTATTTGGACACCTGTAGAGTTAAGCTCCAAGATGCTCTTCGACTTTTAATAGTGTGGTGTTCCTACTGGAAACTCTCCATTCGGGCTGAAAAATGCCATGCGATTAATCTCTCGAGACGGAGAGCGGATCGTGACGTCCACTTCAGCGTGAACGGCGGTCTCATAGAGGGGTGCCACGTTCTAAAGTTCCTAGGTTTTCTTTTTGCCCGTCGTGGAGGCTTCCAAAAGCATGTAGAATATCTCCGGACGAAATGTTTTAAAAGAATTAACATCTTAAAAGCTCTAGCCCATAAAAGTTATGGGGCTCGGTCACATCATCTGCGGACGTTGGCTCTCTCCTCTATCTGTAGCACCGTCGAATATGGAGCTGCTCTCCTCACTACTGCTAGCCTTTCGCTACTGAAAAGGCTCGAAGTAATACAGACGAGTGCACTGCGGGTTGCTCTGGGGCTCCCGAAGTGGACGCCTAATATTCTTCTTCTCATGCATGCTGGGGTTTGTCTCCTAGCCGATAGAATCAGGGCTCTGGCTTTCGGCTTTTGGGTGAAGCATCTTGCCTTGGGCAGCTGGTCCCGTCTCTTGGACTCTTGTGAGGATATTCTGGTCTCACCAGGAAATCACCTTTCTTATGTTTCTGAGTTTTTTACCGATCTGGGTTTTGATGTGGATTTCCTCATCGGGTTACAAGTTCCTCTTTCTTTTGACTCGAACGCAGTGCAATTCTTCACCTCAGATCTCCCTTTTCAGCGCACGGACCTAGGCGCTAGTATGATTGCTCCGATGTTTGCTGATTAATTCCAGAACTTTACTGACTCGTGGGATATTATTGCCACCGATGCCTCAAAGACGGATTCCCTCACTTCGACTGCGGGATGCACTTGCTCACATCATTTTGGCTACAGGGTGCAGCATATCAACACTGTCTTCACGGCGGAAGCGCTCGCTATTGGTGTGGCTCTCGACGAATTGGTCTCGTTGTTCCGTCTTGTGTTGATTTTAACAGACAGCCTGTCGGTTCTTTCGACCCTCCAGTCTACTAACCTGAAGTCTCCCAGTGTTATCCTCTGGCTCCATAATAAAATTGTTCGGGTGCAGCAGTTCTCCATTCATCTTTCCTTTTACTGGGTTCCGGGACACCTTGGTATCCCCCTCAATGAAAGGGCTGATGGCCTTGCCAAGAGCGTATCTGTCTCTGACCCTCTGATCGATTGGATCTCGCCAGAAGATGCTGTTCGTATGTTTTATCACAGTGTTGTGTCGCAGGGTGAGAACTCTTACCGGACTAGCAAGTACTATGTGTCTCATGGGGATATCCCCAAAGTTAACCACTCTCGCTGTTGGCCTCAGAATCGTAGAGATGATGTGATAGTGTCTCGTCTCCTCTGCAGGATGCTTATTACCCCGGAGATTTTGGCGCAATTTAACTTGGTCGCTGACGGTAGTTGCCGTGCTTGTAGTGTTTTGAACTCCTTGGAACACATTTTGTTTTCTTGTGTCAGGTACCGCGCTCAGCGCAGGAGATGTTGGGCGCTGTGTGATATGAGTGATGAGTGTTTCCGTTCGTTTGGTTGTTTTATCAGGAAGTTCTGATCGTCGAGTGACTTTTGTATTTCTACATTACATTTTATTCATTGTATTGATTGCTTCTAGTTAGGTGACTAGTGTTTTTGTGTCTGACGTTTCTGTTCGTATGGATCATTCGGGATAACAGCTGTGCTGCTCATAGGTCCCAAAGCTCCCCCCATCTACCTACATAACACTGAAATTAAAGAAGTGCAAAGTTATGTGTACCTTGGGCAGGAAATATCATCGGATAATAGTAACATGAATGAAGTCAATAGAAGAATAAGAAATGGATGGAGTGCTTTTGGGAAGAACAATATTCTTCTGAAGAGTAGCATGCCTCTTTGTTTGAAAAGAAAGATATCTAACCAATGTGTTTTGCCTGTGCTAACTTATGGAGTAGAAACATGGACGCTAACAAAACGGATGGTACAAAGATTACAAACAACACAGAGAATTATGGAAAGATGTATGCTAGGTATAACTAGAAGAGACAGAAAAGGAATAACCTGGCTAAGAAGTCAGACGAAAGATTTTGAGATAATTAAAAGAAACGGCTAAAATTGAAATGGGCTGCGCACATTGCAAGAAGACAAGACAATAGATGGAGCACAAACACCCTACAGTGGCATCCCAGAGATGCAAAACGGCCAAGAAGACGACTTAAAGTAAGATGGAGTGATGAAATGAGAAAAGTAGCCGGTGTAAATTGGATGACTAAAGCACTAGACAGAAAACATTGGAAAAATTTGGGGGAGACCTACGTCCAGCAGTGGATTGAAAACGGTTGATGATGATGACATACATACATACATACATACATACATACATACATACATACATACATATACATTATATATATATATATATATATATATATTGTATATATATATATATATATATATATATATATATATATATACATATATATATACATACATATATATATACATATACATATACATATATATACATATATACATATACGTACATATATATATATATATATATATATATATATATATATATATATATACATATACATATATATATACATATACATATATATATACATATACATATATATATACATATACATATATATACATATATATATATATATATATATATATATATATATATATATATATATATATATATATATATATATATATATATATATATATATACATATACATATATATATACATATACATATACATGTATATATACGTATACGTATATATATACGTATATGTATATGTATATATATATATGTATATGTATATGTATATATATATGTATATGTATATATATATGTATATGTATATATATATATATGTACGTATATGTATATATGTATATATATGTACACGTATATGTACATATATATGTACACGTATATATACATATGTATGTATATATATATATACACATATATATATATATATATATATATACACATATATATACATATATATATATACACATATATATATATATATATATATATATATACTAGAAAGGTAGCCCGTCAAAAATGACGGAAATTTAGATATAAAGATATATACAACTCATGTGCAAGAATATGAGTTTTCTCGCTTGTTCCGCAGTGATAGATAAAAATAACACATTTTAAGAACGAAACACATTTATGAAAAACTGTGTACAGTAGAAGACCACTAATCTGCACAGTTTGGTTCCAAGTGTTATGCAGATTTGAGGCTTTTTGAGGTCATGTCTATTCAATCTTTGTTTACATTCTTAGGTAGATTTCGTAAGAAATACTACCTATTGCAGTCGTTACCATGGTACGAGTTTTGAAAAATTCCTTCATAACTTTTCATTATAGGACTCCAGGAACCCAAAACCAGCCCCACCTAAAAAGTTTATATATATATATATATATATATATATATATCAATAAGATTTCTACCATGTAGATATCTGATACCTATTTTAGGATTCCATTAATTTTTTCATTCCTATCATTGCAACGATTTATTTAATGTTTTTTAATTTTCTAGCTATGATTTTATCTGAATAATATATATTTTTTTAATACTTACAGCTTTAATTCATAATAATTGACGGTGGCAGGTTATGTTTAATTAATGGTAATATATTAGCATTCAAATTACTATGATGCATTTGCGCAAGTTATTATGAATGTATGCTTTTTACGATATTTTAAATATCTTTTCATTTTGAATGTCAACAATTCATTTTGACGTATTTTTTCCTTAAGGTATCTTATATATATTTTTATATATTCCCAGGTCGCTAAATTATTTAGCAATCTTTTAAATATTATACGCTTAGATCATTGCTGCAATTAGCGCACAATCTATGTGTATTATCAATAAGATTTCTACCATGTAGATATCTGATACCTATTTTAGGATTCCATTAATTTTTTCATTCCTATCATTGCAACGATTTATTTAATGTTTTTTAATTTTCTAGCTATGATTTTATCTGAATAATATTTTTTTTTTTTAATACTTACAGCTTTAATTCATAATAATTGACGGTGGCAGGTTATGTTTAATTAATGGTAATATATTAGCATTCAAATTACTATGATGCATTTGCGCAAGTTATTATGAATGTATGCTTTTTACGATATTTTAAATATCTTTTCATTTTGAATGTCAACAATTCATTTTGATGTATTTTTTCCTTAAGGTATCTTATATATAATTTTATATATTCCCAGGTTGCTAAATTATTTAGCAATCTTTTAAATATTATACGCTTAGATCATTGCTGCAATTAGCGCACAATCTATGTGTATTATCAATAAGATTTCTACCATGTAGATATCTGATACCTATTTTAGGATTCCATTAATTTTATCATTCCTATCATTGCAACGATTTATTTAATGTTTTTTTAATTTTCTAGCTATGATTTTATCTGAATAATATTTTTTTTAATACTTACAGCTTTAATTCATAATAATTGACGGTGGCAGGTTATGTTTAATTAATGGTAATATATATATATATATATATATATATATATGTATGTATGTATGTACTAAATTTTGTCCGCACTATAGAAGTCCCAATTATGCACGGATCGCCTTCAAACTCGCCAACAACTTTGAGATGACTAATATCTCGGCGGGGATTGAAAATGGGCAAAATCGGCCCAAGGGAATGGAAACGGGGAGGGTTCAAAATTTTGAATACCGTCTTAGCATGATTCTGATAAAACCAGCTTATACACAACAATGACAGGAAAAAATAAATTATTCATTTTTTATTTCATTTTTGCTCTCAAACGCATCAAACTGGGAAATTTTCTTATTTAGAAACTATATAATGTGCCGTGCTTCTTAATTTTTTGATAAATGCAGAAAATACTGTAAAAAACGCTGCCAAAGTTGGCGTTTTGAACCGAATTTTCCGAAGCGGACGATCTGGGAATGAAAAAAATGGTCATTCTGAGAAAATAATTGTTTAAAAATCAAATTCTAATTAATTGAGCTCAAAATGAAATCACACGGCATGTTAAACATGTCTTCAGAAATCACCCCAGCAAGTTTCATGTTTTTACTTTTAAAAATGAGTCTGAAAATGTCTCAGAAAATTTCGAACTGTTGAGGCTGGAAAAATATTTTTTCGAATACACCCTTAATAACTAAATAATGAAAAAATAGGCTTTTATTCTGAGCTCATAAATATGACAATAAAATAATGTAACTAAGAGACATTGAAAAATTAAATCTTTGGGATTACAAACCATAAACAAACGATACCGCCACCATTTTACCTACTATGACGTCATTAGAATAAGCCCCTTGATTGTTGGAGAACATACTTTGTGAATGATTACCTCAATGATTTAATATTTTTGACGGTTCACGATGAATGAATCACTTGTGTTTGTTTAGGTTTATGGAATGAGATATTAAGCTGTGAACCTAATTTCAATTGAAGTTATCCAAGCAAGGATATACGTATTTTTAATCTAAATGAAAAACAATGCTTTGATCTCGAAATAAAAAGTTTTATTTTGTATAATTTGTTATTTCTGTTAATTATTTATTTAAGTACTTTTCCATAATAGCGCATTTTTAAAAAAAGCTTGACGCGATTCGGGCATCAGAAAGTGAGATATGTTGCGAAAATATATAAACAGCTATGAAAACAAATCTAATGAACTTTTATCTTTGTTTATATATGCACTTATATACATAAAAAAATCGTTTCTAAATATGTATAATTTTTTTATACAAATTACAGCACAGATTTCAGATATGATCCGGGATACCTAACTGGCGCCAAAATGGTGTTATTTTGCCTGTTATGGTAACCCGGCTATTGTTTTTTATTTATTAATAAATTGTTTATTTACTTTTATTTTCTGTTTTTTAATTATATAAACTGCTTTGTTCTATAGTTATTATTCAAACTTTTATTTATTTATAGTTATTTCCTTTTCAAAATGATAGCAAATAATTGAAAAATATATAAGTAACTGGTATTCGAAAGCGAGATTTCTGCCAAATTGGCATCATAGAAAAATCACGCCAACCCCCATGCGTATGTGACATCTGTGCAAAAATTACTTCTGTTTCTTTATAAAAATGGGTAAATAGCTTTTTTGTATTAAATTGTCGGCACAGATGTCATATACGCCCATATTAGCGCGATTTTTTTTTTTTTTTTTTTTTTTTTTTTTTTGACGCCGATGTCATTTACGCACTGGGTACTTAACTGGCACCAAAGTGTCGTTATTTTGCTTGTAATGGTATCCCGAATGTTGTTTATGCTGTTGATGTTTTCGCCAAATTGGCGTCGGGAAAAAATCGCGCCAATATGACATCTGTGCCGAATTGTATACATATGGAAAAAATTGCTTGTGAGTATGAGGCAGTAAATAGGTTGCCAGAAAATACGTTGGCAAACTTCTTTCTCTCCAAGAAACTTTTCTCCGAAGTATTGTACATAAGCAATGATTGCTAGAAATGCCTTTTTAATTATGATATGCGCTTTTATGTTTCACTACATTTATGCATACTATACAGTGTGTATAAATGCTACAATTCATATGCAGGGCTACACAAAAGAATTCGTAAGGGTTACTGAGTATGAGAGTAAATTGCTTAAAGGTGGTTTTTAAAGGAGTTATGCATTTTTACGCTGAACTGCATTTAGTTTCCTAAGAAATGTTTGTAGAATATAGATAAAATGATATACATGGTCACACAAAGAATTGGATACATAACCGTCTATGGATGATAATATCTGGAAATGTGACTTCAGTAGTTTTAAGAGTAGTTTAAATTAAATTTTAGCTAAATAGTGACTTGTAATAACGGTACTATTGGCTATGGACGGTAACTGCTGAAATCAATTTTTAAATTTTTTATGCGTTTTCTAAAATGTTTACTTAGTTATCTTGGTACTTCTTAGTTATCCCGTCGACCAAATTACTGTCACCAAATTGTAAGATTAATTACCAATAATGGTTGCCATTAATTAATTAATTGTAAGATTAAATGCCAATAATGGCCAATAAAACCATTAATTCGACGTTTTATTTGTATTTTTATTAATGTTTTACTATTGATTTGGCGATTTATATAATTTGGCAAAATTGGTCGACGGGATATCTAAGAAGTAATGTTATCTTATTTACCTTATTTCCCTAAATAACGAAGTTTTGTTAAAGCATTCAGGATATGTTGGAAAGTGTTTCATATTCTATGCTTAACACATGATTTTTCTTTCTTCTTTAGTCTTATTTTTGCATTTATTTTATTCTTAATTTTTTAGTCTTATACTGCTTTATAGAAACTTTGGCACAGTTGTCATATACGTTATCATGTATTGGCGCGATTTTTTTCCGACGCCAATTTGGCGAATACATCAACAGCATAAACAACAACATCCGGATTACCATATCAAGCAAAATTATGACACTTGGGCGCCAGTTAAGTATCCGTTGTGTATATGACACTGGCGTCAGAAAAAAATCGCGCCAATATGGGGGCGTATATGACATCTGTGCCGAAAGTTTAATATTTAATGTTTAAACTCTTCGCTCCACTCCCCTTGCATATAGTACAAACTATAACACGGATAGCGCAAAATAATAGACAGTTTGGTTCTTTTCCAGTGTAGTGGCTTTGGCATTTTTTTTAAAAAGCTTGGTGTAATTTGGGCATCAGAAAGTGAGATTTGGGTACTTTTCCGTTATGCGGACACCATTGTCGCCAAGCGTAATAGTTGGCGCAAAATCGTGAATTGAAGCGTTTGAAAAATAAAAGAAAAACCATTGTCGATAATAAAGTGAGCATTTAAAAAATATAACATTTGAAAATTCCAGACTTTTATGAACTATTTCATCAAATCACAAATATATACTTAAAATAAGTGAA